>CM032178.1:9493059-9674719 GCA_018908115.1 Anopheles rivulorum
GACCGTGTTTCACCGCGTGTTTTTGTGGTCTCCAAGGGTTCTGTTGCTCGTAGTTGGTTGCGATTTTCGTGCCAGATTGGTTGCGAGCCGGCCACAAAAAGGGTACCTTCTGTGGAAGCATTTTACCACTGTTGCCACCGTCTTCACACAAAAGCCCGGGGTTTTGGCACCGGGACGCCACACACCAAACCGTGGCGAATTGCACCGCAAGGCCAAAAAGCGGCACAAACCGACCGGCGATGAGGTTCAACTATCGTTCGGCACACACTCGCAGCGGGTGCCCTTTTGCAAGGAGAAAGGGTCTTTTGCATGTTGCAGTTTTGGAAACAGCAAAAACACCTTCGGCACGCTAAGCGAAGGTTGATGAAAATATTTGCAAACCGTCCTGGGAAAAGCGTTGGCGTCGGTGGGCAACACCTTCGTATTTTCCTTGCGTTTTTGCTTATTGCAAACGGCCCCCATACCGTGCTTGGTCGCTTCATTCCAACTCGCAGATCGTTTCTCAAAAAGATTTGTTTCTGTCGGTTTTGATTTGCAAAAAAAAAAACCGAATGAAAAGAAAGGAACGCTCCAAGGGTCACATCGGGGCATCGAATTTGGCACCGGGGATAAATAATAAATCGAAATAAATACCTTTAATGGTGTTGGACGTGGCGAATGGCTTTCCCTTGGTTCGGTTTCGGCCCAACAGTCAAACGGCCAAACACGTTCACAATATTTGCAATCGATCGACGGACCGATCGCGATGCATCTTACGCTGCACTTTCCACGTTCCGTGCGCGTGCATTGTGCGCGCATCGTGTGCCGGGTAAATTACGACCCAAATTGGAGTGCCACATAAAAAAGCAACAACAGAAAACGTCCCGCAGGGAGTCGACGGTGGAAAGAATGCGTCCGACACGGCGTCGATCGATCGAGTTTCGAGGCGGTAGGAACAATTCACCAAACTCCCTCGGTGCAGCAAGTTTAAATGTAGATTTGATGGCTTCTCACCATGTGGATCAGCCCCATTTGCACCGGGATGGATGTGTGCCATTTGTAGGCCATTGTGTACGTTTCGTATGTTCTGGCCGGTTTTGGGTCCAGACATCTGAAGATTAATGTTTGCTTTTGGTATTTGGCTTGACGAGGATGATTGCGATGATGGTGCAAAAAGTGNGGCGGTAGGAACAATTCACCAAACTCCCTCGGTGCAGCAAGTTTAAATGTAGATTTGATGGCTTCTCACCATGTGGATCAGCCCCATTTGCACCGGGATGGATGTGTGCCATTTGTAGGCCATTGTGTACGTTTCGTATGTTCTGGCCGGTTTTGGGTCCAGACATCTGAAGATTAATGTTTGCTTTTGGTATTTGGCTTGACGAGGATGATTGCGATGATGGTGCAAAAAGTGCCTCAGAAGAGTGTCCATCGACTCAGGAAATTCCAGTCCAGTAAAAAAACAAACGACCCCCTTTTCGATTGGCGGTTAAATCTTAATCACTTTCCGAGTTTGACGATCAATAAATGACACATGCTGGGTGTGCGCGAAACCGACCACAAAAGCTCGTTACGTTCTACATCGCTTAATGAGCATTTAACGAGATTCGATACATTGAACGGAATGCAATGGCAATGTCCAGCAATTCGGGTAGACAGGGCTTATGTCGGAAGAGGTTAAAGCCAGGATGATGAATTGTTGAAAAATTTACTGATTAAAGAGAAAATAAGAAACCTTTATGGTAGATTGTACCACAATATAGAAACTTTAAAATTTTATATATCCTGACGAGTTCCTTTCAATTTTAAATATTTTGGATCAACTTTTGGAGACAAGCAAAATTTTGTTTAAAACTTGCTGTTTCATTGCACTTCCAACAATTATCAGAAGATTAAGGAGATTTTCTGTTTTAAGGTCAACAAATGAAGGTCAACATTTTACATTGGTTTCGGGAGATGTGTGAATGTTTTTGCGCAATTTGCTACACATTTTTGCGCACAAAAACGAGTGACCTACGCACGTCACCGATGTCGTCATCGAAGCTGCCAACAACTTGTCGAACTGCGCGCAAATGGTTCCAACCTCGGGACGTATTTAGTTCAACCCTCCTGGGGATCATAGCACAACAACACATTCCTTACATTGAGAGCTCAACCAACGTTAAACAAAGGAACGGACAGGTTGATTCGTAAGCGGTCCAGTGTTGCTCCGGCTGATTGATGCTGTGCGGGCGGTAAAGCATTGTTTTTCCCTCAAAACGGATCTCATTACGGAACACCAATTGCTCATGGGCCCCTGGTGACACAAGTGACAAGTGATGGTGGTGGTGACACAAGTGTATGTGTGTCTCTCTCTCTCTTTCATTCTCTCTGCTCCCAAAATGGTTGCGAATGACGATCAGCTGCTGAGTGACAGATCGCACAATTTTTGGCAAGCGTCGACTCGACGGGAGGAAACAAACATGGTGTCCTGCCGCTGCTGGCGCAAATCGCGCAAAGTGCTGTCGAACTGCCGATAGAGGGAAAAGGAAAATGTTTGCCCGGAACTGGGAGTAAAAAGGTGGGAACAGATTGTGCACGTGCGCACTTGCAAGACGTAGGCGATGTTGGAATCGTGCTCATTGGAATGCAGCGGACGACTTTTTTCGTGTCTCACCGAAAGGCCCAACGACACTGTCTCATCGAGGCGATTTTCGTGGAACGGTAACCTAGGTCGTAGGAAGGAGAGGAGTGAAGGGAGATGAAGAGCAAAGAGGAGAGGGAGGTTTAAATTCAAACAAACATTTTTCGAGCGACGAAGAAAACAAAAACAAACCGCGGCAATGTGACCGTTGGGCTTGAAACATTCCATATATTCGTCTGGTTGACAGGCTGACTTGGCTTTTTTTTCGGGCCTGACAGACATTTTACGCGTGCAAATGATGCCGGGTGCCGGTGCGCGCTAAGCGCCGCAGCTTAGTTCGTTTTTATTAAGAATGGGTAAATTCTTCGACCTGGCGCACCAAAGTACGCAATTTGTTTGTTATGTGCGACGGGCGTATGCTGTCGAACAAGTGTAAAACATTCTGTTTTGGCACATTTTAAAATGCAATCAGTAAAAACGTTCACCGTTACCCTGGGGATAAACAGCTTTAGTTAAATCAATTGATGTTTACTTTAAAAATGTTGTATAAATCAGTGTTTTGTAGTAGGTTACATGTAAATAAAAATAAGTATTCAATTCACAGCACCAAAAACAAGTATTGAAGTTTGGATAAAAGAATAAAAGTTGAAACGAAGCAAACCCCTTAAATTAATGTTTATTCCTAGAAAATAAGAATTATCTCATTCGCTTGCACGTAACGTAATACCTAAGAATATAAGTAATGCGTTCAGCACTTCATCTTAACACCATCCTTCCGGCGGTCCGTCACAACTGTGGCAACAATCCCGTTTCATCGCTCGATCGTTCAGCACCATTCACTATCTGTCATCGATCATCCGCGACGATCATGCTTACGGTCTTCCGTCGTAGCAGAAATTTCGCACCACTTAAAAACTCACCCCGTGCACGCGCCACCCTCCTCCCCTTTCCACTTCCTACTCCCCCACGGCCACCCTCGAAGGGAGCAAAAAAAAGAGAAATAGAAAGGTAGGAAAATAGATTATTCCTTCCCATTCGTGCGTGCGTGCGCCGAACGCGCCCATCATAATCGGGCCTGTTGTTGCTAAAATTAAAACGACCTTGTCGCGGCACGAGTGGGCGGCCGACGGTAAAGTGGTCTAATTTTGGAACCTGTGGTCTGGCTTCGGTGGTTTTTTGTTTATTCCCGGTGCCAGGAGCGGTTCCAGCAGACCAGCGGAAAGAAATGAACCGGTGAGTTAAAATTAGCTCAACTTCACCGGTCTCCAGTCCATTCGCGGTTCCTTGGTGTACCGCCACAAATCTCCACCCGAAGAAAGGATGAGTAATGTTTTTAATAACGAAACGCGTATATAAAATCATTCAACCTGTTACCAAACGCTTGAATGGTGAGCCGTGCCTGATTTGTTTGTTGTTTTTTTCCTCCTCCCGGTGTCGGTTGAGACAGTCTCCCGTACTAGACGACGTGTGACCTGCGGCGTCAAGGCATCCGTCCGCATTCATATTGCCATCAAAGTTCCATTCGGTTGCGCGTTGGCGTATCGTACGCACGCCACGTCTGTATGCCTGGGACATGGATGGAAGAGGAACAAAAAAAAAAAGAATCCAATCCTATCATGTTCAAAGTTTTTTTTCTCTTTCGTGTGTTACTTCTTCTAGCTGAAAGATTAATAATCACTTCGTTTAGCGCAGTGTCGCAGCGACACGGCGCGGGAATTAGATCAGCGCACGCTGTCGCCCATCTGTCGAGGGGGTGCGCCCTCGGCCTGTCTGGTCCGTCCCGTGACGAGACCGGATTTGGCTGGACTTCGGACGGGGAAACACCACCCCAGGTGCTCTCCCGATGCGCTCCCGGTTATGTTAATTTATTGCTAATTTCATTCAGAACGCGTCTCTAAACGCGGTAAATGATCGTGTTTGCTCGATGTCGCCGGCGAAAACAACACAGCGATGTCAGCTCGCTATGGATGAACGCGATGAAGTGTTGGGGCCAGTTGATGAGGCCGGTTTCGGTGAATCATGGATTCTAGTCAGGATGGAGAGTAGCGTAATGATGATTGCATGAGCAAAAATTCTACGAATACATTCTGTGATCAGTACCTGTGCGCTGGAGGTGCAGGAAGTGAAATGGACAGAGAATTGTTATTAAATTCCGATGCATTTAGCAAACCAGCTCGTAAAGTCCCAGGGTCAGATCAATCACACCGGATGCGGTCAGGGTGTTTAAAAATTGAATGTAGAGCAGTGCTTAATTGGTTGTATGGAAATGATTGATTCTAGGAAGAATATTTACCTAGCAAGAGCACGTATCGAAACGATTTACAGGAGCGGATATTAATTATCATCTCAGATATCTGAATAAAGTTCAGAATTCCCCATTTCGTAACTCTTAATCATAAGTATGTAATACTTAATAAGTATGTAACTTAACTTAACTAAGTATGTAACTCTTAATCATAAGTATGCAAGTATGTAATACTGAAAACTAAGTTCCAATTTACATCAGGCATTCTTCTTGGTCACAGAACTGGTGAACGTTCTCAAGGAAACTTTCCGAACATTGGAATTCCGGAATGGAGATTTTCTTGGGATCAAAATTTACAAAAATGCTCTCGTTTAAGCTTTTCAGCATATAACTTCTTTAAAAAAGAAAATACTTTTAAAGTTCTAAAACTCACTACAAAACATTCGCTGGTAAAATTTAAATCTACCAATAAATATAAAAGTAGTCTCTGGATATATTTTGTCGTCCATGATAGGACATTTGACCAAGGAAAGAACTGTGTTAATTTTATGTGTTATAGAACTCTTTATTGCACACCTTAGACGAATTCTCACAATGCGACACATATTCCGCGAACGTGACACAAAACATTCAAGCGCTATGAAAATCGGGATGATCGACATCACGTCACCCCAAGTGGCGCAGCGATTGAACCGGCGGCGAGCGTGTGGGCGACAACAAAACGTTTTTCGGAGCGCTCCCCAATCAATGTACGCACTTGGTCATTTGTTTTGTTTTGTTTTTTCGTTTCACCCAAAAGCTCCCGATAATTTTGGACCCCTTTTTTAGTCTCTGGCCCGCAAAAGCAGAGCACCGAATCCCCACACTCGGGGACCTCTCGCTGCTCGTCTGCGTTCCTTGGATTGAATTTCAAATATCGTTTAAAAGTAATAAATTTTCGGC
The DNA here is from genome assembly GCA_018908115.1 of Anopheles rivulorum. Taxonomy (NCBI): domain Eukaryota; kingdom Metazoa; phylum Arthropoda; class Insecta; order Diptera; family Culicidae; genus Anopheles; species Anopheles rivulorum. The sequence continues at coordinate 9,498,849 of CM032178.1, forward strand.
ACTTCTGTTCCTGCCGAAAATAAATTAACTCAGGCTCCCACTCGCGACCGAGAGCGTGCGCGCGCGAGCGCTCGTACACAGGCACACGTTTACGGTCGTGTTTGTGCGCGACCCGTTTCAGGTTGGCCAGTTTCATTACGAATCGGTGTGCTTTCGGTCCCACTCTGCCACGGTTTGCCACTCGGCCACCGGGTGATCTGGATCGCCGGTGGATGGGATTTTTTTTTGTTCATACTCTTGGTCGATATTTGGCTCGGGCACATGTCGATCCACATCGATCGCGTTCGCTTGGACGCACGAAGTCGGTTGAAGCCGACGGCGCGGTGTACCATCGAACGATGGTTTATTTAAATATTGGCTCACCACCGGTCGTGCCCGGCACCGTTTGCATGTACGCGGTGGTTTCCGTGGCGTGGCGGCGGCGGCAAACATTAAACGTGGCCCGCGTCTCGGACGATCGCCTATAAATAGTCTATAAAATCTAAATTTGACGAAATGGTTTCATAAATTAGCTCCGGTGACGAGGACGCGACTGCTGTTTCGGAGGTTTCGGATTTCCACGACCGGACGACCGCACGACGATTGGGCGTAAAAGGGCGCAGAGTGAGTGAAACAGAGCGATCGTGTCGACACAAAGCGGCAGGATTTTCACCGGCGTTGATCGAAGGAAGGAGCAGTTAAACCAACGAAATCGTTCCGACCCCCCCCCGGACGTACCGAATTGCTCGGCGGAAATGACATGAAAACAAGAGCACACCCTCACACACACACACACACTCGCACACACACAATAAAAAACTGGCGCCCGGTCGAAGACGGATCGGGCGAAAACAGCACGTTACAGGTGATGCAATAAATAAATGTGAATATTGCGCCCAAGCTACGCGCGAGGGTTTTGCTTCTTAAACGCCGGCTCGCTGCCGGCCACACGTTTGCTTTGATTGACGGAGAAGCTGGCCGGCGGATATATACGCCGTTTGATTCCATCTAAAGCGGCAGCAGATATGCCCTTTTGGCCACCCGGCAGATTATATTTATAGTGATGTGTTTGATGTGACAACGGTGCTAAACTGGCCCCCATCACAACTGCGAACACTTATTTATCAGCGATGGTGAACGGGGTTAAAATGTGTGTACGGTTTTATTCTCTGGCTGGCTGGCAGGGTTGCCGCTTGATCTAGATTAAATCGTTCCCATCCGCGATCTAGCTAGCATGAACGGTATGGATTTTTATTACCCCAGCGTATTATGACTAATTGGTTTGCTTGGCGCGAACATCTCATTCGTACAAGCAGAACCTGAAATGCATTTGAAAATGGTTGCTAAATAAATTGCTCCAGAGCGTTGACAGATATAGCGGCAAACGATCATGCAAAGTGTTTTCCATGAATAATCAAAGTGATGTGATATCTGGAAGAGTTCTTTCAATCTTGAAAATAATTCTTCAACTCTTTAAAGATTCATGAGTCTCTGAAGATTTTGAAGGTTAATGAGTTTTTAAATATTCGGAAGAATCCGAGATCTTTGAAGATTCTGGATGTTCAAGAATATCTAAAGACTATGAGGACTCATGAATTAAAGATAAAGATTCAGGAAGACAGAGATACAAAGATCTAAAGGTAATGAATCTTCTTGAGTCTCAAACACTCAAGGATGTCTATGGATGTCTAGAATCATGATTTAGCACAATTTCATTTTTTATAGTCTACAACACAACTGTTCCTAGATACAGGATATTCCCAGTGCAGTAAATTTTTGAAGTGCTTGCATAGATTGACGATTCAGATGCTTTTTATGAATAATTTATAGCTGAAACTAAGATAAACAAAAAAAACCAATTCATGGAACTTTGGTGAATCATGCATCTTTAGAGAATCGATAATTCCCAGAGATTCGCGAATCTTTAGACATTCATGGTTCCTCAAGTCTGAATAGCTTCGTCGTTAAATTGGTCCAATAAATAGACTCCGGTCCGAGAATGTTGTACTCCAGCTTAAAAACACTTTGAAACAACGACACGTCCTTCCTGTGTCAAAACCGCCTGATCTGTGATGAATGATCCTTCGATCGACTGATTGGTAACGTCCCATAACAATCAATACGATCATGCGCATTTCAGCCCTGCATGGTGGCGCTCGATTTGCATTGGTGGGGATTTTTCTACTGCAAAGAAAACGAATAAAACATCAACCTGTTCGCTGCCTAATTGCACCGTACAAGCTGTGAAGGTCATTTATCCCAGAATTTTACGCCGCGCTCGTGACAGTGATTTGTACACGGAGCGAAAGCTCAACCCCGCGTTGGCTGTGAATATGAGAAATTAATCCATTAGACATACCGGGTAGAATTTCCGCGTCACAAACCAACCAATAAAATTGAAAGCAACGACAAACAAAAAAACGAAACAGAAACAACTTCAGTAAGCCACACTCAGCGCACGCTCCACGAATTCTCGATCACGATCTACCGGTACACTCCATATGGACGTGCGCGTTCCACGAAGAGTTCGTGATGACAGATTGATATCCGTGCGTCGTTCCGTTGTTTTATTTTTTTTATTGGCGGGTGCAATTGCATCAACAGCAACGGCGGCGGCGATCGACATCATCTCGTGATAAAGCAATAAATTAAAACGCAAAATCTCCACCCCATGCCAGCGCGGCGGTGATTGCGTCTGTTTGCGGACAGCCGGAACAGGACCGACTTGATGAAGCGTGCCCCCATTTTCGAAGCCACAGGCACAGGTGACAAGCGGAACGATGCACGAACGGCAAGTGAAATGAAATGCCACGACGCAGTCGCGTGCAATTGCACCGAAGAAACACCAAAGAACGGTTTGTCCAGAACCGCAGCAAAGCAGCGTTCGGCGCGGCGTTTGGTGTAAATAAATTTTAATTAAAAAGTACCGAAAATGATTCATCAAAAGTTGGAACGAGCTGACCTGAATCGAACGCAACGAAAAATCCGTCGCTGCTCGGAAAACCCACCCTGGTCAACAAACAATCGTTTTGTTGATGCAGAATGCATACGTACAATGTCCGGGTGCAACCGAGTTAAAAGGCCGATCGATAAATTAAAACCGATCGTTCGATCATCTTTTGCCTGCACGATCAGGTTCGATTATCGCTCGCAAAACTTTTAATTAAGCTCGGTACCACCTTTAAGGTTGTTTTCATTGCCAACGCTGCTTTTGCAGAATGCAATTTTTCAATTTTCAATTTACATCGAGGAACAATGGGAAACGATTGTGAGATTCCGATCTTATCGCAAATAACCATGTTGCTATCGGTTCGATCATGCACATTATGATAGCTGATAATTTGGGAAATTAATTATCATTTTTATGGTCTACGCGCTCTTTTGAAGATCTACCACAGAAGGAATATTTGTTTCCACGTGTGTGTGATTTTATTTATGAAAAAAAAGGCTCGAGAACAGCTTTTAAGGTTGCAAATCTTTCTAAATCAACATAATTTGATTACTTCCTGACCAAAGAAATTACCGCATCAACCTTTTGCGAGGGATTGCTCTCAAGAAAGCTTCCTGAAGGTGTTGCTTCCTTTGGGGCTAAATTATTCGGTTTCCTTTTTTCTTCGCACGATCGAGGGGCAAACCAGCGCCGAAGGATGCCGATGCATATTCACCACAAAATGTGGCCGGCTGTCGATAAATCATTCAACCGCTTGCCACACAAATATGACACTAATGCTGATTTCCCTGCTCGTCCGAAGAGACTCGGAGAAGTTGGATGCAAAGGCTAGCAAAGGCAACACCAACAAAAAAAAACTTCGCTTCAACGTGGGAAACAAACCCACAAAAAGGCATTTGCGAGATGGTAAAACAACATGTTCGAACAACAAATCTGAACACAGAAAAAAAACCCCAACCACATCTTTTACATTGGTTTTGGCATCATGCAACGGCTGTAATGAGTTGGAAATGAGAGAACAGTTTTTAAATTAGCAGAACACCCAGCAAGTGCAGTCGGTTTGGGAATGCTTGCCGGGTGATGGGCCCTTTGCTCGGTGAAACATTGCACAAAACGGATGCGTTGTTGCAGATTCATTGGAATTCATCAAACCACGAGTGTTTGGGTGAAAGGAAAAACAAGTGGAGCTGGAATTCTCGTGAAGATGAAGAGAAAGAAATCCTTCAACAACAATCCTTTTTCTCGCCGTGGTCTTAACCACGAGCATAATTTATTATAATTCTTCACGATTGAAAGTAAAGTAACGCAAAGTTACATAACTGGATATGGTAGCTTAAGGAGAGAGTTCCAGACTTTGTTGAAAAAACTTGCAAACATTCCTAAACTTCCTTTATATCTCTTGCAATAAAACAAAGCCAAAATCTCGCCCGGGTTATCCCAAAGACGAATGGAATCGACCTTTGAAACGCAAAAATCCATCTCAAAATGCCGGTGGCCCAGGTTCACGATGATGGTGGCCGTGTGGGGGAAATCAGAACGATTTCCAAGAAATCCTACACCTCTTGACCAGTAAAAGCCTCGCAGAGACTCACGAGACAACACGACCCGACGTTTGCGAAGAAGCGAACGAAGAACATTATTGATTAATCGATATTTTATTTTACAGATAAATCTTCGCCCCACGAACATCGACCGGACCGTGGCCGTACGTTCTGGGCATCAGCCTCAGCTCACTGGCGCAGGCTTCCAAAAACCTACCACAGATGGTCCGGTGTGGTTGATTGTCGCAGTCACGCCAGCCCGCCTGCGAAACGACTTGCCGAGTGTATCGCTTTTCGCGTGACATCAGGCCAGTTTCCCATTCCGGTGGGGTTTTGACCATCCGGGTGGGGGGTTCGCTTTTTTTTTTCTTTCATGAACCGTGTTCGTTAATTATCGAATGTTAATTAGTTTGTCCGTGGGGTTTTTTGCTTGTGGCGTTTTGCATTTGCGGTGGCCAACCGCAGATGACCACCGGCGAGGGTTACTGTGCAGTAAGATGTAAGCTGCTCGCTTTTTATTGTCCGCCTCTGTGATGAATTATGCAATTTTATTATTTAAATTTGTGCGTGACGATTGTACCGAAGGAATAAGGTTTACACACGAAAGCATGGAATATAAAATTTTCTAGAAGATTTTTGGGTTTTATACCATCAAAATGTATCAAAACTTCAAATTCGAATGTGGAACTGAGAGATTTTGTTAAATTATGTATTATTTTTAGAGTAACATTGACGAAAAATCTTCGAAATTGACAGAACATCCCAACTGCAGCACAAAAACCATCAATTAAACTCCCAAAAGGGCATGCCAGTGTCGGTGAGTAAAATCTCTAACGACTTGTTACAATTTTTACACGCGTGTACAGCGCTGGGTCTCACGAACTGAAATGTTAAAAGGCGGCCACACCGGAAGTGGTACCATTTTACCAGAACGCCAACAAATCAATCGACCGGGCGCAAACTGGTGTGTCGCAGACCGGACTGACATGCGCCAAATTTAACCCCCATAGACCAGGGGACCCTGTGTTGCTGTGTGTTGTGGCATTTTTAAAATCATGTCAACATGATGAATTCGTCCGGGCAATCAGTGCGCCGTCTGAAGCGATGGGACGTTAAGCTATTTTCAAATATGTACCAAGCCACCGAGATCCGAACGCGTTCCTTTGCTCGCGTATGTCTCACGGAAGATCGGTTTAGAAGCGGTAAAGGGGATGAAAAAATAAATAAAAGCAAACACCCTTCACCTTATGACATTTAAACGTCATGTTTAAATGATCGCGCACCAGGCACAAACCGTGAATTTTTCGGTTTCGGGTGCGTACGATCTGGCCCAGAACCCGGGAAAAAACTGACCGGCTGCACCAGACAGCAAGACGACGACATAATTCTTGCATTATGCAAGCGCGCCATGTCTGGATCGCACCACCGCTGGCTGGCTGCGGTCCAAAATGAATCAATTTTCCACCCGGCCTGATGCTGGTGCTGGTGCCCCGATCGAGTAGCGCGCTCATTAGTGGGCATCTTACGGGGTTTTCTGGGTTGAAACTATTTTGCGCGGCGAGTCGAGCACGTGCAGCGGGCAGGTCACGTAATTGTGTTTGTTTTCGTGTTTACAGGAGGTCTGAGTTTAAATTGGATACAGGTATCGATGGCATGTAATCATCCACAGTCGAAAAAGTGTCATTTGTTCTTGCCCGCAAGGCGGTGTATCGAGTGATCATTATAAATTGTTGGCAATTATTTTACCAAAATTACAAGCATTGCAATTAAACATTTGTTTTGCTTCGTTTTTTCTTCAATTTGAATTCGTGTTTTAAATAAACGATTTATGTTTTTATATAAAAAAAAGATTCACTTACACCTGGTATATTTCTTAATATAAAGACATTGATTTCTTTAATTATGGTAGGAAAATTAATTGATGTTAAAATCCAAAAATTGAACACTTTGCGGTATGAAGGGGAGCACACATCAAACGATGCACCAACAGCAAGAAAACCGAAATCCGAATCCGTTCCAATTCCCTTTTTACGCGTACGTACGATCAACATAACGACGAAGGCGCGATAATTTGACAGCTAACGAGACGCTTAGAATAACCTCCGGACCCTCGGGAAAGCAACCAGCCAGTGGTAGCAAGCAGCCGCGACGGTGGAATTTTATTTTTACATTTTTCTCAATTAGCTCGCGCAGTTCATTAGAGCGATGGTGTTGAATTTTCCGACCGATCCGTCAGCACGTTCACCCGGGGCGGATCGATCGATGGCTGGGGCAGAGACAACGAAGGGGAAAAATGCTCAATTTTCTTGCGCTGACCAGACTTGGCGTCTTTTACCACCGATCGGGATCCGCTGGGAGACATTCGCCAACGGTGGTGGTGGGAAAATTCGTCGTCGCCAGCGCTGTTGTTTGCTTTGTTGAGCGTATCGCCGTACACGCGTTCCTGAACGACGTCGGCTGTCGGCAAACACCGACTCGGAACAAATGGACTGTGTGTGTGTGTATAAATGTGTGTGACCAGACCAGGCGACCTGCTTGATTTTATGTCACTCTTCCACCCCCCTCATACCTCATCCTCTCCACCCGCACCCAATCTTGGCTTGGTATTTTCGTGAAAAACCATTTTTCATCATATTTTACGGTCGGCGGAAATATTTCACGAATTTTGTTTTGCTATCGCGATTTGTTTGTTTCACGCCTCGTGCGCATTGTGTGCGGGCGATCGCACGCGTTCCCTGCTTTGGTTCCCGGCTTTTGCTAGGCTTTTTTCATTTTTTTTTTGTTTTGTTGGTTGGTTCGTTTGTCGACACGTACAGCTTGACGCGTGTAGACCGGCGTCGTACATTTTCGTGTGACCGATGGGTGGCGGATTTCAGCACGCATTATGCCCTGACACTGGTGACGAGGTGTGAAACAACTGAGCGAACCCCCCCCAAAAAAAAAAAAGAACCAATCTCTGCCACCCAGCAGAGAAGCAATCTACGCACTTGTTTGTCCTGCTTCATTGCCACAGCGCGCCAGCAATCAGTCGAAACGGAACCGTGGCAACCGGAAAGTGCTTCTCAAATGTTACCCGAAACGGTAACGCGTGATGGATCGCGTCTCAGGAGCGTCATCTCAACGCCTGTAGATTCACGCAATCACGCTGTTGCCAGCTGTGTGGCAGACAGAACAACAAGCAGCTGTACTAATCCGTCAACCGGGAACCCGGGAATGGATGGAGGAAATTTATCGCCAGTGGTTTCGCGGTATCCCCGATGGACTAGACACGATATTCGGGCTGCTGCGTACCGTCGTCTTATCTGTGATGACCTAATACTGGCGGCAAAATGAAGCAAATGGTGACACCAAACGCTCTTACCGAAGCGCCAACAAATGGTTGGATGCGATCGGTTTTTGTCTGAATGCTGAGGCATTCAATCTACCGAGAAGATCATTTGATTGCTTGAGGATTTCGGTGTAGTAGTTAACCACTGCGCAATACTTGTTGGCAACAGCGAAAGCGTGGATTAGTGGAGGACTTTAATGATAACATTAACTTCAATCTAAGATGTAAGATTCTAATTAAGAGATTGTGTTTGCTGATCTGGTGAGATTGTGATCCAATCGTGACTTTTTTTTAAGTTAGGCTAGGCCGTTTTGTGAATAGAACAGGTAAAAAGGTTTCAATACATAACTCTGCAATTTGCAGAAAAATACCAGATCACTAAGCCAGTGAAGAGATTTTGGGTCATTTGAACTATTTTAGTAAATTTGGTAGTACTGTTGATGCGTCGATAATGACCAAAGGTTGAGAGTATCTTCGCCTGTTAGTAAGTCTTGGGATATTTTGGTGACTAAGCTAGACATTTGTAGTAATTTTTTCATTACAACCATTTATCATCCAAAACTGTACTTCCTGTTTCGGTGTATGTTTTATTTCTCATGTCTCTTGATAATTATCAATTGAAAATTTGAAACGACATCTACCCGCACATGTCTATGCGTTGGCTTCATTCAGCTGATGACGAACATTGAACATTGAATTGAATTTCTGGAAATCCCTGCGGGTAGACGACACAGTAAGTAGGAACACAAACAAGCCTTCCGAAACGCTCAAACAATGTCATCACAAAGACGATGACAGCATCACATCACCGTGTCAAATGCTGCCGTTCGTCCGGGGAATTGATCTTTCCGGTGAACGTCGGTTCCACAACACAACCTCAAATCAGCGGGTTTTTTTGTCGGAAGAGGCTTAGACAACCAGAAACCCACAGCCCAGAGCTCGATTTGTTCCGGTTGGTGAAGTCCTCGCTCACCTACAGACGGGGAGCCCTACCATGCCGTTCACAACAGGACTCCCATACCCGGTTAGGTGCTCCTAGTGCGCTTCAAAGGTGCTGGTTGCGCTCTAAGCCAACACAAAACAATCGTACAGAAACCACTCAATTCACCTAAAACAACGGAAACTGGCACCAACGCCAACGGGGGGGAGGAGATGCTCAGAAAAGTGCTTTTTTCTGGACCCGGGTGGCAAAAGGATATCTCCAAACAACACGCAAACCCGCCCGGAATCTGTCTATCGGTTCAGAAATCTTCGACGGAGACGTCCCATCGTTTCCGGCAAGGTCTATATCGAAGCCACTAGACTGAAACAGAGCGATAGCGAGGGTGTCAAGCCAAAAGAGGACCTTTGCCTTCTCCAATGCAAATTGGCCTGGCTCGCGCGGCAGGAGGTCATACAGAACCCATGAAGTCTACCCTATTTCTGATTCTTTCTCACAGCATTCGTTCAAATGCATGAGCGAGCAGGATCGCAATACCCGTAATGAAGCGTTTTTGTTGTGTTTAGCCAGAAATGATAATTTTACGATATGGTTTTTATCGTGAAGTTTCCTTCAGTTTCGTTGATGCCCTGGAGTCTCAAAGTGACGAAAACTGGGAAATAGCATTGCTCGATCGGTATGACTTTACGGCCCATCTCCTAATGGGCCCTTTTCAGTGTTGTGAGGGTCATTCTGCAGGAGTGCAAGAATGGCAAAAAGCAACAACAGAGAATCGAGAACCTTGAGTTTAATGTTTACACATTTGCTTCATGGCTGTGATTGAGGCGAACACAAAAAAACGATTATCGTAGCATAGAAATGCTGCACACTGGTATGGCAAAACTGGGAAAGAAGACCTTCCACCGTCGTTTAGCAAGCAGTATATCAGGAGTATCCAGCAATCATGCAAGGCGATCATGGCGATCGTCTGTGACGCTTTTATCGAAGGCCACTCCTAAAGATGAGCGACGAAATGCATCACGTTTATCCTTGAAGTCCACCGGAATGGAACTCTTTTTTTTTGAAGATCTCGATACAGTGGCGGTGACTTCCTGGAGTGTGTTGAAGTAGCTCACGCTGATCAGATATTGATAAACGCATCTAGAGATCAAACGGTCAGCAGAGAACGTCAGATCCACGAAATGTAAGCTACATTGTAGCAACAATTTTTGCCCACACGAAACCGATCAATCCATCAGAATGGTTCATTATTCCGCTTCTTTGTTGTGTCGAGCCCGTCGTCCTTCTGGCTCCTGCATTGGTTTGGTTTTTCTTTTGGCTGGTAATTGCAACCGTCGCAAAGATGTCATTTCACCCATTTGCACATCATTCGTCACTCGGTTATTTTTTTTGCGGGCGGTTCGTAATGAAGTTTCTCCCGACTTTACAAACTCCATTTCATCTTCACACACGAGCACGATCGAGCGCAACGGAACGCGCCAGCGAAATGCATCAAAATCGAAGTTCAAAAGCCGCGAAATGCGTTCATAAATCATGCCGTCCCGAAATGGGAACTACAAAAAAAATACGCACACACTGGCTACAACCTTCACCGGGCACACACAGCATTCTCGGTTCCGACCAACACCACGCGTTTGGGAAATGGGTTTAACCGAGCGCAACGGATCGGGTCATTCTCATTGCGAAAAGTTCAGCGAAAAACTTATCTGGCCGGCCAGCAAGAATCGCTGCCGTCGCGATGCTCATCTGCCGCCACCATACGGTGTGCGCAATAATTTATAACTATATTTTGATTGTTATTTATGGTGGAAATTAATAATCGTACCTACACGGATTTTACTTGCGCCCTTTTACTCCCGGTTTTGGTGGCGCGTTCGAGGAAGCGAGCAAGTCATTAACGGTGGGTGCGGTTTTTGTGTTTCGCGAAAGTTTGCGAAGCATTACTTGTAAACGCTTGGACAGAGGCATTTTCAGAGGGTGGAATGGTGAAAGTTGTGCGTAAATGCACTTGGGACATACGATGGCTTACGATATGCAGCGTGGCGTCACCGTTTGTTTGCATTTAAAATTTTGGTTCCCACGAGGTTGTCGGCGACAGAGTGAGCAACAGGTGGCTATGTTTTAGGAGGTTGGTTTGATGAAGTGCTGCTTTAAACGATGAAGACATTTGCAAGGATTTCATGCTACAAGGGATAGTGGGTTGCATTGCAACGAATAAAGAAACATTTCATTTTATAGTAAAGACAATTTCAACCAATATTTACATATTTATATACATATTTGAGTCCAAAATGTTAATCATTTTATTAAATTATTTAAAAAATTCGTAAAGAAAATAAAATATTGATAATTTTTCCTCTGTTTTTTTCGCAAATAGTACTGATTGCAAGTCAATTTATGTTGTTCTAAAAATGATCAAACCTCAAAATTTTTACGAACGAAAACTTGTTTAAGAAACTATAAACACCTTTTATAGCAAATCTCATGAAATATTATAAAATTATGAAATCGTTACAATGAAATAAAAAAATGAGTTCTGAGCCAAAAAACGGTTAAAAAATGCGAGCAAAATCTACCTGTCCTAACGGAACGAAGGTTCCAAGAAATTGTACAGCAAAAACCTATTTGGAGTTGACATTGAACGCATTGCAACGGTACCTTGGCAAATTTGTTTTTGCATCTTCACAAACTGCTTGTTTATGTTGCAAAAAACATGCATTTGAAAAACATCCTCCAAAACCGTTAGGCGTTCGCCATCCTAACGGCACCCTTTTTTCCCATAAAGTTTACTGTTTTTTCCATTCTTACAATGCACCTTGGTTGATATTGCGAATTTTTTGCCAATATTCGCCAGAGCGTCTTTATTCGCAAACTGTCAATCTTGGAGACCTAACGAGACACAGCTCAGGACGACAACGCACAGCAAAGGTTAACAATTTTAGCATACACATTGCCCCTCACCCCTCCTTCCCAACCCTTCCATCCATTCCCCTTCCAGAAATCAGCAATCCTTCCACAAATATCCCTTTTTCCCCGCCCGAGACACAGCCGACGGGTTATGGGAAAGGGTCGCTTAACGTTGGCTGCCATAAAAAAGGGAAACCATAAAAATCATCGCCAGCAGAACTACGAGGTACGATCGATTGTCCGTAAAACGGACAAGGATAGCAAAAACCCCCTAATCCTTGCCAATCATAATATTCGCCATAAAAATCGGGAATCCTTTTTTCGCCACCCTGTACCGAACCGATTCACACCGAAAGTGTTTACCTTACTGCCCGAGGGAAAACTGCTCATGGAAAGAGCTAACTCATTTATGGCCCGGCTCATTTAGTTGCAAAATTTCTGCCTTACCATCCCTCCGTCTCTTTCCGTTTGCCAAAAACTCAACTCGGCTTGCGGGCGACAAGCCTCAGGATGCGGAAAGGATGCGACCGTCGGCCCGCCGGGCTTAAAGGATTCTATGGCCGCTTGGCACACCGGGCCAAAAGGTAAAATTGCCCACTCGTTGCCGGAGAATATGTTTACGATTTAATGAGACGATTCGCAAATAAAAGTTTGCCAAACGAGGAAGGAACAAAGGAGACTCGGAAGGGAAAGGAAGAAAGTATGGAAAAGCCTCGGCAAAGGGATCACCCGGCAGCCTGACGAAAGGGGAAAGAAAGGCATGTCTTTCTCCTTCCGATGGTGAAGCAAAAATTTGCATGTGCAACCGTGCGAGTGAGACCAGTGAGGGGCTTTATGAGCATCGAGCTCTGCCATTCCATAAAGTGGCTGCAATTTGCCCTGCCAAGGAAGACACAGAAAGAGGGAAAACAAGCGAGAATCCTTTGCGAATTGACACATGCTTGTCGGGAAGGAGTTCGTCGGCTCGAGGCAAGGCTAAAGGTCCTTGGCTATCCTTTCGCTTTTACTGCACCGGTTAACGATAGGTTGAGAGGGATAAAGAGAGGGAGAGAAAGAAAGACAGAGAGAGAGGGATGAAGGGAACAGAAAAGGGCTTAATGAATGCATTTGCAAATTTATGGTTTCACCCATTGTGACTTTCGGCACACGTTTGCTCGGTGCAAAAAGTTGTTTTACGGAGCGTGAATGTGTTGGTGCACAGGGTTGTGCATGTGTGCAGGTTGGTTAGGATGGACCGGAGTAGGGTGTGAACTGGTAATGCAACTGGGATTGACATGGATAAACCAATCAGCGCGACAATGCAGGGATATGAATTTTTAGCGAATTATCTTGCAAACAGAATTAAAAAGGCAGCTTACGATTAGCAAAGTTCCTATAAATTTTGCTATAAAGAACTGCCGAAATATTTTCATTATCTTATGTCTACAGATTTTTAAATAATGTTTTAAGTAATGTTTTTAAGTAACTTATTTGAATAAAGCTTAAATTATCAATTTAGTTCCAAAAAAATTCTTTCTAATGTTCCTCGCACCACTTGAAAGACTACTTTCCGGACAAGGTCATACGGATATTCGACATTCCAAGACTTTTGTAATCAGGAAGTAATTTAATTGTAACTTATTTGGAAGTAATACAATGACCAACACTTTATCATTCAATATGCAAGCATGTTTTGGTGATAATTTTACCATTATCTTAAAAATTTGATTTCTAACATACAAACATCAACTGTAACTTTTTGCCAATCTCAAATCCAAAGGAATACCAAGTTTACAGCAAATTGTAGCAAACCTTAGAAGCATTTTCCTTTTGCACAGGCATTTAAGTCACAAAACTCACCCGAAAAAGGGTTGAAGCGAAAGGACCTCACGAAGCCATTAGGAAAACCGGTAGCCAAATGTTGGTACTGATCGGCTTGCTGATAGTTTGATTGCAGCTCGCGGTATTCACATTGCACTGTGAACCAAACACTTTTATGGGACAACCATCGAGCGGCCAAGCGTTCGTTAACCCTTTCACGCTCTAACAGGCGGAACGATCCTTTCTGTCACCGGCAGAACCCTTTACGTTCCCGTGGGGCGAAACGCTTGCTACCGGGCATATTCCGGTCTCCGCCTTCCCTGGAGCGTCGCACTTCCCTAATGGAGCGATCGTAAAGCATGTGTGGCAGCACCAGGCCACCGATCACGGATTAGCCGCAGCCCGTTGGCAGATATTTAAATTAGAAAAGAAAAGGGTTAACAGGATTAGCACCGTTTAGGGCAATAAAGACGCTCGGCCCGGCGTAGACGGTTGCGTGCGCTTGTCGTCTTCGTCGTCGTCGAACCGGCCGAGTGTCCTGGAAGCAAAGCGTCGTCCACCAGAAGAACAGAAGTATCGGAGGCGGGCACAGTGTCACAGTGCGCACAGGCGGCGGCACAGGATTAAGTCAAAAGGATTGCCGATACGATCGCACGCCCGGTGTTGGGTACCGCCGTGCCGTAAGGTGTCGTTTGCTGCCCGAAAAAGGCGATCCTTCCTGTGGGGTACGACCGGGAGCGAAAGGGTTGCCGGTCTGGTGCGAATCTAATTATTTGACACACTGGCCATAAACGTAAAACCGGCCCCGCAACAAAACCGGCCGCTTTCGCAGGCGGAAAAACAAAGCACCAGCAACCCAATGCGGCTACCGAAAAAGCTATGCTGTGGGCTTGACCATAGCCACAAGCGGGAGGAACCTGTTTATGATGGCTTTATGCGGCAGCAGTTTGTGGATTGAACGGGTTAATCCTATTATTATGACCCCCACGGAACGCACTGCACGTTAATCCTTTTTGCATTCCTTTCCCTCGCACAAACCCACCCACCCACTCGCACACACTGCTTGTTACCCGTCCCATCCCACCGAAAGCGCAACCGATGAGCATAGGTGCCGGTGTCACCGTTTATTACCCGTCCCGTTTGGCATTCTTGCCCCGTTTTGGCCAAAATCTCATTAAAATTAAAAGAACTCTGCCAAGAACTGCAAACGATCTCCGGTCTCCGCTCCGGACGAGCTGCAGCGATAACCCTTTTTTTCTACCGGTAGCCGAACACGTCGTTAAAAGGATTATCTCTTTATGGGCCGTGGCAGTGGCCGAATGACATCGCGTCCCCGGGATATTCGGGATCAAGCGAGACACAACGAAAGGATGCGACGGTGTGTGTCCTGCTGGTGGAGTATACGTTTGCAGAAGCTATATTTCTCAGGCATGAACACAATCGGCAGATGCCAACAGGTTTGATTGGTTGAGCTGGAATAGAAATATGTCCCTTATCTTCTTCTTGTAGCAGTATGGAATGGAAAATTCGTTTTAAAAAATATTGCATCGTGATCCAGATATCCAACAATTATTGCGGATTAAAGAAGGCTAACACGGTGAATTGTTTTTGATGAGAAAAACGAAGCAACTAGCAGTATGTTTTTTGAGAGGAAATTTAAAATGTTGCTACCAATATCGAAGAGGTACTCACTTTTTTTGAAATTTAGGATAATATTGAAGGAATAAGAATTGTGTTCCCATTTCTTCTTTATCGTGGAACATAAAAATAAGTTAAATTCATATCGTTTCTTTCATTTCTCACACGCCACTCATCGCGAAATGGACTAATGAAGTCATGTTTTTCAACAAATTTTAAAACCAAAAAACCTGAGTGTAAAGAGCAACCAAAAGTGACATCCAAAACTCAAGAAACTCTGATGTCATCAGCCGGCTCGTTTCGCAGCAGCGACCACATGTGTGCGGGTGCCTTCAGACATAAACAAAGTGTCGCAGAGTGCTCGGAATGCCAAGCCGCAATGATGTAGAGTTCGTTAAAAAAAACACCGCACATAATGATCTCATGTGGCAACATGTTTTCCGCATGACTTGCGCCCGATATTCCAGCCCGAGCGACGGCTGCTGGAGATGGCTGCGTGAAGGAGGTCCGCGTCAAGCGTTACAAAATGCAACAGGGAACGAACAAACGTGCCTCAAGTACAACGGCTCACAGAGCATAAAGATCAATCCAGGACGCATTGGAAAAACATTCAAGATGGAGCGTTGGTCATAAATTTAAAAGCAATCGCGTTTCATCATCATCCAAACGAAAACATCTGTCCAGCGATTCCTAATCAATTACCAAGCCCGCTTACCGGTAAACGGTTGCGACCATAGCCCCGAAAAGTGTCCCTTTATGTGTCACGATCTCGCAGGCGACTCGATAGCTGGAAGGATGCGTGTTCAACAATCCCAAAAAACTTGTGTAGCATTGTTGAATTCCAATCCAAACACGCACTTTCATTCAATAACCGATCTCAAAAGGCAAAGCGGGTGTACTCCGGTAATTGTGTATAATTTTCCCATCTCACGAACCCTTGGAACTAAGCGTTTTGTTCTCCTTTTCGCTTCACCATAAACTCTTCTCAACCTCTTAACACGACACTAAGGGACAAATAGAACGGGTGATCGAAGGAGTTTGGTGCTTACGAATTGCATCCTTCCCGAACCTTTAACACGCTTTATCAAAAGAAAAAGGGACGCAACAATACATACGAATCACAATCCGTAAGGATATTGATTCCATTCTTCCAATGTCCTTTCGCGATTGTCCGCACAAGAAAAAGGGATCGCTTTCGCTCTCTCTCTCCTTCATGGGATGACACGCACCTTCGCCAGGCTGTTGGATTCTAGTGAAAAGAAAAACCTCTCCCAACAATGCCCATCGCAAATGCGTCCCAAATTGGTCCCGCCGTGTGTAACTTGGCGTTTTTGCGCGTGTCTTAAATATTAAAAAGAAGATGACGACACACCCGATCGGAGAGCCCATTTGGGATTTTGGTGAGTCTTTGTAGAGAGGGTCTGCTGATTGTTTCTTTATTCTTTNCTCTCTCTCTCCTTCATGGGATGACACGCACCTTCGCCAGGCTGTTGGATTCTAGTGAAAAGAAAAACCTCTCCCAACAATGCCCATCGCAAATGCGTCCCAAATTGGTCCCGCCGTGTGTAACTTGGCGTTTTTGCGCGTGTCTTAAATATTAAAAAGAAGATGACGACACACCCGATCGGAGAGCCCATTTGGGATTTTGGTGAGTCTTTGTAGAGAGGGTCTGCTGATTGTTTCTTTATTCTTTGCTAGTTGTCCCGTTTTTCCCGGTACAATGTGAACAAGAATGCACGGCGGCAGTTGGAAAGACTCATTGAAGCGCTTTTAGAAGCGCTTTGTAACGCTATTAATGCTACACAATTCATTCACTCCGCAAACACCCATTCAAAACGGATGGTATTGTTTCCAATTTTCCCCATTCCATTGGTCATCGTGAATGCGCGTCACACATTTACAGGGTGTTGTTGTTGAGATCGGGTGCACTGTTTATGGACGAACTTACCAACGGCAGCTTCACATTGGCCAGCTTACCATTGAAACGCTCAAAAATCCCGGCCCAAAAGTTCATCCGCCGCTTCTCGGGCATTTCTGTCATCGCGATACCGGTGTTGGTAATGTTCAGACACATCAGCGGCACATCCTGGCCTTCCGCAACATTCGGCTGTGGCTCCCATCGAAATGGCAGGCACGGTTCGTGCATCGATTGTTGCGGCGTTGGATCACTGTGTCGTGCAAAGTTCGTCCAGAGGCGAACCATCGTTTTGCGCAGATCGTACGCACGATCCGTTTCCGGCACTTCCGTGCGCAACAGTGGCGAGCTGAACAGGTAGTACACCTCGTCGATGTGTGCCGCTCCCTTCATGGTGCCAAGAGACATGATCGCTTTGCCCTTGTTCAGCAGACCGTCGTACGCGAACCGGTAGCCGAAGAACTTGGAGCGTCGCTGATGACGGGCCCAGAGCTCCACCGTCATCCGGTAGGCGAGCAGATACTTGTCCGTGAATACGTCCGTCAGTTGGTTCAGTGTGTCCCGGCTGACCGGGCGCGCGCCAAAATAGAACGCCCGGATCTCTTCGCCGAGTGCCCGAGCCTCCGGTGAGAAGTACTCCAACGCGACTGTTCGTGGAATGAAACGCTCCGGCTCAGCGTTGTACGTGGCCAGCGTTTTGATAGCGTCGATCAACACCATCATACCGTCACGCTCGTTGTATCCGAGTATGATCGGGATATCCATCGAGTTGGGCTCGCTAAGTATCTCCGTCGGATGGCGCGTGATCAAGGCATCCACCGAGTCCGATCGCTCAATCACCGGCAGAAATGGGATCTGAAACAATCGCTCGACCGCTTTTTCACGCTCGGTCAGCACCAACGGTTGCAACTCGAACAGCTTCCGTGCGGGTGCACTTCGCAGTATCTCGTACACCNGCCAGCGTTTTGATAGCGTCGATCAACACCATCATACCGTCACGCTCGTTGTATCCGAGTATGATCGGGATATCCATCGAGTTGGGCTCGCTAAGTATCTCCGTCGGATGGCGCGTGATCAAGGCATCCACCGAGTCCGATCGCTCAATCACCGGCAGAAATGGGATCTGAAACAATCGCTCGACCGCTTTTTCACGCTCGGTCAGCACCAACGGTTGCAACTCGAACAGTTTCCGTGCGGGTGCACTTCGCAGTATCTCGTACACCTCCACATCCGTCGCAGGCGTATGACCCAACAACTTGGCCAACCGGCGTGCCTTCTCTTCTGGCTGCTCCTGGAAGGCAAATTCTGTGTAGATGGAACCACTCTGCAGTATCGCCTTGTGAAAGTAGCGCTTGGATTCGGCCGACAGACAGTGGAAGTTGACCGCAATCGCACCAGAGCTTGCCCCGAACAATGTCACATTATTTGGATCTCCACCAAACACGGCCACATTCTCCGATATCCACCGCAGTGCCGCACGCTGATCCTTCAGCCCAGCATTACCCTCCACGCCTGCATCTGGCAAACAGAGGAACCCAAGCACACCCAGCCGATAGTTGAGTGTCACCACGATCACACCTTCCTGCACCAGGTAGTTCGGCAGATACAGCGAACTGTCACCATGACCTCCGATAAGTCCACCACCGTGGATAAAGACCATCACCGGCAGCGGTTCCGGATCATCGCGCTTCCCAAGCTTCGGTGTGTAGATGTTTAGAAACAGACCATCTTCCGAGCCACTGATCTCCTTGGTCAGCACGTCCAGCCCGAGACAGTTGCTGCGCTCGCGCGTGCAGTCCAGATAGGAGACGGAAAATTTCTCCAACGGCGATGGCGACTTGAAGCGAAGCTGTCCGACGGGTGCCTTCGCGTACGGGACGCCCTTAAAGTAGTAGTAATTCTGACCATTGGGAAGTCTGTCCCGCACGCCATAAATGGAACCTTGCTGCACCTGGACGCATATCCTTGCGATTGGCTAAGAAGCGACACAAAAAGGCACATCAATCAGCTGGAACTTGGCTGTGCTTTGCTCAGTAAAATGATCCAATTTCGGACATGTTCTTCCTACTAACCATGTGCTTCTCTGCATCCGAGCCAGTGCTAACGTTCTTCCAACCCATCAACGGTGCACTACGCATAACCATGATGGTCTGCCACTGTTATGTCCAGAGTAACACCAACAAAAAAATACCTCCGATGTGCCTTCGTACACGATAGAAACGAACAATTCTTTCTCGCCCACGGTTCACACAATACTGTCCACGCTCGCGCTTCTCACAGGGCCTTTTATCAAATACTTGAGGTTGCTGTCCGCGAGCTGTCCAATTTTGAATTTTTAATCACACCCAATACCTTATCAAAATGTTCTTCCAAAAATTTTAACTTCTTCGCCAGCCAGGCCAGCCGTTCGTTACAATGTCACCATTTTTTCGTGACATTTTCGATGCCACGACGCTCACCAAAACGGCCGACCAGGTATGCAAATCCGTCTAACCCCGCACTGCACTCTGGTGCATCGAGAGAACGAGAGGGCAAACATCCATTTATTTGCATTGCCAAACGTACCAAATGCTGCGTAGGGGTTAACATTGCTTTATTGAACCCTTGCCAAAATTGGTGACCCAAAGTGTGCTTTACCCGTCAGCCAGCCAACCAACGAAATAGGTGCCCGTACAGAATTTTTGCATGGGAACAGTTAGATGCCGATTCACCGCTAGACAAACGGAAACGCTACCCACTGCATCGTGGACCAAAATGATGCGAATAGAAAAGGTTGGCAAATTTGTTGAAAGGATTCAATAAAACAAAGGGTAAAAAACAGTTAGCTTGTCGCGTGGTGCTGGACTTCCCATTCGCACCCAAGCGAATTCCGAGTATTCAAAGGGCTCTGTGTTGAAAGATGCGCTTGATGTAATGTTTGTTTTACGTGAGCGAACGGTACCCGTGCCAATTTGAAAGTACCTTACGGTCTTACGGACGCTAAAAAAGGATTCAATAAAGTAAAAGGATGCGAAACCCGTTAGTTTTACGCATGGCAAATGGCGAAACGCTATTTGGAAGGGTTCAATTTGCAAGCCTAACAAAAAAGGGCTTTTGCGGAAGAATTTTTACGGTACCAGTGCAAAATTTTCTTGGGAAAGGTTTTTACAGAGCCAATGCAATTTTTGCGTTTGCAAAAAAGGGTAAAGTGCAGTTAGTTTGTCGCGTGGAGGAAGATGATCGTTCGTACGACGTTTAATGGGTTGTTTGCCGTAAATGTAAGCAAAAAGGGTGTTTGGTAATCAAATTTTGGTCAATGGCTTTTGCTATTGATGAGTGGGTAACGATGCAAATAAAATACAAGAATTCGCAAAGGTTGTAATGAAATAAAATTTGGCACGTGTGGAATGAGAATTATTGCATCAAAGAAGAGTGTGAAAGCATGATGATAAGCACGTGGTGTGATCTCGTGGTGTGATGCGCTAATGTGGTAATTTATCATTAAAGTTTGCAATAAATATCAAAACAATGAAATTTAATTAAAATTAATAACTGACAAATTATTTGATACGAAAGCCCTTTTCCAGTTTGTCCCAAAGATCCTGTCTTTGCGATCAATTTCATCTCGCCATACTCGTAACATGTACAGAAGCTTCAGCAGCACTTAACTGCACCAATTCATGGAACGAGAGCATTCGCACTAATACCGGGAGCTCAATTTGTCGCTAAAAGGATCATACCCGACCGACCCGAGGAGATCGAAAAAAAAGGACCAAAACCAGGGAAGCAACGGAATGTGCACAACCGAAACCAACAAAAAAGCAAACGCAAATGCCATACAATCAATTTTCATAATTATTTTCTTTTCTATTTGTTCAACTTATTTATTAATTTTCTACTTTCACCGTGCGCGGCTCAAGCGGTCCGCTTTATGCTTCGCTGCGATTTGTCCCATAATGGGACTTCATATCCCAACAAAAAAAAACAACAACCCCGTGGGCAAGCTGTCTGGCTTGATAATTGTACGTACACACGCACACACACGCACAACAAGAAAACAATCGACGAACGATCCGTTTCGTTTCCACTGGAAATGACGGAACGGTCCCAAACCGCAGCCGGGCAGAACGGAAAATCAATTAACCATAATTTGCCGTGTGTCTTTTTGGCTGAGCTTTTTGAGACGATTTAATTGTCGCTTGTCTCTTGGCTGGTAAGGCGCATGGGTCACATATGTGTGCTGTGCTGGTAGCAAAGCGCATTTGTGCCGATTCTTCCATTGTTCCCTACCGGAACGCTTGGCATGCCTGGCTTCCATGTCCCGATTCCTTCTTTTTTTTTGGGTCATGTACATGTATCCCTTGCAGCTAAATCCCTCACGCAGCCTCACGAAAACCGACTTAACTTCTGCCTTTTTTACATACATATTCATTCCCGTTCGGGCTTACAGTGGACATGATAGGTGGACATATCCCTAACACTAACCATACGGGCGCACATGGCTCAACACGATTTACAAATATTTTACTTCCTTCAATTAACGCAGTCAGCTGATATTGTCACACATCGGTAGGGTCTACGGTAAGAAGGATTAGCGACATAAGGCACCATCGTCTGTCGGCTGGTGACAACCTCGGTGCTCACTTTTGTCACTCGCACCGTGGAATGTCTTCGTGCTTTTCGCCTCAGAATTGTTACCAGTAAAAGGAGGGCCAACACCTAACGGCTTATAAGGGTGTAATGTTGACTAAATGTAAAGAAAACACCCAAGTTAACAAAGTGAACGTTAAAGGCAGCCGTTAATGACGAGCAAAAGATGGGCTTTCGGTTTCTTCCACATCCCGAAAGGAAGAAAAACCTTCAACAGGCTCGCTGTAATTGGATGCTAATTGAGTTATTTTGACATATTTTGTACGCTTACTTTTGCCTCCCAATATTTCTGTCAAGCCCGTTTGGAGGTCGCTCTGGATTGTTTAATTGTACCACAAACATCGAACGAGTAAAAGTGTGCATTAAAGGAGAAAGTGTTTGTGCCGATGCAATAATACAGCTGTCAAAGAAAAAGAAGGCTGCAACAGAATGTGTGTTTGTTTATTTTTCCGATGGGACATCAGTTAACCCGTTAGTGTGTTTGAATGGCAGCGAGAACGCATCATAAAAAAAGGCTCGATCTCGATCGATTCAGTGTCCTGGACCGTGTCGTCTTCTGGAGCGCATCAAGAATGGAAGAAGGCGACCGTATATCACAAATCTAGATCCATATTCATTCAAAAGGGTTGACAAATTCACTTTCCGTTCCATAAAACTCGTAACCCTTTTCTGCCCTCGTGAAAGGGTGAAGGTGAAAGTGAGCGTGTTGAGCATTAGTTGTTAACAACGTCTTGTAAAACGATCACATTCGAAGGTATCGTAGGAGGAAATCGGTTGTCGCACAACTTTACTGATGCAATTGCCTGCATAACCCTTTACGTGACTAACCCTTTTTTGTAGAAGCCTTTCAATGTGTGTCACTTTTAATCTTCAATATTTAAAGTAAAAAGTTGTTAATTTTGTTCTAATGTGAAGAAGTGTGATCGTTTGCATCTTACACAGCTACGGCAGCTTTGTACCCGTTCAAATGATCCAAGAAAGACAGCAACGATGAAGATGAAACGTCTGCACGGAAAGCTCAATTTGTCACACAAAAATTTCCTACAATCGAAGTTCCGTCCCTGAATCCATATCCTTCCAGTCCGAAACCCAACACAATGTGTGTTAGCCTTGGACGGGCAAACTTCCACATGTGTCACCAATCAATCAACTTGCGAAGGACGTTCCGACGTTCGCTCGTAAAGTAACGGGGTTGTGCCATCGCACATTGGCACATTGGCCATTAGGCAGGCAGCGAAAACCACCGCTAGGCAAGACATAAATCCAAAAGCTCCAAGGGAAAATTGCACGCCTGCCATACCGTACCCACCCATCATAAACCCGTTACTGCTCCGTTAGATTTTGCTTGTCTCGCTTTGTTTTTCGCAAAACACTTCCTCCGATGGGCGAAAACATGCAGTTCCTGCAGTGATCCTGCCAAAATATGTTTTCCTCCCATACAGTGGACGAAAAGTAATCACTTGGCGAAGTGCCGACATGCGACAATATAACTGTTTCTTGGGTGTTTTTTTTTATTATTTTTATTCTCCCCTTTGGCCAACGTTTACAACCTGCCGAAAAGGATGCAAAAACCTGGCAGGAAGGGTAGCGGTACATTGGCAAAATTTGGCATGTTTTGCGATGTGTTTGAGATGTTCGCACATTCCGCCTTGGAAGGATACGATCGGGCGAAAGAAAAAAAAGGTTTGTGAGTGTTTGTTTTTTAACTAGTGCCATAAAAAAGAGGTTGCAAAAAATTAACTGTACAGTGTGTGCAGTTTTTTTAATGTCAAGCATTTTGTTACAAGCGATAAAACAGTAGATACGCCACAAATAAAAAACGAAATATTTTAAATGCTCGGTTATACCTAAGATTGTAGTTAGCTATTTATTACGCTACGTCAAAAGTGAAGTAATAGCTTGGCATTTTTGAAAGTTGGATGTCTAAAAGGAGATCTTCTGGTTTACTGTTTGAAGAGATCACTTGGAAGCAAAACAATTTTCCCAATTATCTTTATAAATAAAATCTAATAAAATATTGAATTTGCCTTATGAAAAGTAAGTCCTGGTAATGTGAGGATTTATAGAAATTTAATGGACTATTAAAAAGTTTAAAATATACAAGTAAGTCATTTGAGAAAATGAAATAATCTTAAAATTACAACTGATTTTTCGGATATATCTTCCTTATTTTCTGTTTTGTAAAATGATTTTCTCTTTATTATGTCCTAGTCTTCCTCCAGTGAAAGTGACACAAACAACCCAAAACATGGTTATCAACGACCGTTACAAATAATTTATTGCCTTTAATTGAAGTACCAACACAATTTCTCTTCCTTCGTACCAAATATCAACCATCATACAATATTTTACATTATTTTCTCCAAGGACATCTTCCAGCAATGGATAACATCTTACATACAGAAACTGAAACCGCTACAAACTGTCACACATGATCCTTTTGGAAAAGGAAAAAAAGGGTTACCTATAACCATTCATGAAAGTGCTATAAAACCGACCCAATCGCAACCGAGCAGTGACATAACAGACGATTAGAATATTAGGTGATTCTATTTCATCCCGAAGTGCACCTTTCGCACCAGTTCTTCTGGAACACGAAGCAGGAACAAAAAAATGAAAGGGGTATATGAACGCCTTTCCCGAAGGTTCACTGTCCCCGGACCAAAGTGTCAACCCTTTTGCTCGATGGGTCCCATTATTTGTGAATGGTCTGTTTTCATTTCGGGTTACAGTTAGTTTGTTGCTTTATTGCTTTACAATGTTTTGGGCTAACGGGTTAACTTTGGAAATCTTTACGCAAAACATGGCGGGTGGTTTTTGGGTCGGTGACACTCGACGACGACGAGTGACGATCGGTGGAACAGCAATCGAACGTGAGAGTGAAACCGAAAGGTGTAATGGTGTCTTGCTAGGTTGTAAAACAATTATAACTTGTCGCATGTGTTGCACTGTTTAAGGTAACAAAAGGGTTGAAAGGGTAGAGAGATACTGCAGATATTGGAATTGTATAACACGAGTGACATTTGTCACCGCTTTGTCTATATTTATTGATGCAGGTAACTTTGGACATGAAAAAGATCTCACAGAACCAGTTTCTAGATTTTCCTTAATTTTAATCGAATGATGGAGATAATATTAAATAAATAAATCAACAAAGGAAATACTTTGTTTCGTCAAAAACTGAACTTCAAACGAATTTTCTCGAATTAATATCAAAGATCTACATTCAATCTACATTAAAGTGTTTACTATAAACAACTTAAATCCTAGTTAAAAAATTTAGAAGTAAACATTAAGGAGTTTTATCTAGAGAATTTAACAAAAAACTTTTGAGGATTAAAGGACACCAATCACAGCATTATTGTTTCCAACAATGTGGATGATGTAGTTTTTCAAACAAACGTGGAATAAGAGACGTCTTCCTTACACTAATGTTACTCAAGACATGTAACATCAGGGACAGGAAGTTTATGGAATAGTTTGGATTGAGGGCTGCAATTTCTTGGAGCTCTATGCAAATTTGTGCTTCAGTGTCTCTATCTGAGGGCATACTGAGCAAACTTACGATGGCCTGTTGAACCTCCGCAA
The DNA here is from genome assembly GCA_018908115.1 of Anopheles rivulorum. Taxonomy (NCBI): domain Eukaryota; kingdom Metazoa; phylum Arthropoda; class Insecta; order Diptera; family Culicidae; genus Anopheles; species Anopheles rivulorum. Next base: position 9,524,064 of record CM032178.1, read on the forward strand.
TAGCAGTCCATGTGATACCTTGTTATTAACCAACCAGTATAGGTTGAATCTCTGGACCGAGGACGGTTGATGGTGAATATTCTTCTAGATCCATTGCCAGAGTGTGGAAGGTGACTCCACGACTACCTTGGCATCAGGAATTCTCAACTTCTTCAATCATAACCCGGCCAAGTGTTTTGCACTCAAAAACTGAGTTCTATTTCTTTAAGTCTTTTTAAATATTGGAGTTGTTTACATGATCCTCCAGGAATTTACCTTCACATTCTAGTAATGTTTCTGTGCAATGCTGATCAAGATTATAAATATCTGAATATCTAAAGATTTACTACAAAATTTCCATATCTTGGAAATAAACGTACCGTTCATCAAGAAACTAAGAACAACTACGGATGAACGAAGAAAGATTAGTTTGTCACATGTCCTTTTCGCCCAAAATATTTACATTAAATAGCCCATGGAAAATCTTATTTCCGTGCCGTTCCTGCAAAAAACCCGTATCATATCGGGTACGATCGAAATCCATTTCATTGCAACTACCAGTTGTAGCTCTTGCTGCATCGTAAGGAAAACAAATAAACAAACCAAGCGTATCGTATGCCTGGCCGCTCGCACTGCCTAGCAATCTGTTTCGGACCTTGGTAGAAGCAAACAACGTTCTATCTTGCCTTTTTATCTTGCCTCACAGTTGGCCCCTTTTCGCACCAGATCCATCAAAGCGCAACCGAGGCCGTCCTGCAGAACTCTAAACATTGTCGTCTTTGAACGATCGATGCTAGTTATCGGAACAATTGACCAAATGTTTCCTTGCTGCGTTTCATTTTTTTTGTTTGGATCTTTGCTTTCGGGCCGTGCGCTTTTTAAAAGGCGGCCCGATATGCGCCCGCTGTGTTGCAACGCCCGATAGGGCAACGATATGCTGCATGCATTTATCTGCCTTTTGGCACTTGGGGTGTTGTTTATGGATGCACTGGCTGCACACTTTGTTCTTTTCCGCACGCCTCAACGTAGGCCGGTAGCACCAAAAACATCCGAGTGGCACACGTTCCCTCGATCGTTCTCCGCCCGGCCAGCCCGAACGGCTGGGCTTTTCGCTTCTTTTTGTCTTTAGCCCCGGATGGGTGCATTACTTGACAAATTTATGTCGATCGGTTTGAGAATAAAAAAACACATTGAAGTGCCGAATGCAAAAAGAAAGAAAGAAATAAAAATCTCCACAAAACATCAGACAAAAATGCGCCTGCCGTGTGCCTGCCTGACGTTAGTGTTGGGCGTCCTCTTTCAGTAGTGCCGCGCTGACAAATGATGCGTTTAACAAAGCGTTCCTTGGAAATGGAGTTCTTTGCAAGAATGCCCAACAAACGATCGGTCGCTTTATGCGCAGAGATTCAAACTGCTGTACCAGTAGCATCCACCCATTTTTCCCCCGATGTCAATACAAACTACAAAGGAAGCAAATGTAAGCAGAGTGTGCAAATAGAGTTCAATTTGTTGACAAAACTTTTCACGATTTTCAGTCAACTTTTTTCAGCTGATGCTCTAAAGATTAAATCTTTTTCTCCTGGTTTATCTGAAGGAATTCTAGACAGGTAAGGGTTAAGTTTTACTGCCTGATAAAGAGTATCATGATCTTCGATCCCGAAAGCATTCCAAAGCTTGCTATAAATGCTCCGTTTTTCTCCCTTCAAAACTTATCACATTCTCACAACAAAAAACACATCACACGCCGAAAAGCATCGACCGTAAATTAGTTATGGGCGACCAATAACGAGGAACAGCGTCTAAACAGCACCGAGAAAATAAAACCTCTAAAAACGAGACCAAGAAAAACAAGGATAAGCATTTGAAAGGATAAACATAATTAACGAACATTTACTTTCGGCCTGTCGGCAGTCCTCGCGCGGCTCAACATGCCCATACCAGGCCGCGCCTGCTCGCACATGGCGAGGGCTTGTGTCATGCAAGCGCCCTCAAGAAAGGAAGAAAAAAAATCTCCGGAGAAAGGGCTCCGCTATTTATGGGCCAGGCTCGGCTACCCGTTAAGAAATATCCTTCCAAAATTGGTTAATAACAAACTAGGCACCCAGCCATCCCAGCCTTTGTCGGCATCGTTTGTAGCTGCTGGTGCTGGTGCTGCGATGTGAAACAAATAAAAAATAATAAATGGAACCAGCAACAGCATCGACATAACGAGCACGATAGTTCGGCCTTCAAACAACACGAGCCGAAGGATTGTGCTAGTTCCCTAAACCCAGAACACACTCGCCACGCTTCCCGGGAAAAAAAGACCGGGAATGGCCCGGTTTTTTGTTGTTGGGTTGACGTTCCGGCTCGTTTCTTCCGCGGAGCATATCGTATCGCCTTGCTGAACCAAAATCTGTCCGTACTAATTCGGATTAGTTTGCTTCCAGTCGGCGAGTGATGTGAAAAATTACGCGTCAAGTAGCTCACATGCCGGTGCTGTTGCTGCTTAAGTGGAATCATATGGTGGTGAGATGTTTGGTGCTGATTAAGCAGTAAAGTGTTTCTGTGTTTGGAGAAAACAGCGCTTGGCGACGTGGCGTTAGAAGCTGTTGCGCGTTTTCTAATGTAAGAAGATCAGATCGATTCAAGATGCGTTCTAAACGTTTTTTCAAGATGCTAATCAGCACGAGAGCGTATGAACAAGTGATACTATCAAAGCATGCCATGCAGCGCGTAGTGTTAATAATTATTCAGAAATTGATAGACACAGATTTCGAAAAAGCATTTATGCATAAAAAAAGAAAAAAGGTGTGCAATAAGTGAATAAGTTATTCCATTTGTAATCCAAATAACTTAGGACATGAAAGTTCAATTATCATCAAACCTGCTTAGAGACAAATAACAGAAGTCCTATAAATACCAACTATAATTATTCGTGAGCCTATACATGACTTTTAGTATTTTTACGCAGATGATCAGTTGGATACAGTTTTTTTTTAATTTTTTTAATTTAGTGCATACATTTATCATTATTTCAAGATATACCAAAAACCGCTTTAAAAGAATTATGTTTATAGAATAAACCTTGGTAGTAAAAAACATATTGACATCCATGCTATAATTTTAAATAATCCTTATGGAAAAGTAAACATGACCGATTATCCGTAGAAAGCGATAAACCGGCATGTCACCAGAACAAATATGTCTAAATTATACTTGATTCCAATGAATTATCATAAATAAAATAAAATATCTAAAATTCATACAGTTAATGTCCACAACATTTTAGTCCGATATCTCTCTTCTTATATACTCATTTAAAATATGAACCATGAATCATTCTTGCTTATGACTAATAAAACAACTTTTTGCCAACAATATACAAAACTATTTTGGAAACCCGAAACACCATTGGTCTAATTAATGCTCGCTCAGACTTCCAACGCACCGTGAGCTTCACAAAATGGTCAGTTTTTATACGACCTCAGCTCAATAAATGTATTCGTTTTAGCTTTCTTTTTAAAGGTCACCATGTTTCGACATTGTAGTGCAGTCTTTTCCATCGCGTTTTGTTCCATTTTTGCCGATCTATATTTTATTTGATATGCACGCATACGCAATAATACATAACAGCTGCTGACCGTTTCTACCCGTAAATGAAGGATCTTGCGTTGACCTGCTGACCTGTGCTGGACAGACCGAAACGGATTCGAAATGATTTTTGCATTTAATTTTTACGCCCCAATATTTGGACGCCGTAAAAAGCCCATCGGTCAGTGTTTTGTTAGTGCGTTCGGTTTTTGCAACCAATTAGACCAATTTTCAAAGGAACCAATTCCAAACATCCTTCGTCCTTAGCCGGGATGGAACAAGGGGACAGAGAAAAAACACTGACCAGTACAGTAAAAACGTGCACCAAGCGCTCCCAATAGCTAAATAACACCGACAGCACTGATCAAACAGCAAAACGTGCCTCACGGTCGACTGTTTGGTCCATCCCGTAGTAAAACTTTATTACTCTAGCCCCTGGGTCCGAATGGGTCCGTGTTTTAATGCTCTACTTTTTCTTTGTCACGCATAAAGAAAGAGCCTCAGATATAGAGCATTAGAAGAAAAAAAACTAGATCATTCCCAAGGACTAAGCGCTGGGAGTCGGGAATATTCATATCTGTTCGGTCCTTCTGATGCGCTGCGTAAGGCGGAAGTGTTCAAGGTAGGCAGCGTCGTCGGAATCATAAAAAAAAGCTGACCCTTAGCTTCTGGGTCATCGCGCATGGGAAATTGTTTTTATCGGGATGACTCTCCAGTTTTTGGGATGACTTCGGCAGGAAACACATTTTGACGTAACACACGTTTTTACAACCGGCGGCCTTTGAGCCAGGCCGAAGGTCGTGCTCTAGTTGCGTCTTGCAGTCATTAGAATGTTCTCGATTTTTATGGCGCGAGCTTCGAACGGCACGAAAAATAGGGTCACTACCGGCCATCGTCCGGAGACCTGACGAGTAGCTGTAAAAGACGGAGACCAAGTCCTCCTGCGATTCTACCTTACAAGATTACGGTTCGGTAAGTGTTGTTTGCTCTACATTTCAACATTTGTTTTGCACTCTCCCGGGGATGATCTAGATTTTTTTCCCATTGTGTTTCCTTGTTCCCATTTTTTCCTGCATCTCCATCCATGACCTCGGCAGGATGCCTTGCTTACGTAATAAACAAATTGATCCAGTTTTTTAATGGCTTAATAGCAACACCCTGTGCTCTCGTGCAGAAGTTTCGTGTGGAAATGGTTCGACCGTGACCTTCTTTTTTTCCTCACCTCACCCTTAGAATAGAAAACATTAACCTAGCACGAAAAGTAGAGCAGCGCAGTGGGAGTTATTGCACTTTCGGTGCAATCACACCAAGCAAAACTTGTGTCGAAATTTCCACCCATAATGAGCTGCAAACCTAAGGGAGAATGCATCGGAACGGTCTCGGCAAGCCGCACACTACAGTGCAGGCGCATTATTGCACGGTAAAAGCTAATCTCTTCAGCTTTGATGCCATGGCACACGTAAAAAGCTGTTAAAAAATTGCTCTACTTTCGGCATCTTTTTTATGGCCTCACCTCACCTACGGTTGCGATGCTTTTTTCCGCAATAAAATTGCTCGCCACATGCGTTTTTAATATTTCCCAATGGTGACGAATGCCTTCGTTGGTGACAGTGCTGGGTTGTGGTTGAGTGTTTTTTTTTATGGCGTTTTTCTAAACTGACCTAATTAGGTTCTAATGAGAGCGATAAAAAGACAGAAGTTTCTTTTGGGAAACACAGCAAGATATGAGGAAATGTAAAGTAGTGCAATTATTTTTTTTGGTTTTGCTTGTCAATTATGACGAGGTCGTTATTTTTAGCATTTGTAATGTTTCCATTATGTCCATGCTTTTGTTTCAATTATAATTAAAATTTGCATAAAAAATACTTTCCTGTACCTATTATATTTTTTCTTATTATTCTGATCGTTATTTGACGACATTTTTTGAAAAAATTATTTTTTTTTAACTTGTACCTTGACAACAAAAAACTCTTTTCTGTCGCAAAGGTGTCGTAAACGATTTTTCTATCCATATTTCTCCACTGAGAAAGGTTAGTTTGATGGTTCAACATTAGCAAAAAAAATCAATCCTTTTCTGTGTCCTTCGAACAACTAATCATTTTTTTACTGCCAAAGCATATATCATAACTCTTTCTGCAACAGCAACAAAAAAACCCTTTTTTGGCAATTTTAACCTCGATAAGTAATAATTCACAACTTTCTCTTCTGAGAGCATAATTCGCTTAGCGAGGTAAAGCAATATTACTCCTTTTCGTTACCCCCACAAACACACGATCGTATCGTATTATCTGCAGCGTGCATTTCGTGTTTGCCAGCATAAAACAACATATCAACATATATCCCAGAGGACGCATCTCCAGGGTCAAGCATAAAGGTATAAATGGCCAATAAACCGGGCGAATTCTGTCTGCCAAATTCCGTACTTGCACAAATCCACATCCCTGCACAAAATCTGCTGATTCCTGGGCTCGGAGTTCGGTCTTCCCGGAGAAAAACCCCTTCCTTAACTCGTTTCTAACCCTTAGGTCGGCCCAGACGAATCCAGGCCAGGTCGGGCCGGGCAAATTGCCGAAGGCCATCCAGCCAATCCAAGTCGTTTGCCAATCGTAAACCGAATCCGGTTTCGAGGGGGAAAGCACATGTTTTGCACCAAAAATCACCCCATAAAGGAACACTTTCGCACATCTTTCCATCCATTTTTGCATGCCTGACGGTCCCTTGTCTCATCTCATTGTCGACTCATCTCTAATGGGAAATTAGAGTCCATCACGGTGTGAGCAATTTTGCCAGACAAACCAATAATACTGAATTGGCCAACACGTTCCAACAGGGCAAAAAGGCTAAGAATTTCCTTCCGTAGTGCAAGGCAAACAGAAACAAAAAAGAAACCCTTTTTTACACCCTCCAGTGTCCTTTCACTTTTCGCAGAGCCCAGGATGCGTTTAAACTCTTTTTTACGATCCGAGGTGCATGGTCCTTCGGTGCATTATTCGTACCATGCGTTTGCCAATAATTATACATACACATGCTTGCTGGCAAACTGGCGAAAAACCAGATTGCCCATTCTTTTCGCTAATAAAAAAGGAGTAAGGGGAAGGCGTACCGGTGTTCTGACCTGCGCACCCACAACAAGGTGCGGCAACATCCTTGAAAGATGCGACCGGCTGTTAAACATTTACGAGACCGAAATTAGATCACTTGCTTACCCGTTCCCCGTATGTCGGCTATCCTTTCTCGCTTGCGTTTGGCATTGGCACTGTGCACGGCCCCGTACCGCTGCTTGGATTGTTGCCGAAATTGTTTTACTACTTGTTTAGGTTGTGTATGGCCGCCTTGCAAAAGCTAAGCCTAATGCTAATCCTTTTATTTTGAAAACATTGACACCCCCATTTTCGTTGGCCGCTCGGCAGGAGGCACGCTGCCCGAAAAAGGGGCAATAAGGATGCAGCCTGGATTTAAGGGTGAAACATGACGGAAGGGAGGTGATGGTGCGGGGGTTTTTACGGTGGGTATCATTTGCTATTCTTCCCAAGCGCATTGCTTCATCCTTTTTCTAGCTCTCGGCCACAGTGAGCCCAGTCCCGAGCTGCAGAGGTGATCTTCACCAGTTATGATGGGGCTAATATAGGTGCGAAGCATCGAAGCGCTTGGAAGATTCTACGTCCAAGCTCAGCTGATGGGCGATCAGCTTTATGGTGCGAGCTTATTGGACCAATCGCATTGGAACTTATTCGGTCAGTCGACGGGGTTTGAACTCCTTCACTGACCACTGGCCATCGAACGCATCCCTTTAAACAGCTGCAATCGTATGGGACCTTGACCCTTCATGCAGGTCGTTGAGCTGGAAGACATTGGCAAGCATATTCCTCTGAATTGCTGTGTCAGTGATCTTGAATATGGTAAGTTTTGTTCATTCCAGTTCTCTTACTTTTTTTGGGTTTTTTTTTAATATCGCAATATTCGAACAATAAAAAAGTTAATAAAAATATGACATGAAAATAGTTTGAACTGTTTGCTAAAGGAACTAATATTTTCTGCCTTAAAATGTTGCAACTTAATCTACTAGGTCTATTTCTTGTATTGATCATCTTCTCGTCCGAATGAGCTAATTATTTCAGTTTTTTCCCATCATTCTTTACTGTGTTTTCATCTGTATCCTAAACCTCCGGCACGTGTCATGCATAGATACAAATCTAGAAGATGAAAAAACAATACAGAAAAAACTGCTCTAAAAACATATCCGGCCGTTTTTATGAGTGCACGGTCCCATTTTTAATAATTGTCTCAATGAACGCTCCTGTCCAACAAAAAAAGCACCAATAATTGCCTGTTAAAACAGGCCACCGTATAGGTAAACGGACGACGGCAACCAGCGCGTGCCAGCGACACATCCTAAAACACATCCACAGGCAGGACATGTTTTATTTACGCCGAGACAAAAAGTCAATCCGAAAAAAGAAAACAGCTGCAACAAAAACATCTACCCAAAACTGGAGCAGTTTTTTAATGACTTTTTACTACCATCGGTCGGTTTCACAAGCGCGCCGTTCCGTACAGGTCACTGTTTCTGGAGCAAGAAGCTTTGGCACACCGGGACGACCTATTGTGGCGGTCCACATTGGCAAAATTCGGTATCGGTCAATCGATGCTACGAAGTTTGTTTACAACGGGGCCAATATTTCTTCATCATACTTCGGAGGACGAGGTCATGCATGTTTATGACACTGCTCTACATACTGGCTCCAGGGCTGGGCAAATCTGGAGCAGTGGACGAGATCACACTGGCCAGTGTCATCTGTCGGTGGCTCAGGTAACCGGCACAGTTAAATTGGTTCAATTCACATTTCTATTGGTTTGTTTGCAAACTTGCAAATACGTTTTCAAAACGCTGCACAGCATGCGACCAACGGGAACAGGCAGGATGATCGTACAGGAGGCAAGAAAGCAAATCATGAGAACACATTTCAAGCAAAGCTTCTATTTTCGTTTTGTTTTCAGTTTCACGCTTTTCTGTGCAAAATAACTAATAAAATCTTATCATCAAATGATGTTTAGAATGGAAATCTTAGGGAGTTACTTGAACAACGCATTTTATGCGTAACTCGCATTGCGCATGACGGATGTTTCATCACGACATGTGAAACAACAAGATTTAAAATAATGAGAGAACTAAGAAAATCGTTAAAAATAGAAAACAAAATAAAAGTTCAAAACACAATCCAACAAACTTTTTAAATAAACAATCCATATTTCCAGATTGCGCTCACTTTTTCAGTAAAATATCTAATTCTAGGTCAAATTTTCTTATCGACGCAAATCATATTTCCGTAGCAAAACTGTTGAATGCTGATAAAACATCCAGAGAGCGATAGCCTACATAAGCTTCAACTATCAAACGACGATATCCTTGAAATTATTTTTTCCTTGCGCTAAAATGAAATCATTGAAGCGACGATCAAGTGACTTCAAGGACAGTATAGAACAGTATAGGTTTTCGAAAAGTTTAATATTGAAGAATTTGTTTTTTAAATGCTTCACTAAGAATATTTCCCTGGAAGCGTGCATTCACGTGGCACCTTTGTCGCAGGTACAATTAATGATCTTCAGACGGCAACACAATTCCTTCCCGAATACTACGAGGCCGCTCGGTTCAAACATTCCTTTTTTTTTTACATTCAAAGTACATTCTATCACATTGCTGTCCGTCGGTCGGTTCGATTGCTTTACCCGCGCCATTTGTAGGAGGAATGAATTCTCCTTGACGTGCAGTTCCCGGAGCGTGTGCGCAGCGCTAAATTGGTTGATGATTATTGTCGCTTGCTCGCTTAAAAACTGCTTTCTTCAACCTGGCATTGGGCAGGAACTCCGTACAGCCGGATCAATTGCAGGTCGGTTATGCCGTGCCATGGGTGAGACCTCGCATAAAACGTCGCCTACAAAAACGACACGACAAACGACGACACTTTATGGCTTAATTTTTATGTCACAAGAAATCTCTCTAAACGACACGTACGCAGGTCGGCGTGGTTTGACGGTTCGTCGGGAACGGAAAAGTGGAAAAATGTCGAGAATGGGAGATGAAAAAAAAACAACCCTGCGTTCCTCTGCTGGTCGGACCATGATATGGCCGTTTTGGAATAATCGTGGCAACGGTAGGGAAACAATAGGCAAATGGAAAGGAGGATTGGAGGACGATCGTTCGCCGGAGGGATGAGATTTCGCATTGATATTACCGAGCCAAATGCAGCCTCGCGACAACGCTCGTGCCGTCGTAAAATTTCTGGAATCCTTACCAGTGCCGTACATTGCGATGCAGTCCCCCATTGGATGCATTTGGTTGGCTTGTTGCTGAACAATTACTCGTCTTCCTGAAGCGCCTGCAAGCAATGCATACAGCTGTCTTTACGCACGCCTTTTTTGTGGCTGTACAAAGAAGCTCGCAAAGGAAAGATTTCGTGGCGCAACAAGCGACGAACCTCGTCGCACATTGTCGAACCCCTTGAGCAAAGCATCTCGCTTTCGTACATTTCCCACCATCTCGCCGCCCGCAATGGGAGAAAAGCGACCAAAAATCCTCGTTGCATTATCCGCCTTTTGTACGCACACCTTTGTCTCGTACCAAAAGTGGACGCTTTATCGCAAACTTTACTTCCCCCGCCAGGCGAAAGGCGACGTCGATCACGAATCGGTGGTTGGGAAGCTTTTCGCCGACCCGACCCATTCGCAAGATCGTTAATAAACGCTTGCAATAAAGTAAGCGTTGCTTTATTTTCGCATACCCTAAATGCAGTTTGGCGGTTGCATCTGCCCCTTTTTTGCCGAACGAATCAAAGGCGTCCCGCGGGAAAATCGCGCTTGATCGATGGCAAAATGCGTCCACCCTCGCCGGCAGCAAGCCACGAAAACACGGCTTGATCGATTCGATCCGGTGACTGGCCACGGCACTGGGGCAGACGCGTTCCCGTTCGATGCGTTCCGTGACGCAGGCCAAGTTTTTTAATCCAATTTACGAGGACAAGCAAGACACTTTGGGGCCGAGGAAGGGCCAGCCGGGAAGGAGGGCGAAATAATAAAACCCCGTACATTTTGGGTCTGAAAATTACACTCTCGTTTCGTGTGGCTCGCGGGCTAATGGCATTCAGGGGCGAGCGAAACAAAAACCCCGAAAATCTCCAAAACGAAAAGAGTAAAACAGAAACTCTCCCTAAAATCCTTTAAGCCGGACCTGCGTCGTTATCCCAATTTAAATCAGCTTCAATCATTTTAAGTGCCCCGTGTCCCGTAAGGCGTTGAGTGTGCCTTTTCAAGCCCACCGTCCCCCGGGTGGGTGAAACTCTTGCATGAAATACGCCCCACAAAAACAAATGCAAAGCAAAACATCGAGCAAGGACGGCTGTTCTAAGGGGGGTTTTTGTTTTCTTCATGTGCGAGCCCTGACAGTGGAGAAGAAAGAAAAGGGAAGAAATGTTCGGACCCATCGGACCGATTGGACCCATCGGACAACCCGATGGTTTTTGGCTATTGCATCCAGCAGCACACCGGCGAGCGCGATAGGGGCACGGGCCGGATCGACCAAGCGGCGAATTGCCTCGAGATGGAAATTTTATTCGCCTAATTTCGATCACGAACACGCAGGGGAAAACCGATTTGCGTCGTAAACGAGTTCGAATGGGTTCGAATAAATTTGCTAAACTAAGTGCTCACCGCCAACCGTACCGTATCGTGGTGAGTTCCACTCGCAATAATATAAAACGGCACAGCAACAAACACCTGCCCCACGCGCAAAGTCGATTTTATTGGAGCGAGGCTCGGCGTGACTCCAGCGGGATAAAGCTTCATTTTTTGCTTTTCTTTCGCTGGCCGCATTAAAAATGAAGACCTCCGCGGCAGACATTTAAGTGTGATAGCGTACCGTGCGATGATTTATCGGTTTATCGAACGGTATATCGGTGTGCCGTACCGATCTCCCAGCAACACGATCCTATCGACGCACGTGATCGGATTCGATGAAATCCGATCAGAAGACACACGCAAACAGCCGACGTAGGCGGTATCGGGCCGAGGGAAAGAGACTTAATTAGTATTATATTAATTAATAAAAAGCCATTCCGGGCGTCCATTAGATCCGTACCACGCGCTAGCACAAGCAGCAGCCACCCCAGTCTGAGAAAAGGGATGAAAATTAATCGTCGGCACGTCTCGGCGACGACGGCGGTGGGTCCACCATAATTAGGACGAAAGCATCCCACCCAAAACAACAACAAAAACAACAAAAATCAACGATTTAATTCATTCCCATTTCGCCGCGCTCGACGTTTCGGATTTGAATTTTAAAACTGCCTCCGTGATTGCTTCATCGTTTCGGGCTAGCAAAGATTTTGCGCACCCAGCTCACTGTGGATGGCCGTGATTTTGGTTTCTTTTCCCTTCTATCAGAATCCAGACCACACAAGGCGATGGCTTTAAGCTTCAGCTCCGGATTCGCTCTCACTTACCATTATGGGGAGCTTTTATTTTTTATTTTTGAGACGCCCATGGCCCATGACACACGGAACTGGACGCTGTTTGTCGAACTGTCCAGGTGAAGTTTGGCTACGGCAGCTTGTGCCGCACGAAGCACAACTTTTCGCGACCTTTCTCCACTGAAAGACCACCAAAAATTCTCCCTCTACCCAAATAAAAGACACAAAAGCTGCCCCACTGCACAAAGGGTCGCGAAGGAAAAAGGTAATGTCCGACCGAGCACGAGCAAAATAAATGCGAATAATACAACAGTGCAGCAACATTCGGTAGATACTGGCCAGCCAGCGCCACAAATCAGTCGTAGGTTGTGCGCACACGATTTGCGCTGATTGCGCCCGCGTTTCGGGCTGATGATGATGCCGCCCGTTGACCGTGGCAGCTGGCCAACTTGACACGGTGGCAGGGCGGCGCACACTGGCGAAAAGCACTGGTGGCGGTTGCAGGGTGGCGGTTGCAGGGTGGCGGTTGCAGGGTGGCGGTTGCAGGGTGGCGGTACGGTTGTTTATCCTGGCAGGATTTACGGCTTTCTCTCGGCATGGGTGTGTTGCTTATCCGTGTAGACAGACAGACGTGACCGGATTTACGTTTCTTACGTGTGTGCATGCGAACGATACGGTGAAGATTGCAGCAATTACTTGGCAGGGCAATTAAAGCGAGACTTTACAATTATATTTGCTAAATATTTTTTAAGCTATTGAAAACACCATCACGAAAACATTACTAAATAAAAAATAATATATGTTATTGAAAAATAGAACTACTTATTTTTTGAAGCTTTTTGAATATTTTTATGTAATGAAAATGACTTTTATAAAATGGTTATTTTAAACACATTAAGAGTAAATAATAATCAAATATCACAGCCGAAAAATAAATATTCATTTCATTTCCTAATAAATATTCATCTATTTGAATTATTGTGGATCAGAAGTTAATTAAATTAAAACTTAAATTGTTCTAAATTTAATTTTATAAGAATTTAAGCAAATTTTGACCTCTAGGGCTATAACTGGCATGGAATGTAAAAACACGACTCTTTCCAAAACCAAAAACCCGAACCTACTTTTTCCATCGAATGTGGTATCCCGCGACGACCAGATTTGGGTTATCGTGATTTTTTGTTATTCACCTCAACAGGCATAGAACCCAGTACCCTGGACCAGCGTTCACCGAATGCATTTCTGGCCTAAGTGAACGATTGAGCAAACTAAAGGATTATCGCCCAACGAAACCATCGTTCCTGTTGACCAGTTGCCGGTGAAAATGGTTGTACAACGTACCAACTGAGCAATCCTTCCTTTTTGCATCCTTTCCCACCGAAGAAACGTGCAACCAAACGGGCAGGTGCAGCCGGCACCATGTAGCCGAGTTTCGCGTTGCACTTTAATGCAATCACGGGCTGATGTATGCGCCATGAATCACGCACCGGTGGTGCGCGATGCCGCGCACGTCGTATCGGTATCGTGCGGCCAATAAATCACGAACTTGCGCACGGATAATTGCGCTCGCTCTTTTCCGGTAAACGAAATCATTAAACCGATGCATCCACCGGCATCGTTGCTGCTTCCATTCTCGATCGGTTTCGCTTGCATGTGGGTAGATAGTTTCAGCGAAAGCCATACGCACAGATAAAGCGAACGCCGAACAATGAATGTTTGGGTGAAAACAGGAATGTGGAGCTTCGGTTTAAGACTTTCCATTCGAACGGATGGAAGCTGGTAAAGATCGAATAGCTTCTTTGGCACCGTACCAATTAGCCGGTCCGCTGCCTCAATACCATTCCACTGTGCTGCTCGATGCAAATGAAGAACGATTTTACAAATCTTATTTACACGCCCGCTTGCGGGCGTCTTTGGCCCGATCGTTCATTAAATATATTAACGAAAACCATCAGACGAACCCAGATGGAAGCAAATCTCTTACTTTCACGTGCACGCGTTTTGTCGCGCGGTCAAATTTAATTACTGCAGCACGACGAACGGAGCACAAACAACAGCCCCACCAACAAACATTCGCTTCAAAGGACATCAATCATGCCACAGAACAAGACGGCACGCTGCTGTACGAAGCGTGGTGTAACCGTTACGAACGTGTCCTGTCCGCTGGTCGGGATAATTTGTCGTAATTCCACACTCGGACGGTGTCATCGATGGCCGGAGGTTGTTTTGCGATGCAATTTTCAACATTTTTTTGGCACCTTCAGGGCAGGGTTCGTGGCTTGCCGTGGCGGTGAAATCTTTCTGCCGGGATTCACCACACACACACAGAATGACCTACTTTAAAGCGGCAACTGTGACGACGCTGGTGTGAAAATTAATTCCCAGAATGGTCCAAACCAAGGCCTCCCAAGGAAAATGCGCATCCCGTTCGCGTTGAATGCATTTACTGTGCCATTAATATTGTTATTATTTCCCTCTTGCTTTGAAGAATAGTTTGTGTAATTTTCGATTTCTTGTATGATTCATTCCGGTCGCTCGACACGAAATTTGCTTACAGCTTCTCCCAAAATCTACCCAGACAACACAAATGTAAAACACCGAAATGACAATCATTATCCTGATCCAACGCCGCATAATGAGAGGGTAACGAATGTGGGCCACGTCTGCTGTATCGCATCGAACGTGCTGGCGACCCGAGAAACAAAACATGATCCATCTTAGGACACGCACTGCACTCGCAACAGAACCGGCACATCGAAGTGCACCCGTTGATATTTATCATTAGCCGACTGGAATTGGAAGTGTTAAACAATGATTAATCTCCTTCATCTCGTTCCTGGGGTACATCCATCAAAATCGCACCTCGACAGCTGGACAGTTGCGCCATCGCGCACGCCATCACACAACCGGCAAAGCACACCCGGGCTGCCACAATTTTCCACGATGCCCGGGTTCGATAATGCCCGGTCGCGGTCCCGGGGCGCACTCGACCACTCGAATACCACGGTGTCCCGCCCGGTTGCGTGAGCTTCTCGTTAGCGCATTCCGTGGTCCCCTTGTGTTTGGTACCGATTTGCCGACGGGAAACCGAACAAATGGCTCAATATTATTCATAATATAATGCGCTTGGCAAGAATGCAAACGAGCGATGGGAATGGATGCAATAAATAATCATAAAACCAGCAAAGCGCGCGCGCCGCAGTTGCAGCTTCCCTGACGCCGACCCGACTCGGCCGCCTTCCGCGCTCATGTTGTCCGGAAAAATTAAGCGCTTTTCGCACTTTAGGCTGTCAATTACTGGAGCAACTAACCGACGGTGCATGGGTGGAAACGGGCCCTTTCGGTCTGCTGCATGCGGCTTATTACTGTGACTGGAGGTAACACGCGGCCTTTTTTTCTCTCTCAAAAAGAAAAGATTCTCGACGAAGGATTACCGGCGAGCCTTCCGGGTGTAAGAGCAGTTACTTCGTACGCAACAGAACCCGCGTACACGCAACAAAAACAGCTTCTGCAAAAGCATAAAAAAAAGGTCAGCTGGTGGTGATGCTGATGCGCGATAGATGCGTTTGCCGCCAGTCCCACTGATGATGACGCACCTTTAGCGGTCATCGCGATCGCGTATCGTGTGCGCAATCTTTTACCAATGCCAAACCCGAAGGAATTGCTCATTCGGTTGCTGTTGGGAAGAGCTTTGAAATAAATGGTGCAACTCCACGGCGGGACGGCTAATGTGTGAGCATCTGTATGAATTATTAGTGCGGTGATTAAGATTTTGAACGGATTGTTCATGCGCAGAAGGATGCATTACTACGTCGGAGAGATGTATTTTTAACGCAAAAGAAAATTGAACAGGAAGACGTTACAAATAAATATAAGTGTTGATTGTATATAAACTGATTGTTTTCATACTTTTATAATTATTTATAAAAACATTTCCACTCACTAATCATTGCTACAAAATGTCTTACTGCGTCTGCCCGATAGAAGCTAAACGGGCTGTTTTAGGGCTATTACGGATCGCCCGATAACAATCCGAAGTTAATTGGCGATTATAAGACGGTTAACGGGCGGTTATCGGACAGCATTTAGGCTATTATGGTACTGTTATGGGGTGGTGCATGATTAACTGCAAACGGGCTGTTATCGGGCTGCTAGTGAAATATAAGCAAACCTTTTAACATCATAAGCGGTCGAAAAAATTATTTATTTTAATTTGTTTAAATAATCATTTTCAGCTATTAGGCAATTCAAACGAAAATCAAAAGCCCGAAACCATTCGCTTTACAGTGCACTTAGCAGGATGATTGCTTTGCAAAGCTTTTTTTCATTGGTTCGAAAAACAAAACAAAAATGTTTGCAAACGGACCCTCTTTTCCGACCCAAAATCGTTGTTTTGACCGCTTGAAAGTAGCACCGGATGCGTGCGTGGTGCGAAAACGTCCTTTCCGGTGTGGTGCTCTAAATTCCTTATGCATCGTTGCGCATCGGCTGCACTTTTTGACAAGTTGGTGTGAAATGCCCGTACCAGAAGCCCGTGCTTCCTGTTGCTACCGAGAGAGGAAGAAGCAATCGGTTTTGTGTTGTTCGCTTCGCCCTACGTAAACACGCATCGCTCGCCTAGCAGCACACCGAAAACCAAGGGAACTCTTAGAAGCCTTGGGAGAAGACATTTTCACACGGTCAGCAGCCGTATTGTGGCGGTGCTAAATTAGTTTAAACGATTGTTGAATTTGGTAGCCTAATGGTAATGACCGTAGACATTCAGCACACCATGGCCGGCTGCTTGTTTTTGCCGTCTGTACCAGGAATGCCGGCACCGAATCGGAGGACGAAATCGCACACGAACGCCACGAAAGACCAAAGGGTGCCGAAAACGCGTCCCAGGGCAAGGTGTGTGCTAGCTCGGACGCTAAACGGTGGGTCACGACGGAGGCGAATGTCGGCTAGGTTTCGCAAATGATGACGGTTGTACAGGTTGATCCTTCGCACCTACCCTTCTCCTTGTTTCGCTCGCTCTCTCTCTCTTTCTCTCTCTCCCTCTCTATCTGTCGTTGTCTCTCTGCACACGCATCTAAGCGTGCCGCAGGATTTAGGGCATCCTCCTATTTCATTCGCAGCGGCGGTATCCTTTGATGCCATTGTGTGATCGTGGCACCAGACACTCGGTCGGTGATTGAAATGAGCGCAAAATTGTTGAGCATCGCAATACTATGCTGAGCGGAGACTAAAACATAGGAACAAAAAAAAAGAAACAACAAGCAAAAAACCTGGCCACGCGGGCTTTCCAGCGGATCTTTGAAATATGAGGACACCCCTGGATCACTCTCGGCGATGTCGGTCTCCTTCGGTTTCCCGTGTTTAAGGTGAGTGGTCAGGTCTGTTCCTGCTGAACCGAAACTCAAGCCAAGCGAAATAGTGAAAAATTTTCCCATCCAGCCAAACCCAAACGGGCCAAACGGTTCGAATCTTCAACCATTCGTCATATATCCTTCGCAACAGCGCACAGCATGCGTTCTTCGTGTCCACTGTTAGCAGCTTCTAAACCGCAATATATCGATAAAGTCTGCCCTAGAGCAAAAAAAAAAAAGAAAAGCCACATGAGCAACGAAAACAAACCAACAAATGCATGCCAACTGCAGACAGAGATAACATTTCGCCCGCTCGCAAAACCTTGACGCCCCTGAGTGCCAAGTGCCCTTCAGCCGATCGGGCTTGGATCGTTAAAAAAGTCAAAAAACTGCACTGAATTTGTAACCTGAATTCTCTTACAGCCAAATAAAAAAGTCGCTCATGTGCCGCATTGGGCCGAGGGTCGAACGAAGAGCATGCAAATCATGTTCGGCAATTCTACCCAACAGCCTACGAGGGCATCGGAGGGATAGACGGCAAAAAAAAAAACAATAAACATAAAAAAATCCGATCTAAAAAGCTTGATGAACAACAAAAAATGATCAGCTAAATAGGTTCGGTGCACGTTAGAGCGTTCCTGTCTTTCTTGCCATTTCGCAATAAATCACCGTTCGAAGGACTCTGAAGGTAGGCAAAAAAATTGGGAGAAGAAAAAAATCGATTCCGGAAGAATTTCACTACCATAGCGTGAAGGTGGAAGATCGTTTAGGGCACATCCTAAAGATCATCCCTCATCGACCGGGAACCTTAGACCAAATTAAAAAAAAAAAACAAAAGCCAACCTAAAACCGAAAAAAGCAGATCAATTTTTTATCACTACATGTGTCTCGTGCGACCGTTCCGAACCATTTTTTTACGCTCATTGCACGTCGCAATGTATGTTATGTAAAAATTAGGCACAATATTGAGAATATCAGGGCAGACAATAACAGTAAAAAATATATATCACAAGTAAAACGTTTCATTTCCCGGTGCGGACACAGCGCCATAAAACACGGAACTTGGCATGCCATAAACTGCAAAAAGTCACTAAAAAACTAAAGCAAACTGACCTGCGCACACACACAAGCGAGCGAGCGAGAGCATATTTTGGGACAGCTTTTTACTTATGTTTGGTCGCGCCCAATGAAAGTCGACCATGAACAGTGTGCATTTTTTTTGTGTGGCGTATGCTTTCTTTCCTTCCACCTTTTTTTTTACGATTTCGAGCCCACCGAGGGACCAGAGGGCGGCAATAGGAGCAATTAAGGGCGAGATCTGCTTCCAAAAAACTCGAGCGACCTTGTGGACAAAAAACTGAGTCAGTAAAGCAAGATCGTTTTTTCTGCCTTCGCTTCTTCCTTCTCCAGCGAGCATAAATGCATCCTGGATCTTGTCGTGTGTTCCAGAGGTACGAACAACGTTGTGGGTACAAAATTTACCTACGCATCGAACGAAATGCACAAAACAAGCGCAAAAAATGTTCGAAACTGTGGCATCTTCGAAATAAGCAACAAAAAAACCTGATCAGACCTTTCTCAAGGTTCTTCGTTGTAGAAAAGCGTATTTTTCTACATGATGACGTACCTATTCTTGAATGATTTTTCACAGAAATTCATGTTTTTATAGAAGAATCTTTTTTCTAAAAAAAGAAACATTTTCTTCATTCACTTAAATCCGATTTAATCCAATGCGTTTCGTAGCAAAAATGGATAAGAAAAAAAAAAACACCATTAAAATGCACTTTAACGTGAAGCGTCTTATCGGTGTTAAATCTGCCTCTGCTCAGTGGTCATTTCACTCGCCGGGAGCTACACACGGTCGTGGGAGACGAGAAAGAAAAAAGATTAACTTTTTGCTGTTTCGTATGTGAAATCCGGTCAAGCACTTAGAAGCGCAAGAAGGATAAAAAGGGTTAGCGTTATAAACACACGTAAACAAAACCAACGAAAAACGCAAGCATTCATAAGCAGCAAAAACAAAACAACAACAAAAAAACGAGTTCACATAAAGCGCAGCAAGATGCATCTTCTAACCCCAAAAAAAGGGTCCAAAAATGTGCAACCGAAGAAAAACATAACCTTGATCTGGCCGATAAACCAATCATGTGGTAATCCTTTTTTTTTTGTTCTTCCTTTGCCTTTGCGCTCCCTACCGTGGCACATTCATCGACCTTCAGACAATGCATTTCCGGTCCAATTTTCGGACATAGCGAACACACACAAAAGAGCAAAACAAAAATCGGAGCAAGGTCTCGCTGTGCGTCCACAAGCTCTATTCCTTGGCCATTACGCCCCCTAAAAGGAACCAAAAACAGATAAAAGAAATTGCAAAACAAAAAACACAACTCTTAAAGGGGTCGAGCTTGTGGAAAAACTAAAACAAGGGCATGATGCACGTGATCGTGACCGGTGGAATGTGCATCCTTTCCCAAAAGGATTGAGAACGGTGCGTTTTTTTTTTTTGTTGTTGTTTTGGCCGAAGAAGAATTGCAACCATGACAGGAGGGCGTGTGCGTTTATGGTTTTTCGGTGCATTTTTCGATCTATTTTTGTGTGCAAAGGGCGAGGCATTGCAAATGCTTTTTTGTTTGTGCGCTTTCAATTATTTCATGCGAGATTATACGATTAGAGCTAGAATGGTTCATCTTCGAATGGACATGCTGATTCAAATGGACCATGGGTAAGTACATTATTCCATATCGTGTCAGCGAGATTTAAGGTAATCCGATGCGTTTGTAGCGTTTTGTAGCGTGAACGAAACCTTCCCTCTTTTAAAGCTATTGTCATTCCATGCATAAAGAGAAGGAAATTGGTTGTTTTAAATGCTTAAAATATAAACATTAATCCAATTTTTAAAAGGTACTGAGGATATCACAGACATCAAGTTATACCATGGAGTTAAAGACTCGAGATTCTTACTATCGAACAGGAGTTCGTTAGACGAACGAAGTTTGGTCTACTAAGTATGTGTAATTTATGTGTCGAAAAATGTGTCTTTTTCTCAAAATCCAGTAAATATTAAAACAATTAAGGTCAGCATATGAATATCTTAAAGTTGCCTATTCTCTGTACTGAAGTGCATTACGAACATATTGACTCTCTTCCTGTACTAAAGCGAACTTAAACATTGTTGTAGATACTTCTCATAATACTCAGACTTTTGACATCGCGAAATAGTGTATTTGTAGTAAATACTAACATAAATAGTATTACAAACTCTAATTTTGTTGCTCCAATTGTTGTTGAAATTGTTACATTCTAAACTTATGCCACATTTAACGTCATCAATGTACCCTCTTAAACAAGCCAACAACCTTATTTAAAAAGAAAAACAGAAACACCTTCGATTTCTTTTTTCCATTCGAGCGAATAATAATAGCTATAAACATAACTGCCCCATTCCAGTGTCCCTGCGGACCAGTTCCAGCTGCCTACCAGCTTCGAGAAGATTTGTTTTCTTTCTTCGTTTTTGTATGCTATCAATGCACAAAATATACATACAGAGCATCACAGCCGTGCCAACCCATTTCGTGCACAATGTTGTTTTAAGCATCGTTTACGAATCGTCACACAGTCGTTCGCGAGTGGTTTGTGCATCGGCCGGGGCGTTCTTCTGGGACCTCGTAAAATGGGTGTCATTCCAAACACCTTGCTACACATTAAAATATCTCGCTTTACGAACCGTTTTATGAATTGCGGATGGCCGCCGATCGAGGCTCTCTTTTTTTTTGTCTCTTCTGTTGGGGATCGTCTCGTTTAAGGCCACGATCGATTATGATCCCCGACCGTGCGCCGATATGGGAACACTTTACGACCGGACTTCCAGAGCCATGCTGCGCGAGAGTCACCTTAAAGATGTTCCGTTGGAGCACCGTACGACAGGTTTCAGGTGCCTTCGATGTTTTTTTTTTTTGCTTTCGGGAGGCTTGTTGCTCTGCTTCTCCAAATAAATAAATAAAAATGCCACTGAAAGCCGCACGAGCCGCGTGCCCCTACCAGACCTCTTCCTTCCCCCACCAGCTTAATGTTTATGTTTTCAGATAACAAATTATTTCACGATATCGAGCGCCCGTTTGATGGGAGGCTCATTTGAATAAAACGCTCCTAAACTTCGAACCGATGCACGGTGGTGACGTTATCCGAGGCGAGTTCTGGGGAAGAAAAAAACGTCATTTAGGCCACGTTAGTGGATGGTGCGTCCAGCTGGATTGGGGCAGATACAAACTCTGGCAACCTTGTTATTATCTGCGCCGTTCGATAAGCTCCCGGCGCATTGGTGACACGGAACACAAATTAGAAACCCACACGTGTTATGGGTATGAGTCGGGGGCGCACCCTGTTCGGCCACGTGAGATTTAAACCTGTTTTGGGCAGAAACATGTTCAAGCTTCCGCGCAACAGTTCCGTGAATACTAAACGATGTACAGTATTGGATCGGTTTTTGATTTTTCGTAAAATTGTTGCCTTGGTATTGTATTGTTAATTATTCCAATTTAGTTGACAATAGCCTGTAATGATGGATATTAATATTAAGATTATATATAAAACAAAACCAATAGAACCAAACCATGTTTCAATTTAAGTATGTTTTATACAATATAAAAACTATTACTAAAAACAAAATAAAATACTTCGCGTTCCTTTCGCGGCACAAAAAGCTATTGTGTATTCTACAAAGACTTTGTTTGCTTTCTTGACAGACGGTGGCGCCCTCCGACGATGGTTACCCTAAGCTTTGCGCACACTCACGCTCCAGCTAACGATGCGTTTTGTTTTGCAAACAAAATCCAATTAGAAATCGATTCGTTACGCGGCAGGCAGCTTCTTCACAGCAAAACCTAGCAAAAGATCTTCGGCTCAGGCCTAACCGACTATCGACTAACAGGCGAAACAAAACAAAAATGCATCGATCGGCACCGATCGCGCTTCATCGTTCAGGCGCGAGCCGGCTGCAGAAAACAAAAGACCACAGCCACCGATCGATTGCTATGATGCGAATAATTTAAAAAGGAAAAAACCTCGATCGTCCAACACTGGGAAAGCTCCAAAAGACCGTAGCTAATCGGTCCATTGTGTCCGGCGGCTTTACAGGTCCCGCCCGGGGATCATTTGTGATTGCACAGTTTAGGCTACTCTGCGCGGGCTACTCTAGGCCACATTACATTCGGCCGGCCGTCAGATACAATCTCGGTGGAGGAAAAAAAAAAATCGCCAACACAATAGGCACGATGAATAGTCGATTTGACGCTCGACTGCCAGTGCACAATAGAAGCGAAAACAAAATGCAGTGAAATGCAGATTTTTAAGCTCTCCCGGCACCAGGTCCAGGCATTAGCACCGAAAGGGACTCACCGCGGGTGTACGAACGGCCGCAGCAGCTGTCGTTTTGACAGCGGAGCCGAAGTATTTTGGTTGCATTGATTCGGTGCGGTTCTTCTAGCCCGTAGCATCTTCTCCGCATGCCATCATCGATTTGATCGTTCGATCAGTTAACAAGTGCGTAGCAGGACGTGACAGCTTGCATAACATTAGGCAGGAGAGAAAAAAAACCCCTGCGGAGCGACAACGGAACGAACCCGATCGTCTAACAAGATCACGAGCACAAGCATTTAGCTTCATGTGCGCAAGTAACTTGACGCCGCAAGTGCGGAACTGGATACGAAACATTCCGGTTGCAGCAGGAAGGAAAGCATAAATCTTTTCGACACGCACTTCCAGCTCTGTTTTGTGCGAAGGGTTTCCCGTCGCGGAGACAAGTGTTGTGACGACCGTATGTCTAGCAAGCGCTTGCAATGAATGTTATTCTTTGCTTTGTTTGCATCCCAAACGACAACAGAATCTTCCCTTAGCAACAACTTGTTTCAATGTTCTGGAAGAGTCGAAAGTTTTTTTTTAAATTTATTTATCTTGAGCCATCGATTGTTGTAGTAGTTGAAGATATATTAACGATGTAGGAAAACAATTTCTTGGATCATTGAAATGAGAGCGTTAAGAAAGCAATTTGAGCTTTAGAGGATGTGAATAAACAAATATAAATATGCATTTTGCTTTCCAGAAACTTCCTGTTCAAAGGAAGTTAGGATAATAATAACAAATGTCTTAAATGTCCAATTTTTACGATTATGATGACATTTTAAATTTCACTTGCTTATATTGAAAAACTTGAAGTTGACATCCTATGTCTCTGTCTCTAATATTGAGACCTAGCAGAACAGTGGACAGTTCCAGTAAAATATTGAACCCGAGTCAATTATTGGAACACAGACGTCACCAAAACCAGCGTTAAACAATTGACGGTACTCAACCTGGAATTCTTCTAGATTTCAAATCCAGGAGGTAACTCAAGGAGATCTTCAATTTCCCTCAAATGTAAGTACGATAACAAAACTATCCATCATCAATCAAAACTTCTTTCAACTATGCTCCATATTTCATGCGACAATAACTCATAACTCCCTGTCAATTTATTCCTAGTACTGACTAGCCACAGACAAAATATAACGCATGTTATTGTCAACGACAACTTCGAACCTTAAATCGTGGTTGCTGACAATGCAACGCCATCGTGACACAACGGAACGTGCGTGGAAAACCATCCACCAAAATGTCTATGTCCCGCGAGAGTTCAGAGAAAGTTCCCAACCTCGGGACAGCACACGCGGGCATATGCACCCTCTAGCCAAAGATTATTTATTTATTTTTAAACAGCCCATCCAGTTCCAGAAACGCACCAAGCGACCATCACAAATCTTCCGGACGGCAAACGGGCACCAAATTTACGACATTGACTTCGGACCGCTGCCAACGGTCGGGCGCAAGCGTAACCGGCGACAACTTGTTAGATGATATTTTGACTAAAAAAAACAACAAAACGTTTCCTTCCAATCGGTGAGCAACACGCTGGAAAATGAGCCGCCACTTGCATATGGATCAACGGTCCACGTGTGTAAGCCCGAGCCAGCAATCCACTTGTACCGGGACTCGCATTTCTCTGTCTCACCACACATCGGCCATCTCTCTCTTTCTCAATGTACAAATGTCTTTCATCCTTGCAGCTCGGTGCTGTATGGCGGTGGCAACGGTCTTGCTATGGCGCGAATACGTGTTTGGTTTGTAATTTGAGCCTTTTCTGAGTTACGAGCCCAAAATCGGAGTGGAAGATAAAATTAACTCATAAAACGGTACGCACCACGTTTGTTCCGGACCTTCAGTTTCCCAGCTTCCATCCGACGGTCTTTTGCGTTAGACTTGTTTTCTTTATCCCTCAACAAAAAAAAAACGGAGCACGGCAACGATCTCCGGCTTTCCGAGAAAAAGTGTTCTCACCTGCCGCTGATTTTTATCACACCCAGCGCGTTTTGATCACGGTGTACCCGGTGCGGCACAGGTTTTGGGAGGGCCGTGTGTTTATCGAGGAAGGATTACGTCTTACGTGGCAGTAACCATGGGCAATAGAGAGGATTTTTAGTTAGCGCCCGGTCGATGCGAGACAACCAATTTCAGCATTTGACTAAAAACCATAATGTTATAGGGTGCTTTACGCTGGAAAATTAAGGTCTGGCAAGGCAGATCAATTTACGATTACGAAAACTGTACCGAACACTGGGGAGATCAGCGTCAGGGTTTGTTTACTTTTTAACTTTATTGAAAGGCTTAAGCCATATCGTTAAAAAGCAATACAAAAAAGGTAGAAAACTAATACGAATAACAACTTTTATGCTTTTTTTGAAATTGTTTAATTTGTACACTCTATAGCATTACTTAATGTTACATTAATGATAAAGATTTCTACTCTTTGAAAAGACAAGCAACGAACCCAGGAATTGGATAAGATTTTTTTAATAATCATTTTTAAAAATTATGCAAGGATAAGGATTTATATATTATCAATAAATCGGAAGGGAAAAATATATCTATATATCTTAAGTTATAATTCGACTAAGAAAGAAGCAGCTATATAGGAAGCACAAAATTATCTGATTGCTTAAAATTACGATAATATTTCTTGCAGTTCAAAATAAAACCACAACCAAAGCAGTAGACGGGCTTTAGTTTTAAGTTTGGGCAGGTAGGAAAGATTAAAGCGTACTCACAAATTCAGCTGCACCGGTGCAAACCGAGGCCGAGTCCCAAATCACGAACGCCTCCAAGCCTTCCGCCATCAAGGACTCAGCATCCATTCACGGTAATGTGCAGTCACGCACGAGTTCGTGCCAAACCGATTTCCAATTAAACCATCATAATTTATCCCGGCCCGAGCCCGTGCACTGTCGGGCAACCCCGGGACAAGGACCGGGCGCACACGAACCACCGGGGTCACACGGGATGGGGTTGGGATTTGGGCGTCCTGGGGTCAGGAAGTCAGTGCGTGTGCAACGGTGTGTGCGCAACACCACATAATGTGCGGATCGACATTAATTCAACAAATTATGGACAGAAGCCCGTGTACCGGGCCGCTCGGCAAAAGAGATATCGACCGCAAATTATTTCGCAACTCGGCGGAAGGTGTCCGGACATAAGGCAGGCACAAACCCAGACTTTTCGACCCATAATATTGCACACTTAATCGGCAGCAGTCTATTGAGACTGCTGGGGCCTGGGATTGTCGGCAGATCCCTGCTGCAGCCACGAAGTCATTCGGAAGTCCTTGAGCTGGGCACGGGCACGAACGTTAACGCACGCAAACGTGCGCCCGAAATGGTCGGAAATTAATACTCCGATACACGGGAATAGGTGGTATTTAGGAAACGGCATTATTTATGGATTAATTATTTTTACATTTCTCTCTCCTTCTCTCTCTCTCCCATTGTCTTGGTGGATTTTTATTCTTCTTCACAATACTGTAGTAAAATAAAAAAAAAGGTTGACCCAACTAAACCAAACATGGGCCGCGTATGTTGTGGAGCGTATTATTCGTTTTGTTATCATATTTCTTACGCCTAGCATTTTTTTTATTTTGGACAGGAACTCACAGAATCGTGAGGTGGACTTAAATGGATTTTCGATTATGTTGTACCGAGGATATATAGCAGGTGCATCGTGGGTACTTGCGATCGAAGCGCAACGCCATAATTGTTTCGAAATTAATTGTCAAAAATCCATGCAACAGTACAACAAAAATAACCTCCAACATCCATCCTTCGTACGTAGCACCAAGAAATGAAATCTTGTTTCCAATTTTTTTTATTACGATTCCGTGCACGTTCCACCTTGGGCGGCCACAGATGGTACCGAAAAGTAATTAAAATATATTCGAAAGCGTACCACTTAGAATGCGATTTGTTTTGTTTCGTTCGTGGTTTTTTTTTTGTTTTTATGGCATCGTACGAGAGACGTTAACTGCTCAATTTCACCATTCGCGATCGGGCCCGATAATGGAAGCCTAAATCCTTGGAAATTGCGGTTCTGTGTTGCCGTGTGGTGCCCGGTACTTGATGATACATCGTGTTATTAATTTTATTATTTGATTCTGCATTGGCTGCGTTACTGTTATGGCGGAAATTAATCAAGCGAAACGATTTGCCAATTGCTTACAAATTGGTGAAAGGATGCAACCGAAAATCAATCTTCATTCATTTGCTACGCTGCACAAGCGGATGAAAAGTTGTGCGGAAATTAAATAAATTTCACTGTAGAAAGAGATTCCGGGGCAAGGTTTTGTTAATTTTGGTTTTGCTTTATGCGTTTTTGGACAATAAAAGGTAAAAATAATTTTCAAATAGCCAAATTAGTGATATGATTTATTTAACAGCTTTTTGGAACCCACACACGCCGGTATTCAATTCTCTTTCCGCCGGTGATTTCTGTTTAGCAACATGATACTTGTGTAAGATTTACAGTATTAACAGAAGAGGAAAACAAAACCCACGACCCATTAAAAATCAGTTTGCTCGTATCTGAAATGACCTTTGTTGGCCGTTGGCAAAGCATTCCCAAAAAACCCTCCGCGTAAGCACTGTCCCGAACCTGTTAATGGTCAACGGAAAAATACGTTTACGAGCGGACGCTATCAGAACAACTTCATAACCTTTTTGGCGCGGCACGTCCATCAGCGAACCATTAATCATGCATTGAACGAATACAGCCATCATAGAAGCAGCAGCAGTATCAGTCAGCAGTAGTTCGATCTGCCGCCGTAGCATCACCGTGGATCCCTACCGTGATGGACCGCGTCACGGGCCCGGTACGGAAGGAAGCCCCGAGTCCGACGAACGACCGTTTCGCGTCGTGTGGCTTGAATTATTTCTTTTATGAACGCGTAATAAAATTAAACGACTTTCGGCTCATTGGATCGTGCCCGCACGAAACCGATCTTTCGCTGTGGCTCTGTTCGCTTCTCCGGTGGTCGATCGGTGGTGGCCGCTTTGCGCGCGGGTATCCGAACGATACTGCGTCGCGAGTCCGAGTCGGAATGATTGATATCGGCTGACAAGGAAGCGAAGCGGCTGTCCGTAAAGACTCCGACGGTACCGCAATCCGATCGGGATTACTTGGCCACAATCGGTTGGGAAGTTTTGTTTTGTATATATATATATATTTTTTTTCCGGCTATTTCTTTCATTCTTCATCCCATCCACACCGAAGCTTCCCTTTCGACAGCAAAACTGCTTCCCTCCGAAATGGAAAGACACGCGCTTTAACAATAACGTCTTGTGCTTTTTTTATTATTATATAAACATATTTCCTTCATATCGATTCACCTACCGCATCGAAGATTAATGATGACCACCGAGTTAAGACACATGGAATCGCATTAAAATGGCAACAAACTACGGTCTAGTCAATCCTGTCACGCATGCTGGGTTCGAGTGAGACGAGCCAAAGTATCAATCGTTTTGCAAAGTTTCTTTTCGCAGAACCATTTTTTCCCCCAACCGATATTACATTATCAACGCGAGAACCGGTAAGCTATTATGGTATCTTAATGTGTTTCGCTCGCTGATTCATGTTTGGTAGACAAGGCGAAGAAAGCGCGCCTAATATGATGTACTAAACGCTGTGGGTGATTATTAAAGGATAAATTTAAGATAACGAAGAGAACTTTAAATTTAAGTTATGACAGAGAACTTAATCTTCGTATTATTGCTGCAAATATCATCCAACTATTAAATAGATTAGTTGATAATGTGATGCATATGAGTGTAAGTGCGAGTGACGTTTAAATAAATTTTATGTTGCATCTCTTATGTTGCCCTCTCTATCTTTCTTTCTCTTTCTCGCTCTCTCTCACTCTTTCACACTCTCTCTCTCACTCTTTCACACTCTCTCTCTCACTCTCTTTCTTCCTCTTGCTCACTCTCTCTCTTTCTCTCTCGCATCAATCAATCAATACTTTAAGAGTTGTTCGGTATGATTCTAATGACATGATCAGCACACCGAAGACCGCTGATTTGAATGTGTCGTTCATCGTTTAAACTTCCATTAATAAAAACCGATAATTCAGCTAAATATTTACTAAAGTTTTAACCATTTTAACTAAAATCCTATTCGGGAAGATTATTCCACCATGAATTCTATCAAGCTTGACACATTCTCGTGCATAATTGTGAAGGAATTGTTGGTGAAAACAACTTAAACATAGCAAAACTTTATTTCATTTTATCAGATTTACAAATGCTAGCTAAAATTGTGCAAATTGTTCAGTAAATTTCCAACAATTGTGCCAAATCACACTGAAAAATCGAAAACAAAAAATCCATTAAAGAAAAGAACAATCTGCTAACAAATCTTGGGACAATAAAATTTTTCAACAAAAATCATAAAACAGCTGCTTATCGAGCAATCGTATTAGATTCGTTGAAACCATTCACCGTTATGCCTGGAATGGTGCGATCTTTGCCGGAAAACCGCAATTTAAAAGCGTGCAAAAAAAAAACCCAAAACACATCCCACTTGCGGCAAAACAATGGTTTCCAAGATCTGCGAATAGAAAAAAACAAATAAACTAACTGCTAAACAAACAAAAAACCGCATCACCTCCATTTCATTTGCTCAAGCGTTAAAGTGACACGAACACGAAACAAAAAAAAATTCCGATTCGTGATTTGTCGTTAGATTGTTCTTTTGCGGTGTACGCACCGGTGTGAGGTAATTTAATCGTTTTTATGTTTTTTGTTTTGTTTTGTTCGCTATCAGTTGCGCAAGGTGTGCGGATGTTGCGTGCTGTGCGCTTACCAAAAAAAGGAGATCTCCGACGGTGATTTTTTCTCGAAGGATCGTCCGGCCCGAAAGGACGACTAACGGTACGTGCGCGGCTCTGCCTCTAAAGTACCGCTAGTCTAGGCGTATGCTTACCATTCACGATCGCAATCGGCTGCAATTGTCTAGATTTTCCCATTCCGGCCGACACCGTTTCGGCCGGCAGATCTTACTATCTGGGATGCCTTATCCCACTGTTTGCCGGCTGGTTATTTTTTTGTTATGTGTCGGTGAAGCGGATTTGGAATAGTTCAGGCGCGTCGCGACCCAAACGTAACCCCCCCCCCCCCCCCCCCCCCCCCCCCCCCCCCCCCCCCCCCCCCCTCCTTGGTGCGGTTGCACACACCGCCCGATGTGAAGGTAGCCAAGAAGAACAAAAACAGGAGTAAAACCCCTCGGTTCCCGAAAGCCGAATTTGCTTCGCTAATGCGTCTGGCGTTGCATGATTCAAAGCCGCGTTCGCATGCTGCATGCCGAATGAAGCCTTTTACAATGAATTATTAAACACAACGCCGCCGCAGATAGGTGGATCCTTTTCCCGCGCCTCAGGCTAGGAAAAACAAACAAACGATTGGAATGGCAAATCGAACCGTGCGGCGATATGGCTGGCTTGCTCGCCGGAAGATTCCCCGTGCGCACGAACCTTTTGCCGTCGTGTCGTAAGGGTTCGCCCGTGGATCAGGTCAAACGAATGCCGTCGGGTCACCGGAGATGAAGCGGATGAAGCGAGCTGGAATGTATTATTTTCACAGTCAAATTTGCACGCTGTCAGTGATGTAATTCGGTGGCCGGCAGGGCGTGCATGCCTGACACCACCGACATGTTCGACATCGGCACCGGGCAAACGGTGTTTTATATTTTTTGGTTCGGTCTGTTGACAGAGCAATATTCCGCCAAACCAACAGCGGCGACAACAGCAGCAATTGAGCGCATTCGGGCGCATAAATTTAATGCTCCCGGGGGATGGCACAAAAAAAAAACCCCGAGCTTGAGTGTGGATGCGATCACTTATGCCGATTATGCTAAATGTCGCGACACTGGATCGCTGTTTTGCTTCGAAGCCAAACCGCACCAAACGACGACCAGAGCGACCAAGGGGGACCACACACGCCCGGTCGAACGTTCGGTACGGCCCAATCAATAACGCATTTATCATGCGTGCCTTTATTTTACGATTATTGAAAAATTATGCCTTCCCGTAACGTTGTGCGGTTTCATCGCGCCCATCATTTGTCATCCATCACAACGAATCGTGAACCGACCGGCGAACCAACGAGCAACCAAAGTAAGAAAGATGAAGCCGAAAGCCATCTGGTACGGCCGATCTGGTGGCTATATTTTATCAGATTTGCTGCCCAATTTAAACTAGACGACGACGATGATGAGGACGACGACCACGCGAAGCTTTCTTATGCTAACGCATCCCGACGCGTGATCTCATCCCGCCGTGACGACGGAATGTCATAATTTATGAACCATTTCAGTGGCGTGGACAAAGCGTTTGCCACACGAACGGACTGTTTGGTCGAAAATCGTTACGATCGCGTACGAACGAAACGAAAGCCATCGAAAAAAAAAGGGAAGTCCTTTTTCCTTCCATCGGCCATGGTATTAAAT
Source organism: Anopheles rivulorum (assembly GCA_018908115.1). NCBI lineage: Eukaryota > Metazoa > Arthropoda > Insecta > Diptera > Culicidae > Anopheles > Anopheles rivulorum. The sequence continues at coordinate 9,555,283 of CM032178.1, forward strand.
AAGACGAAAGCTAAAGTTCCAAAGCCGTTCAAAGAACGTAATGAATTGTACTACGCCACAGTATCGCTCCGTACTTGAGCACCGGATCGTGACAATGTGTCGTGAACCGGTCGGATTTAAAGGCAAAATTATTGAATCTACCAACACCGATATAATCGTTACGGCGACTCCACCATACCGACCCACGGATCCACCTTCACGCTCGCTGCATCATCCTGGGGTTGCGTTTTGTATTTGTGTCCGGCGATCCGATTTGCCTGAAGCTGCCCAAAATGAAGTCATAACTTGCACTGATACCGTCATAAAAATGGAGCTTTTCGGACACGGCTAAAGGTGCGAATATCGTGTTTCGGAAGTATCAACAGGCTGTTTGGGGAGTTGTTTGTATGGCCGCCCCGATTGGGAAGGTTTGTTTGTTTATTCCCAACCATAACCGTTGTGGCTCAAAACGAGGCTCCGATATTTTAATTGAGCGATTAAATGGAAATATATGGCTGCCGGTTGGTGTCTCCCTATGGACAATATCTGCCACACGGGAACGTACATTTGTGGAACAATAATTACACTTTTACAATGATCTCGAAACGGTGGGAAAACAAAGGTCACATGAAGCATTAAACGAATCGTTTCTGATAATTGTCGACTAAAAGTATTGAACTTTGGGTAAAGTTGACATATTAACTCATATTAAGCAAATTAAGCTTTTAAAACAAACGCTTCGTGGAGGAGACTTTTATACAACTCTTTCAATTTCACTTGTACAAAATCCTTGGACAATCTGTTTTTTATTTAACATTTTATTTATTAACATATTTTTTGTAGCAAAATTAGATGTTTCAAAAATTTTGGAAATATTCTTTTATGTTGAATAAATGTGGTAGAAAATGGTGATACTTTAAGCCAGAGGAATGACTCCAAAACTTATGAAAAGTTTTAAGGTTTTATCATTTGTCTATTGCGTCGGACATTTTCTATGCAAAATTAGCTATGAAATTTCGAACGAAATTATCCATAAAACAAAACTAATTCAGTTAGTCCATCCAATTGTAAGATAATGATTCTTAACTTATTTAATACGTTTTTTAACATAGGAAAAATAAATCATCTTTGGACACTCAATCATGTTCAGAGGTTCGCAAGTGATGCACGTATCAATTAAACTGCTCCCAAGTGAACTATTATTATTATTTCAACGAAACGAAAATCAGTCACATCGTAACCAACCCGATCCAGTTAAAATTATGCAATTTCACGGCAACCATCACGCTGCACCGCACATGGTAACGCTCGTCTCGGCGTGATTATATGCACCGGCGAATCGCCATCACTGGCGCGCCATTAGCGCTGAATAAACATCCCTGCCACCCCGGTGGGAGTTATGAAGATTTTATTCACCATGCGGCTCAGCCCACATGCACCATGCTTTCGTTGCGTACGGAGGGAAAAAGCACGCGGCATCCGACCATGTACCGTGCTTGCCGGATGCTTGCCCGGTTCTGGTTGTCCATGTCCATCACATCGGACCACATGTCCGACATGTACGGCGCAATCGAACGAAGGATAAATTAAACCGGCGTTCGAATTTGTTTACCAGACGGATTAAGGACACTAGCACCGTTCGAGGTGAAGCACATTATGCAGGAAACAGTTACGCAGCGTCGTGCCGTTTAAATGCAATAACAAAAGCATAGAAAAAAACGGTACCAAAACACCTTTTCGACGCGTTAGCGATTTGGTTATTCAATTGCTTTTATTTACTGCCCCCGGGGCTGGCGAGCACAAACGGGCGGGTTTAATGCTACAATTTTTAAACAATATTCGATTCGATTCGACCATCGATATAATTCGTCCCAAGCGGAGGCCCGCGGCTTTTTGCCATCAAATACCAATTTGGAGTGGATATAAAATTTCACTTAAACGATCGATAATAGCCTAACAACGCACTCCACCCGGAATCGATTTGCCATGGAAATTTGCGGGCCCTCACTGCTACAGCTCCACGCAAGGAGCCGTGAAATGAGCGCGAAAAATCGACACACCAACGACACAACAAAGCGTGTGCGCAGCTTAAAAATCCGTTAAAAATCCGTGGAAAATCACACGTTCGCCGAGAATTGATTCGCTTCGGGTGCCTTTGAGGACATCTTCTTTTAATTGTCACGTCGGCGCACGAACAATGCGTGATGCGTGGTGAGTGAAATTCTCTGCCGGATGTCAAATGGTCACATTCATGAAGGATTACTGAATGCACGACGGGTCCCGCACTGCGAACGAGAGGCATCTGACCGGGCCCATCCTGGAACGGATAATGAACCGTGACTTCCATCCCCATGACCGACGCAGGCAAGCAGGATAACAGTTTAATACGCCAGCGCAATGGGACACACTAATAAGCGTGAGGCCATGTGCAAATTTCGGTGACAAAGTTTCTTTTCAGTCCCTTTTCTCAGGATTCCACACGCATTCAAAAGACGTTCGGGCAGAAAGAAACATCTTCCAAAAAAAAAAAAAAACTAAAAACCCCTAAAAGACAAGCGTTCGGTCGAGCGATTCGCTACACTTATTCGTGTAGGTGTCCTTTTCATTCTCGGATGCCCAATTTTTGCCCTTTTTTCCAACGGTGCGCTTGGCTTCTTTGCACAACCCGGTTGCAACCACGGTCAAATCCTTGTTACTGATGTCTAGGTATGGGCCCAGTCCTTTTTCAGCTATATTTCTTTCGCTCTCTTGTGTCCTAAATTCTCCTTCTTTAGCAGTTGCCTTTGAGCTTGGATGGGCCGATTATCTACGGTCTGGTGATAATATGAAGGAAACGCACGAAATTCGAGACCATTCGCTTGCGTCGCTCGGCAATGCAATGGCTTCCCGCCTTAGGGACACGTGTATGTGTGTGTATGTGTGAAGCATGTTTCGGACGATGGCCACTGCCATCGGTGATCGTGCTCCTTCCCAGCTTTGTTTTTTACTCGATAGTGATCCTTTTCGCTTTCCATCATCACCACACCGCAGCCTTTGTCCGTGGTCGTTTTTGGTACGTTCGCTGCACGGGTCACGTTAGCCTACCCAACGGGTCCGGGTTCCGGGTGGAACTAATTCGCCGTGAAAATCGGATGTCAATCACGGGCACAAGGTGCACAGGGTTCCCTTGTGCCGAACTAGACGGCGACCCCGGACACACAATGGGCACACATTGTGATCCCCAGTTTTCGGCTCGATCAACTTGTGGGAATCGTCTGGCAGATGATGGCTGTGCCGTTGAATTGCTACACCAACCGTCCAACCATTTAATGTTTGCTCACTGTTTGATCAGATGCTATTGCACCGTTAAAGAATAGTCTTTTTGGTGGAAAATTGAATACTGCTTCGATCGTTCGTAAATAATGGTTACGCTTTAAATAAGCACGACATTCGTTTTCGATGCGGTTGGGACGCATTCCAAACAGGGAAGTAAATTTACAATCACAAATAATGTACACTGATCACACACAAAGACGTAACCAAACCACATGAAAAATATAATAAATAATGTTTTTGGAGTTATTGTATCTTTCAAAATTTTACAAGGTGTTTTAACTCATAAATTATCACCATTTCTGGATAATTTTCAAGTTGAAATGGAATATATGAATAAGTATAGAAAACGATTATATTTTTGGATCAAGAGCAAACAGATTGCACATCTTTCTCTATATATTCCAGTTCAACTTGAAAATAATCCAGAAATGATCAAAAATTTACCTTTTTAGGGTTGCAAACCCTGTACTTCGACGTGAAATGGGACCAATGGAATCTTTATTTCACTGAGAAACGATCATCATCCGCAGTTTGTGGTTACGATTTGAAACGATTAGAACACTTCGGTACCAGCAACCCATCCTTAAGCACTTCGCAGCTTCACCGAACTATCGATCCATCAGCAATTCGCGCTAACGATGCCGGACACCGCAGCGTCTGCATAATTCCACGCCCAAACATATACATAAAGACGCCGCAGCGCTGAAATCGTAATCATTACGACAAATCATCCCGCAACTGGCGCAGCCGATTTTGACGCTAGATGCGAGCACGATTGGCCGGCACATCGATCCAGACTCGGGCCTCCGCTCGTCAACGGACACCCCGGTTTTTTCGATGGAATACATCAACCAAACCCATCACACCATTGGGAGGAAATTAATATTAAAACAACCGGCGTTCATCGCAACGGCCACAGGCCATATTCACCTTCCGGACGTGAAACGCTCGGGCTAAGGTTGTTTGCGCATTAGACGGTTGCGCTCTAATAATGTAGGCAAAGCGAAACACCAACATCGCTTGACAGCGTACACCCTGTCCAAGGGTGTCCTAAGGGTGCTACCACACCACACCACGCTCAAGCCAACTCGGGGTGAAAAACTAATTTACGCCAATGGGTGCCGCCGGCTGATGAAAAATAGCAACGGACGTAAACTAACGAGCCGGCTCGGCTCGGCACGCTGGTCCCGGCCTGATTGTTGGCGATTTTTTTCGCACCTTCAGCCACATTCGTCAAATGGGATCACCATTGGGACCCAGCGGCAGCCGTCAGCATCTAGTCAGCGCGCGTCCGACCGCTTTGCCGGTGATTTAGCCAACACCCAGAGGGCCAGTTTACGGCCAGTTTTTGGCTTATTTTCGGTAATACATACGAGCCCATTCGACCAGCCAAGCCAGCCAACCATCACCTGCCGTGGAACGGTACGGGCATTTAGCGTGTGTATTCTTACTTCTCCCCTCCCCCCCCCCTCTTCAATTCACCCTAAACACCATCCACCCCGTAACAAGTATGTTGCATTCATCAGCGCTTAAATGGATGGGGTTTTGGTAAAGAAGAAAAAAGATATGATTCTACCAAATAAAACTGCACATCAACGGCGATGGCATCATAAACGCAACAAAATGAATGCACCGAACTAAACACCTTCATCCACGCTATGATGGAAGCCATCAGCGGAACTCATTTCGCTTAAGGGGAAGTAAATTTATTACCCTTCAATAATGCATGCTCGGCACCGGCAGTGAAATCGAAAGCGAAACCCGTGCCTGTGCCGGTCTGCCGTGGTCGCACCCGAATCGTGTGATCTTCTAATTATCGATAGGACCCCCAAATTATCCGTTCACACTTGATTACCTGAGATCCTGACCGCGAATGCATCGAACGGAAGAATAAACGTATCGTATGAAGCATAAGCGTGCGCGAGTGCAATGTGATCACAAGGGATCACATTTAGGCCTTTATCCTTCACAATTGGCGGGATAAGCGGTCCGAACGCCGAACCGATGAAAGGCATCGCCGAGAAAAGCTCAACTAGAACATGTTTGGTGAAGCTCGTTCCACACGGCTAACCACCGAAAGTGAGTTGTAGAGTTAATGTGATAAAGCACGAGATAAAACGATCATTTTCGGCTTAGCGTAAAGCGCGTGATCGAGCGATAATAGCATCTTAAAGTCGGCTTTAGTTTTTAGTAAGTGATTAAATCAGATTTTTTAACGTCTGCCAAACAATGGAGGAGATTTTTGTTGTTGGTAGAATGGAAAATAAACGTTAATTAAAATGTGTCATCTTTGAAAACTTTAAACATACAATTAAATGGTTTTTAGGAAGAGTTTTTAATTAATATTTTTTTCCACAATGATATTAATATTTACGTTTACCGACGTAAAAAGTAAAAACATTTCAGCTACGAAAAGAGTTTATGAAAATAAAATCAATTAAATAATTTGGCTGAATAAATCATAATATGTAAATAATTTCTTCAGTAAAAGTATAAATAGGAAGAAAGGTAACCTTTTCCTTTAAAAATACAAATTTAGTACACTTTAAAAAATATATTGATTCTCACTTAGGTATATCGCTTTCCTCGGTTTCTAATTCTTTTCTTAGCATTAAAACGGTTTCATGAATTGCTTCATTAAAATATTGGCAAATCGTGCTCCAAAATATCACCGACTTTAGCAAATCTTACTCGTACATTCACGATTTTAACACATGTTTAACCCCTTTGAACTAAACATTTTTCACAGCACAATAATGCATATCGGATGGATGTTTTACCCTCCCCAAACTTTTAATGATATTAAATTACGTTCGTACCTTGCAAACTGCATTCAATGCAGTTGTGTGCACCATTCCCGGTGTACAATTCCTGTTTTGCAAAGCATCACGTTCCGGCGATCCGTTTTTTGGGCCGGCTTGGAAGCAATTTAGGCAAAATACAAACATACCTTTGCTAATTATCAACATTGTTTGCTTGTGCGCTGTCGGGCATTTAAGTCCCTTTTCAGCCCCCCGAACAATCGAATGAACTGAATCAGATCGCAAATGTATGTTGCGCGTATGTTCTGCGCATTGTTCAGCCACGACGACGGCACGATGCGTTAAAAATCGGCCACCAGAAAGTTTGTTATAGATTTTTTTTGTTTTTGTTTTGCTTATCGACAGCCAACGCGTGCATTGGTGCACGTTTCGGTGTTTCCCGGTTATCGACCCGGTAAAAAAAGTGAGGGAACGGCACTATTGCGTACTCGCAACAGCGAATCGACAGTTTGCGCGTCAAACAAGAGCATCCTGCGTTCGTTCGAACGAAAATTGAAAGATGTTTGAATTTTACGCTGCAATTATTTTTCGCACAGCCACCGATTGCACGATTGCAAATCCCCCGGTGTCATCTGCTGCTGTTTGCTGCTGCCCAGCATCTGGAACGCATCCTGCCACGGGTGCCAATGAGCCGTACCGGAAGCGCAAACAGAGCAAGAACGATGCCGTGGCACGTTCGACATTCATTCGTCAATTACCAAAAATGCCATTTAGACGTTAAAACGCATGTAATGAGAGGAACAATCCTGCACATGGAGCAGTTTGATTGAGACTCTGCTTTAACCCATAATTCCTTCAACTGGCCAGCTGCAGCAGCACGCAATCTGTCGTTCAAAGTTTTCACATCACGTGTGATTGAACTATCAAACCGATTCTTATGCCATGATTTTCAAACAACTCCTACCCAACTTTGTTCGCTGTCTGTCTGTTTGTGGTTTGGCACAAGTCCACCCTTACATGTACCCGGAACAGATTTATGATAGAAAGTTTGGCAAACTCTGGTTTAACTTGAAGAACGTGAAGAGATTTCCTGGCATTTCGTGCGGTTTGCATGGTGTGCCGATGGAAACATTCGGAGGATGCGGACTTTCTCACACACTTTCTCACACTTGCTGCACGGCTGGAAGACCGCGTGCGTTGAACTTACGATGACGAACACTTCAAACACGTACGCCGCAGCTGTGATGCAGCTCAAATAATCACCTTATAACGAGTGTAATAATTGGCCAGGATTATTTTCCGTCCCAGCTTTCCTGTGCCGGTCCGGGGGATTTTTTTTTTCTTCTTGATTTGTGGCTTGCAACTTTCTAGCAAATCCGGAAATGAACTTTGCATTGCCATGTAACCTTTTCTTTCCCCGGTACGCTTTATTACGGAGTTCTGTAAATCCTTCTGTCGGCAAACTTGGGACAGCGAAGGTGATAACTTTGACACGATGACGCAACGCAGTCAGAACAGAACAAAGGACAAGTTTGAGACAGGTAGAAATAAAATCATATTGGAATGGGGAATTGTGTTTCTTATTGGAATGTTTCATAAAATTTTGAATTTGGTCCTAATAAGAAAATGTGGAAACATACTCATGTACGATTATAGTAATGTTTCGAAACCCTTATGTTAGTAATACTACTTCATGGAAAGTAACATAAGTGTCATACTCCTGGATCAACAATTTCACCATCATAAAGTTTTTTTTAAAATAAAGTCCCTCATTTGACAACAAGAAGCAGTTAATAACATTTTCAGCTAGTTGCATCCCGAACGGACACTCGAGATTAACAAATCCTTCCCGACGGCCCATGAAGCCGCAATATATCCAAAGCGACACGAACCAAGCAGAGAGCGGCTGCTGGCCCCGTGGTAATAGCAATAAAAATGATAATAACCATAACAATAATCCTTCCAGCAACGAGGCGTTCCCGGGAACCGTACGACGATTGATCGCAGATTAATCCCGAATCCCTTACCGTATTTCAATCGATCTTCGGTCCACCGCTTCCAATCGCTCCCAAGGCCTGAAGGGCGTCTCGAAGCGCTCTCGACGGGAGACCTAACGCGGTCGCAGCGCGATGAGCTGAATGCGCCGGCAAGCAACGAACCCGTCGGCCGGGCCCGGCTTACGCGAAGGATTTATGTCGTGCGAGACGGTGTTCCCAACTCCCGGGCGTTTTGCGCTGTGCCTGCCCGAAGAAGCAGACCGTGGCCGTCAACATTTTGGGTGAGGATTTGTAAACATACACCACAATCCACACACACACGAGGAAGGGGCGACAACGAACAATCTGAAAAAGATACGGACATAGCCGCAGATGCTGGACCTCCCGCTGTTCGAGGAAATTGGTACCGTGGATGTAATCGAAATAAAACAGGTCTTTAATGTGTCGCGTCGCGAACACGCTGCCAACGACTGCTAACCGAGCGTCTCTCAGCTTCGGAAGGTGTCTTTTTTATGGCAACCCATCGCCCCGACCCCAAAAGTGGGCGAGCGGGGCGGATGTGACCACTTTGCTGGACGGCTTTATTGCGACATGCTGTAAATGTCCCGATCGATGCATGCAAAAAACGGACGACCTCCAAAATTGACGACCACCTGCACTTGGAGCTGTACCTCGTTACTGCATTATCGTAAATATCAAGAAAAAGAGCGGACAATCAAGATGTTACTTATAGTATTGCCGAGACAACAGTTCGAGTAGAATTATTAACATGTCACAATTAATTGTAAAATAACAAAAATATCTCTAAATTGTAAGACATTGGACACAAAAGAACGCTCGTCTAATGGAAACTTCACAAACCCCGTAAACGCTGTATCGTATTCAATCATGCAAATTAAAACCTTTCCCACCCATCATGTGGATACTCCTCTTCAACGGAAAAAATTAAAACCCCATCAAACGCTTAGCAGAAATGAAGCTTAAATCTTGATGAGATTAATTCCCGGACAATAAAAACGATCCAAACGGGGGCGACCCGCTTTTTTTTGCCTCCTAGGATTAACTCGTTTCAATAGCACCAAAATCAACAACGTGACACGTTAGAAGTCAATTTTCGTTTCGCCCGAGGCCCTTCTTAACAGCTTCGTCTATTGAACGGGCCGGTAAGATAAGCCCCCAATAAAGATCTTCGATGCCAGGCTACGAACCAGAGCTGCACGAATAAATCATACCGAACGAGGGCGGATCGGTGTGTGAAGAGCTGCCCAACTTCTTCAGAACTGGCACCCAGATGACCCAAGCGAAGATTTGCCGGATGGAGTTACGCTGGTCAAAAGGGTTACTGTACAAATAAAACGAAGATCGATGGGAANATGCAAAAAACGGACGACCTCCAAAATTGACGACCACCTGCACTTGGAGCTGTACCTCGTTATTGCATTATCGTAAATATCAAGAAAAAGAGCGGAGAATCAAGATGTTACTTATAGTATTGCCGAGACAACAGTTCGAGTAGAATTATTAACATGTCACAATTAATTGTAAAATAACAAAAATATCACTAAATTGTAAGACACTGGGCACAAAGAAACGCTCGTCTAATGGAAATTTCACAAACCCCGTAAACGCTGTATCGTATTCAATCATGCAAATTAAAACCTTTCCCACCCATCATGTGGATACTCCTCTTCAACGGAAAAAATTAAAACCCCATCAAACGCTTAGCAGAAATGAAGCTTAAATCTTGATGAGATTAATTCCCGGACAATAAAAACGATCCAAACGGGGGCGACCCGCTTTTTTTTGCCTCCTAGGATTAACTCGTTTCAATAGCACCAAAATCAACAACGTGACACGTTAGAAGTCAATTTTCGTTTCGCCCGAGGCCCTTCTTAACAGCTTCGTCTATTGAACGGGCCGGTAAGATAAGCCCCCAATAAAGATCTTCGATGCCAGGCTACGAACCAGAGCTGCACGAATAAATCATACCGAACGAGGGCGGATCGGTGTGTGAAGAGCTGCCCAACTTCTTCAGAACTGGCACCCAGATGACCCAAGCGAAGATTTGCCGGATGGAGTTACGCTGGTCAAAAGGGTTACTGTACAAATAAAACGAAGATCGATGGGAACGAGTTTCCGTGCCCATGCTATAACCGTCGTGCATCAGCATTAAACGTGAGAAAGTGATCGAAAACGACCGATGGAAGAAGAAAAAAAGGCCAGACACCCGATAAGTAACCGGTCTTTGGTTTGGAGGAACGCGTGCGCCATTGCTGCCGCTGATTCGGACGCTACACACCAAGCGGCAAGGTTCGGAATGGCACTGACAATGGCTCAATTTACGACGGCATCTTAAGCAAACGACTGCTTCATCGCGTCGGCGTAAAACGTGGCCCGTGAAAAGTGGGGCCCGAGAGCGCGCGCGCGCGCGCCCGTTCAGCGTGCTGCCCGGCACGTGGAGCGTTCGCCCAGCAACCAGTGCAGCCAGTGCTCGCTTGTAACAAAACGAACCTCATGAACTTACTCACGAACGTGTGGTTCGTCAGCGAACCACGGCATAAATTTATGGCGGAGCAGTAATTAAAAATTTACATATTAAAGCGAAACATGACGGACGGTGACAGTGATGGACATCGGGCCGGAGGTCGCCTTCGGAGGGGTACGGAGGGGAGGGGTACCACTCCCAAAATGTAGCTAACGTGCCCGCCCGGCTTGCTCGTACGAAAGCAAAAAAAAACAACTTTAAGACAGGCCTTTAGACGCAAACACCACTTCGCGAAGAAGGTTTATCGAAGGGACGGTGAGTGCACCATAAAAGGAACGCCGGATAAAGCCTAGACACATGCCGATTCCGGCCCATAAAACCCGTTCCACGGTCTACGGAGCTGTCCTCGCCAGATCAAGATTGGCTACGAATGAAGTTGTCCAGTTCGGCGCTGCCCCGATGCATTTTAATGGGTGTGAAAACGGTGGATCGCGTCCCTGTTATCGGTTCGTTGTAATCGACTGGCACAAAACGCCACGAAGTTCCATCCCGCAGGGGATTGATTTTGATAAGGAGATTTGCAAAAATGCTTACGTGTTTAAATATAATATTGCTCACATGATTCGCTTCCCCTGTTGATCACAAAGTAAAGGTTTGGCGAACAATTTTCCTACACTTTTGTAAGAAATATTTCATTTAAATTTAATTAAATAATTCAAAAGTGCTCCAACACATTTGAAACTTGAAACGCGCTCTACTCTGAACAAAAGACTTCAACGCTTGCAGTACGTATAACAGGCAACGAACCCGACAAGCCATCCGTTCAGCCTCTGCCAATGTAGGAAAAACTGAAAGCTCCTATATAATGCAAAAAAAGTGTAATTTTAAGCTCTAACCACAACATCATTGGGAAGAAATCCTAATACCCCAAATGATAGCATCTTTACGCATGACACATATGAAGAAGAATAACAACTAATCTCCCCAAAACGTTGTTCGACATGTGTGGACAAAACAAACAAAACATACACCGAATGAAGAAAACCTTCCGTATAGAAAGATTAAGATCTCCTGTGTCTGATAGCAGGATTATCCGTCATGTTACCGCCACTGTTCAACAGTGGATGTTGGTGGTTTTAAACATTTATCGACGATCCATCGCGAGAACCAAAACATAGATCTAAGATTAATTAAACCTTGCTGATTAACTTGTCCCTGCGTCTAAGCGAGAAAGGTTACACAGATAGATGCCAAAGCCCATTACATCATTATTCAAACCAGTACATAAGTAATATCCATAGCCAATATGCCGTGACGCTTTCTACCGTATCGTATGCAGTTGTTTATCTTCCAATCAACAAGGGCCTGTGAGTCGCTCAAGTGTGACGACTGCGCGTGCAAACACCATTGACGATGCTGGATTCCTGGATGATGTTTCTGGCTTTCGGATGTGTATTTTTCAATTATATAATTAAAAAGAAAAGGGTCATAACAAGTCTGCACCACACCGCTCTGTGATGCTGAGGGAAAATCTGGGCCACCTTGAATCCCTTGTTCGGTCGATACGTTTCCAAGCTAATTCCCTTTCGCACAACGCACAAAGGTACCGAAAGTAAGCCAGATCGGCAGATCAATCCGCCAATAATACATTTCTGACGGCCGCATTGAATCACGGCCCTTTCCAACCAGATGCCTTGACAAACCGAACACAATTCTCTCAACGAACAAAAAAAAACTCCGACTAGCCCCAGGTTTGTGTACAATGCACCTTCGGTACGCCTTTTAAGTCGTCAACAGTGCGCTTCGTTGGCGCAAAACCGAAGCCCTTTCTGGGACATCCTGGTTATCCCGATGAGCAGTATGCTGCCGGGAGTTTTGTTTTGTTTTATTTGTGTATGTTTCGTGTGTTTTTCTCGTTTCACACAAACTTTATTTCTCGGGGGCCCAAAACTCCTGCTCGACCGAACGATTCCGGCGGATCGGTAGCCGGGGTGGTAAAGATAAATTATTTCTTACTTCAATCAAAACCATAACGGTGAACGTACTGGGGACTCTAGCTGGGCAGACAGCCAGGCAGGACGAAAACAAGGGCAAAGCTGTAACTGAATCGCACCAAACGCATCCATCTCTACTCCGTTTTTGTTTGGTTGCAGCCACGAATTGAATACCTGTACGGCGGCCACCAACTGGCCACACGTTTTCGGCTGCTTTCTGGGGTTGCGGCATTTTTTGGGACAGATTGTTGCAATGTTGCCCAACGTCCTTTCAAATAAGAATCGTTTCATATTTCATGCAGCTCCTCCTTCATTTCGCATTGCGCATCTTACGGAGCGCAGCGCTTTTGCCGTTTTTTTTTGCTCTCCCTCCCGGCACAGTCTTACTCCTTACACAATTAGGCTTTAAAGTTCTGCCTCACGTCTGTGGCTCACGCTTCTGTACATGTACCTAAAAAAGTACACCATTGTCCTGTACACCTCTCACTCTAGCACGCCGAACAAAGCCAAACCTAGTAACCGTTTCGCCTTACGTTTATCTGGTTTTATTAACAATTTCATCTCTCAATTAAAGCAGATCGAAAACAACATCGAAATATTTACACAATAACCGTCGCCGGGTTGAATAGCCGCAGCGTGCCAGCAGAAAGGCGAGGGTTGTGTAGAGATCGGAACGGGCCCCTTTAAGAAACCCTATATCACCCGGGGTTTCTCTTCCTACCTTTGTGCACCTTCTCGTGGTACCTTTCGTAGCCCTCCTCGCAGCAAACGCCGTTCGCCTACTGGAACAACAGTAGTAGAGGCACAATCCGAGAAGCTGCCGAGAGAATCCTGTGAAAGGAAAACAAAAGCCAGTGCAACTGCCACAGCCGCAGCCGAATAGAGCTAAGCGTATCCGCACAGGGTACGTGGATCAAGATACCACTTGGATAAGGCGACCGAAAGGCCGCAAGGCAAACCCATCATCCTGCCAGAGGATTCTGTCCATCAGCATCACTTTCAAAGAAGGTGATGGAAGTAAAAAAAACACACACACGACCAGATCACACACCAAAAAAAAACCCTATAGTGAAGCTTTCTTCGGAAGAGAGAGAGAGAGAGAGAGAGAGAGAGAGAAAAAATCGAAGGTGAAAAAAAGCGATTGCCCTAACTCCGAACCGGACCATTGTTCGCTGGAAGAGTAAGAAAAAAATGCACCTTTTAAAAAAAGAACTCCACCACCCGATCCTTTACCCAGCGTACCGATGACTGATAGATGCTTTTCTTTCAAACATTTCTTATTCCGAACCCTGTCAATGTCCTGGCCGAAAGAGAAAAAGACCTTTCCTCGTAAGAACAATGCCTAACCGCTAGCGCACCCGCCGCCAATGCCAATGGCGGTTGGCGGTTGGCTTTAGTGCGACCAGAATCCTGAAACCGGTGGTCGAGAGCTGGCGAAAGCGCACACGCAGAATCGGTGTCCTTTGCGGCCTCCGAGTGCGGGATTTTTGTTTCATTTTTTTGTTGTGTTGATGCTCCGTTTGTTTGGCATCAAGCAAACAATCTTTCCGATCGTTATCAGGATCTCAAGGGCACATCTAAGCGGGAGTTTTTCTTGGTTTTGTTTATAAAATAGGAAACGAAACACAGCTTGCGAAAACTGTGAATGATTGTGTTCATTTCCTGTGTATAATGGTTCTACTTTGATGATTTCACAGTAGTGAATAAACCGCAAAGAAATAGATTTATTTTAAGCCACAATTGACCAAAGAAATTTGATTTAATTTAATGATAAATTATTTCCAAATCTTCCTGAGAGTATTGCATCCATAAGGAACGAAGAAGTTAATTCAACTCTACAACGGTCAAGTGTAAACAACATTGCTCTCGGTTTTGACACTAATTTCTGTTTATACTACATACTCGAACCTCCGCGAGTGTCAATTAATAGTGACGTTCGGAGACTATTTAGCTTAGATTCACGCTGTGCATCACTAATCAATTCGTATAAAGACATGTCAATCGTCAAATGAGTCTTAATTTACATTTCTAACACAAAACGAAACCTGATCTGGCATCGAAGATGATTAAAACGTTAGAACATTTCTCCAAATTCATCCTTCGTCTCACATTTACACCAGCTGGGTTTCGATTACCAAGCTAACTGTCCTAGCATGGAACCACCAACCAACCACCACCTGCTTACGATGCTCACAATATTTTATCAACATGCAATCCCCAGCGCTTGTTTCAGAAATCCACAATCTCTGGAGCATTCCCACAACTTCACGCTTTTTAAAAGCGTATCACTCAAGCAGTAACGATCGAATGTTCGTCCGCTCGATTAGGGTCCCATTTCACCATCACCACGCGATTGGAATGGGTTTCGATTACAGCGTGAAATTGAAACCCTTTGCTGGCCGATCTGGCTGGGTGCACGCACCCAAGTGTGATCTTCGTTGCAGCAATCTTAATGCACTACCAGGCGGCAACGAATATATCTCCATTGCACGATCGAAACTAGCACGGTTTGGTCGATTGATTTCGGTTTTTCCTTTTGCTGGCCGGTAATGGGTTACAGGTAAACTGTTGTTTTCGGCACTTGCCTAGCATGTTTCGAATGGATCTAGTTTAACCCGTCGTAACGTTGGTGCCTGAACGAGGCGAACCGACCTAGCCGACAAAAGGCGTAACAGGGACCAACGCCGGCAGCGAATCCTTGCGCCCTGCGGCCAAAAGGATATCTCATCGTGTAAATCAACCGACATAATTGGAAATTTATAGAGGTAAATCGAACCTTAAGCGGTCGTAAATATGATTGTGTCGAGCTCATTTATGATGCGCTGCGCGCTACAACACAGCTCACCCCTCGTGGACGGATGGGGTTGAACATATAACATATTTATGTTATCCTTTCCAGCGATTTTGTCCCAAACGCGAGAATGATATTTCTGTGTTTCTTTTTTTTCCCCCAGTCAGCTGCTGTAAAAAATAAATAAACGGTTATGGTTATGTTTCTACACGGCGGACCGGTCGCAACAAATAACCGCACCGACCAAATCGAAATCGTCGCGAGTGTGTCACTCCCGGCGAAGTCCACTTCTACACGATTTATGCACTGCACCGTGCGCAGCGAAGTGGGCTGCAGCGAAGCCGAACACACAAAACTCGTGGAGTGATCGAGTGGAAATGAATAAATAAACTAGCTTCTCTGCAGTTCCTCTGCCACACAAAGCAAAACGAGATAAAAGGAGAGAGAGAGAGAGAAAAACAACCTCCCAACCAAATGCCTTTGTTTGTCGCATCCTTTGCCGCATTATGAATTATGCGGATTATGAATTATGAAGCTGAAGCCCCCTCGCCCGAGCAGGTGAAAATGCGATGCGGAATCTTTCCTTTCCCGTGCAACACGAAAAAAAAACAAAAAAGAAATAGTTATTGAATTATTGATTCCATAACATGGACCGAAAACAAATGGGACTTCTATTTTTTGCTCAAAAAAAAAATACACATAAATAACAAAATGGGGGGAATTTATGAAAGCTTCAGCAACAAATTCACCATTTAAGCTTTTGGTGACAACAAAAAGTTGCACCTGATTATAATAAATTGTTGAATCTGTTTTTTCGCTGTTCCTGATATTGTTGTCACATTTGCAAGATGTGATGGCAAATTTAAAGAAAAAAACGACCAAACTTGTATCAAAACTAAAAGCGAAATTAAGTTTTATGATTCATAAATTATTTGTTCTAAAACCAAGCCGCCACGAGAACCGTTCTGAAAGCCGTAAAGAAGTCCTAAAACGGGTCAAAGTTAGAAAAGAAAAAGCACACACAAGCGGCTACGATTTCGAAATTGAATAAATCAATATTTGCCATCACAGTGGCGGCATAAACGTGAAAAAAAGCGGCTAAGAAAAAGCTTTAAAACTCTTCTTTCCTTTCCTTTACAGAAAAAACCAACACACCGAAATCATGTTTACTTTCCTGACCCGTCAGCAAAGGATTTCGACGAGCGCAACCACCACCACCGTTTGTTGTTGCACTTGGTTTGTTGATTTTAGTCCCGGCCAATGCCTTTCTTGCCGAACCGGTCGGAAGAACGGAAAACACATTAGAACCAGCACGGTGTTGATCTAGCTCGGTCAGACACTGCTGCTGCGGGTGCTTCTGAAGAGGCTCGAAAACGGATTTTCAACCGGAACAGAAACTCGCGTCCTTGCCGTGTTGACGCTGGAACCCTTTTGTTCCATGCGGGTAAGATATCAAAGCACCATCTTCCGAAAGGCATGTGTATTTTCTCGTGCATTACTTACAGCAAAAAGGCAACCACACAATCTCAGCACCACCCGGAGCAGCTGAATGTGCCGCCGCTAGGCGGTGTGCCTTGTTCCTAAAAACAAAAAAAAAGAGCGTCCTAACAACAGCAAAAGCTTAACAAGTGTTTTTCAGCCTCATCAATTTGTAAGTGGCCGACGATGGTGGTGGCTACTTCAGTAGGCAACTGTTCGGCTAATCGGTTTTGCGGTGCTGTTTGCAAGCAAAGCATAGCTTCTCATAGGGGTTGTGCGAAAAACAAAACCCAAGATGCCCACAGTGGCGAAACAGAAACCGGCAGTGGCATGTGCAGCAATGAAGAGTTAACAAAATGGTTCGCTAAATGCTATAAACAGTCGGTCGGCGGTCGGCGAAAGGATTGTATCGGGTTACGGTGAAGTGAAATAGAACGGAACTGATTTCGAATCGTTTGCTGTTGCTTGGCTGAAACTTTCTCTTCTGTAAGGATTCTCTTGCTCTTGTGGTGTGGTTTGTTTTTATGGAGATATTTTTTTGCACGTGTTATTCATTTTCATCTTTCAAAAAAGCACATAAAATCTAAACGAGCAAAATATTATGAAACGAAATAATTCCTTATATTAAACAAAAACTACCACAAATAGCAAGTAGATATCACAATTTATATTAATTTTACTTTCCAAACCAAACATGATTGTGGAATAAACACGAAAACGTTTTAAAATTCCTCTTCAAAATATTGGTGACATGTAATGGCACTTGCTTGGAACAAACAAATATAAAATCACACATCAATTTCAGCAGTAGACTTTCCAATCTGAACATTAATTGTATTTAAGAAGGGACTTAGCGGTCGCATAGCTCTTCAGCTTAAGGAATGTTTACAAACTCAATTCATCTAATACGGATTCGGCAAGCCGGAAATTGAAGACCTCCCCGGAGGCATGACCCTTATACTAAACAAACATTTGCCTCTTTGCACCAAATCGTGCCTCACGCCACAAATATCACCCAAGAATCGCATGTATGAAACCATCCTGTCACACCAACATAAGCTTCTTAATAAGCTAAGATTGAAGACATCGAAGAAAGAAGAAGAAAAAACTACAGGAAATTGGACGAAATTGGCCAAACCATTGTAAACATGATCAGTTCACAATCTTTCTCACCGGAAGCACCGGAAATATATAAATGGTGTGCCAGCATCAAACACAAAACAAAAAAAAATCGTTGCTAGCTCCGTTGACAAGTCACGTATTCGGAAGGTATCGAATCCTGGCGAACGTTTTGGGCGCTGTTTATTTTCGCTTTAAATTGAAACATAACAAACCTTCGTTACCGGGTACCGGGTGCGATTCCGGGATGGAAGTTTTCTTTTCATTCAGTCACACAAAAACACCCGATTTCTGCTGCTTCCCACTGTCAACCGATTCACCGTCCAGCAGACAATAGGTGTATTCTTCATGGTGAGGGATTCGAAGGGCTTGGATGACTTTCTTTGCCGGACATAAATCACTGTTTGTGCGAAATTTTGCCAACAATGCGAACGAAATGTCACAAAGGAGCATGTGCATTTTTTGTTAGAGAAAATGTCATTAAAAATGGAGACAATTATGTTCTTTTTTAAATAATTTGTTTTTCTTAAATTTTCTTAAAGCAATCCATACGCATTCTAACAACATATTGATGTGAATTTCCTGCCCCGTGTGAACGACATTAACTTTTATAGCCAGTCACTCATTTCAAATTATTCAACGTAATACGATCTACACCTATCAGAGATCGAAGAGAGAATGAAAAAATAAAACCGCCCAATATCAATTCAATATATTCTTAATACAATTCCATCGCATGCCATCACATGCCCACGGTAAGCCTGTTGTTACGCCTGTTAAGCCAATTATCGTGTTCCACGATGTACACGCGATTACACAAGCCAGACCACCACGAGCCAGATGGTACGCGGGAACCGAAACGAGTGACTTCGATGCAGCGTAGAGAAAGGAACCCGGGCACCAGACACGAGTGGATCAGCAGCGAACAGCATTGCGGGATGCTCGATTTAATGATCTCGCGCAAGCCCGAAACAGGCAGGACATGCCGTCGAAAGGATTCTTATTTTTTTTTTTTTGGCAGACGATCCTAGGCTGGGCGGATGATGCCACAACCGGTGTTTGCGTTTATGATTAAGCGTAATAATGTCCGTGTGCAGTCCGTGCTCGTCACGACCGATCGATCGAGCCATTCCCCCGATTTCGAAATCGATCGATCGTACAGCAGTTGCGTGCCCGTGGGTAACCGTCGATCGAGTGCATTATGTTTTGCAGCCAAATTTCGCAAATCACGCGCACTACGTGGCCATTCCTTTTTTTTTTTTTTGTTCCGGGAGATGAGTACATCCACAGTGGGTTGGCGAACTAACGGGATCGAGAAACAAAAAAAACCCCCCCCCCGCCATTGTCCGTATTACGCAACCTGCCCATTAAACGTCCGAAAGGCCGTCCAAAACGCTTCACCGACACGAGGTCAAGCAGGGTGATCGCACCTATAGAGGATGAAGATCCGTCCCCATTCTTCCGGGATGCACACTTAATCCGTGCAGGCGGGCGCGCACGCACACACGTGTCCTTTGTCCCCTTTCCCAATTCACCTTTCATTCCACTGTTCATGAAGGGGGCCAATTTCGGTTCGTCAGCACGAATTCGCCCATCTGCGCCGTCACCGCACGACCGCTCATTAAAATCCGTAACGGAGCCGTGTATTCTCGGTGGCTTCATCGTTCACAATCCGTTGATCCTTGATTTCGTGCTCCTGGCAAGCGGGTTAAGTTGCAAGGTTTGGGATGATTGGGCAATTTTTAAAAAGTCTTCCTTGGTCCGTTTATACCCCTTAACGTTGCACGTGGTTGCAAACCCTTGCCAAAACTGTGTCTTGTCGAACCATGGTGAGAAACGCATCCATCAAAGCCCAAAGCCATAAGCCAGCGAACGGATAAACGTACAGAACGGAGGCTTCTGCACCTACCAAGCCGGCAGCTAAAGCCGTTTGCTTTCTCCATTAGTTCTACCGCAGCGTAATTCAAGACTGCCGAAAACTGTTCTGACGTTCCGAGCACGGGACGCACATTTAACGTAAACGATATGGGCTGATGGTGGACCTAAATTTGACCTAATTTAAATGCCCGGCACCAGGCCGGCAGCCTATCAAACATACCTGCAGGGCAAGCCCATCGTGAGGAATTGTTTACAAAATATCCCGTTTCAATGGTGAAAGTAGTGAACGATGCGCCCGTTTATTACGTTACACCGAATCCTCTGGATCACTGGATGCAACAAATAGGTACGATTTGTACCACGATTGGTAATTTTTTTGGCAACAAAATGAGAAGGAAAAGAAATAAAGTTGAAATCATAATACGTACCGTGCGTTCGTTCCTCGGTCGCTTAATCCTTTTAACCGGGCACGATCACGTTGACCCAGGGTGCTTACCAGGGCACCGGGTAGTTTCAATCAATGCGCTACGCCTCATTAAGCAAAGGAAAGTTTTACTAAATTGACTATTTTGGTGCAGGTGTTCCATGGTTGTTCATTATGAATCATGTATTGAATTATTTTTCAGTGTCCTGCAATAAAGTAGTAACAGTTGGACCTGTAGTGTGTGGCATAAATAATACTTACACCAAAACTGGAACTTGGTTTCTGGAAGCCAATCCAATCGGAATTGGATAAAAAATGGATCATTTATTGGATATTCAATGGATCTAATCATTAGATTCCAAGATTTGGCGAGATTGCTGATATGATTTGGATATTTATATAATATAACACTCGGTGAATATCTGGACGAAATGCACCTGTGATCTTCTTAAGGACATAATTGGAACATGATTATGATTAAGTAAATGAACAACACTGAGCGAGGTTAATAATACTAAGGAGATCACTATCGATAATCGATTAATTCCCTAGTTTAACTTGAACTTATATATTAAGATTCGATTTGCAACGATTTCATAAATCCTCTACTTTTATCGTCTAGAAATCAGCTGCTACTAGTATATTAAATAATTAAGAACAGACATGTATTTATGTACAAATTTAATCATAAATACAGGAAAAATGTGATAATAATGTTAGTTTAGTTCCTTTTTTCATGGGTATTATGAGTATGGGACAAAACTGGATAAATTAGCAAACAGCTGCACAAAAGGAGCATTATCGTCAACTAGCAAGACACCAATAGGCATTACATCCTAGCAGGAACTACGCACAGTGTGCGATAAATTCCGTAATATTGCTTCCCATCGTTGGAGGCGCTTTCCCGGTGGCAATGGTAGTACGCACGAACAAAATCAAACAATCGCCCACGGGTGTTGGACGGGTGCAACCTTAAGACACTGGTTCTAAAAGGAAAAGAAAAACACCCAAAACAAAACACAGCACCATGCCCCTAACAATGGGCATTGGTACCACTCGGTTAACCAGAGGCATTGGTACATTCCCAGCGCATAATTGTACGTTTCCATTATTTCGTTTTGATCGCACCAAACGCACCGGGAGATGTTTCTGGAGCATTTGGTACACAAGCAAGCCAATTTGGCTATTTCTCGCCTGACTTCTCAGGCCAGACATTCGGAGAAACACGCAGGACAAGGCAGCTCGCCCACCAGCAGCAGCAGCCCATGATGGACAGGATGCGTCCTTTTGTCTGGTCGATTTGTGTCGTACCACAAACGAGCGCCCGCAACCAGTGCCACGTCGTCGCACGCCGGGAGGTTTAAGGTGTCCGTTGCGCCCTTGCATTCTCAACACGTACACGGAGGTCTTTTCCAAGGACGGATAATCCCTCTGCACGCAGAAAGGTGAGGCCCTTTCGCTTCGTTTCCAAGCAAACGTTTCGGAAAGGGACAAATCTAATCAATACAATTACATATGTTAGCATGCTTACCTTCCATGCCTGTCTTCTGCCCGTGTTACGTCCCGAGTCGTGCGAACAGCCAATCGAACGAATTGGAAGCGAACCTTTACGCACGCACGCCAGTCCAGTCCGCAATCCATTACCATCGCAAACAAGGTGCAAAGGAAGTCATCAAACCGTGCACTGTCCTCGTTTATACTGGTTACGCATTCGACGAACGAGACAATTCCCAAGAAATTGTGGATTGTTCAACAGCAGGACGCAAACTGCAAAAACGTGTCTCTTAGCCGGACAATGCAAGTAAGCAAGAACGTAGAGAAAGAATGATGGGTTTGGGTGTGTCCGTGTCCGAAAGGAAAGGATCACGATCCGTCTGGTGTCACCTGGTGTCCCTCTGGGCTCGGTTGGGAGTGCTATTGTAATGAAGATATTTATTAAATATTTGGATGTGTTTTCCACTTCCTTCCAGACACAACCCGGGGGAAACAAACACAAACAACAACAGCATAAGACCCAAGAAAGCATTCAGAAGCCAACAGTCGTATCAGAAGCATCAAGTTTGAAGATCCATAACATGGAACATCCATCCCAAAATCCTCTCATTGCACCAATTTCAACGAAATGCGCTCTTATCAGAGTCATCAGATCAGTTCGCTCGTGTACAGTATGTTTTGTTTTGTGTTCTTCACCCAAATCCGAACGCCGAACATGCAGCCATAGTGCCTCGAACGCATTTTGCAAAGGAAGACGCTCATGTCCCTCCAACATGTCGTGGCTTGCGTCGTGTCCTGGCCATGTTTGATGAAGGATTAAGATAAGCGACGAGCTGCGTTGCATTGTTTCGGCAGGTTCGCCCCGGTTCAGGTGTTTTGTTTCATATCTAATGTTTACTTTTGTCCTGCATGGATCTCGCTGCGCGGCCAGCGCAGTGAGGATCTTTGTGCCTTTTTGTCTTATGATCAGCGTCATGCGGTGCTAATGCATACGGGAACGCACTCTTTACACGATTGTTGTGCCCACACGACGCAGACGACGGTGCGGCTAGTGCATAACAGCTGCCGGGGTCGTCTGGTAAGATCCTCGCCTCGGTGCCCGATTAGTACAGTTCTCGGAGCTCAGCAAAAGAACAATAGACATTGGGACGCTAATGTGGATCTTTTTTCCTTCAATTTCTGTGCATGAAATTTCTACAGAACATATCTATTTGTGCCCATCCTTAAGAGATACACATCCCTGACCTCTGTGAGACTCCTTGCAATCAAGCAACTCTACTTTAGGGCATAAAAGATCCACAAAATTAACATCTTTAGCAAACTTCATTATCGTGCATCTTGATCATGATACGATGGCGCTACGATAAGGATGTTCTCCATATTAGCAGCTTTGCACATGTGCGTCCATATCACATCCGATAGATCACAGCACAACTTGAGAAGATCACACATATCCTTGGAGAAGGTTGGCTTGCATTCTTCTGGGCGATATGTGGTACACCAGATAGGTGGGTTTACGGCACATATACTTCGATTAACATCTGCATAATGGAACCCTATTATTTCTTGAACATATTCATTAGACTCTTTGTGTCCCAAGGTCAATTGCCACTTGAAAGCGAGTATTGATGGAAGCCAAACAAGGATATTACTTAACCGGGACAAGATTATAGAACAAAGGGAAAACATCTTGGGACTAATGTTTCCAAGCTTGGTTTACATTTCGAAACATTATTTTCTCATTTTCTATAGCATTTAAATTAAAAAGCATTACGCAAACTATTGGATTGATGTGATTACGGTCTGTTCACAACAGATGTAGGTCTTCTGTTACGTTTTATTACACAATGATTCGTTCCATCACATTAGTTGCTACATCGTCGTTTCGCTCAGAACCTTCCACACACTCCACAAAAAGGGTTGCTTACGATCCTGCATTTGAATTCTATGTTCACTATGGCCCTGTAATGATATTTTACCATTCGCAGCAATGATATTTGCATTACCCTTGTTCTTCACACCGCTGATCGACTGATTGTGCGGATAGTCTGTACATTTTAGTAAACTTATGCCAATCAATGAAAACTGAAAAGGCTACATTTAGTAAATTCTGCCTTATTTACGGTGTTTGCTGAATGTTTTTGCCCAATCATTCATGAATTTATATCGAGTTTTTTTTTAATATTTATTTTACACTCAACGCTAGTACAGTATTGCCTACCAGTTTGCCGAAAATTGTCCAAGCGAGTGACGCACCAATCTATGTACTCCCTCCCTCTCTCTCTCTTCATCGCTCCCTCTGTCTCTGCCCTTCAGAGTAACGATTACTTTTACAATCTAACAGTCGTTCGAACACACCAAAGAAAAAAAAAACAGGTGGTCACAGGTGAAAGGATGCGCGTACGGCTTGTTGTCGGCTTAAACACGCTATAATTGCAATTTTTATGCCATCAACCAGCAGCACCGCGACCATCTTCTCCCTCACCCGCTTCCACCCCCTACGCTACAAATCCTCGTCAAGTGGACGTGATTTTTGTTTTTGTCTGTTTCTGTTTCCATTTTGTCCACCCCGTCGTCGTTGCTGTTTTTGCTTTTATGCTTATTTATAGTGCCACGGATCGACGCGCACTCCACCCATCTCTTGGTATGCCTAAGCCTCGCTGTTTTGCCCGGCTGCAATGCAATGCAACCGTTTTGCGCAGCGTCAATGCTTGCCGAGTAGGACGAGACACGAAATAAATAACATTAATAAAAACCGAAAGACGGAAAGGACAGGATGATACCGGCGAAGATTACTATCGATGCGGCTATTAACGGTAATAAATTATGAAATTGCTTTTCTTCTACCAGTAAAACAAATAAACGAAACGCTACGAAAATGTACGCCCCGAAATTGGGGCGGCAGCCACTAAAAGCACGAATGCGAACGCCGGAGAACGCCTGGTTCGCGCCGGTTCTGCCGTACCGTTCGGCTACGAACCGATAAAGTTATTATAACTTAAATTGCAACAATTTATTAACGGTAAGCTTCTGGTGCTTCGGCTGCTGCACCGGTGTCGTCGTCTATCATCCGGCGACAATGGGTCCATGTGGTGGAGGGTGGGGGGGAGTGAAAAATAATAATTTAAAGCAATCAGCGTGCAATCCGGGTGCGGGTTATCTGCACAAATTCAATATTTGAATGCATTCTCTCCCTCTCTCTCTCCCTTTCCTTTTCTCTTTATCTCTCTTTCGCGCACTACCTGCTTTCCCGCTATTTTATACGTTTGCTATCTCGCGCAGCTCTCTTGGCTTGTGTAGTAGAGTCAGGTTGGAACATGAAACAAGTTATGCTCGCTATTATGTTACATCATG
Source organism: Anopheles rivulorum (assembly GCA_018908115.1). Taxonomy (NCBI): domain Eukaryota; kingdom Metazoa; phylum Arthropoda; class Insecta; order Diptera; family Culicidae; genus Anopheles; species Anopheles rivulorum. Next base: position 9,580,354 of record CM032178.1, read on the forward strand.
GCAAAGAACGGTTTGACGTCCTCATCTTTTAAATTAAGCCCACCGTTTATCGTCACAATGGACCGCTGTTCCGTTTGCGAAGGTTTGCCTGTTTGGAAAAAGTGTATTTAGTTGGCGCAGAAAGAAACATGCAACGATTGAAAACCAAGGACCAAATTATTGTTTTTTGTTTGTTTAAATTTAAACAAATAAACACACAAATTGTCATCATTTACACGCGTTAAATGCATATAATCGGTTCGAAACGTACACTCGTACTTACAATACTTATCGTCGGCATGGATGCGAATGTGGCTGTTCAACGTACTGGACTGCCGGAACTGTTTACCGCAAACCGAACACTCGAACGGCTTTTCGCCGGTGTGTATCTTCAGATGGTTCGAAAGCGTTCCCGTCTGGCGAAACGTTTTGCTGCAGTACGTGCACGCGTACGGCTTTTCACCTGCGGAACCGTGGATTATTAATTGCAGGCAAATTGTCGGCCGATTTTCGCGCCCCGGGGAACGCACACAACCGAATTGACAGCTTACCAGTGTGAATTTTTATGTGATTCGCTAGGGTCGTCGTCTGGCGGAACTCCTTCGGACAGATGCTGCATTTGAAGGGTTTTATGCCTTAAAGACAGAGGTTAGGAACCTGATATCAGGTCAATATTGTCTAGATGGGAAGGAGGGTAGAGAGAAGCTGTGATCACATAAGACACGGAATGTTATTGATCATTCATTTAAACAAACATTTCATTCATTGCAACAGGAATGCGTTATAAATTTCATCTGCAGTGATCATTTACACTGATTTGTGTACTTTTCTTTGCAACTACTTTGAAAGAGACAGCTAACAGTTTAAGATTATGGCTTCGTCCATTGATAATGAATTTGTGTCAGGGAAAGACCGTCCAGCTTTAGATCAACCAATTAAGCAACGGCTCCCGCTATAAGTCTACGTTCCTTGCATTGGAAACCCTCACCCTCAGGGATGTATGTGTACGGTTACTTACAAAATTTATCATCCGAATGAATCCGGATGTGACTGTTGAGCGTGCTGGACTGTCGGAACTGTTTGCCGCAAACCGAACATTCGAACGGCTTTTCTCCGGTGTGTATTTTCTTGTGGTTTGACAGGGTACTTAGCTGGCGGAACTGTTTGTCACAAAAGTTGCAACTAAAGGGCTTTTCACCTACAAAACAGAAATCGAACCATCGAATCAAACAAGGGGTTTCGCTACCTACGCATGCATAAGCGAACAAAACGTTACATACCTGTATGAATTTTCATATGATTCGACAGTGTAGTCGTTTGGCGAAACTCCTTGAGACAGATCGTGCACTTGTACGGTTTTTCGCCGGTATGTATTTTCATGTGGTTGGTTAGTGTGCTCAGTTGGCGAAACAATTTGTTGCATTCGGTGCAGGCGAACGGTTTCGAGCAGTTGGAAATTTTCACACCCGTAGCTTCCAGCGCCTGCTGTGACATCGGGACGACTGTCGATGGAGCAACTGCGACGGACGATGGAAAAATGTTCTCTTCAAAATGCCAGCCTGTTGGATGCCTGGGCAAGTGGCCTCCAAACATATGCCACCGGGTACTGTGATCAGCTGTGATCGAAATGAAGCAGCGTCCAGATATTGTTGTCGTTTAATTTTCTCTTGTTTGTTCCGAAAGTGCGTTCAGTGTACTATCACAGCCATGGGGATTTGTTGCGGGACCATCAGTTATCAGTTTAATGTCGTCATGCTGGTTATGAAAGGGAATAATACAAAATTACGTGATAAAATTATGTTCTGTTCTATAAAATTCAAAACGAAACATCAACACGATGCTTCATCAACGCTTGGCATACAGAGCACACACCCTCCTGCGAGATACAGGATTGCGTGTGTGTTAGTTTCGAAAACAAACCCTGCCCTAGCCAAACCCTGCCTCACCAAACCCCTTCAGAAAACACCCAGCATGCGCCTTTCATACAGCTTTTCCCGAACCTTTGCGAAATTAAATCAATCTTGGTACCTAGTGTAGCTTGTTGCAGAACAGTCTTGGAGTGGTGCTCGATGGCATCCCAGCAGGTTACACACCGGAATTACACCAGAAAACCCCTCAAATGCACACGGCTGAAACGAGTCAACAACATCCACCGAACCACATGCATAGCTTCTTGCACAAGATTCTTCGCCACACGCTATTTGCTGCCGTACATTTACTTTAGCACATCTTCTTCACTGCCCATGTTGCGAATGTTTACCACACCGTAGTCCACTTCCGGCCAAACAGAAACCGTCCACGAGCCCGGAACACGCGAAAAAACAACACACTCCGACCCCGTTTTTCCGATCCAGGTTTTTACATCAACTCAGGGTGCTATTGCAGTTGCTGTCATAGTTGCCCGAAACGTACGTTTCGTTGTCGATTGAAAAGGAAACTTCATACAGAAAAAACGGAAAACGTACGTCTATATTCCACGCCAGCGTTCGCAATAGCAACTGCGATTTGACAGCGGCGCGTGCGATGGTGTGCGTGCATTCGTTCCCTTTTCAGCCGGGTGCAGTACTAGAGCGATGGAAAGCCATTTCTGGGATGTTGATAATATTAAAACGGGATGAATTGAAACCGATTTACGAGGTGAATAATTATATGAAAAGACCAAATGAATGTTTCACATACTTTGGATGTAACAAATGAAGCGAATATGTGCAGATATTGTGAACATTTCCATCAGGCACGGAAAGTACTAGAGCTGCACAGTGGGCTTTTGGGTTTGTGAATTAAATTTTGGTCAAATAGTTCGTTACACGCTAATAAAACAAACATTTGAATAAAAATTCCCACTTTTATTTATTTATTGTGCATGGAAAACACAAAAAAATTAAGAAAAAAGAATAATCACATAAAAATGTAGCTCAATAAATTACATATAACATTTATTTCTAATCAAATATTTTATATGAAACATCTTTGCTCCGATACGAATAACTTAGAACAACTGTCTTTCACAGCAATGTTCACAAAACGTTGTATTATGAGCACATAATTAGCTTAAAAGCATAGCGTATTACGGTGAAAATTATACACTTTGTGTATCAAATGACTACGCTGGCGCAGATAATTTTAATGAAACTGGAGAAACAGCACCACACTCATTAAGGTCACGCCTCGTAAGCAACACAATTGACATGTTTCACGAACCAGAACTTTATCCCAAACCAAGCTGCCTGTATGTTCCTTTTCCGGTGAGCACAACCACCGAAAGAGACTTTCATTTTTCAAAAGTCCCTTCACACTGGTCAAATCTCCCCATTCTCTGTGCTCAAACGATTCGACGACTCCTTTTTGCAAGATCCATCCAATCCCAAATGAGCTTGCCGATGGTTTTGTTGTTGTTGTTATTGTTTGCCTACCCCGGATGATCAAAAGATCAACAAACTGCGAGGGACATCCTGCGGTTTCGGCACTGCGACCCGGTCCCGGTCGCACTTAATGATCGGTCATTACGCGTATAATTTCTAGCCCGCGTAGGTTATGATTTCGCAACCTTTTGCATGCCCACGTCCACGGTCACCTTCGGGGTTGTGTCAAACACGAAATTCACCTGTTTCCTGTACCGAGCGATGGTAACGTTTGCCCACGGTTAGAATTTGTTAGCTCTCAACCTTCACCAACGATCATGAGGTGTGTGTTTCAGCGGTAAAGGATGCCTCTGAAGCTACCCATTTGCAATCGGATGCCGCAAGAAGCCGGCAGCAAAGTTCATCCAATCCGTGGGAAAGCTGCTGCCTCAACTGCCACCGTGTCAAGAATGCTGCGGAGCGATCATATCGTGATTTGGGAGAGCTCAATGAAAGTCAGTTTAACGATGAAAATGCACACAATAAAAAAGGCAACCAAGAACCAAGAACGACTGCTCCCAATTGCCCTTAAAGCTAAAGTGCAAGTTGGCGCTCTGTGGAAGATATATTTTGGCCGGTCTGCTCGCTTAACCTTCGCACAAAGCGGCCAGGAAAACTGGGCGCACACCTGCAAAACGCTGGAATTCGCCCTGAATCTACGAATTTGGCAGTGAAATTGAAAAGCTTTTGCGATGCACCACAAGAAAGAATGGATCTCTGGCATTGTCCGTAAAAGTTTCTGTGTGAGAGAGAGAGAGAGAAGGACTGGAACACTTACACACAAGTTCATTGTCCACACATCCTGGGGTGAACATGAACTGATGCCCAACTCTCCCAGCTTTGCGGATCGTAAGGACGGTAAGGAAGAACAATACTTTAGGCACTTTCACCACCGGTCATACAGATTGATGCTCGCATGGTTGGCTGCGAACGAAACAACTTACGTAATTATGATTCGCAACCGCTCCCGGCCGCGGTTTATGTTCGTCCCTTCGTTCGACAGTGTAATTGTTTAATCGCCCGCAAAAACCATCGCCCAAAACCGGACGTCCCGAGCATCACTGTGGAATGGCCAACCGATGCCACACTTCAGATGCAATCTTCTGCTGGAACTCGCATCGCATTCTCTCTTGCACTTGGTGTCTGTGCCAACCAACCAACCAAAAAAACAGGGCCAATTTTTCCCTTAATCGAGTGCAATCACGTACGCCTTGCGAGTGGATGACGTATAAAAATCGAAAGGTTATTCACTTTTTACAGTTAGCCCGCGGTGCTTTAGGGGTGCGTTAAGGGTGCAAGGGCGTAAGGTTGTACACGGCACAAGGCACAAGACGATTCCATTCGGCTCTAGATCTGAACCGACGACCTTGTGTACATTGCATTTTTCTCCACCATTTTGGCACGAGCTTAACTGTTATCAGACGTAATTATTTGACAATTTGTGCAGTAATCGATTTTTTATGAACTGAAAACAATGAAGCTGACGGAATGGTGTATTGTGATTATCGGGGAGAGAAATGGCCGCACGTGTTACGCTTACTTACACGCTGTCTGCAGCATTCCACGCTATGGTCCGGAGCAAGATTGATTTACATTTAAAGGGCAACCCGTCAAGTTTTGGAAAGAAAATATTTACGATTGATGTTTTAAAGAGTTTCTTTAAATCTTACAATATTTTGGTCTTCAAAATTCAATAGATAACAGGCAACAAAATTGAAATTATATAATATTTCATACTTCATATATTTTACTTTACTTAACTCCTCAAGTTGTGTATCATGAATCTATTGTTCGGAATAATGTTAAAATGAGAAAAAACTGTACCAAAACGCATTGAATGCTTCCTGAATATTCAACACACGTTCAACATGTGCACAACTCATAACACACCAGAAAGGAAGCTTCCCAATACCAGATTTATTGATTCTCTATCATTCAGAGGGAAAAAAAAAGATGCTCAAATGCAGATAGTGTTCTCACGAACACACTCCACACCCCATCTCTTGCAGGATTCAGGATCAATGAAACAGCAAAAAAGTAGCCTACCCAAACCTCGGAACAGGCAGGAATAGGACAGCTGTTGTGGTCCTGCGATCGGAATACAATGGGAGTTTTCACGTTAAATCGGGATCGCACCCCAGCCAGCCCAGCGCGCATCAGGTGCCGCTTGTCGGTGTAACAAGTTGATGAATTATGATCACGCTAAAGACAAACCCCCCGGAGGTGACCAGCCAAGGGGTGAGTCAGTCGCACCTTCGAAAACCGAACACACGATCATGCGATTGATTATAAATCTCTTTTTGTGTCGTTAACGAATCACAACCGTAATGGCAGGTTGCCACGAACGAACCCGGACAGGATGCTTTGTTCTTTTTGTTCGTTCGTTTGTTCCTTGGGTTTATTGTTTTGCTTTATATCGGCAGAACGTGGCCATGATCAATCGCACCCTTATCGTTGTTGCTGTCGATCATTTCCAACACCTATTCTGTGCACGGCATTTTGTCGATGTGCCATTGCCGTAAACGATATGAACACCACGGCAAACGCTCCATCAACACCCCAACGGACCAAGGTGACATTGGGTCCGTTTACATAATAACATACCCCGGTGGCCGGTTAACGTGCCACCGAATTGACCATACGAAGGGAATGGTTTTGCCCGCAGTCAACCACCGAAAAAGCCGCAGGATAGTTTGGCATGCTGCTGCCTCTGTTCGGGTGCGAACGGGTCCCCAAGGAGTTTTCGGTGGAACGTTTCGCGCGAATTGCGCCATGCACTGCCGTAATAAACATCGCCAAACCATTCCTGGCAAATACCCAATTAATCCCAGTTTAAACGTGGCACAGAATGTGCATTTGGAATGTAATAAAAATTATTTCACCACAAGCGGTGTTTGTTGTTTATTTCTTCCCCGGCTGCAACACGACAGCACAACGCCCGCCGAAGGAACTCCCAGGGGTGAGGGGGAGGGGGGTGGGGGGGGTGGGTAACGGAAGCCATTGGGGCCAGCGTTTCGGTGGCAAACACACTACTGTCCAGCGCATTAAAGACGCCGGTTTGCCGAAAAAGGGCACGGTGGAAGCGTTGATATCGCCATCGTATTATTATGCAAATGGTTGCACCCGTCTATCAAGCTGGTGCATACACACTGTGCACAAGTGCATCCACGGTGCCAACGTTCGCTGAATGACCGGCAGGCGTGTTCAATGTAATCGCGCGAAACGGTGCACCAGGATGCACCGGGATTGGAGCTAGTTGAGTAAATAATTTTAATTTTTTGGTAAGCTTTTGTGCAGCCACCAAACAGGGCGGGTTTGTTGTCCTTTGCTGGACATTTTGACATATTTACATAAGTTTTGTTCTTTCCCGAACAAAAAAACAAGAGGATCAAACTATTATTATAAAGAAGAAAGAGAGCAATGGAATTCTGATTCACCCAGAGAACTGTTTTCAGTTTAATGGCGGAGTTCAACGAGGATTTAAGTATAAAAGTACTAATTGGAAATAATTGATGGGTCATAAAATTATGAGTGTGGTAGTCCAGTTTTTCTAAGTAAATGATCAACATCCAGATCAACGTATCAACGGTTTACCACTCAAATTGTTTTTGAATTCCGGAATTGGCGAAATTTCTAATTAATTGCTCTTATCTTCAAATTGATCACGCCTATATGAAAATATCACGAATCCAATATGTGCTCATATTTATCAAAATGTATCAACAAAATGCTAAAATATGAAAAATTTTAACGCAATACAAATTTAAATGTGTTTCACTTCTGTTCTCTGGTATATAGTTCTCTGATGCTTGTCTTATTTGGTAATTTGAAAGGATTTAGGTACAATTTAACCCCGAATCTCCAAATATTTACGTGAAGCTTCAATTTCCTTTAATTAAATATGAATTATCTTCAAATAATTGGTTTACTTCGTAAAGAAGGTTCTATTGTTGATTTTTCTAAATATCGAGAGAGTTAATTTCACCTGAAGAAAAGGCAACCTGCAATTAGTTATATCAACATACACTTTTTTTTGCATACGAAAACTAAACAGTAAGAGATCGCTAAAAAAATCCAGAATACCAATCTAAGCAACATCAGCAAATACACTCCAAATGATCGCGTTCGGACAGCTGCACCACGAGCGACGATCAATCATCTCTGCGCGAAGGAATTGGTTTAGATTGCACGCGAAATTACTTGCGAAACCACCGAAGTGCCGCATTGCATATTTAAATATTCCTTTTCCCCAAACAATGATGGGAATCTAATCGCACCGCCATCGAACGAGACGCTAGATGCGCTCTGCTTGAACGTTTGCTCTCAGCGAGCAAAATTATCAACGTTCCTTCCAAGCTTGCTGAAGCTTGCAATGAATAAGAAAAGAAGGAAGGGGAAAAAATGTAAAAAAAAAAGTATCATGCTAGGATCCTCTTCATTGTCCTGCGCACAATAACACCCGAACAATAAGAGCACGAACGGCAAGTGAAGCAGGTTTCGTTATTAATCAAATATTTGCTGCCCCGTCAAAGCTGCGTTGATTCGATTCGATCGTGTGAAAGGAAAAGAGGTAAAAAAAAACACCCTCCACATTAGAGAGTCAACCGCCGTGAAGGAACCAACAAGGAAAAGCAACCTGCCTGGGCGATGACCAACCAATGGTGAAAATGAAAAAAAACAAAATCTGATGCAGTTGCATCACACAACCGTGAGATTGCGTTCGAAGCGACACAAGCGCACATAAAAATTAACTGAGCGACACAGCGAGCAAAGCAAAAAAGGCACAAAAGAGAAGCGATCATGAAACTTTACAAACAAAAATCACACACACACACACACACACACGTGCGTGGTGGAAGAATCAAATCTTTTCCTGCTCAGGTGTCTCAGCACGCCCAGTCCCATGCAGACGAACGCCCAATTATGCATCTACATAACTTTTCATTATTCGTTGCATTTTTACCACGCGTTTACTTGGACGCCTTTTTTCCATGCCTGCCTGTTCTCGTGTGTGTGTGTGTGTGTGTGTGTGTGTGTGTGTGTGTGTGTGAGTGTTTTTTTCTGCATCCAAATTCCACCCAAAACATGATGATGTGGCAAACGGGTGACTTTTTTTTTGTTTTTGGTTTGGGTTGCTGCTGTTGTCGGATGCAATATCGCCAGCAGCGAGAGAGACGCCCTGTCGGGTTGCCCAGAATTTGCTTGAAAATCAAATTAAAAAAAAATGAAACAGCCCATAAGAGAGGGGGGGAGGGGGATGGAGGAAGTGCACACATGTGGCCCCCAAAAAATGCGACGAACGAAACGCCATTAGCATTCACGCGCGCTCAGTGCGAACGCGCCACACCAAGCCGGGCGCGACATTCGGGTGCAACGAAAATGCGACACGTTTTGTCGCCACTTGCCATCGGTTCGGGATCTGATTGTAGATCGTGTGTCGCTTCTTGCTGCCTTTTTTTTTGTATGGGCTTACGTATGTCGCATCGGACAAACCCGAAGGCAAACTCAGGGTTCGGGATGCGCAACGCAACCGTGCAACGCGACGGGCGACAAATGTTTGATCACCGCTGATCACCCCGGGGCCGTGGTTTTTAGGTGGACCTTTAATTTTGGTCTCCCTTTTTTCGGAAGTCTTTTTTCTTATGGTTGGGGCCACATTTTATGTTGCCTCCCGGTTGTGTTTTTTTTTGTCTTATGCTTTATTTTATTTATATTTTCCCCTTTTGTTCCCCTTTTTCTGTCCCCCAACCGCTTTGTTTGTTTGCACAACAGATTTTGTCATCAGGCGGCGATCATTGTCGCCGGTGCGATGGCGCGATATTTCATGCCTGATACTGCGGGTCGGCATGATGACTCCCGTGGCTACCTTCCGAGAATGAACGGATCCGTTTTTTTTGGATGGAAAATCCCATCAACGCCACTAGAGTGGCAAGCGGCCACTGCCGGCGAGAGAATGTTTGGCCGTTCGTTCGCGGCATGCCATTTGTCCCAACCGACCGATGGGGTACGAACGCATGTAGCGAGATGCGCTTTGTTTGTTTTTATCATATTATGTTTGTGTTATAGTTCTTTTTCGCTTTAGCGGTCGGTTTTATTCGCTTCCTTCCCTTCGATTTGATGTCCTCCGGCCTTGGTGGCGCATCTTTGCACCGTGCACGAAACACCCAACCGGAGCAAATTGTCGTTTGGCATGACACGACACCGACAGCTTCGCCAATGGGCGCTTCAGGCGATGAACGAACACCAAGCATTCCCAAGCGCTGGGGTGTTAGAAATTTGCATTACACATTCCGGTCGGGTGCTCCATTTTTTTTCGCGTGTGTGCACATTCGGTTCGTTCCGATGGTTTTGTTTACCTTTCGAAACGATCATTTTCGAACACGAGCATTCGCTAATGGTTAGTTGATAGTTCCAGCTTTTTTGTTTCTTTCTTTTTTGGTTGAACGCGCTAACAGCAAACAAGGCGTTCGGGCTGATGGATTTATGACGAGCGAGCGGCACATAAGAGCGCGCGAATTGCTTCAGGGGACAATGTTTGTTTAACGTTTGCGAACAGCGCCATCATTTCGGAATGGCCATGTAAACAATGCACTGTCTGATCCGATCCGGTTGGTGATGAACGCTGCCAAAGCAAATAGAGTTCAAATACGTATAATTGCAGCAGGTGCATTTGGATCGGTATTTCGATATACTTAACATGGGACCGAACTGTTCTTATTAGTGGTAGAAATTGTTTAAAATTGCTATTTTATGGTTTTGTGTTGTTTAGTAAATAATGGGTCTTGTTTTAGAAAACATTTAGTTTACGAAGTCGTCGTATCGCAGCCCTATCGGAAGAACGATCATTAAAGTAAGCTGGAGAGCAATTCTAGAAATGATTAATAACATCTAATCGTATTACGATTATACGTTTTAAGTTTAAATAAAAAATAAAAGATGAATTTACCCTCAAAAGTGGCACAAAAATAGACTTCAGAACAGATCTCCAATTAGACGGCATTCCAAAAAAAAAGAGTTCTTCAATATTCTTCAAGATCTTTAATGAAATCGAGAACATTGTATAAGTTTTCCAATAATGGGATAATATGCATAACCTTAAAGATACTAACTCATTTTGAAAATAATAACTATTCTTTGAACTTCTTTCCAATAAAGTTAGTGTACTGTTCCATATCTTTATCTTCAGAATTGTAATATCACAGTATTCTAGTAAGATATTATGGGATATTCGAGATTTTTTTTTTTATTTATGTTAGAACGGCCTGGCCGTATTAGACTAATTTTACCACGTAGCAGGCTAGTCAGACCGTGCTACGGGGGGACGGTCCGAATGGGATTTGAACCCGGTCCGGTCGTGTTAGGAACTGGCGCCGTTGCCAAATGCACCACCGGGCCGCCCCAAGGATATTCGAGTTACTATTCTGGGATATTCAAGAGGTACTCTGTTCATTATTACCAGCATTAATCGTACGATCTACTTAATAACGCGTACAAAGACTTGAATATCTTAAATTATCTTTAACGTTCACTTTTTTAAATTCGAATAACTTAATGTACATAAATGGTACATTAAACCATTACTTTGTATATGCATTAGCCGAAAAACAATACTTTAAGTTTATGGAAATGCAAAACTAAGTGGTGAGGTTTAAAAAAGCCGGCAACTCCCATAACTGTCAGCCAAGCGTCCACTCCAAGAGGCGTTAAGTTCTTCATCAAGCCGCTAAGCATTGATGCTATCGAGCCAACTATCGATGGGTCGAGGCGGTCCAAACCGGCTTCCTAAAGTGGCTGCAACAGAGTCGTATTCCTTTCCCAGAGTCTAAAAACACTAAAGCTTCTTCCTTTTTTTTATGTGCCTTGACCGACCGACACTGGCACTGTTGGCCCCTATTTGCAAGAAGGCCAACATTCTGCAACATTGTAAGCATTGGCAACGAAATGAGCTCACCGTTGGGTACGATTTATGCGAGTCCGAGCGAAAGAAAAGTGCCATATAACGCCCCGATGCGGTCAGCATCAAACGCGGGCACGTTCGCCCGTTTCGCAAATAGCCCTCGGCCCAAAACAGGCTTTTGTTGGAAGCTCGTTTTCGGTTCTTTCTTTCTTGTTGTTTTTTTTTTGCGAGCGTGAAAAGATCATCGAATGATCGGGCGCAGATCAGGCTGATTTCGTGTGATGAGCCCACATATCCGTATCATTAGGCCGGTAAGCAGGTGTCAAAATTTTAACCAGCGTTAGAGAATCCGTAGCTTTGCGGGATTTGACCTCCGGCCCGGTTTCGGACGTGCGGACTCACAAACACTAACCTATAATTTAACACATTGCCGTGTTTGATCATTTGCCCCGTGTTCGACATGTTTGACAACGGTCCATTGGGATCGGGTCAGGTTCACCGGGAAGGTTCACCTTCATGTGCCGGCTAGAACCAAAAGGAAAACCGCCATCTTGCACATTCTAGCCCAACGCACCGAAGCGATGGTGCTAATTAGTTACTTAAACATCGGCATCCTTATCGGAAGGTATCGATCGCTCATGCCAACCAAAAATGGCCATCTTCCCTACCAGCCAGCACGGTTTCGGCCCATTGGGCCGATGATGATGATGATGCTCTTATGCATCATTGCTGCTGTTGCTGCTGGTTCGGCTGCTGTGCTCTCGGTGTCTCGGTGTACACCCACACATGAGCCCATCCGTAAGGGTCATTTGTGGCCGTCGGTCGGCAATGGATGGCCCGTTCCGCACATTAATCAACGACCGACCGGCCGCCTTTAATGATGGTTCGGGGGTGCAAATAATTTCTACAAACAAAACATTTATTTTATGAAATATTAAGCGTGCCAGCACCTGACGACGATTTGAGGGTGTTCACCGATGCTATTCGTGGAACAGAAGAATCTTTCAGAAATGTTGTTTCTCCTCATTTGTTAAATTTATTTCCCTCGAATTTCGTCCGCTTCAAGAAACATTAGAAGTTTGTCGTTACAAAATTACATTTAAAATTCTTGATAAATTAGAACTTTTTCCCAATGTTGTTGTCTATTTCATTCCTATTTTAATATGGAATGTAATAATATCGTAAATTTGAATTTTGCCTATGCCCTTTTGCAATATTCTATCTTGCACGGAAAGAATTCTTCATTATTAGAAAAATAATGGGAAGAAAAGCATTTAATTTATGGTAAAACTAATGTTACCTCGTTGCTTACATTAACTCACAAGCTAATTGCAAACGAGCATCGAACAATATCAATGCGAATATTAATTCAGCTGATGGGACAATAAGGAAATCATGCCTCGTTTCTAACGACCCCCGAAAACAAAAACCTTCAAATGAGCTAGTCGTTCGTAACGCAAGCCAAATAATTATACGCTCCCGCGTACCTTTTTTGCCGCGGGAATGTAATTATTGCACAAAAAATAAATAACCATTACCCGTGCCCGGTCAGTTCTTTGACCAGCCGATGCAAATCAGAATCTGCTGCACATCCTTTGTTGCAACCTGCTGCAATTTAAAACTGGACCGCGAGCTGTAATTTTGGGGCGACCCACTTATCAGACCAAACCCACGGTGCGACACTCTTGCCGACACGATCGTTTTACTTGCGGGGTCGAAATTAAATATCCAAATACAGGGAAAGAAAGAAAAATTACTCACTGTCCCAAACATCAAACCAATGGATCTTGTGGTGTGATTGGTAAGCGCTCCGTACACACGGACATCGACACGATCCGTTCGACACGGCTGGCTAAAAAAAAAAATCTGCGGTGTCAACACTGCAACACATTAAATCACTTCACCAAGCGCGAATTTTGTCAGGTTTCGTGTGTCCGGAAACGGTCCGCAGCTCTCGCACGCGGGTGCATCCCGTGTCATCACCGTCCGGGCCGTAATTTTGAATGCACAAAAAAAGAAAACAAAAATTGCACCGGCCCAAAAACAAACAAAGTCACCGGAACGTAGCAGACGTACCGTTTCCCCGGCATTAGACGGGCCGTGGTTGGAAATTATTACCGCCGGCAGCACCCATGACCTGAGACGAGGCTGACGATCGGCAGTACGTAAGGTGAGCGTTCATCAAGCGTTTACAGCGCCGGAGGCGTATAATTTTAATATTTGAATTTATAAACAATCGCTTAAATGGTTTTTGGGGCAACTTTACCCGACCGCTAGTGCCAGGCCATCATGTCGGTGTCTTTGGTGCTGCTAGTGTAATGGTGGAAATTTGCCTCGGTTTATTGGTTTTTTTTTGTTGTTCTTATGTGTTGGTGAGCAACGATGCATCCCAAATGCATCGCAAATTGATACTCATATTCGTGTTAATTTGCGTTTGATTTTTTTTTGTTCCTTGAGTTCTTTGTGTACCTGAGGCCTTTTTTTTGCTGTCACATCTAACGTATCCCCACGTGAAGAATTTCAATTCGGGGGTAATTTAAATTGATGCTGGCAAAATAAATAACACAAGCTTGGTCACAAGCATCCCTCCAGAGACAGGATGTGATGGAGCAGAAGAAAGCAAAGAAAAATGGATGCACTTCGGCTACCGTAGTTACCACACGACAAGCGACCAGCCAATGATCAGCGGATCTCGACGGCTAACAAAGGCAGCGTACGGCGGCGCGTTACCTTCGCGTTAGGGCTTCGAAGGATGCCAAGGAAACCAACAAGCAGCCAAATGGTTCTTTCTTTCTGCGCTGTGGAGTAACGCGGAAGCACCGGTTCAGCTTTGTAGCCGATGGTACACGAAATCGTTCCACGGTGAAACGGCACCCGACGGGGATGATCCCTTCACACAAGCGTCACTCACGCATTTCCCACGAAAATTGGACTACCGATCGCAAATTGGTTGCGCGAATCCATCCACGATTGCTAATTATGCGCGAAACTCCGTCCGAAGCGTAAAAAGCCGCGGTGAGCCTGGGCTGGGCCCCCAGCTGTGTATCGGCGCAATTTTCACATCAACCCTCTCCAAAAAAAAAAAAAACGGAAAGGATCTCACCCATGCTTATCCGTGCCATAAACGCGTACCAAAAACTGCATTTGTTGTCTGGCTTATTTGAAAGCCAAACAAACTGATCGGACCACTCCTGCCCGACAAACAAAAAAACAGAACAAGAAACAAAGCACCAGTTGTTGCTTGCCGCTGTTAAGATGCGAAGCACCAAATTAGCTTACCCAGTGCGCTGACGCTTACAGTAATAATACGTCTTTGCGAAGACAAAAAAAAAACCCCAAAAACTACGGACATGCCCAAATGAAAGGAAAAACTTCGCGCAACATGTTGTGCGTGGTGGATTACGATATTCTGCACTTGACTCGTGACCAGCAATTAGGGTCCGCTTGTATTACACGCCACCGTGTGCGAACCCTGTGTGCGCCACGCTGATCCCCCGTTGGTCAGGGCCGGCACGCATCGCACGATGACAGTGTGGTCCTGGCTTGCGGTGGGATAAGACTTGTAAAACATCTCCCTGTCGATCGCACCAATTGTAGGGCAGTGAAAGCGCTCGATCACGATCAACCAGTGGCAACAACTCAACCAAACGACAACAACAAAAGCCGCTTCCTCGCATGATGCTCATGGATTACCACTTTTCATATTATTTTTTTTCTAGATTCAATTTTCCCAACCGATCGATTATCGTTATCGCACCGTGATCGTGTGGAAGTGTGTACAGTTGCGTTCGTAAATGAATTAGGTGTGAATTTCGGTTGCTGGCACTAAAGGTAGTAATTTTGGTAGCGCGGTGATGAATACCTTACGCGGCACGATAAGCATATCAGGAGGGCTTGAGATTTTGGTTTGTTAATTCCCGTACCGATCTCGGACATTTTGCACTCAAATTTGATCAGCAAATTTGCATTTTCAAGTTGAGGAAGAAAGGGAATTTTATTTTAAAATGTTGAACTTTTTTTAGAGAAAATTTTGGAGATTTCAGAAGAGATGGCGATTATGCCACTTCACAGGATTTTACAACTCATAACACCTACTTTAGGAGCTCTTACCAGCTCTGAGAGATCGGTTCGCCAGTTGGCTGTGAATTTCCCAAAAATCCAGCTTTGTTTTCACCTTTCGAAGATACTCCCACTAATTATCCCATTACTTTCAAGATATTAGACGAAATAAATCACATCCTAAATATAATTTTGAGGCATCTTGGAGAGGTCTCTCTGTAGTATCTGACAGGATGCGATGAGATTCCTTCTTTATGGCCTGACCCATAGATAGAATAGATAGAGAAAAGATGAATATATAACATGAATATAAAAGACACAATCTTCCAAGATCACCAGATACTTCCTTTCTTCCGCAACTTTGCACAAATTACAGCACCATACAGTTAGTAAATAACTTTACTGTACTGGTCATAATAGAAAACTCCAATATCTATAATTCTCTGAGTCGTGAAAGTTGTCCAAAATTGGAGAAATCATTCGAAATTCGAGTTTAAGAATATGATATCTAAAGACTGTTCTGTAAAGGGCATTTGACTTAAATCAAAATCGAACAATCGTTCGATAACATTTGACACGATCGACACATACACGTAGATGTCTAACCAAGAGCGACTTCAGACACTTATCAAAGCAAAAACAAGAATTCCAAACCCATTCAACTCTTCCTTTCATTCCACAAGAATATTATTTTCTCTGCATCGATCTCTGTATCTCCTGCAGATGTTCCGCAGGAATGCAGCACTACAGCCACCAATTCATTATCGAGGCTCGCGTGCTAATTCATCATCTATTTCGGATTGCCTTTTTTAATTTAAAATCCTGCTCTAGATGATGCTGAAAACCAAACAACAAACCATACGAAAACACACAGCTCCGACCTGTGAAATCGTATACCTGTTTAGAAGATCTCGGTTTCGTTGCTATTTCTAAACCAAACAACCGCGGGCGCCTTGCTTAGAGCTGTTTGCTTTAAGGTACGCGTATTGGGCCGGTTTTTTTTGGTTCTTATCATCTTACTATCTTACTTCCTCCTGCGCGTGTTTGCACAAGAACGTGCCAGGATCATAAATAAGGTCGAGCAAATAAAATGCTGTTAAAGCTGCATCTCGAAAAGAAACAATCCAGCCTGGCGACGCCAGCAATATGCTGGACCCTCTTAGGTCCAGCGCCGTCGCCACACCCACACTTCCTGCCACACTTCCTATCTGTTCTTCCGATCCGATCAGCCTTCGAATGGTTCATTTTGCAGCTAATCGTACCCACCGCTTCCTGTCGGTTTGGTAAGCCCATTTAAAAGGGAAGTCCGTGCCACGGCACCGGCACGCCACATAGCCTGTGATTTAGGAGGTACGAAAGTTTGTTTATTTTCTCAGCTATTGATTAATGACTTTGTAGGTTTTTTGTTTCCGTGCACACTCAAGGCAAAAGATTCCGCCAAACTGCAGACCGACGACGAGGGATGGTATGAGATGGTTTTCTCGTTCAATTGCGTTTTTGCGTTCAGCTGATCAATGTTGGCAGTTTTGGGAGGAATGGTACATCAGAACAAAACAAAACATGTTTGAGGATGCAACACTTCACCTGCCGTCGAGTGTTTAATGGGCTGCAAAGATGCTCTCGGTGCAGTAAAACTATAATCATACGTTTAGAAGAGTAACTACGTATTTTACGATCAACCAAACGAGGGATCAGGAAAAACCAGATTTTTCTTCAGGAAGAGTTCAGGGAAAGTCATGATTAATGAATGTTTGTTTAAACTTCAACAAATACAAAGCTGCTTATTTATTTATTTTAAAAAGTCAAGCTATTTATTTTGAAGTTTTAGGATCTCTTAACATATTTCAGGTTTTCTCTTGTAAAAAAGGTCTAACAACCAATTTTTATCAGATATTGCATCATGTACACTACCAATAAATAAAAGAGCTCTCGATCACTCCCGATCGCTCTCAGCTTCAAAGCTTTGGTGTCTGTCATTTTTCAACGTTACCGCCCTGAGATCACTCCTGATAACATGCATTTGCAAGGTGAAAGAACCAAAACTGTTTCCTCAGCCCTGTTGTTATATAGATTGTGTTTGTTCACCGTCGCAAAAAGTAAACCCCGGTTTCTTAAAATCCTTCTCCAAGCGAACCCGATCATGCAATCAACAACCGAAAGCGTGGTTTCACACTCCCATTCTGTATGTTCGCCCCCTTTAGCACGCTGATATTCCTTGAACCAGCCGATCCGAAGCAAACAGATCATCAGGCAGATCCAGAGCTTGTAAAAACAAACCTGCCAACATTCATTCATCTTTCCCGACACCATCAACACGAAACACGGTGTCAGAACGAACCCGAAACCGAATGATTACGATGATGTTGTTTCTAATGCTGACGATGCATGTCAGCAGGTTGCTGCTTCTCAGCACACAAACGCATACGCTTTTTTCATTTGCCAACCATTCCAAAACCTTTAATGGTGTCTGCCAACGCCAAACGCTGCCCAAGATGCACGTTTTGCATCCCTTTACGGTTGCACGAACGGCGCATTCTTACAAAGCAGCCACATCGATTATTTATCTTTAAAAAAAACAGTCATCTCCGGCAGGCACCTCGAAGATGTTTGCTAAAGGTTAAAAGTCCCACTTTGGGGAAGGTGTTTGAGTGTGGATATTGTTTTTTATTGGCTCCAAACACGTTGGTACACACGAGGGCCCCATGCCCGCAAAGTGCAAAATTTGCGCCCGGCCATCGGAGTCAGCTCTAATTAAAATTCATCGATCGATCGCCAACCGGCGTTCCCGGTGCGGAAACGCATCACACAAACACATCATCTAACAAATTATCCACCGTGGGACGGTGACCGGGCGAGCAGTCCGGGCCCGGTGAGAAAAATCGATAACAATTACATCAAATTGCTGTGGAATGCAGATGGTCGACCGAAGCTTTGCAGTGATTTACGCCCGGTCGTAAGATTTTATTGTCCGCCAAACGCTGTTTGTTATGCTGTGTGTCCGTCCGTCCTTTTTTGGGTGACCGCAGTCATGAAGGAAGGGTTTGTGGTGCGGATGGCAAAGAAGAAGGGTTGATATACTAGGATTTGTTGGGAAGCGCTTGCACCTGCCTGCGAACGGTTTCGCAAAACGTCCGAAAAGTGTTGGTGCGAAGACCAAAATGGCACGTTTGAAAGTGCATTTAAATTTATCAGTCACCGGCACCAACAAAATATCCACCAAAAATAAAAACTCCCAGCAACTCTCTGTCTTTCTCATTGCACTGTCTTGCACGATTGCGACTCGTTTGCCTTCTTCACACGGCCGTTTCAATCTTAAATGATACGCTCCGTATCGTCTAACAGATATTGTCAGCTTATTTATGCCGAACGATCGAACCTTGCCCATTCGCCGGAAGATTCGTAGCCGAATGTCCTGAGGCATTCGTAGTGAGAAGTTTGCCACGCCAGCGATACTGCATGATTAGCAAAATGACAAGCCTACGGTGGAGAATTTTTAATAAAAACCTCTCCCCAAACCGATCGTACGGGATTGTTTTTGTTAGCTCAAGAAAGGAATTATGTTGTAGCGTGGTGCCGGGATCAAACCGATTCTATGTAATCATGGACAGACAGACGGAGGCAATCCCCAAAACATTCAGCCCTGCAAACCTGAAGACGTGCGAAGATTCTCACTTTTCCTGTTTAATCAAATTACGGAATAGTTAATGCTGTGGTTTAGGTTACTGGCCGTACAGGCGGCTGTTTACAAGCTTCTTCGCACCGCTACACCCGAACACAGACGTCCTTTATAAGCGTCCGATCGTTAACGAATGGGCTATCGCCAGCGGGCCATACGCCAGACCAAACCAGGCCGTCTTGCCATGTGGCAGTTCGATCACCGTCAGGATGTGATGATGATGATGCTCCGGTGGTGGATTGCGGATGGTTTCAAATAAACACGTAATAAGCAACAATTTTTACACTTCAGCAGCGGACAAAAGGAGTGGACGGAGGGTTGTCAGGAAGGGAAGGGAAGAAGGAAGCTTAAGATGATGGTTTGAGTGTTGTTTCTAATTTTGAAATCTCACTCGGGCAAAGGTGGCAGAGGAATGTCGAAAAGTACCATTAGAATTTAAAAATATTGGGGAACAAGTAGGAAAACATATTAAGATGAGTTAAATAAACTATAAAATGAAATTGAGAAATTTCCAACAACACTTCAATAATGATTGAAGCAATACAAATTTTCTTAAATTTTCTATAAGCACAAAAAGTTTTATATTGTTACTATCTACTACTAGAACCTTTTTGGTTAGCCCGTCCATCAAAAAGGTATGCCGCAGCATTTTCGGCCCTGCTACAAAATTACCCACCGCTGTTATCTTCCCGAAAAAAAAGGATGTGGCGTGCGAAAGCAAACACCTCATCAAAAACCAGCTAGAGTCGCACCTTGCGCCCATACCTAAACCCAATAATTTTGATAATGATTTGAATAAACAATCATATACACGACCGATGTAGCCGGTCTCTGGAGACCTGCTGTGGTGGTGTTGCGTTTTTTGTTTGCTCTACCATTCCCTACCTTTGAAATGGCGCTCGACGCGGTGAGAAATCCTGTACGAGATCGTCGACTCCACCACAACGCCAGCCATTGTAATGACCGGGTTTGCCCGTTTGCTTGTTTGCTGCTGCCAAGGATTACTTCGGCAGCATGCGTGTGTGAGGGCGCGCGCGCTCGTCCAAGGATCACAGCTCACTTGACGCGCACAACACTGCAGCATCCAGCGTCCCCTTGGCGTGAAGTGCTAATCGGCAGGCTCAACAAAATGTCTTGCACGCACGCACGCCGAGCTGCCCGGCAAACGGTGCACGGCTGTCGGGAAAGCTCATTAGACATGATTTGAATTTTGAACAGCATGTTTTTTTTTTTGGATTCTGTCCAATGAAACGATTCACGGAAAAATGCTACAGCCACGTTTAACGAGCAGGTTTGTTGCGAGGATGGTGCGAGGTTTGTGTGCCGAGTCTAAATGTTGGGATGATCAGAATAAACAAACGTTGAAGATCGAACATTTGTATGAAGAACGAATGTAACAAGTGGCAGAATTGAATTGGTGGTAGAGCTCAAGTTAGTCTAAGGATGCTGAGAGGTAGCTCAAGCACGGGTCCGTCAGTCATCTCGGAAGTCTTGAAGCTATTGTCTAGTGCTCCAGAAAGATTTGCAGCAGGAAATTTGGGATGAAAATACGTTGATCTTGATGAGCTTACACTAGTTCAATTAGCTAGACTTGCTAGTCTACGGTAACCTGTTCTTATCATTAGAATATCAATTGAGAGACCCAGCTCGTAATAAATTTTGGATCAAGTTGAGATGAAGTTTAGGATTAGAAGAAACTCTCGAAATACTCTGCTGCTTGTAAATGAGAGTTTCAAGGGATCTTGTCAGCAAACCAAAGATTCTAAGAAAAAGATCTGCTGCGTTTACATTCAATAGCCAAACCGAATATAGCTCCAGTAAAAAGATCTCTTTAGATAAGGGTTTCTCACCATTCTACTTCAGAATTAACCATTGGAATAATTTCTTTAGTAGTCACGTCTTCAGTGCTGGTAAAGAATTTAAACATCGATTAAATTAAGCTGTCAGCTGTATTTCTTCTCCAGCGTTCTTCAGGATCGTCATTTTCAAACATCAAAACATGAAAAAAATAAACTAACGATCACGATTACGTTTGTTTGCTTAAGGCGGCTTCATCAAGGATGCGATCGCCACTGGATATCCAGCGCCAGCAACGTACAAATGCTAATGAAACTGCGGGATAAATACTCCACCATCATCCGATCATGGCATGGCACACGATATGTTTATTTGGATCATCACTCAAATTGACCAAACTCCCGAAAACAAAACGGCTACACTAACGATCTTCTGGTGCGATGCTACTATCAACGATCAAGGAGCTAAGAGAAAAAAAAACACACCTAACCATCGGTGCATTATAATAACGATAAATGCAAACACGTGCAAAGAAGACATCACTCCATCCACATCATGGTGGGAAAGATCGCCAAACTGTCCACACATGGTGAAAGGCGTCGCGCGATGTACATGGCGTTTAATATTCTAACGAGAGGCTTATCCGCGCGCGTTGTGAGTAAATTTTCGAAAGTACAAACATTAATCATCACCACGGCATGATCTGATGCCACGGATCAAGAAGTGTTCCTCTAACGAGCCAACTGGCACGCCGTTAAATTATTCACCAGCTTATTCGCTGCCCGTTTTCCGCCGTCGTACGTCTTCGCATTGCAAATATTTGTACATCATGCGTCAATCATGGGTTAAATTTTGTTATCAACATTGCGTGTCCGCAAGTACGGACTTCCCTTCCACAAAACTACACGCGTATGTTTCATTATGCTTCAAAGACCCAAAAAAGCGCTTGTTGTAATATCGTTTGCCGAACACGATGCTTGGTAATTATTTTTGCCTTTTCATACCGTAAAATGTAGAGCACTCGCGTTGTGCTGTTCCGCATCTAAGGCGTGCTGCTTCTGGCGCTTCTTGTGGCTTCAACCTAAACTTAACAACCCACCAACAGCATAACAAAAAAAAAACGCGACAGGTTTGTGCTTCGGGGCGTTACACGACTACGGTCCTGCTTCAGCATCGGTTCGATCGAGCCAACAACTTTCTAACAAGAGCCTGTTCAAATATTTATTTGTCCCTGGTATGGGCCATTTAACGATTCTCGGTCCCCATCGTACCGAACGGTGTACCGATCACAGGCACAAACGCAATTCACACATCATTATGTTGCGCCCCATGCGCCCGATATCTCGGTATGCCAGCTCGGTGCCATCTTCTTGCCCGCGGCTGCAACTGAACGCTCGAGGTGTTAACGTGATTTGTATATTTTGTGCACGGAATGGCGTATAATTTTTACGACGCACTTGGCAAACCGAAGCACGGGAACCGAATCGCGCCCGGACGGACGGACAAGGCGAACGGCCATCGAAAGTGCTGATGTTTTCGCCGTATCGTACACATTAATGCACACGACAAATTGGACTCGCTCGCTGACCATGGCAAGGCCAAGGTAAGGAACATGCAGACGGAATGGATGGATGGCTTGTTTGCCGGCGTATGATATTAAAGGAAGCAACAAATCGACATTTGGCTCCGTACCGAAAGAGTACCAGAGGTGCACCTGACTGTACACACCGCCACTGTACAACGGACTGAGACGCGCTGACAAAACGTGTTATAAAGATACATTGAACTTTGGCGGCTCCGGCAGCCTAACGCAAAGGTATCAATTAGAGTGTGCGATCGTGTTCGTTACGGGCCACGCTACTAAATGGTGAAAACTTGGTCAAGCAAAAATTAGTTTCAACATTTAATATAATTTTATTAAATTATCGCTCGTTAATGTTGTGACAAATTCGCCAATTAGCACAACGAATCCACTCAAATATGATAAAAAATATTGAGAAAATTTTTAGATTGAAATTACTTAAACCTTTACAATAGGTTTCTTGATATTATGTCAATAAATAAATAAATTATCCTATTCGGGGACGTACATGAGTTTTGTTATATTTTCTTTTAATGTTAATCAAGTGATTGAATTATAGCACTAAAATGAAAATTATAATACTTTTATGTCACATTTTTCTTAGCATATGAACATCTAAAGCAAATAAATAAAACTTTAAACAAACTTCAACAAACAGCTTACAGACCATATGCTAATGAGACGAGTGTATCGGTCAGCATCACCACAATTAGGTTTAACCACACATCTACAATAGAGAGGACACATTTCTTGGTTACTTAAGTTCTAATTGTAAAGCACTGTTGAGTTACCAGCTTTTCTTCAACTGTCGTAAGTTTAAGACAATAACAAAAACCCTCAACACACAGCCACACAATCGAGCGCTAACAATTCGAAACATCTTAACGCTTAACACTTTCTCTCACGACACGAGACACGAGGATCGTTCGAAGTCAACGGCTGTTTCCTCTCCAGAGCTCTCAGACCCGGCTTAACAAGAAGTGCACGATACGATACGCAAAGAGTCCTTAAATTTCATTATCAAGGATTAAGGTCCTTCCACCGGCTCGAGCATGCAGTGGAAAATGAATATAAATACAATCGCCAACCATTCAATTCTGGCTCAACGACGAAAGCGTCCCTTTCAAGTCTTCGCGTGCATTGTTCGGTTTCCAGCTACCCGAATCGCTTGGACAAAAAAGAAAACCCCCGGAAACCCGGAAACCATAATTAATGAACAGGATAAGCCACGGTCGGCAAGACACTTTCACACAATCTCACTCATGTCCACGCTTCTATGCCGATCCTATAGGAGCGGGCTTGAAATCTGAACAGTGTCCTTTTTTTTTCTCCCCGGACCGAGCTGAGATTTGTGGATTCGATTTCAAACCTGCTCAGCGAACGCATCACGACATGGTCGCAATGTCCTTTTCTTTCCCTTTCTTTCTGTTTTTGCACAGCCGGTGCGAATTGACCACGTAATGGGGAAAAAGGACACCGAAAACAGAACACCGAGGAAACAGGAAACGATCATAAAGCGATTATGGACAGGCGGTAATAATACTTTCGCCGTACAGTGAGCGAATTGTTCCGTCGGCTTGACCGCTTCCAAGGCAAGCAAAAAAGGGACGCACAGGAAGAACCGTGTCCATTTCCTTTTCGCTGTGCCATATCTGTCCTTTTTTTTTTTTTTTTGGTGAAGATCAATGAAAATGAGGAAACAACATTTTGCCCGGTGAAGTGTGACCAATAACAGAGGCTCATTGTTTTTGCTGTTCCGTTTAGGGAAACTGGCTAGAAATTCTTTAGCAAATAGAACGATTGTGCTTTCGTATTGTGCTGGGTAAAGGTGACAACATTCTTTGCACAAGGGGTTCACTTCACAGCGGATCTTTTATCAATGTGCTACCGTCTCAAATGTTTCGTTCAAAATATGGACTAAAACACCCAAACCGCATGCCTGCATTAGTACAGCAGCTCAACAACAAAAACCGACACTCATTTCGGACATTAAGCTAGCGCTCATATGAATCACAGGGTGAATTTACACATTTCGCTTTCAGCTGGAAAAATAAATATTCTCAAATACTTGTTTTCATGTATTTTCCGTTCATTAATGGTTTTTAAAAACTTCACTACATAAAATCGGATCCGTTCTATACCCTTTTGCTACTCGCGCATTTCATTTCGGGTTTTCTGTGTGTGTGTGTGTCCATTTCTCCATTTTGTTTTCCTTGTTGCACAAACTGTCTCAGAAAAGTAGCTATCCAAGATCCTAACCCTTACGTGACGCATCGTCGCGTTGTTCTACTATTCCCAAACCACTCGGTTTGGTCGTTCGTTTAGCCTCATCATTGCCCGTGGTTAAAGGGATTGTTCTTTTATAAGTAAGCTTCCATAATTTCACCCTTCTTTTTTTCTGCACGGTGTTATACATGGTGAACGTGTTACAAGTGCCGTGTAACGATTACACAGCATCGCATTTAAGTTTGTTTGTTTTTTTTTTTTTGTTTTTGGCGGCTATGATACGATTGTTCCAAAAATCGTACTACAAAAATGCTGGACCTGGGGTGGACAAAAACAGCTACACTAATTGCTCCGTTGTAATAACACGATTCGCTTGAAACTTCTCTAAAGGTGTAATGTGTGTCTCGTGTCAGACGTTGTTAGTACATTTTTCACATCTTTCCCACACGAACGATCACTTGTATTTCTCCTTTCTCTGTGGTAGAGCGAGATCGCTTCCTTTTGCTTGTTGTCAGTAAACCTAGACGTGTAGTAGTGCGAGTAGAAGATAGTAATGTTCGTGACCGTACAACAGAAACATAAACAATCGAAACGACATTCAACGGGGTTTGGTTACACAAAGTATCTTCCTCACTTCCACAACGATCAGCACTAGGACAGCACGATTTCATTCTTTCTTGTTTAATTGATCTACAATTGAACATTTTTTTTTGTTTTTAACTGTTTCCGTTTGAGCTGGTTGCGTACAATGTTGTTTTTTTTTTAAATATATTTCTTAGGAAAAGAAATATATTTCTTATTTCATCCATTCCATTATCGGGTAGGAAAACGATTAATAGTTGGATTAAATCACACCCAAAACAGCTAGATTTCGTGTGTCATGGTACAATTGTGGTAAAGCCACTTAAATACGCTACACATTACAGTTGCAAAACAAAGTGTATACATGTGTGTATGTGTGTGTGTGTGTGTGTATATGGGTGTACGTGTGAATGTTCTAGAGGAAAGATAATTATTACAAACAGTAACACTAGAATGGGGAGATAACATATTTCAAGGAAAGTGTTCGCTTCGCGACAACTGCATGCCAAATAAGAATTTGTCTTTCTAACATTGTTTTCCTTTCCGTTTTTAATGAGCGATCGACAGATGATCACTTCGCTGCCACATACACATCACAACCATTTTCCGACACATTTCTTTTCCTTTCACTCATCGCATCGCGAAACCTTTACTTGATCTGATATTTAAATACGCTTAACCGTTTTCGCTCGTTGTGGCATCGTTTGGCAGCATCATCAAATAACACCTCTACTGTTTACTAAGAAGAAAGGTGCATTACAAAGACAAAACATTTACACTTACTTGTAGATCTTCAAGCGTTTTTCGTGTGTTTGAGATAACATTCTTGCTTTCCTAATGGGATATTTGAAATCATTTTTTACCATCCATCCGAACATCGTCCTACAGATACATGCAACGGCGATAAAGTAATGACACACTCGAACGATAGGTTCACAATCCGAATACGATCAAACACAAATCAAGCACAGTATGTTTCACTACACCTTCAACCATTTTGCCAGTTTGTGTACCGTGGGAAATGCGATCAAGTTATGCTCCTTTCTGTATCCATATTTGGCAACAGTTTCATGTTGTGTTTGTGTATGTGTGTGTGTGTGTAAACCTAGCAACAGTATATTGATTTTTTTCGAAGCACTTGCTTACGTAATATGCCTTTGTATCGTGAAGATTGAATGAAATATTCGGTACGGTAATGGGGCTAACATTCGTAACTCTAACTTGCTACTAATGAAAGGAGTGTTTGGCGTGACGAACTAGTAAGAAACAAAATCGAATGCATAGAAAACATCTTGGATGTAATCTTACGATCCGCTGCATAAATTACATTCACCGAAGAAGAGCAAGTGTATTAAATATTCATACGTACGGGGAGTTAAGCTATGCTCAATGTCAAAATTGTACCCCTTGTACTGTAAAAAATGTTGGCGCTACATTTTTACCCTCTTTTTGAAAAGAGAAAATTTACCTTCAAAACAACACATAAGTCTAGTTTTCCGCAAACGATCTACACGATCGCTTACTGTCACTACTTAGCAAAGAGAAACATGGTAGACTGAGCAATGATAACTGTCTAAAAGACTCATGTGGACCTAATCTGTTCTCAGCTAGTAGTAGTTTGTCGAACCGGGTCGCTTCACAAGATTAAACGATCGTCAGCATGTTGGTTTGCTTTTATTTAAGACTAAGCTACCGTGCATCTGATACCGGTTCGGTTCTACATCTAAAATGCATGTACTAAGTGGCGAACGCGATGATGCACAAACCTTTCCGTTTTCTCCTAATCAGGATGCAATTGTAACAAACAAAACTAGTAAACACACCATTGGTAAATAAACACTTGATCACATTACGCTTACAATTTACATGCACCTTCCCAATGCACACCGTTCTCGCGAAAAGTGTATGTCCCGCCTCGTTTCGTTCTACTGTGCATTGTTAGCTTTCTTTGCAAGTTTCGGGAAGGATGACACAGGAGAGAGGAGATATCTTGTTCCTTCTCGCATGTATTACATCGTATTACATCGTTAGAAATAAACAACTTTTACACGTGTCTGTTAGATGGTACGCCTTAAAATAAACAAAATAAATGGTACGATTCAAATAAAACGTAACAAGATAAATACTTTTGCCGAATACCCGCGTGACTTGTCGGTAGGCCCTTGCCCACGAAAAGGGGCAGGGCGCGCGTGTGCTCTAATGTAAACGTCTTAAAATATTATTACATTCCCTCCCTACAACTGGTATCCATTTCTCGTGTGTATCGTCAAGATAAGGAGGTGCCCGGTCGTGCTAACACAAAAGCTTAACACAAAAACGTTCAACATCAAAACGTGGTTCTACCTACGAGACAACTGTTTGTAACCTAACATGTGTGTTTCTTTTTTTTTATCAAAGCGGTGTACATTCCACTCAAACAAAACTTAATAAGACCTGCACTATTGTTGCAGTGTGTTACTATCTGTCTCACTGTGAGAGTTTGTTTTTTATGTAGGTGTTCATATATATATATATACGTGTGTTTCTGTATGATAAGAGCTAACATTTGTTTAGCGAAAACTTGCGCTACGTATTTTTCTTGTCCTTTAGTCATTACGTACGGACGACATGGTTTAAACAGCTACACGAAACACACAACTGTACATGTTTTCTTCTTAGAGAAGAGGTACGACACACATTTAAACATAAACACATCTATCGCCTCACAAAGGGCAAAACATTATCAACCTAACTCGCACTACCCATACTTTTTTTCTTTCGATGCTTCTCTAGCGTCTCGTTCGATTTGTTTGTTTGTTTCGGTGCTAACCGCTACTGCTACAGCTACATGCTAAAAATCCTTATCGCAGCGTTTAACAGCTCTACCTTTGCTCATATCACCAATCAGCTTCCCACCATCCATCCCACCAGTCAGCTTATTAATTTATCGCCTGTTCCGTCATCTGCCGACAGAGAAATTCGAGTCGCGAGTTGATATCAACGATACTGTTGTTCTGGCTTGTACTGCTATCATTCTGGCCACACACACGCAGCTCGCTCGGGCTACAGTCCTTAGCCAGAAGCGGCTGTTCTCCAGCAGACATTAACCCACCACCGGAAAGCTGCTTCATGCCGGCGTTTCCTTTATCAACGATCTTTGCGCCTGCGGATCGATTTTCGCCCGACACGGAGCAGAGGTTGTTAAGGAAAATGGCCGGTGGTGGTACCAGTGGATTGGCATTGTGATGGTGATGCGTAATGTTGCTCAAAGAATGCCGATGAAACATAAAGTTTGGATGCTGCATGGCCGGTGGCTGCAGCGAGGGAGCCTGTGCGGATTGCTTGTGTGGAAGCTGCTGTTGCTGGTGATGGGTGGTTTGTTGAATGGACGGGTTGTTGCTGATCATCGGTTTCATGACGCCACCACTATTGCCCACACCGCCACCGCCATTGTGCAGGGTAGAAGCAAAGCTCGGATAGGACGAGCTTTTGTTGTAATTGGCCGTGCTGCCGGTGGCATTGTTGCTGGAATTAGCGTGGTGGAAATACTGATGAGCCGTCATGACCTGCGACGATGCACCCTGTAGATGGGAGTGAGTTTGTTGCGACGGACACACGGAGGTTTGCTGACCCGCACTGACATGACTCGGTGGTACAAAGTACGGGACCGAACTTTTGCGATGAGATTTCGCTTGCGTTTCGTTTACATTCACTGGCTTATGCTTGTTGTTTGCGGACCATCTGCAAAAGCAATTAGACACACACATTAAATACGGGAAAAACGCATTCTGAATAAGAATAACTGAAGTGTAAATAAATCAATCCATGAAGAGTCGACCGTCTTTAGACCGATCAGACGTTTGATTTGTCGATCAAACGTTTGCGGAGCGCCATCTAGTGACTACTAGCAAAAGCTCACGTAGATACAAATCTACCAGCACAAACAAGCTGTACAGTTGCCGTAACTCTTCGTTTCGTTTTTTACCTCGGCTTGTTCATTCCAGCTACAGCCACGTTCGTACTTTTCGCAAAGTGTCCACTCTTTGGCGCTATTTGCATCTTTATCTTAGACACTTTGTACTTGTGATCCTTCAACTGGGCAGAGTGTGCAATGAAGGCGTCGTTGTGCAGGGCGCGCTCGACAATCCACAGGAAAATGTTCAGGTACTCTTCGTCCTGCTGGTTACAGACCGGTCGCATTACTATGATGGAACCAACTAGATAGGGTGGAAATACAAGTTATTAAACGTAAACAATAAACAAAACGCTCAATCCGTTCATTCGCCTTCTTACCTAGATCCAATACTTTTGCAAACTGCCCAGCAATATCCTCCGTTTGATCCATGCCGATCGGTTTCATCGGTGTCAGCACGATGTTGGTCAGCTCTTCCAATACGGTGCCAAGTTGCGCCTTCTGGCCCGCAATCAGATCCTTCTCAAGCTGCAACAACGTGCCATAGCGCTCCCTTAGCTTCTGTATGCAGATCGCCAGCTTGTGTCGGGCACCCTTCGTCACACCGAGATTCTGCAGGTACTCTTCCGTGATGCCGAGCATTTTCTCGTAGGTAAGGTTCGAGAACAACCACACATATTTGTGCAGCCGCAAACTCTTCAGCCAGTGCGCTATGCTGGACATACCGATGTTTGGCTGCCCACCGTACAGCTTCATCAAACCGCTGCCCTGCTTGTAGTCGTCCAGCTGCGTGTCGGAACCGCTCGATGCCAGCGACGATCGAGGGCTCTCCATCGTCAGTGAGAAGCTGCGTGGTTTGTTCTGCAACAGTTGCAGATTGGAAAGGTTCTCCGCCGACAGGCATTCGTTGTTTTGCTTCTGCTGCGCGTTTAGCTCTCCTACGCCAAGCGCAGACAGGGTCGTAGGCGTAGTAAGACTGTTGGAACGACGCGTTTTCATCAGCGTGCCGTCCAGATCGAAATCAAGCAGTGCGCCACCAACGCTATTGCCAGCCGACGATAGGAGACTATGCTGCCCAAAGCTAGTGAGCAGTGGCACGCGTAAGAAATCGTTTACGTTACTATTGAACGAGACTAACTTTTTGCCGCTCGCGTGCGTTGTACCCGGTCCAACTCCGGAACCAGCCGGAGTGGACGCAGCGGGTGGCACGACACTGGGAGCGGCCGCTTCTGCTGCCCGAATGGCGGCCGCACTGCGCGTTATGTAGTTAAACTCGTCCTCGTTATCGAAATCACAATCGTAGTCAAATATCTCGGTGCCGTTCTTGCTGAACGATATGTGATCCTCGTCGGTGGAATCGTACAGTAACGATTCCGTGGCGGCCATGAGATCGTGGTGCGTATCGCAGGTAGCACTTTCGGCTGTAGTGTGTCCACCACCCGCCACCGTAGGCCGTTGTTGTTGCTGTTGCTGTTGCTGTTGCTGCTGCTGCTGACTATTGTGAAGTGGTAGGGTCACGCTGATGCCACCGCCAACACCACCACCACCGTTGCACGGCACTAGGGAAGAACCGCCTGTACCATTGCTGCCGTTGGTGGTGCTGCACATCATTGATTGACTAGATGCAAGCAAGCTCTGTCCAATCGTCTTGCTAAACTCGTTCACCGATTTGGTGTCTTCCGTGTGCTCCGGTACCCAGTCGGATGATTGTTGCTGCGATGGTAATCTAGGGGAGGCCGCCGTTTTCAACAGCTGCGAGGCGGCACTATCCAGACAGGAACTGGAGCTGGTGGTCGAGCTGGAAGAGCTCGTACTAGAGCTGCTGCTATTGTTGATATGACTATTGCTATTATTGCTGTTGCCACCGGAGACGGTACCGGTCGTTGTCGTGTGATTTAGGCTTTGTTGCGATTTCGACAGCACGGATGCGGCCGTCTGATGCTGCTGGTGAAGATGGTGCACTGCCGACGGCGGCTGAACCGTGGCACCTGCTACGATCTGCGAGCCCGGAGCGGAGCCTCCGTTTGTCCATGAGTTTGCACCCAAGCCCTCTCCGCCATTGGAAGAGTTTGTCGATGTTGATAGATACTGTACATGTGGGTTGGCACTGGGCAACGTCGCTGTACCGTTGCTGTTAATGCTGCTAGTGCTGCTCGTACCGTTCGCTGCTCCAGCGACTTGCTGAATGTTGAAATAGTTGCGGCTTTTCACGACGGATGCCGTGCTGGCGGGTGGAAGGTATGACGTGGAAATGAAATCTTCCAAATATCGCAACCAGTGGCTTAGAACGCTATAAATACAGGAAAAAGCATATTTTCTTTATTATTTTGCCTCGAATAATGCAAGCAAACAAACAAACAAAACTCACCGTCGATCGTCGTTCGTGATGGCGGGATGTATAAGCAGATAGGACAGCGTTTGCTGCACAATTTCGGTCGGTACGAGCTGCCGGCACGCATCATCCACCGCTGCCGGTATTAGCGACATGTACAGACTCTTTGCTTCGTCATTACCCGGTGCCAACAGTGGCAGGTACATGAGGATATCCTTTAGAATATCTTCCTTCGTTTCCGGTTCCCGCTGGAGCTGCTGCTGTTCGTGGCCACCACCTCCTTTCGATCCGAGTGGGTTGTGTGCCGACGATATCGCCGCTGTCGTGGAGGAGGAGTTGGTGACAGGAGATTCTTTCAAGATGGCCGGTACGCCGCCATCCCCAGCCGGGATGGACGATTTCTTCAGCAGCTCATACAGCGAGGACGCTTCGGTGGTGGTTTTGAGATTATTGTTCACACTATTGTTGTTATTGTTGTTGTTGCCACCGATGAGCAGTGAGGCAGCGGCACTGCTGTGACCGCTTAGCTGATAGTATCGCTGCACCAGCATACCCAGCAGGATCGTGCTGTTCGCCTTCGTTTCGAGCTGCTGCAGCTTGGCCTGGGTGCTGTAGTTTTGCGCGAGATTGTAGTCAATGGAAACCTGCAGGAACTTTAGATTGGCGAACGGGACGCGCTTCAGCAGCGCGTACAGTACGACCGTCCGCTCGCAATCATTCCACTGCTCGAATAGCGACGTCACAGTGCCAACCTGTTCGCAAAACATTGTGGATGGGTTGCCGCCGGGATATTTCATTATTGCAGTGCCGATGATGCCGCGGGATCGATCGCCGTCTTTGACAGGGGGTGTATTCTTGCTGCACGTTTAACAGTACCCGATCGATCGCTTATAATCGTTTCCAGGTGGTAAGACAACTTCAATGAGATCGTGTTCTTCCTGTTCAACTGTCGCCGGGAGACAGTTACGTCCTTACTTAACAATAGCGTACTAGAAGCATTTGGTTTCTGAAACAAGAGCAAAAAGGGGGGAAAAAACAGTTCCAACATTAGTATTGTTTATCACACGAAGACACCATTTTCGGATCCGCGATCGTCGATCCAATGTTTCGTATGGGTTTTGTTTAGTAACACGCGAATCGCACTAACTAAAATCCGTTCCAAATGAAGCGTCCACTCTCCATATCGCACAGAATATGGTGTTGTTTTGTAAGGGTGCGTTGTTTTGCGTAAAATTCCGAAATTAGACATAAACCGGGTCACACTGCTAGCGACCGAAGCGTACGCGTCATAGAGCGAAACACACCGCCGCCACCGCACACACCAAAAACGAACTGTTCCCAGTCACACCAACACCCAGCTCGTTTCATAACCATACCACGTCGGATGCTGCTATCGACGAGCGTCAAGAGGACATATCTTCAAACGCTATCGTTGTTGGTGGTATTGTGAAACAAAGACGATCCTTTTCGGCGCGGAGGTTGTGCGAATGATCGTACTCTTCTGCCCCGTTTATCGCTCGCTCTCTCTCTCTCTCTCTCTCTTTCTTTCTCACTCTTTCTTTCTCTCGAATAGGGGGGGTTTTGAACCCTCGAGAGATGCGTCGTCTAAAAACTGCACGATCAACCTTTACCGCTTTACCATGCGCACCGGATGACAACCGTATTTGACGGTCAAGTAGGAGGCATCCTCTACGCCGGTGTTCCACCTGTACGGCTGCTGGGGTGCGCGATCGTTAACGTTTGACAAGAAGGGAAAGCTAAAAAGGAATGCAAAAAAGAAGACCACCCATCCTCACAAGCCGGGATGGGGTTGTCCGCAGGAAGCGTGATAGTTCTCCTTTCTGTTGGCGCGCTTTTTTGCTAACCTAAGCGCATTCTTATCGCCGCTCGGGATCTTTTCTTATCGCTCACCCGGTTGTTTGTAAGCGTTTGGTTTTCTACTTGCTTCGCGCTACACAGCGTCACTTGCGTTCCTTGCGATGCTTCTGCTTTGCACAAGCAGACAAACCCTTCTTCGCTCGTGCGCTCAACCAGCACACGTCGGATGATGCACGATTAGTCCCCGTTTGTTATTTGCTACATCCCTGAATATGTGTGTAACATTGATGCGATGATGCGATGGATGGCAGAAAGGTCGCAACAAACCCTCTGCTTCGCCTCACCCTTCCAAGCTAGCACCAACGTTTGGCTAGTGCCCTTCAACGACCCGTCGTTCGTACGATTGTGAAAATTTTCCTTTCACGTCAACACGGGCCGGGGCCGGTGGCGCGTGAAATACGTCGCCGATAACACCAAACGCTAACCGAATCCGAAAATATTATTTAGTAGAACTTTCACGCAAGTTAGAAAGTGTACCGATTGCACTTGTGCGAATGGGGAAGGAGGATGCGTTTTATTTTTTTCTTTACTGGACTTCCTTCTCTTCTGTTTGATGTGTTAAATTTCACAACTACGATTAGCATCCAGCCTCCATTTGTAAATCGATCACACATTTCGAACCATAATTCGCCATTTTTTTTTTTAAATCGCGATCAATCACCTCGGATACGATCGTATCGAGGAGTGATCGAAAAATTGGGGAAAATGCTCGATAGCAATCAAAACCGCGTATGATATGGTTGGTTTTATACTTCTGCTTTCCCTTAGCACTAACATCAACAGGCAGTAAATTGCTTTACGTGTCTTTTTGTTGTCCGAGAACGCATCACGCATCTTCGCCATTTTCCTACAAGCAATCATTCTGGGACGATCGCATCCAAAATGAAATCCTTCTGTACCGAAATTTGCACCATCGTAGGTTGGTTGCCATCGCTTGGAAAGGTTCAACGCTTTCCGCTCCATTTTCGCGAACGGAAGAAGAAGCGCGCCATTGACGACAGAGAAGCGCATCTAGTTTGCCGGGTGTTTTCTTTCCCTTCGTGTTCGGGGTTTTCTTCGCTTGCTACGGTGAAAAACTTTCCAGGCGATACTTTCCGCCCTGCAATATGTGCTGTATGCGGCAGCAGCGGCATCATAAAACCACTTCTCGTCAATCTCGCCGCAGGAAGCACATGCGTGGAACAGCCGTACCCTCCCGCTTTGTGACAACAGTGTGTGAGAGAAGTGTGGTTAGCTTTTTTTTCCTGCGAACGCCTTTTTTTCAACGGCGAAACTACGTCCCAAAACCCGAAAGCATTCCGGTGCGAACGAGATTGTTTGTTTTACTGTCCTCACACTTGCCACATTCCACTTGGATGCTGTTTTCCGGTTCCGATGCACCCAATTTGCACAAATTCGACGGGACGCGCGCGCCTGCCTGTGTGTTTGTGTGCGCGTGTGTATGGTAGAACGATTTTTCCCCCGATGTTTCACCGCACGACACCACACCACTTACTTTAGCGTTTGCAACCGTGCTGCACTTCGATGTACCATCGGTAGGCAACTTCTTTTCACCTGTACGGGCGAACGCTTTTGGCTTACATTTGGACGAACATTTAATAGGTCGCACACATTTCGATGCGTCGCACAGCGCACATCGGGTGCCCTACCTGGGTGACTTTCTAGGGGCAAGCCTAATTTTCACATCACACGCGCACGGCACGAACACGGGCAAACAAACTTTTTTACACAAAACAACTGGAGACGCACCACAACCCGACGGCGTTTGCACGGCCGGAAAATTGCGGGAAGGTTTGCAACTACCGCGTGGATCCTACTTCGACTCCACAACAATCACAGCTGATAAAAAAATGGGTGTACAATTAAAGTTATGAACTATGTATTGACGGTAAAGTTATTTATTGACAGTTCCACCTGGCGACTGTCATTTCGAAGTTGTCACTTTATTTCGGCAGCATTTGTGACGGAATTGATGCGAACGTTAGCCCAACAGTGCACATTCGATGCTACTTGCGTACACATGCAAGCTGAATCGCAGATTGCATACTTTCAGGCGTTTTGCATTTCAGTTCAAAATTTCCCAACAGACGTTTGAAACACAGCATTTACACAATGGAACAATTTGGAGTTTCGTTCTTTTCTTGTTCACATTATTGCAAGGCGAGTCAGTTTATTTATTTCCTCTGAAATTCGTGGTGTTTTGTACTTTCAATTTGTAATAACCCTGTTAAACATCTCTTGCCCTATGGCATTATTCGGAGCTCATCGATGTAGTGTTGCTTCCAACGGCCCTTCAACCTTTTCTGCGTACTCCATACGGCGTCAGCATTGTTGATGGCTCGTGCTATTACTTCCTTGCGTCTAAAATATCCCAACGGCTGATGGCTCGGATAGTCCACGTAAGAAATGACATTAACCGTGGGTGAAGGATGTGCCTTACGCTTGTTTTTCATTGCTTTGTACACCGTGAAAGGAACGACACCGAAAAGAAACGCCGCCTCAATCAAGCTCAGTATGGAACCTCCGAAACAAAGTCCAAGGATCCCACCAAAGGTGGCCACCAACGTTTGCCAGGTGACGAACGGTTCGCGTCTATACTTGAGACAGTTGGTAGAACGAAAATGCACGTGCAGCACACCGTACGCAGAAAAGTTAAACTCAGGACTAGCGAGAGGGAAATAATAGAGGAAAATGTATACATTCATTGTACCAATCTATCCCTTTTTCTGTATATACTTACGCGTAGTATTCATTTTTTGGATTAGAGATTGTATTTGTTATAGTTAGCACTTCATTTTTCTGTAAATTTAAGAAACTAAAGATTTAGTAGTACATGGAAAAAAGTAGACAACTTACCTCGATAGTGCAACTAGGGTAACAATGACATTTAACTGTTGAACGCTTAGATTCAGTGCCGATTATATTGGATACCTGTTCCGAAGTGAAGGTAATCCGTTCTGGAAATAAATTAAAGTTTTAAACCTTTAAACCTGCGTGACATAAGCTTACACCCAACTTAAATCACAAACCTTTCAAATCGAGCAAACATTCAAGATCTCGAAAGCCACAGATGGGAACCTGCAGCATGGCTTGCAGTTCAAATGTTTGCTTGTACAGCGGAATGCACCGACACACACTGGCAATGTAGCGCATTTCGCACTCATTCATACAATTGCTGTACGTATATGGGACGCTTGACGTAATGTTGCCCTCATCCTCGAACGCACAACCGCGTATCTCGAGCGGAATACTGCGCAACGATGGACTTGCCGTGACAATCGTCGGCAGGATGGACACGTCCGTCTCCATGCCACGCTGCACAATGCCGGTATAGTCCGAAGCGTCCGGAAAATCGAACGATCGATGCACAAAGACCTCTATGCCGTGCGAAAACCTATTGGACGCCATGTAGTAACTCTCGCCAATATCCATCAGCACCGAAAGTCCTTCGCCCTTTCCAATCCCGGTAACATGGAGACTTTCCTGTGGGGATGCATCTTCCGACCGTGTAAAGACAGGCTCCAAGAATCGATCCGCATTGAAGGAACAGCAATATCCGGTAAATATTTTCGTACGCCTAAACAAAGTACTGCACTGGACGGGTTTCATTAGCCAGAAGCAGTGCACCATCATCGTTTCGCATGGTGGAGCCACTTCAAACGCCAAACGCTCCGTATCGTATCCTTTGGACGTTAGGAGCTGCTCTATCGCAATGATACGCTGTTCAATGGGTCGATAATCGTTTAGCCGGGGTAGCGAGTAAAGCGCATCAATCGTATCATTTGTTTGTATGTCCAACTTCATTCTGGTGTAGGAAGGGAAAAAGGGTTCATTAAAAAATATTAATCATCGATCGTGATTACTTACAGCAGTTTACTGAGCTCCGCAGCTTTACCAGAATGTATCTTGTTGATATTGCACAGCGTTACCGATGGGAATGCGATCAACGACACCGGATAGGACGTCGTCTCGATCGTGGTAAGCGTTGGGTTGCTCCGGAACTGATCCCAGGCCGAGTTGGCCAGCAAAAGCGTAAAACCCAAACTCACCATTGCTATCACGCTCCAGACGAGCCGCATCAGCATATTGCCCTTAATGGCCTTGTTGCGCCCAATGTAGCGTAGTCCGTGCAGTGAGGAGTTTTCACAAAATATCCAAAATGTCTGCACGATCGTCATCGTCGCGAGCTTCAGTGCGCTAAGTATCGGTAAAGAATGAACCATTTTTAGGCACTATTTCGTTACCAATGGGTCACGCTTTTATATAAAAACATGTTTGTAGTGATAAAATATTCACCTCCATTGTTAGCTGTTACTTAGCCGCAGCGCGTTGTTCAGGTGTCAGACGAGTTGTGACTCGTGAAAAGCTTTCAGTCAGAGCGTTTTGTGTAGCAGCAGTCAGCTACGGAGCTAATTAAATTGAAACCCCAAACCTTTCGGTCTTATTAAGCTAATATATCGCTACCTGTTCGTTGTCAGCTGTAGCTCAGCAGCAGAGCGAATGGGTTCTCCGTCACCGTAGCACGATGTTACATTGCCCCATTTTGGCAGGATGTTTTCATTGTTCATCATTTATTACAACCGTCCTGACATGCACCCATGCCGTTCGGGTTTGGCAATCCGGAAATGCACATTACATCGACACGTCATCATTAATGGTACTAAATTGCATTACTAATGCAGCGCTCATCAAAGAAGGAACGCCACGATGTGCAAGGGCAGGGCTGAGCAAAGCATCCTATAAATATCGTTTGCTGTAATGGTTACATCTAATCAGACGACAATTGTGGACAGAGAACATGAACCTGAAGCAATCGTACCGAACCGTGTGTGAAACGTTCCGTACTGCTGTGCAGTGCTTTTGTGAAAATACCAACCTGCACGGTTTGCGATACGTGGTCGGTGGTGATCGTACCGATTCTTCACGTCATGGTGGAATGTTTCGAATGCTATGGCTGTTGGCTTGTATGGTTTGTATCGGCTTCACGATGATCATGGGCATGATTGCTTGGGTGCGTTTCCGCACGACGCCAACGATCACCACGATCGAAACGATGACGTATCCAATCTGGAACATCCCCTTTCCCGGTGTGACGGTGTGTAACATTAACAAGATAGACATCCGGAAGGCTACACCGATCATCGACCGGTTGTAAGGATTTCTTTTCTCCTCGAGAGCTCTCCAGCATGAGCTTCTCAACATCCTTCATTTCATTACAGAGTACAGGAGTATGGAATGAGTGAAGCAAATGCGACCGGTTTACTCATTGCCCAGGCAAGTCTCGTTAACTTTGAAGCTGTAAACTCAACCTATCTCGAGCTGGAAATGGTTCTCGGACAAATGGGATGGAATCCGAACAAATTGCTGCTCGAGCTAAGCCAGCCCTGCGAAGAGCTGATCAAGGTGTGCTACTGGCTCGGTTCGGAGATCCCGTGTG
Source organism: Anopheles rivulorum (assembly GCA_018908115.1). Lineage (NCBI taxonomy): Eukaryota > Metazoa > Arthropoda > Insecta > Diptera > Culicidae > Anopheles > Anopheles rivulorum. The sequence goes on from CM032178.1 coordinate 9,619,092, forward strand.
CGAAGATTATTCGCCGGACGCGAACGGACAATGGATTCTGCTGTTCGTACAATGTGGACAGCACGATGCAATCGGCCCTGGGGGAGGAAAACCAAACCATTCCGCGGGTTCCTTACCATCCCAAGCGGTTGTCGGGTGCTGGACGCCATGTAGGGCTATCCATCCTAATCGACGTCCAACCGGACTCGTACATGGCGCCGACCAAATCGTACTACGGGGCCGAGGTGTACATACACGACTCGAACGATTTCCCGTCGGATGCGGACTTTGAGCATGTGGCGCAGCCGGGCTGGGATGTGGTAATGTCGGTGATACCGCTACCGATCGAGAGCAGCAGCACGATGAGCCAGGTGCCGGAAAGCATGCGCAACTGCTTCCTGCCCGAGGAGAGTAGCGCACAGTCGAAGGATAGTTTCAATCTGAATGTCTGCATGGCCGAATGTCGCCTCCGGACGATAGTGAAGCTGTGCAACTGCATTCCATTTTACTACGCCGATCTCAGTAGGTGTTTTGAAGTGACAGGAAACATTTCAACCAGTTTTGTTGAAATATTTCATCTTACCTTTATTTGCAGATATTAAAGAGGGCAAAGATGTGAAATTGTGTGCCCTGAAGCATGTCGCATGCTTGCATTATTTTAGAAGTAAGTGAAAGAGTTTTGGAATTGAAATTATCCTATCTAGTGTTATTACTAATAATTAACAACAAAATCTTCACATTTTGTTCCACAAGGATACTTTTACAGCTTGCGCACCGACGACACGATGGACGTGGAATTGAGGGATGTCGAGTTTGGAATGGATTGTGAATGCAAACCACCTTGCTCTGTGTTGGTAAAATGTCCCTTTGAATCCTAATGTAGTACAAACATAATCCACTAAAGAAACGATCGATCTCTCCGTCACAGAACTATAATGTGCAGACGATCGTGAGCCAGCGAAAGTCGCACCGTTTCACATCGGCCAATTTGTAAGTAATGCCCTCGGCAGGACATCGCATTATACAAGTGGTCTTTCTCCCTTTCAACAGTGGTGGACGAAACGTGTCAATGTACGCTACCCTAAACGTGCACTTTAAGGATATTTACTGCGTCAAGTACAAGCGGGACGCGTACATGACGTGGGACTCGCTGGTAGCAACGTTTGGCGGAATATTCGGACTGTGCATGGGCGGCTCGGTGCTCAGCATTGTGGAGCTGTTTTACTACTTCACCATCAAACCGTACACCATCTACCAGACGGGCAAGAAACGCAGGAGAATGGCTGCTGGACGGAAGGTTAGTGTGCGACCGTTCGTGTCACGGTACGATAGTGTGTCGCAGTACCCGGTGGGTTACTTTTCGCGAAGGAATGTACTTGCCAGGGAACGCAGTGCTGCAACGAAGCTGTCCAAACAGCGTGTCCCGGTAAAGAAAGCAGCTCTGGAGCATGATCCTCAAACGAACGTCATTTCATTCCTTTACTAAACTGAACTCCATTTTGCTTGACGAATGCATGTGCTTAATTATTTATTGTGTTTTTCTGTTGTTGTTTATTTACAAAATACCATTATTCGACATAAACACGATAAATTCAGCAGTTCCGTATACGGCTTATCAGCTAGCATTAGCAATGTCTTTCGGGAAGTTTTCATCAACGCATTTCGTACGACTATTAGCGTGGTTGGTATATGGGGGACACGTCAAATTAGACACGGCGATGAAATAGAACCACCATGTGGATCTCATTATGCTTATTTACACTCGATGAAATATGATCAAATGAAGGGGACAGCGAGATAGAGAGATTATTATAAGGACGGTGTGAGTTAATACCTTTATGGAGAGTATTACGAAGTATGAATCGAACTCTTTTTCCTATTGGATTGGCTCTCGTTCGTTCGTTCGTGCCTAGATCAGACTATGAACCTTACTGCAGTATTGCCCTTAACGGCACGATTGGTTCTTATCAACTGATTACGACTAATTGTTGCTGTTTGCTATGATTATGCGATGTGTATGTTTTTTGAACGATGAATCACTTAGGCTAAGCTCTAGCGTTTAATTACTGCCGGCAGCTCAATCCAGCTGTGCCTTATGGCCTACGTAGTTGTCGAAGAAGGCAGCATCTTTCTTGCGGTATCGGAGCTTTGCACAGGCCGCTAGCAACGAACCGCCGAGCACACATAGCAGCACACAGCACGTGGCGAGCAGGGCGGACAGGACGGAAGTCTTCATGCAGGTTTCCGACATGTCTTGGGGCTCTGCAAATGGGACGAATGAGAAGTGGTTTTTATTGGGAAAATTAGTTGCCTCAACTTCGCCCAGATACGTACTAGCAGAGGTGATCGATTCCTTTTTCGCGCGTGCCTCTTCATCTTCCTCCTGAAGCACTCGGAGCGCTTGGAAGAGGCTAATGTTGTCCGAGAGTGTCGTGTTGACCTGTGGTTGAACGGCCTCACGTTTCGTGACGCCCTTCAAATTTCGCCAGTGGCAGGGTTGACTCTGAGAATAGAAAATTAAGGTTTTGTTAAACCGTTCGGGAATTTGGCTTTCGGGGTTGTGCGTTGTGACCTACCGGACATCGTCCGTGACACATGCGAACATCGCACTCGATGTACAGCGCCGGTGATCCCGTGAAGCGGAACGTTTTCATGTAGGCGTACACCTGCGTCTCGAACACGCCCGTATCGGACCAGCTGCCTCGGAATCGCGATATCAGCTTATCGTCAACCGGACACCTGTACGAGAGACATGCGAAGAGAATGATGGAATTGGTAGAATGCAAGTACAGCGCAATACTCCATCATTAGTCGCTCGTCTTACCCATACTCGTCGATCAGCTGAATCCTTTTGTTAGCGCCGTTGTGGGCGAAACAGTCATTCACCACGATGTCGAACCCGTCGTACTTGCTGCGCATGTAAATGATGAGCGTAAGTGGATCGCCGACACGTACTGGACCCGTTACCCGGGCACCATTCGTTCCGTAACCGTTCCGGATCTCCATGTAACATTCCGGTGGGCTGAGCGTGAACACTACCGGGTTTCCCGTTGCAACTCTGCGCCACGAACGAAGCGGAAATGGTGAATAGACAAAAAAAAACACAATACAACAAAATCAAATCTTGCTCGATCTGGCAACTGCATTCCCGGCATATTGACCGGCACCGGCACTTACTCGACGTCGAGAAAGGGAAATGTCACCGTTTTCCAGAAATCGTACCCATACTCGCAAGTCACCTTAAAGTGCTCGTCGAACTCCTCCTCGATCAGTGGGTTGTACTGCACCGTCACCGTGTTCCACATGAAATTTTTCTGCAACCGAGCGAAAGAGCAGGAAGAACAGACATTTTGTCGTCAGTCGAGGGAACGCAAGTGAGATATGACGCTTTGTGCTAGATGTGAGGTTTGACACGTACCGTTGGATTCTTGCGACTATCCTCACCGATTGCATTCTTTCCCAGCGTTCCGCAACGGTTCAGCTGGATGAAGAACTCGTAATAGTCGCGGCCGGAACCGTTGATGTACATGCAGTCGGGATCGTATGCGTAACCTGCAACGGGACGATGCGGTATATGTGGAGACATTACATTGACAAGATAAAATCGATCTTCAATGCATTGCAAAGCAACATCACTTGCTCTTGGATGATGTACTATGTAATGTTATTCAATTTCTTTGGTTAGGGAAAACACTGATAAGTCTTCTATTAGATCTCTGCTCTTTAAAGATATTATTCTCGGTAGTCACTGCTTATTCTAGATTTGTCCATATTTATAAAGACTTTAAAACATCGGAAGAAGTTCGTCTAAACTATTCAACATTTCTGCGAATCTAGGACGTGTTTATCTGTTATTATCACGATCGTAAATATTTCTAGCAGAACGTTATTTTCATCGCATTAAAGAAGATAAATTCTTACATTTAATGGTGAATAAAATATTGTTAATCAATATAATGCTAGGTACAGCAAGTAGTCGAAGTTCGTCAGTAATATTTTCCAACGAGAATTCAAAGTGGGATGAATTATCCAGGAGATAGTTATTTATTCATAAATATTCGTTGCCCTTTTCTTTTCCACTTACCAGAGGAGTAAAGAAGCCCATTGAACGAACCGTTGAATCCAATGCGTATCTTCATGTAATCGTCCTGACATTCAGCTTCGATATCTTTATAAAGTATAAAATAAACGAACCATTAATATACAATACAGCAATGTCCTTAATCTGCTGCTGTTTACTCACGCTGGACACGGGTATTATTGAAGCGATAGCGCCGATTGTAGTCCCGATCCCACGGATCCGGACGCCAGGCTGCATCGAGGTCCGCACCGTAAACTGGCGGTGGTGGCAACCGCGGATGGGACGACTGCAGTGCGGTGAGCGGAATGTAACCGGACGTATCCGAAACGTAGACGACCTGTAAGGGGTAGACCGCATGGTTAGGAAAAAAAAACACACACACACGCGACGAGCGCTTCTTCATCACGAACGCATCATAAATGTATGCCACCAGCCCAGGTCGTCATTAGCTAAACGACAAGTCGCGTGGCAATCGAGATCACTATCAGCCGGTCAACCTTCCAGCCAGCGGATTGCCGTACTAACAACGTTCAATTATTTGCCCGTTGTGGCGGTTTTTGTGTGTTTGTTTGATGCGCATCCGTGACTAACTTTCGGTGCCCACGGACACGCCATTTGACGGGGTCGTACCGAAAAGCCAGACCGTACCGTTCGGAAATAGCAAACGCGTTAAACAACCAACCCAGGCTACTGTCGAAAGCTCCTTGCTTTGGGGAAAGGAAGTTGCGTCAGGGCAGGCATGGAACAGTTTTCCAATCCATCCGCCCAACCAACCGAACACGGCCTGGGTGCATTTTAAATGGTACCGGACCTTGAGCGAAGCGAACCTACTCGTGCGGTCGAAAGGTGCGCAATGGTTCGCTCGGTAGGGCGTGAAATTGATGGCACTTTTCCGACAAGTAAGCAGGGAGCTTGGGCAGGGGAACGGGTTGGAGTATGGGGAATGGAATCGATTTTTCCAGTGCGAAATGGGTTTGCTCATCAACCTTTTTAATCTCCACCGGATGAATCTTTTTCTCTGCCTTCGGTGGACATTGAAGACAGCTGTCGCTGAAATTCGCAAACCTTGTGTCATACCTACATGACAATAAAACGAAAGAAACGGAACATTCAAACAACGCCCCCACACACACACACACACACACACACACACATGCGAACGAAAGGGGCCACATACGTGCGCGCGAGAGAAGCCTACACGCATGAGGAGCTTCGAAACCGAAAGTAAGAAACCGGCGGCACAGCTTTTCGCTTAAGCTTTGCGCCACAGCACGCGCACGGCTGCCACCGTGCCTGCCGTTGGCCAATTTTTCTTGGCCACAAAAATTTATCTTTCCAATCAGAATAGCACCGAAACCTTCATTTCGGATGCGAACCGTACGAGGTCAGCCTCAGCCATCTTGAGCATGCGTTCCACGACACCCTGCACCCCGCAACCGCACGGCTCCGCGGGTTAATGAAGACCAGGCCCGGCAGCAGCAGTTGGAAATGAGTGCCTCCGCCCCGCGTGCGGGCGTTCTTTTGTTTGTTTTCGCCAATAGTTAGCCACCAAACGTCGACGAGCGCATTCATTCTCGTTCGGACCGAGTGCAACATGGGCCAATGGTTTGAATGCTGTATTGGGCACGTCGTAGAAGATCACACGACCGGACCTCGGTTTAACACCTCCGATTTCTCGATGTACCTCCGGTTCCGCTCGATCGTACGACATGGGAAATCTGTTCTGTTTCGTTGCTGCCCAGCGACTGTAAGTGCGTGGACTTTTAAGTGTTCTCGCAGGCAAACCTGCGTACGATACACTTCCGGCACGGAAATGTGGATGGTTACCAATGGAAAGGTATTTCGGTGCCTGGTGCCCATCTCATTGAGCTGACCACGCTGACCGTGTATTCAAGGTGGCGTTCTTCGGCAAGATTTATTGCATTCTTTTATTTAAGCAGTTCTGCCTTGTGCCTGATGAACAAGCCAGCCAGCAAACGACAAATTTAACCGCCCCTACTTCCTTAACATTTGCATGAAAATGATCATCACTTCTATGTTATTGCCTGCTGTGTGACACCAAGAACGAAGAACAAACACTTCGAGCGATTATATTAAAAAAAAACACTCCTATAGACCTTAGTCTTACCTTCCATTCGACACTGGTTGGTGCGTTTGTGTGTCAAGTCTTTTGCAGCAAGACAAAGATGGTTTCGCGAAAAAGGGGAGTTGACAGTACAAAACAAAATTGACGCCCTTTCGGAGGTTACCGTTGCATCGGTCCCGTTAGAGCTTTCCGCGCATTCACACGGAAATGAACGCGCTGAACGAAATCTATCACAATTCATACAATGTAAGGCACTGCAGATGTGTATCTGGTAATGCACCAGTCATATAAATTCATTAATAGCAGCGAACAGCGATAAAATACAGCGAAACACTTTAGACTTCTATCGGCCACTATCAAGATGTTGACTCGAATGCATTGTACGCTCAAATGATCAGCTTAATTCTTTAATGTGATAGCGTTCTAATTCTAAATGCCTTAAAATGCCGTTTACTATATGGCGAAATTTAAATGTCAACTGAATTTGAAAAGTTTCAGTTCAAATTTACAGTTAATGAAAAGGTGACATTTCAAATCAAAGATGCCGAGTACGAGACTGATAGACCAGATAAGCCTGATTTTCAACATCGTTCTAAATTCTATTACTATTAATGTATTTGGTTTTGTACTTATCATCCATAACAATTATTATGTTTATTCTAGTTTAAAATAAAAGCTCAACATACTACTTGCTATTTGTTTTATTTTTTTAAAATGAAGACACTTGTTGGCCCATTGAAATATGTAAATAGAAGAATTAAATAAAATAAAAATGAGTAGAAATATAAACCAAAGCTCAAAGTTTGTGACTAGTAAAGGTAATGAAAAACGAATTTAAAGAAACAAAAACAAAAACACACAATAAAACAAGAAACGCAACACTTTGAGCATGCCTTTCGATGTCCATTGAACGTCGTTCGGTCGTAGCGGGTCGTAACAAAAGAAAAGCACTTTGTGCTTTTCTACACAAAACGGAACATAAAAAACCCAAGCCCAAGCCCCAAAACCTGGCGAGAAAAGCTCTCTTCAAAAAGGCCACATTCTGGCCATTGGTTTCGCCGCGGCACACCAACACGCAGCACACGAAGACGCGCGTCTGCGTTTAGTAAAACACACTAAACCACCCGACCGGAACTAAATTATGCGCCGATAGTATAGTAAAAAGGGTGGTCGTTGGGGGTGGTTGTGGGGTTTTTTTTGGTTTTGATACCTTTTTTCTTTGCTGTACACGTCTTATGCACTCAGCGGACTTTTATTGCGCTGCTGCACGATGTGCTGTGGCGCGAGTGTTATGTAAGCCGTCTCGGCCACCCATCGCCGGTTAGCTCACCACCTGCCCCATTCGTCCTGAGGTTGAGGCTTTTTGTTTTTCGGTGGATGGTCGTTGATCTGCCCTGATTAATGGACGGGAATGACCCGGTCGGGGAAGTGTATCAATTATATACTCTCGCTTTCGGAACCTGTGCCTGTGCCGTTGCATGTTACATGCAGTTTAACCTCTTTCCTCCCTGCCTTCCCACTCATCCTTCCATCCTTTCCATTCATCTCCCACGGTGACGTTTTTGGCCCAGAAAATGACGATACAAGACACCCGATTGGCCACAAGGGATCACTCAACGGTGCACAACAGTTCGTGGTTGACGCCGTGGTTTTAATCCGATAATCGCACCCAGCTGGCACCTTGGCCGTGACGCAGTGACACAGATTATGCCATCTGCCACGAACCAACACGGTGCCAATCGGCTGGCGGCGTCGGTGACTGGGCACTGCAAAGTACCGGTTGCAATACGCCAAACCAAATATTTGCGGACTTACCGGTTCGCTGCCCTCGTGGGAGAGTGCCTCGCGCGAATTGTTGTTCGCATTGTCCAGCGATGTTGGCTGCTGCACGACGACATTCTTCTGCAGAGAAAACGCAACCGAAACGGAAAACCAAATTTGTCACGCGTTAGTCAGATGGAGCCGGGTTGGAGACAACCCGATGCAGCACTGGCCAATTTGGCCACTTACCTTGCCGCCCGTAATGCTGCCCCGTTTCCGTTGCACTTTCGGTGCAGCGGTTGATGAGGGATGCAGAGTGGCTGAGTCCCGACCGTGGTTTGTTCCTGTGGTTAGCGTTCCTGTAGGTGCCGTTGAGGGCAAACCATGCGTGCTAGCTGCATTTGTACTGTTGTTCGGTTGAAAGCTAACCGGGGAGATGGTCGTAATGCCGGTGACGCCTTGCGTTAGCTGCAGTAGGCAGAGTGTCTGTAGGGAAATAGGATTTAAAGTAATGAAACTCTTTCTTGTTTTGGAAGGATTAAAATTTGAAGGGAGTCCTGAAAATAATCAGTCCACTAGCTAACCTCTCATGCATTCCATGCCTTCATATCGTTCGATTTATTGAGGACATGATTTATCTTCTCCTACCTAATCCCTTCAATCGACCTCAGTAACTCTTTCAGTTCTTTGGGGAATGGCTCTTCTATGTTTTCTCTTCTTTGAAGCACTTCGATATCATTGTTGTTTAATTAAAATCATAAACTGTCGGTCAAAAGCTCATGTTCTTTAATGCTATGATCTCTGGTGGGCTAATTCTTGGAAATTCTGAATATCTTGGAGAAATTTCTTCAATTTTTTCAACTTTGACACCAAGCAGCGACGAAATAGGGACGAGATTTCGTTCGTTGGAAGAGGATTTTTTTTATATACTCGTTACTTTAAAAATTTCAGAAGGCTTTTATCACGAGGGACTTAAAATGCATATTGGAGAACTGCATCCATAAAAAGTAAAGAGTCTTTAATACATTGTTCATTATTGTATGTTTTAAGATGAGTATTTACAATATTTTTAAATCTTGTATTATGAGAGCTCAAGGGAAAATTATAAAACATGAATTGAGATATATATTCATCCCAGTTGTTATAACAATATATTTTCCATTTCTATACAAGAAATTTAAAGTGAGAAATCCACGATTTTTCAAACAACATTTATCCATGCATGGGAATAAGATGTTGCTTCCAGCGATGTATTGGGCTTTTCTTTCCTACCGATTTTCATCCTACCATCCGATACACGTATAAAGAGACATACACACGATCGCCACGGCTGGATGCGTTGGTGGGTGGCGCGACCACCCATTTCTCGGTCCGGTCGAAGCCGGTTCGACATGAACTAATAACTCACCTGTGCCGCCACAATGATGAAAGCACACCAGCCGAGATGATGTAACCTGAAACAATGAGAAATATTTGGCATATTAGATCGGTGCTGAACTCGCTCGTTTTCCTGCTGCTGCTGCTACTGATGTATGCTGTTTTTTTTTTGTTTGCTATTTATTCCACCATTGATCAGAGACCGGGCAGGAGATGATCTCTGGTAGAAGAAAGGCCAGCTTACCATTCCGAGACTGTGTGCGTTTGCTTTTTCGTTCGTTCGTTCGTTTTTACGACAGTAAGCTTACTGCTTCGATCATACCGCGATAAGGCCATACGCACGGATTTGTGTGAACAAGATCAGGTAACCGAGCGCATCGGACGACCCTTGGTGTGCCTTGCCCTCATCCCCAAAACGCCAGGCACGACAGAATTGCATTAATCCATTGAGTTCTCCGTTAGGCTGCACATCCGCGGCTGTGCTGTTCCAAGCATATGACCCAACAGCGAAACCGATTCGTTGGATGGATTATGTACGGCACGGCTTTTATTGGGCGGATATTATCCAAGATTTTTATGATCCCGGGTCTCCAACCCTGTGCCCCGTGATGCCAACCACAAGGCATCTAAGTGCTGCTGCTTGGATGCCCGTCAGCAAACTGGAGCAATGCGAAAAGGTAACCGGAAGGGTAATTATTCATTGAGAGGGCAGAAAAGCACGGATGCTGCTGTTGATGGATGCAGTACCCAGCCGACGATCGGGAAGAAAGGAGTCACCGAATTCGGTTCGATCGACCACGAAATGTGCTATCAATCATTAGAACTTTGGCACGGTATCACCACAGCATGGCACGTACCGGGAAAAAATACGCCCCGAGTTAGATCCACAACGGTACCCGCTGCCCTTCAAAGGGTCGCTGTATCGCGCAGAAGAAAACTTCGCTTCACGAATTGCGCCAAATTGATGGTTTGCTGGTGCGAGTGCCCGCACGTTTCTGCACCATTCCTTGATTGCCACCCACTTTTCATGACAATTTTCCAATCGGGCGCGGTTAGGCGGTTTGACCTGCTTCTGCCTTCTGCCGCGTGTTTTTTTTTTGTTCTTTTCGCACACAATTCGCCATAATTCACCCAACGACGGACGGTGTCGGAAGTGTTCCTGTAGCGCGACACAGCGACATACCGTTTCGTTACACCACCGCATCCGTAATCGTAAAACAGAACAAATTACGACACGTAACAGTTCCGGCAGGCCGCACAACTTCCAGAACGTCAGCGCCATCGGCGCGTGGGGTTTTGGTGTGCGGCGCGACAACCGAGAACAGGGAGGGCAAACAAAATGGGGTGCGAGGGTTTTGAGGGCTTGTTTTTTTTGCTTCTCCCGCTGGTTGTCGTTTGCCAGCAGCGAATTGTATCTACCGTTCTTGTGAGCGCTTTTATCTTAATCTAGCTTTGCAGCAGAATCGCATCCAACGCCGTCACGCCGTACAGAGTGTTGCAGAGATAAAGCCAAAACCAATGGGTGGATATATTGCATCTTTCCTTTTTTTCTATCCGTTTGGTGTAAAACCTATCGAAAAACTAGCAAAAATATGCCATAGCTCCAACTCCAATCTGGGTCACTCCCATTCTTATCAACGAATGTTTTCGTAGAAAAAATCCCTTTGGGCAAGTAATTTCAAGCAACACTTTAGAAGAAAAAAACAGCAAAATTGCTCCAAATGTAGCTCAAGTTTAGCTTGCTAAAGGTGTTGATTGGTAGGTATTGCTAGTCGTGAAGCAAACCGAACCGCGTGCTAAAGCTCGTATCGTGAGATTGAGGGTTTTTTTGTTTCGCACGAAAAAAGATATTCATCTCGGGCGGGAGATCGCCGCACGAACCTTCGTATCGGTTAAATATGCAACATGGGCATGCGAAGCCGGATATGCGCCGTTCTATTCTATTTTTGTTGCAGTTTAGCTTGGAGTAGTTTTGCGACTAGATTAAAAATAAATGAAGCAAAATGTAATAAGGAGCAATAAAATGAAGATATGTGTTCTTACTTCCAATGCCCAATATTGCATTTTGTTGCTAATCGTTCGCTCCCCGTAATTGCTTTCAGTCATGATTACATCGTGCTGGCGATCTTTCTTGCTGACCCCTTAGCCATCGTCGCATCGTTTTGTCGGAAGTGTCAGCATAGGCTCTTCCAGACCCATTTATTGCATCCGCCCGGTGCGAGGACCTCCCAGTACGAGTCCCTTATTTAAGCTTATTAGCTCATCCCCGGTGTTTGCGCAAGGGCTTAATCTAATTCGCTCCCATCCGCAGTGTCTTAATCGTGCAGAAGCGCGGCCAACGCTTGCATATTACAAAAAACAACATCAAACGATCCGATGAGGCGACAGAAGCGCCTCAGTTCTTTGGCTGATTTTTCAATTACCGCTTGTTTTCAATTCATTTCCGTTGCAACCACCGGCGGTTCTGCGGTTGGCGATTTGGCGACTGGCGCAGGCGCATTCTTTTGCCGCGAATGGGAAAGCAAAACCATCTGTTTGGCGCTAAATGGGTGGGTGATTGAGAACAGAACAGGTGGAAAGTAAGGGAAGAGAGGAGGAGTTATTGGTTGGATGGCAGTGAAACGAAACCCTAAGGCCAATGGCCAGTGACGGAACGTTCAATCCAGCTGGTGTTGATTTTTGGCAATGAATTAACAGCATGCTATTGAGCAAACAAGTATGTTCTCGAGAACGTATGTTATGTCTATTAATTTTTTTCTGTATACTCTATACTGTATACTGTATATAGATTTTATTCTGATTCTATTTATCACTGTTTCTCATGTCAATGAGTAGTATTTTTGAATATTTCTAAAAATATTTCGTATTTCTTGTTTTTTTTTTGTATATTTAAGAACGCTACAGAAGAGAAAGTTTGCAAGGATTTTTTTATATTTTGTCCGATTAAATGATTAAACATGTAAGTTATTTGAAATAGTGCATTCCATATGGGGAATTCTTGATAGTTTCGAGTGTAGCGGTATCGAGATTGATTGTAATTTTTTGTGAACTCATCGATTTATTCTTTCGAATGTTGCGCATCAGCACCAAATGTTGCAAACCCAACGGAAGCACACGTACACACGTACCTGAGTTGTGCGTTCTAACTTAAATTCTGGACTGATCTGTTGCATTACTGTCCAAATCTCGCACATCGTACAACGGGTTTTGTGGGAATTCGTTCCACCCATCCACATTACTCGATCAGCCGGCCGAATGCTTTACCAATTAATTGGTACTAACGAAAAGCAAACCTACTACTGGCTGGTATGATTAACGAATATCTTAACTCCACCGACTCCACTCTACAAGAGCAGCTGTTCGGACATGGATTATGGCGCACGGTTTTTGGAGCCCTGCACCAGACTAGTGGCTCGACGCGTAAAGTACTGTTAGCATAATGCGAATGTTTTGGGTTCTAATGCGTACCAAAAGGCGAGACATCGGGATCGGGTAATGGATCCAAAGCTTAGAACGATGCACGACGACAACAGGTGCTATTACAGCTCTGTTTACCGCCAGCCCGGACAATTAAAACTGTATCCGCGACGTTATGTTCGGTTGCATTCCTTAGCTAGAATGGAACAAGGGAATGTCTGGTTTGGATAGAGAGTCAAACTTTTTTTTTGCAAATAGTTTTGAAAATGAAAATGTGTTGCAATCATATTTTGTAGAAAAATGGATCAATTTAACATGATCCTTAAGATGAACAGTTTAAAGCTATTAAACCCGTAAAAAAATCTTCAACTTGATCATTCCAGCCATGATCAATGTTTTTGGTTTTCCAAATCCAAACGCCCTAATAATATGTCAAATCCTAAACATGCACGCCCGCCCTCGGCAACTCATTAGCAGAGCATTAGATTACTACTCCTCCCCAAATTGATGCTTACCTGCTGGATTGAGTCATTTTGTTACTTCGATTTTTTCCAAACCGTTGCGCACCGTCGATTCGTACCCTTCAAACTGCAATATTTGCACCTAACAACGCACTTTCGCACAACAACAACAACAACAAAACCTGGATTCCCGATGTCCCGTAAGATCCTCGGCGACTCCAAAACCAAAAAAAAACGGCACGCCAAAACCGTACTACAAATTGCCAACCCCGGGAGGTGTGTCTTCGCGGTTGAGCCGGGCCGGGAAATGATTGTCTTTTAAATCGTCATCAGCAACCGTCGGATGGGTGTCGTCGTGTGGGAAACGCTCATCAGCAACGGCATCGCATCTAACGCGCGACCGCACTCGCCTCGCCAAGCCCGCTAAGCCTTAAAGGTTAAGAATGAAGAACACCGTAGCTTGCCTCCGAAAGCGTGACGAAAATTCTGAGCGCCTAAGTTCTGATTGCCTTCACCGCTAGAACATTTTTCACCGTTTTGACACGTGTTTGTGTGTTGCTGTTTGTAGTTTCCCGCCACACCTAAGACTCACGCTGCCTGTCGAAGCTTAACGGGCATTAATTTGTTCTGGATTGGTACTGTGTGGTTAACCACAATTATTAAACATGCACACACACACACATACATGAAAGATCGACAGGAACAGTTTTCATTAATCAGTATGCACTACACGATACTACACACTTACACGCTCACTCTCTAGTTCTATCAAGCATTTGCACTACCTTTTTCCATCCAAACTCGAACGAATAAATAAATAAACCACCGTACACCGTAAGGAACGCTTGTTTTCACTTTTCATTGACGTCCTTCACCGTAGCGATGTGCCCAAACCCCACGCAGATGGACGACTCCCGGACGGTTGGAGTCGTAATTTATTCACACCCGTTCACGTTTTATTTCACTGCACACCCGCCTATTGGTGGCCGGTGGGTTCGCGTTTCGTCTGGTCCACTGCCACTGTTGCACAACACCGAGGGGCACCGTCCGAAACTGGGCTAGTAAGGGTAGCGAAATTTCCACCAAAGCCGTACCAAGTCGCGACCCAACCACAAGGTTCGTCGTCGCTACCAGCGCACAAGTCATTCGTTCTACGGCAAGTGCTTGGAACGCTTTGGGACCGGAGTGCCTGCTGGGATGGTTAAACGTTTGCTAGGCACGATCCTCACTCGCTCATCGCCGGCATACAACTGGTACGCTGGGTGGTGGCTTCGTGCCAAGAAAACCCTCACCGGCGTAGATGATGACGCGGTGGGCGTCCGCAGCACGCGAGTGCTAATCGGTTGGCCGTTGGTGGGATTCGACGTTCGCAGTGCGCCTTGCTGCTGTTGCTGTTGCTATTGGAAAATGAAGGGCGGAAATGACGGTTGAATGTAACGATGAATGAGCCAGTGTGGAGCAGATGGGAAACAAAGGTAAGGGTGGCGCCCAGGAAAGCTTATGTTTAGGAATGTAGCTACAAGCGTTAAAAGCGGTTGGAACAAATTAAAACGTGTGCAAGGAAAACAAATTGATCATAAAGATTGATCATCTTGACAATGGCTGTAAATGTTGAAAAGTTTACAAAATATGTAAAAAAAAAATATTTTCCATATAACTACTTCTCAGAGTCATCGCTAAGGTAGATCGGATCGGTTTCAGCCTAACACACCGAGAAACTTAGGTTGAAAGTCACTTGCACTTGTGATACATTCTGTTATTAAGCGTCCTAACTCCTAAGCAAAGGATCGCATAAGATCTCGTTTTGTATTCAATGAAAGATTTCTTCATTTTTACCAATCATTTAGCTTGAATTTATCATTGAACGCTAAACCTCAAGTATGAAGACACACGGGCAGCTTCTCCTAGCAACAGTTCCGTTCACATGTGACAAATAAAAAAAAAAAAACACGCAACAAACGCTGATGATATCATTAGCTAACAGCATTTTTCTTCTGATGAAACTGCAGTATAATTTATGATAATAACTAACACCGGCCAGGGTGTCATCAGTGCTGCACAGTACCGAATAAAAGGATAGGCAGACACACAGAAAAAAAGAAGCAGTTGATCTACATTTTCACGCTCACATGAGAGTGGGCGGGCTCGCTGCGACCTAGGGAGTAGGCATATGGGCAAAAAAAAAACCTCCCCAGCTTCATTGCCACAATCGTTCACAATCACTTTTTTTTCTCTTGTGCTTATCAATCATTTTCACCCCTTCACTATCTACTGCACTATCTACACCTGCTCTACACCCCAGAACCCCCTTCGGTGGCCCCTTTCGCTCCCTTGAACGGCGTCCTTTTTTGTGCAATTTTTCCTTCACACAGGGCGACCGTCGCTTCCTGACGGTTGCCGATCGATCTTCTCACGATTGCACACGAGGATCGACGCAGACTCATCCTTCCGACCATTTCACATACCCTTTGATATCTGTTTCGATGCAGTGTATAAATTTTCCAACCATCGCACATTGAGATTACAAAACACTTGCGTTTGCTCTTCATTTCGGTTTCGATTCCATTTTCCTCTCGCGTTGGCGGCCAGTGCCACTCCGTACCGAAGCTGTATTCAGCTGACATTGAAATGGACGCACCGAACGTGGCGTGAAGGTGTGACCTACGGCTGTCACTGCTGGTGACCGCTTTCGAACCGCACGTTGACAAATCGATAACACATCCATCACCCGATACGCGAATAGTCGGTGACCCCACGCGAACGATGGCGCAATTGAACGCCCGCTGAATCTTTCCACTCTCGCGTGAAGAAATTGTTTGTGCTTTGCTTGTAAAGATTGGAAGTTTATCAGCTCGTTGATGAATCAATTAGCGGGCGAGATGATTTTAAGATTGGAGAATGGTAGCTAGTTGGGCGAAGAAGCAAAAACGATCGCCGTCCATCCACGCTGGACGTTCGAGGTCGTTCTCAGGCACTTCTCGGCACTTGGCGGATGATGATGGGCATGATCACCGATAGTCATACTTGACCGTAGAGCGAACCGCGCGTTCGCACATACAAGCTAGAATCTTTGGGTTTCGTTGGGTGCTTTGACTTCTTTGCGCGGCGCCATAGTTTGGCCCGAAGGGGACTTAATAATAACACGATACACAGAGGAACAAAAAAAGCGGGTTAATAATTCTAAACCAAGAAATCATTCTACCTACCCCATGGTGGATGCAATTTAACGCGAATCATCAGTATCCACCGTCTTCGGGGGACGGTGAGAAAATTTCTAATCTGTAGCTTACCATCTTTCCACGAGGGAACGTTACACTCTTCACCGAACCGAACCGTATCAAACCGTTTGGGAGTGCGCTTTCAAGCGCTTTAATGACGACAATCGGGCGTTCGGTTGAAAAGGGACTTCTTGATTGTACTGCACCAGCGGCGCATCTAGCACAATGTTGCGATAAATGCAACTGGAAAATATATATCCGATAATGTCCGCTGGACGTAGGCGTTGGAGAACTCGGGATGTAGGTTGTTAAATCCACCTAGTTCCACATAAACTTCTCCAAGGTTAATGATTTTACCTGGTGGATCATGGACGTCGCGAAGTAAAAGAGGTACATTTTGTGACATAGAGATAGGATTAAATCCTCATCGTAAATGTATAGATTAAAAGTAATGCTAAAATTATCTTCACTCGTAAGAAACGCTGACCGATATTTTAGAAGTATAAATCAATTTGTTCTAAAACACTGTATCAAGTAATCCAATATATAATCCTCACGTCAGCCGCTCCTAGGACTTAAATTCTATTCTCTCGAATTGATAAGATAGACAGTCGATTATTCTTGAACAATTATAACTATCTACGCTCATATCTATCGATAAGTTTTATTTCCGCGAATTTTTGGTGAAAGATAATTTAATGATGTTTTCGATTCTTATCGACGATATTAGCGTAAACTGACAAGGCATTTTATTAGGTATGTGATAACACCGCTTATGTAAGATTTTGGTTTTTATTACCCGCTACAATGGTTGCGATACACCGATTCTCTTCCGAACAGAGAGAAAGGCAAACAATGGGAACCTTGAAACGAAACAAGTTCAACACGCTGCCCGGAAGATTCTAGTCAAGAACACCCCCGATGAGTTGAAATTAGGGTTCCGCTTATTACCGTCACCATCTGCGAGGGGACGACCTGGTGGACGTGATGTGCGCCGGAAAATATTAATTAACACGTCCCTGACGCCAGCAGTAGCAACGGCTTTACGTTCATGCGAAATAAGACGTGTTTTTTTTTCAATTTCCAGACGCCATCGGTTGATTTATCAGGATTTTTTTGTATGAAATTGATTTCTATTTAATTGCACACTAGTAAACGATTTTTCATGGGAATTCTAGTAACGTAAGATTTGGATTGACGTGCAGAAGTTAAGCACGCGGCAGCGTTCGTTGTGACAAATCTTCCGTCAAGCGTCACACGGTGGAACTGAGCAACATCGGCAGATGCGTGATCATCTGCCACATTGTTTCATCCGCGTCCATTGTGAAGCATACGGCACCGTGCACCAATTAGGTGGGCTCAATCTGGCCATTTAAATCCAAACGACGTATTCTTGCGAAGCGAACCTTCACTTCCGTGCGGCCGGTTAAGCTATCTGCACCCAGGGCGAGGGTCATCGCTCGGTCGTAATTTCGGCACATTCTTGCTCCATTCTTGCGTTCTACGGTGCGACCCCCGAACACTGAAATAGCATCTTCTTCAGACGTTTTGGAGGCGTTACCTTGACACTGCATCATGTACGCCACCCAGTATCGAACAGATCAGCGAAACGGTGAAGAGCAGGAACAACACCAGAGCGGAACTGTTTCAAGGAAAGCACGATTAAAGCAGGCGGGATGCTTCACCCGTATCGACTTAGGCTAACTTACCGATTTGCATCTAGCAGCTGCAGCCACATCTGAAGGCAAACGCGCGTGATGGCTAGCCAAAGCAGGAACACCGTCTCGAGCACGCATCCGGACAGTTTGATCGTGCGCATTACGCACGGTTTCCACCGCTGCCAGACGCTGGCATTTTCGGATGTTGAGGTCTGCCGGGTGGCGTACGGGATCTGTTCCTTCTGGCTGTTTTCAAGCAGCGTCCTCAGATATTGGAGATGTGGGCAGCGTTCGGTCGCACAAGAACAATTCATGCTTCGTTTTTTTTTTTTGGGAAGTATTTTCAATAAATAAAACACGTGTAAAGGCCGAAAGGTGTTGAGGCACTCAAACTATTTCAGAATGTTTCCAGTACCAAGGTTACTAAGAGCAATCCTCACATGCATGGTGAAGATTTTCAAAGTGTTGCCTAGCTACCGCATACTTCCTTATTGCTTAGTTAGCATACAATCAGTCTCCTTGCTAGGTGTGTTGTATGGACCGGTGGAGTAACTCACACACATTTGATGATGAACACGCATCCGGGAAATGCTAATCGTTCTCTCTTTAATTAACTTTTTTATGTAAAATATGCTGCAGCTCATGGGCACATTCTTTGTCAGGTTTTAAGTATTCATAGCTCTTGCATTTTCCGATTGTATTATGTCCACCGTTAAAAACTGGAAATAGGCACGTTGACCGGGTTGCATCGTAAATGATTAACAAAATGCCAGTAGTTAGCCCTTCTCTAGTGACATATTTTATCATGGATAAGACATAAAACATGATTAGTATCTAAATATAACAAAATAACGTTACGTTTTTAATGAATAAGTACACTTTTCCACTGAGGTATTTTTCTTTCTTTTACTCCACAATTCAACATCAGCGATGCGCAAAATAGTTTGAACACCTGAAGTGGTGTGTAAAAGTAAGCGCCCGCATGTATGCAATGCCTAATGAATATTTGGTGAGTTCATTTACAAACGCACCCGTAAACGAAAAGTCAACAATTAACCAACGATCAAATGGTGAACTGTTTGCTAGGATATAAAATTGTTTATTTATAATTAAAAACCAAACAGCTATAAACGGTATTATTGACAATTTTATTCATTTTTTTAAGATCACGAATTGTTGGCCATAGTTGTGCGAATCCAGTCATAATAGTACGATACTCGTGCGAACCCATCCGGATACCCGAGTGCACAAGGAACGCCAAAGTTCACGACACCCACCAGCTTTCCCTCGTACACCAATGGACCACCAGAATCACCCTGTGAAAGAACAGTTCATATAATTTCATAACCTTCAAAATATCGCTTACTGATCGTACACCTACATTGCATGCTCCTTCGCCTGATTTGGTCAAGGTGCAAAGGTGTCCCACATCGACATGGTCTGGGAAAAGACTCTTCGCAATGCAGTCCTCATTCGACAGGGTGACTACATTCAAGCTCTGCAGCAATGTGGGCACGGGCCCATTCACACCAGTGTGACCCCACCCCGTCAATCGCACCGTAACGTTGGCAGGTACTACTGTTTCCGAGTATTCGATGCTTTGTATAAGATCCGTAAATTGTACCGGTTCCTCCAGGTGCATCAATGCAATATCATTATTGTACTTTGGACTGCCATAATTGTGGAGAAAAAACTGATCTGCCTTAAGTAGACTGCCACCTTCGTTGAGACTGTTTGTGCCGGCAAGCACTTTCACGCTAGATGGTTCGTAACTACACCACAATCCGATATATTATTTAAGGAACATTTGGGATTTATGATGGTAGATACACTTACCCGACTAAACAGTGAGCTGCGGTTAGAACCCATCGATCATTAATTAGAGATCCACCACAGTTGTGACCCCAGCCAGTTACTTGCAGCGACACCTGATACGGTGCAGATCCATTCTTCGCCTCTTCTCCACCGACCACTCGGTTCACGTACGTATCGTCTAGTACCAATCGCCGCACATTAGTTGCACTAACTACCAGCAGAATGGAGGCAACAACAAATACAGCTGTTTGTAACATTATGCCCTAACTGACCTAGTCGGTCGAACTATGATTCCTATTTGATTTTTCGTTTCGTATGAAGGATCGATTTTATACGGTAAGATGGCCACTATCGTCCTCAAGTAGGTTTAACAGTCCTTCAAACTTTCTGCAACTACAACGACACTACACGCCAAATAAAGCAACACACCAAATACTACGGATTGTTTAGACGATGCACACTTACGCTTTGATAACCAAGCCAAGTGCATGCGAATTGAAAGTGCTTGATAGGGGAATAGCCGGTTTAACCATTTGGGATGGAGCAGAATAGTAAACATATGAAGTAGCATCGTCCAGTAAACCTTATCTCAAGAATGTCACAAACCAGCTGATGAACACAAATCCATTAAAAATAAAATATTCAACTCACACTCCTTGCATTGAGCAACAGCGGTTTGTTTTGCTGCTGGTGAAATCTCCTTACGTTATGGTGATTATGGCACGTGACAGTCAGCTAGCTAGTTTGTGATATACTCATTTCATTAGAATTAAAAATAAAACTTGACAACATGTTGATATCCAACATCGAAAGGCGTTTCAAAGGTGCCGCATTCGTGTATTCATTATCTTTATGCAACGAGTTTACCCGATAGTGAAGAAACGGGTTACCCATACGGAGACAGATTTCTTATCACCACATATCAAATGCCATTCCTCTCTAAAATCTTCTTAATCCATTTGGTGAACACAGTGAAGCACATGTGTGGTCGGGTTATGAATGTTTGCTGTGATTTTGCTCAGAAGTATTTTTTTTATTTTTAAATTATTCAATATCGTGAATCAAATGCTGCCCATGTAACATCTGTCGTGCTTTCTAAATGAAGTGGCGTTCTACTACAAGAATATCATGTACTTAACAGATTATGTAAACGGATCTTATTTCTCATGGAACGTGATGTGCTGCCATTTGAGTAGTAGTATTATGTGTCACATTAGTATACTCTGCCGCTGGTTCAACGCCGGCTCCATTAAAAGTGGAAATAAACACGTTGACCAGCGTCACCAAGAACACACCCGCCACCGAAAGGTTGTTCATGTGTGAGGCTTGCTTCATTTCCGTCTTATTCTTCATGTTGTACCTATGACGTATACAAAAACAAGGCAACGAAATAGCTTCAGTACGGATTTCACCTACAGGCCCGCTATAGTTCTAACCCACCTGTTTAAATATACCATGGACAATCCAACAACGACCTGCATCACTAGGCTTACAATAATAAGCAACAGGCTGGTCATGTAGTACGGATGTTTGTCCCCCAAATCTATCACGTACCGTAGCTGGTTTGTGTTCGCTGAGAGCAGCGCAATGTCCATCATGTTCTGGGCGAACGACTTTTTCTGCACAAAGCTGCTCAGCTCGGCATTAAGCTAAAAGCACAGTGAACCACCAATAGTATGAAGTATTTCAGACACTACGAAATGCGCTACAGATCTTACTTGCCTGTTTGTTGGCTCTAATTGTTCTGGGGAGTCTGCAAAAATGCATCAAACATAGATCGGATCAACACACTTGTCACACTTCATTATTCGGCATGATGGTCGTATGCTTACCAGTGTCCTGCTTTTGCATTTGTATTTTTTCTTGATGCATTTCTGGTGCTGGATATGGTTTCTAAGTAAGTAATAAGATTCGTTAGACTTCGTCATACCTTCACAACACTACCAACTGGCAAACGCTAATTACACTTTCTTGGTAGAGCATTAAGCTGGTATAGCCGGAATTTGTTCTCGGGCAGGGATAGCTATTACCACCGTGCTCTGAATCCACTATACTACTGAAATCGTTATCATCTCCATTATGATCGACGGGATCTTGGACACTAGCACGAAAATTCACCAATTCGGACATATTGTACGTGTTTTTAACGCGGAGTGTACGAAACGACTGAAGCAACAACGTCTGATTTTGTGATGATCGATAAAATGGAACCGATAAGAAAGGTTTTGGCTAAAGTAATCCTACATTCGTCCATCAGCAGAATGCATACGTAAGAAAGATAATGATATCACACAAAAGATAATATTTCACACAACATAAATAAAATGTTAAACATAAGTCATAAATAAAAGATAAACGAGATAATCTTTGCAGAGCAAGCTCACTAATCGAAACGTATTAATAAAATATAGACAAAAACTATATCCAAGGTATGATGAGAAAACTAAATGTGTATTCTAGTTTATATTCCTTAAAGCTTTTACATCCGTTTTCTGTCTTTTGAGCTCCCATCAAGAAGAATAATGAAGATTACGAATTGTTGGCCATAGTTGTGCGAACCCAGTCATGATAGTACGACACCCGTGCGAACCCGTCTGGAAATCCGCGTCCGCAAGGAACTCCAAAGTTGACAACACCCACCAGTTTTCCCTCGTACACTAGTGGACCACCGGAGTCACCCTGTGAAAGAACAAGTTCTACTGTTTAATATTCTTCAAACCATCGCGTACTGATCGTACACCTACATTGCATGCTCCTTCGCCTGATTTGGTCAAGGTGCAAAGATGTCCCACATCAGCATAATCAGCATTGCCACCCTTCAACTTGCAATCTTCGTTCGACAGTGTGACAACGTTTAGGCTCTGAAGCATTGTTGGTACTTCGTCGGAACTTGTGCGACCCCAGCCCGTCAATCGCACCGTAGCATTGACGGGGACGGCCTTTTCCGAGTATTCGATGCTTTTGACGAACTCGGAGAATTTCACCGGTTTCTCCAGACGCACCAGACCTACATCGTTAGCGAACTGAGGACGATTATAGCGACTGTGGTACAGAAGCTTATCTACCTTCAGTATCTCGCCGCCCTCCTTGAGACTGTTGGTACCGACCAGTACCTCTACGTCGCCTGGTTCCTTCCTGTCGAAATAAAACAATATAGTAAAAATTTTGAAATACGTAGAGAATTTGGAAACATTGGAAATACATACCCGGTGACACAGTGAGCAGCGGTTAGAACCCAACGATCGTTCAGTAGTGATCCACCACAGTTGTGACCCCAACCAACCCTTCGTAGCGACACCTGATACGGTGCAGATCCATTCTTCGCCTCTTCTCCACCGACCACTCGGTTCACGTACGTATCGTCTAGCACCAATCGCGGAACATTAGTTGCACTTACTACCAGCAGAATGGAGGCAACAACAAATACAGCTGTTTGTTGCAGCATGATGTTTGTTGAAGATAACTGAGAAAAGAGGAGAATATTTCTTGTCCGTGTAGCTGGAACTACAAGTGCTTATTGGTACTTCTCTGTCAATAAAATACGTTTATATACTACATAATAACCACTATCAGTGTAGTGGAGTTTCACTAAGATATGTTGCCGATAAGATTATACCGAATGGAAACTACAAAAATAGTGCTGTCCACTATCACTATAGTTGTGAAAGAGCCACTGTAGTTGTGCTAAAAGAGTCAAGCTTATGATGATGAGTGGTTGCAATAACAGAACAAATCATAAGTAAACTCAATCAGCACGATCACCACATAGATGTGATTAGGTGAGGCGCACTCTAAATTCATCACTGCAATTTAAGTGCGACTTATGTGCCAGTCGTTAATTCACTTTTATTCTCAAAGCCAGCTTACTTGCTGACCTATCATCGCGAACGAGCCCAGTCGTCTGGCAAGGATTTATTGTGGCATTACTGACAAGCGTTTCAGTCTGAGTGTGGAGATCTACAGAAATTTAAACAAAGCATTTTACTACACATCTTTCGGTCAACATCAAATGATCCCCATGACATGTTATATAATAATAGACTGGTAAAGACGTCCTGAATCAGGAGTACTTTATATTGCAGTGAATTAATCAACGAAACCATCCGCATGTTTCCGGAAGCCTGTTCAAGTGTCGTTAAGTAATTTGGTTCTACCGTAGTGTCCACTAAGGAGAACCACTCACAATTGCGCTAAGCTTTTGTTTTCAGAGGTTCAAGTTGTAGATTGAGGTAAAATATGTTGGATTTCCCACAACACAGCACTTGTTTTTTACAGAACCATAGTATTACACAGCGACTAAATACGTCACCTAGCATACAAGCAGGTTCAAAGGTCAACAGCTGATACCGTTTAGTAAAAAAAAATTTGCTTGATATCTTAGATATTTTATTTCATAAGATTAATTGCTTTAAGTTCTCTTAAACGTCTACAGAATGGTTTTAAGCAATCCAGCAATCCTCTCTGAGTCGTTATTGCTTATCAACTTAACTGGATATCTCCGTGTGGACACGAAAAAAAAACACATGCAGGAAACATGTCATTGTACCAACACGAAGTGCGAAATGCGTTTTGATAGCATTTAAGTATTTATTCTTCCCTAAACTCACACGACGGTAACAATGATAATCGAGTACAGGTGTGAAAAGCGTATAAAAAAAAGAATTCTTGTCTTATAAAAAGTAAAGAAAATAATTTAAAAAAAGGCCGCCTGCAATATCACTGGCTCCGATCTCCTGAGCTGTACTTAGCCGTTATCTCCCAGCCACCTGGGCTTTGTGCGCTGCGGCACTCGTCTTCGCACTCTATCTCTTTTCCCCTTTCTCTCTCTCTCTTTTTGTGCGTGCTAGCGTAAGCTTACGCTCCTTTTATCCGGGCGTCCACGTGTGCTGTCAGATCACCTCCTTCTGATAACCGTTTTCGCCTCATTGTATAGTTCACCTTCCAACAATTCCTAACAGTCATCTTGGAAGGATGAAAATCATACTTATGTGAACGATGGCAACATTGAATATTACAATACCTTTTAGTTTATTGGTGCTAATGATCAAGCCGTTCTAGCTTGATTTTTTTTTCAGTTAGACAAAAATTATCAAAATAGCTGTATTTGAATTTGAATAATTGTATTTATGTGATAACACATAACAGCAATCTTTATTTATCATTATGCAATCGTTTCATGATGTTCAGACAGCTCCAGATTAAGAGTTGTTGGCCATAGTTGTGCGAACCCATTCATGGTAGTAGGATACTCGTGCGAACCCATCCGGATATCCGCGTCCGCAAGGAACTCCAAAGTTGACAACACCCACCAGCTTTCCTTCGTACACCAGTGGACCGCCGGAGTCACCCTGTAACACAATGTTTCATTAATATATCATCGAAAGTGGTACCGATCGTTATCTTACATTGCATGCTCCTTCGCCCGTTTTGGTCAAGGTACAAACGTGTCCCAGATCAACATTCGCAGGATTACCCGACTTTGCCTTGCAATCTGCATTCGACAGTGTAACGACATTCAAGCTCTGCAGCATCGTCGGCACTGGCCCGTTAGTACTTGTGCGACCCCAGCCCGTCAGGCGAACTGTAGCATTAACGGGGACGGCGTTTTCCGAGTATTCGACGCTCTTCACGACCTCGGAGAATTTCACCGGTTTCTCCAGACGCACCAGACCGATATCGTTGTGGAACTGAGGACGATTATAGCGACTGTGGTACAGAAGCTTATCTACCTTCAGTAGCTCGCCACCCTCCTTGAGACTGTTGGTACCGACAAGTACCACCAGTTCGCTGGGATCAGTCCTAAAGAAGTAATGTTACGTATTAGCGAAGAATTCTCAAAGGTTTTCAACGCATTCAGTACAATAGCTCACTTACCCGACTAGACAGTGAGCAGCAGTTAGGACCCATCGATCGTTCAGTAGTGATCCACCACAGTTGTGACCCCAACCAGCAACTTGCAGCGACACCTGATACGGTGCAGATCCATTCTTCGCTTCTTCTCCACCGACCACTCGGTTGACGTACGTATCGTCTAGCACCAATTTCGGCACGTTAGCTGCTCCTACCACCAAGAGAACGGAGACAACAACAACAGCTGTTTGTAGCATGATGCTAGCCAATATTATTCAGAAGAAGGAGAATAACTTGTGTTCTTTTGGATCGAACTATGAGTTCTGTTTGGTGCTTCGTCGGTAACTTGCGCTTTTATATTCCAGTCGCGTCTCTATCGTTCTCGAGTAGCTTCACTAGACTTATGCTAGACATTGGATTATCCTGTACGAAAATTACAGGAAATGTGCAGTACGGAAAGGTATCACCAGAAGTGTATTGATTGGATCAAGTTTATGGTCACTGTTGAAGTGACAAAAGAAACCTTCAGTACATCGCGTCATCCTTCAGGCAAAAGATTAGTGGTGCACTTCAAACTAATCATCGAAATGATCGAGCTCCATTTTATTGCCAGTAATGATTGGACACAATCGCTTTCGCTTACTAAAATCTGTGACGACAGCGTGCAAGAACAAAAGTTGTTGTTCCAATTTGTTCTCGTTTCATTCACCGTCACATAATACCAGACGTAATCGAAAGCATTGATCGCTAGTGATTAAGTGGTCTTGTCTTGGTGAATATAGGACACTTCATGTTCAATACAAAGTCGTGAGAAGATGTGAAGTAAAAGCATTATTTGCAGTAGGAATAAAGCCGATGAGGGTTGTTTGCACCAATGATGAAATGTACTAAAACTCAGACTGTTTACCAGCTATTATTTAAAAGTCTTGAATTCTTAGCTCATAATCTGAGATGTTCATCAGTTCATTCGTACGTAGTGAACCTCGAGCCAAAAACAGATCTAAACGTTCCAGGCAACTTCAAATCGTTGTCTCATTCAATCTTAAGACCCTTAAATTTTTAAAATGACCGTTAGAGAAGGATCAAACTCGATTGCGGTGGTTAACTTTTATTTGAAATTAACCCACAATCACTTATTATTGAAAAGATCAAATAATTATTTTTCGCTCTCTTTTTGGCTTAACGACCTACCCGGTCATGCCAGCCATCAAATGGCTTACTAGACTATTAGATACCACGTAGTTGCATAGTCAGTGCTCAACTACGGGGGAACGGTCCGGATGGGATTTGAACCAGTCCGGTCGTGTTGGGACTAGTGCTGTTTCCAAATGACCCCATATCATTGTTTAAATAAAAGTTTAAAACAGCACCAAAGCTATTCTTCTGCCCACTCAGCAAGCATGCGTGACAAAGATCAATTAAGGGGTAACATACACTCTGTATAATTATGCACACTCCTAACATATTTAGTCTCAGTTATCTTAAAAACTATCTATCCTTTCTCATGCATTATTGTGATATTAATTATTAGCACACTTCAAACCACGCCATCGTTTGTGCATTTGGAATGAATTCGGGATGCGAGGGAGTTCCTCATAAAGGTGCTGTGGCTCGAATCGCTATGACCGCCGACTTAAGCAACGTGAAGCGTTACATGTATTCACAGCTATATCCATCATTTAAGATATACCTTCGTTGTGCCCAACTGCTGTTTATTGCACCCTGCAAAATCGGACAGGAGCGTACGTCGATTCCGTACTTCAAGCAGGCACGGTTTCTGGTGACTGCGTGCACACTTGCCTGGATAGCAATATGTGGCTATCAAGCGATTGCTAAGTTTACAGAGGTGCCAATGCCATTCTTTACCGGTGTTTTGTACGTGAACGAAGCGGTGCTGTGCATTTTCATCGGCATCCAAGCCATGAGCAGAGGGTACAGTGAGACTGAACGTTACGAACAATTTATGGAGAAAATTCTAACCTCAGCTTCGGCGATACCGTGCACCGAGTGGACCAACATCTTGGCCTACGTTCGCGTAAAGTTGCTGTGGCTCTGTACGGTGCTGATCGCCCTGTACGGTTTGTCCTTGTGTTTCGACTTTTTGCATTATGGCAGCATGTACGCGACCCTGTTTACGCTGGGTGCATATTTGCTGCCCAATTTGTTCGCGAGTATGTCGCTAACACAGTACTTCGTCGGCACCGTGCTGATTTACAAGCTGCAGGAGAAAATTAATCAGCTGCTCGGTGCGGGCAAGCCCTCGATAAGCCTGAAAGCGGCGAAGCATCTTTACCTGCAGCTTGATAGCGGCGCAAGGCTTATCACGCGATCGTTCGAAATACTAATAGTGACAAATGTGTTTGCCGGCATTAATGTGACGAGCTTGCAGATGCTCGAGATCTACCAGTACTTGCATGTGGGCACATCGAAACCAATTTACATGATATACAACATAGTATGGATTTTGTTGCAACTTTGCATGCTGCTGATGGTACTTTATCCGAACGAAATGATCAAGCGTGAGGTACGTTTGGGATGATCGAAATGTATACTGTAGCACGAAATGATAAATTTCTTTATTTACTAGCAAACACGCTTCGGGACGATTTTGTACGAATTTTGCCACCAAAACGAAGCTGAGATGGAGGAGGATCAGGTAAGGTTAAGCTATAAATGCTGTACTATTCAATGGCATTATCTTTATTGTGCCTTTTCCCACATCAGGTGACTCGTCTCGAACTGCTTACACTCGACCGAAAGAAGATCGTATCGAAGGCCTGTGGGGTGCTCAGGCTAGAGCTATCTTCCCTATCATCGGTAAGCAGTACATTCGCAAAATACTGTGCCCAGTTCGCGCTACAAATTGTATTTTATTTGCAGATCTTTGTCGCGCTGCTCTCGTTCATGATCATACTAATACAGTTCGATACGTCCAAGCTGAACAAGCATAACGGAGCAGTTACGGCGTTAGACAGTCTGTACAACTTGGATTCGTAATGGCGCGAAACTGGCGCGATTAAGTGGCTTGATCGATTAGATCCAACATTTTGCTACGCTTATCTATAAGACACTGTAAGTACAGATGAACCGTTTCATTAACACTTAGGCACGTGTGCAGCTCGCCAGCTGCGTACAGTTCATTTCGAAAGTCCATATCCATGTGGATCCCTTCAGCGTTGCTGGGAGCTTGGGATGCTTCATAGTTTAATAGCTTCTGATGGAACTGTTTGAAGCTTGCCGCTTCCTCGAGCATTAGCGCTTTGGTGGCATCATCTACGTGCTGGCACTCCTCCGGCAGCCGGCTGATTATTGCAGCATCCTCCAGGTCAAGGTCACATTCCACGAAACTGCCCAGTGACAACTAGCGCAGGCACGGATAAAGGATGAAAGATAGGGCGTGAAAAATTCACCAAAATTTAAATGGCGTCCGTCGTTGTGACGCAAAACTTACGGCAAATGTACCACAAACAACGACCAACCATCCAAGAACCTTCATTTTAAAACGTCGCTTCACTAGTGCACGACAGCTAGCAAACGCAATGACTGCCAATGGGAGGGTGGCAGTGGCTGATAAGATAAAACCTTCTATTTGTTGTGCAGCACTTTAAACCCGCTGCACGCCGATGACTAAACGCCAGGTCCGGGTGCGCTAGAAACATCAATAGCCTAACAAACACGGTTTTGGTTTTGTTCCAATTTTCATTTCTATTCAATAAAAATTTTAAACATACAAGATTATAGCAAAATAAACACACGCACACATCAGACAAGATCTACCAGAGTATTAGACCGTGAGCGTCAGGATAGATCACAGATGTACAATGCATTTACGTTCCCTTTTCTTTAAAAGTTAGTTTGCTTGTAAACATAATCAGTACGGAGGTTTGTTTGTTGTGCTCGTTGCTTTCCCTTGTTGTGGACGAGATTCCAGTCTGCTGGCGACTGCGACAGCTAAGTACAAAACAGCCCAGTCCAGGCGTTTCAGATGAAACGCTTTGCTTCAATCGATTGCGTTGTCCTGCGGGCTTTGCTTACTAGCGCCGGGCGACGACAGCTCAATGCTTGCAGCGGAACCGTTTCGTTCGCATTTTAAAAATCCAGCATCCTGCGACGGACACTCGAAGTGCACGCAGTGAAACATTTCGTTCGCTGTGTTGTGCGTACCAACGATCCGTATGTAAACGACCACCTTTGGAAGGAAGGTAAAGTGCTGCCAGGATTTGAGATGCTCCGATTGCTTGTCCACCACCATCTCCCAGTTCACCATGTCGACGGACACCTCGATGTAGAAACTGTACGACCGATTGTCGCAGTCCCACAGCAGCAACCGCATCGAATCGATCCAGTACGGCTGGCCGAGCTGTATCAGTATCACACCCTCGCCAATCTGATGGCAAGTGTAGCCCGAGTCCCAGTCGTAGTTTTTCACCTCACCGTTCAGTAGTACATTGCGAGTCCGGCTGACACCTTCCACCACGGTCGCACTCCGTTCGACCGTAGCCACATTGTACGTCGGTTGCAGAATGCCGTCCACCACCGGTGTCGTCGTTTCGGTGAACATGGTCTCCAGTGCGACGACGTGGAACACGTTGTTCATCGTGTTGTGCGTGCCGACGAGTCGAATGTACCGGACGGCCTGTGCCGGGAAGTAGAGGAACTGCCAGGAACGACAAGCGTACTTCGTGTGGTCCACGATCCGCTCCCAGCTTCGTTGGTTGACCGATACCTCGATGTAGTAGCTGTACGAGCGAGTGTCTCGATCCCAAAGCAACACCTTGATGTGGTTGATGATGAACAGCTTGCCTAGCTCAACAATGATCCCATTGCTATCGCCCGTTTCACCGATCGAGTGCCGTGTGTATCCTTTCTCCATGTCGTACGATACCGTGTCACCGTCCAGCAGTGCGGACCGCATCTCACCACTTATCGTTCGCGAATTGAACTTTGGCGTAGCAACGTTCTCCTCCGGCCCTGTTGGATACATACAATAGATCAATTTGCAGTTCGAACTTCACCGTTAGCAAGGAAGGTACAACTTACACAGTGCGCCACGGTAGGGAAGCTGCTTGGAAGAAACTTTTTCAGCTATCGCATCCAACAAACGTTCCGGATCAAGAATACCGGACGGACGAACCACAGTCAAAAGTTCCTCCAGGGACATCAGTGCGAATCGCACCTTTTCGACGATGACATCAACATTTTGTCCATTGTCCGCGTTGCACCGACACCAATCGTACACGGCCTGGAATATTTCCACTTCGCGAGCAAAAAATGAATCCCGCAGCAGCAGGCTGCTCAGCGAGTCCAGCGATAGGTTGCGGAATGACTCGTGCTGCAAAATGTCCGATGCATTCCGATCCATAAACGAATGGCACACGGTGGTTAAACCGTCGAGTGCAAACAGCCGAGCAGCGTCCAAAACGGCGCACACATTGCTAAGGGATAGCACTTGACGCAGATAGTCCGAAATGGCCATCTCCAAATCGACAAATCCATACTGATTAGCAAGCCCGAGTGTGTCCAGCAGATGTTCTTCCTTCATGTGAACCAGCGACATGCTGCCGGAGTAAATGTACTTCAGCAAAGATTTGAACGCCATCAGCGGGATGTGGAGGGTGATTTCGTCCTGCTTGGTTTCCTGCATTCCACCGTACAGTAGCGCACGAAAGTATTCGCTTCTAGCAGCAAGTATAACGCGATGCGCTGGTATACGTTGATTCTCGACGATGAACGTCACGTCGGAGTAGTCCGGTGACATGCACAGCTGTGCCATCTGTTTCGAAAAGCGTGCCGTAAGCTCTATTTCCTGGGGACGCGCCATGCCGCTATTAGAATACTGATTGACAGCCATACCGCCGTTTTGACTACTCATTTCAAGCCTCGATTAGAATCGAATTTCCATTCAAAATATCGCACAACGGCAAAGTAGATTATAGTAACTGCGGTCCTAAAACGAAGGAAAAGAATATTTTTATTATTTCTACGGGGCATTTTCGTTGTGGCTGTTGTGAGACGTCTGTTACGCAGTAAGTTTTCTACCGGCCCAAATTCGCCTTTCACTATTGATCGGGTATTTCGAGGTCGTTTCTATGGTATTATCTACGGGTCGCCTGATTGACCCGTGGTCGTAAAGCACGTGAATCGAAATCCCTTAACTACGAGGACATGATTTGTTTGATGGAACTACAGCACAGCAATGCACATCATTGCAACAATAACCTCCGGGTGGATTTCAAAATATTACAATTTATCACGATTTTATGCCAGACATGAGCTTAGTAGGGCAGCCATGCAATTTAGACGTGCTAGCAGCATTTTTAATTCAAACTTTTTGATGTATTTGAAGTATTGCACCATTGGAAAAATAACAACAAACACAGTTCTTGTACTAGCTTACCTTTTTGCGGCTCGTTTCGTTGTTGATGCGATGAATCGTGCAGCAGATCAAAACAACCCCAAAGTAAAACACCTGCAACAACAAACTTCATCCAAGTTAACGCGGTTAAGCAGTCGGGTTTAGGGATTGCAATAGAGGGGAATATGCGAAAAATGGCAAGTATGTAAAATGTTGGACTCTTTTATTTTCAAATAATACACTATTTCATTCCCTTCTTACAAGACATTATGCTGGCGTATCATTCGTAAGGATGTATTTCTTACTAACAGCAGCACTCACTATTAACTACACAGCTGATCAGCTGTTGAAGGGAACGGAAGTAGCGAAGCAGATACTATAAACTTCAAGCACCCTTTCGCCGGATTCGAATCGTTTTGGGTTGTCGCAAAAGAACAGTGAACTGTTGTATTTTGGAACAATTTTGGGAAATGTTTTATGCAAAGTAAAACTGATCATCAAAACACTTTCATTTCACCATATCGCAACAAAAACACAGGAAATATTTCACTCATAAAAAAATTAAAAAATGAAAAAATCTGCTGAAAATCAATGCTTCCTTCGGATTATTTTGAAACGGCGCTCGGAACGGATCAGTAAACGTACCAAACAGACGGGTGCAAATGAGTCCGTGACGGAATGAGCGCGTGCCCACCACCACATCATCCATCACTGCACACTTCAAACGTATCGAGAGTCGAACCACGTACCGGGACCGCGGGTGTCCCCGAAACCGTACTATTCCAGCAGAAACCGTTCAATCCGTACGCGGCACATTGCGTCGGTAGTGTTGTTTCGCGTACCGTATCGTACCTGCGGTCAGTTTTCGAGCCCTCCGGTCCGCTGACACCATCCAAGAGCACTGCTCGTGTTTGTGTGCGTGCGTGTCTTCGACTTGGTTGTGTGCATTTGTGTGTGCGGTTCTGTTGACGTTGGATCGTTCCTCTTGGTTCGGTGCACCAGTGTCAATAGAAAGGTCGGAGGAAAAACGGTACCCCGAAAAGTACGCAACGGTGAAGAAAATCAGGAATTTTCGGGTACGGGTGGGGTGAGCAGCAAGTTGCCGAAAAATATCATGACTCATCGAGGCTGATTTCGTGGATTGCAAGTCGACGTTCGGTCGTGTTTACGTGCGAGAGTGTGTGTGTATGTGTGTGCGGGAAGGTAGCTGCAGATAGGGCCGTATCGCGAGTAATTCGTGCCTACGTTTTCTTATCATATCGCAAACCGCCGGAGTCGTAACGCAGTAGGCCCAGAGCAGCACCGATCGAAGGAGTAGTGGGGTACCGAATGCAGTGAGAAGGCCGTTCGGTTGTTACCTTGTGCGTGCACACCATTCAAAACATACATACACGCGCACTCACACACAGTCACACATACACGCACAGGCGGACGGGCGCGCGCGCACCGTAGTGGAGGTCTGCGGCATTTGGCTGGAAAATTTACACATCACACACGTAACAGTGACGGTATTTGGCCGTTCCGGTGGCAGCTGCGGCAACACCATCAAAATCCAAGCACCAACACGCTCGCACCTGCCCGACACGCGCGTACGGCTGTGATATTTGGCCTGTGTGGTCAGAGCAGTGCAAAGTCATAAAAAGCGCCAGACGGCAGCCAGACGTTGGCGCCCGCGCGGAAGAAACGAAGGGCCGACATATCTAAATAAATCTCGTGTGCGTGTGTGTGTGTACGTGTGTAGTGTTTGCACCAGCCGTACCAGCCGCGAAAGGCACCGTTCGGGAGGCATTGCATTTTTGTTGTTGTTGTTGCTGCTACTGCTGTCACGGCGAGCGTGAGTGAGTGAGTGAGCGAGCGAGCGAGCGAGTGTGCGGCACGTTCGTTCATCCTGCCACCGTATCGGGTTCGCCGTCTCCAAAGGGTGCCGTCTGCCTTCGCACGAGAACGTTCCGTTCGGTGACATTTCACATTAATATCGCGTTGCACTATTCGTGTCCCGCTGCACTAGATGGCAACGACAACAACCGGCACCGGGGGTGGGGTGGGCGGCGGAACAGGTGGCAGCAGTAGTGCGCTCGGTGCGATGGCGGCCGCGGTCACGTCCGTGGCGACGGCAGCGAGCCCGTCGACGTCCGCTTCCTCGGCGAACCTGGCACCGCCAGCGCAGCCGGTCACGCCGTGGCCGAACAGCCGCGACGATTACGAGCTGAACGATGTGATCGGTGTCGGTGCGACGGCCGTCGTGCACAATGCCTACTGCCTGCCGCGCAAGGAAAAGTGCGCCATCAAGCGCATCAACCTGGAGAAGTGGAACACGTCGATGGACGAGCTGCTGAAGGAGATACAGGCGATGAGCAGCTGCAACCACGAGAACGTCGTCACGTACCACACGAGCTTCGTGGTGAAGGAGGAGCTGTGGCTGATACTGCGGCTGCTCGAAGGTGGCAGCCTGCTCGACATCATCAAGCACCGGATGCGCACGGTCAACTGCCGGCACGGCGTGTTCGACGAGTCGACGATCGCGACCGTGCTGAAGGAGGTGCTGAAGGGGCTGGAGTATTTCCACAGCAATGGCCAAATACATCGGGACATTAAGGCCGGTAACATACTGCTCGGTGACGACGGCACCGTACAGATAGCCGATTTCGGCGTGAGCGCTTGGCTCGCGACCGGTGGCGATCTTTCGCGTCAGAAGGTGCGGCACACGTTCGTCGGCACACCGTGCTGGATGGCGCCGGAAGTGATGGAGCAGGACCACGGGTACGACTTCAAGGCGGACATCTGGTCGTTCGGTATTACAGCGATCGAGATGGCAACCGGGACGGCGCCGTACCACAAGTACCCGCCGATGAAGGTGTTGATGCTGACGCTACAGAACGATCCGCCCACGATCGACACCGGGGCGGACGAGAAGGACCAGTACAAAGCGTACGGCAAGACGTTCCGCAAGCTGATCGGCGAGTGTCTGCAGAAGGAACCGTCGAAGCGGCCGACCGCGAGCGAGCTGTTGAAGCATCCGTTCTTCAAGAAGGCGAAGGATCGGAAGTACCTGACGCAGACACTGCTCGCGACCGGTCCCTCGATGGAGACGCGCGTGCACAAGGCGGCCAAGCGGCAGGCCGGCGCATCCGGCCGGCTGCATCGCTCGATGACCGGCGAGTGGGTGTGGTCGTCGGAGGAGGAGGACAACGCGAAGAACGAATCGGACGACTCGGAGACGGAAGAGCGACCGATGAACCGGCTGGAGCGGATGGATTCATCCTCCTCCGAGACGGAAGACACGTCCGAACGGTCGGGCGTCACGGTGACCGGCTCGACGCAGTCCACCGATCCGAAAACGATCGAAGCGTCCGCCGCGCTGGGCGCGATGTCGATCGGTTCCGACACGATGGTGCCGGTCAACCTTGTGCTCCGGATGCGGAACGCGAACCGCGAGCTAAACGACATCCAGTTCGAGTTCGTCGTCGGCAAGGACTCGGCGGAGGACATCGCGGCCGAGCTGGTCGGCGCCGGCCTGCTCGACGAGCTGGACGTCGCGATCATGTCGGCGAACCTGCAGAAGCTGATCGAAAACCGGGGCGCGCTCAAGACGGTCACGTTTCAGCTGCGGTCCGGCTGTGCGCCGGGCGAACAGCTGGACGAGAAGTCGCTCGTCGGCTATGCGCAGATTTCGATCAAATGATGCGCGGGCGATCGTGTCTCCAATTAACGCGGCTTGCGGCACGTTTTTCCGCACTGTACCACTTCCTTCCTTCCTGCCTTCCTATTCGTCCTCCCCCCATGCCCATCCCTCCCAAAAAAAAAAAAAC
This sequence comes from Anopheles rivulorum, assembly GCA_018908115.1. Taxonomy (NCBI): domain Eukaryota; kingdom Metazoa; phylum Arthropoda; class Insecta; order Diptera; family Culicidae; genus Anopheles; species Anopheles rivulorum. The sequence continues at coordinate 9,654,959 of CM032178.1, forward strand.
ACCCACTCGTTCTTTCCCTGCTGTCGTTTCTATTTTGCAAATACGTAGATTTCGCCAGTCTAGCAGCGGTAGGGAAAGTGTTGTTAAAACTTAAAGTTTGAAAGCCGACGTGCCGGTGGTTAGCAGCCAGTGCGCGCTCTACCAGGACAGGCTATAGCAAAACTGAAGGAAATTAATTGGTTACACGTTACAAAGGGATTCAGCTTTTAGACTTCCACTGGGGTGGGGCAGGAAAGGGACTGGGAAAAAACAAAAAAAAACGACCACTAGTACTAGTAGACGTAAATAGTAGCAGTAGTAGTAGTAGCAGCAGCAGAAGGCATTAGTTTTAGCATCAACACGAGATTGCGAGTGAGACACACAGTGCAAAATGGAAGGATAAAAGTGCGAGATAGAGAGAGAGAGAGAGTTGCAAAACACGAAACCGCGAAACGAAGGCGCTTAGTTTTGTGCGCACTCAAATCCCCCCCCCCCCCCACTCCCCACCCATACCCACGTGGGACCTTTACGAACCTCGCCTTGCCAGAGATCGGCAGTGATCTGCGCGCGCGCTTTTTTCTTCCTCCCCTGGGACGTGTGTGCCTGGATACCCGATATCCATTTCCGAACCGTTAATAAACTCATAAAAACGAAACACGAAATCCGTTTGAAGGTAGCAAACAGGAAAGCAAAAACTAACCCTCCCCTCCTCCCTGCCTCCACACCCGAACCGCCGCGGGTTGAAGGGAATTCAAGGGGAGGTCATTCACGAAAAAAAAGGGGAACGGGAACGAATGGATAAACAGATCGTAACACGAGTACCGAATACCTTACTGAAGGGATCACCGAATGATAATACTGTTTGCGCGTTTGTTTGTGTGTTTCTGTGTTTTGGCGTGTATCTGTGTGTGCGACCTGAGTGTGTACCCCTTTTGCAAAGGGTTGAATGTCTTTCAGCTTTTTTGTTTTAATTCGTTTGTTTATCACATGGTCAAATATTTAACACACTGGCGTGCGAGTANAAAAAGGGGAACGGGAACGAATGGATAAACAGATCGTAACACGAGTACCGAATACCTTACTGAAGGGATCACCGAATGATAATACTGTTTGCGCGTTTGTTTGTGTGTTTCTGTGTTTTGGCGTGTATCTGTGTGTGCGACCTGAGTGTGTACCCCTTTTGCAAAGGGTTGAATGTCTTTCAGCTTTTTTGTTTTAATTCGTTTGTTTATCACATGGTCAAATATTTAACACACTGGCGTGCGAGTACGAGCAGGAAGGATAGGTGCCGGACACAAGGATAGGTGCGCAGGTGGACGGACAAGGGTTACAGAGTTATCAACAGAAATGGTTTTTTGGAAAGTTGCCACAATACCACAGCGAAAAGGCGAATGCCCTATGAAGTAAAAGACTTTCAAGTGACGTGGCGTAGGTGTAGTTGAAATGTCCGCCTATTACTACCAGAATTTCAAACCACCCGGCCATGGTACGAATCGAACAAAATGCGCCAAAAAAAAAAACAACAACAACAACAACATATTTGCATACATCTTAATCGGTATGTGAAGCAAAGCTATATTGCGCGTGCACGATGTAGATTTCGTTTTCGTCTTTATTTTTTAGTGGAATTGAGCTTTAAAAAAGCATTACTGTTAAAACAACCAACGAATGGGAATTTTGGGTGAGCAAAGCGCAAACGAAGCAAACGAAAAGCAGAAGGTGAAGAAGAGAAGGAAGAAAGCCGGGAATGTTATGAAGAAGAAGGACGGTAGGGGAATGCCAGAATGTTTGTACCGCGTTTTGGTTTTTGCGTGAAACACGTGTTTAGTTTTGGACTGACAAATAGTGTTTGAGCAGTGTAGCGTTTATGAAGTTAGCGCAAGTTACTTGAGGCCGTATGCAGCAGAACAGTGCAGAGGAAAATGAAACAAAAACGAAACAAAAAATGCAACAAACAACTAAGTAAAAATAAAGTATATTGCTGCACCACAAAACTGAAAACGGGGCGGGGAGAAGACTTTATTCGAGCAGCTGCTGGTTTCCCGGGGGTGTACCCTGTGCCCCCCGGGTGCGATGAGAAAGTAGCAGAACAGGTAAGTAAACCGATCCGGAGTAAGTGGTTTGAATCGTAAAATCCTGGTTTGAATCCTGTTCCATTCGTTTGGACATTGGATGATATTATAATAACTTTATTTATTGAGCAAAACGACCATTCTGGCGAGCGGTGCAGAGTATCGTTTCCGAGACGACTTTATGGTTATCAAGAATGAAAACAGAAAACCACGATCGTCTAAATATACGGTTTGGTTCTTTGGAGGTGTTATGTTTCCGTAACAAAAACCAAAAAATAATATCTCACCTTACAAACGTTTACCTACCTTCTTGGTACGAGAATTCCATTCTTCACTACTTCACTAGTTCCTTCACGCCTACGGTTCTCGTACGTCGTCATCGGCGCGCGCAGCTGTTTTCGGTACGAATGCAAAGTGGATATGCTAATGCAAAAGCTGATAAAACATCGTGCGTCAATGTTGGAAAAATAATAATATCTCATCTTGCACCGATCGCCGACCCGTATCGTGCGATCTTCGCGAAGATCGAAGGAGGTAAATATGTACTCCTTTGGATGATGATGATGATGATGCTGTGTGTTTGTTTTCTTGTTTTCTTCTCTTCCCTATGTTTTCAAAAAACACAATCAATAAGATGAATGGAACGTCGGGCTGAGCGAGTGCTTTTTTATGCGTTTTTGATGGTTTGATCGTTCTGTGCAGATCGCGTTAGCAAAAGTGTAAGAAAAAAGGGGAAGGATTTAAAGGGGAATTTGCGTTGTTGTTGCTGTGGGAACCGCCGGATAAAGACATGGAAACAAGGCTATAATATTTGAACTTGACCGTAAGAATTGCTCGTAAAGGGATGTTAATTTTTCCGGTAAATATGATATGATTTTCAAATCGTTAATAGGGTTGGCGAAATACTGTATGCTAATTGCAACCGGAACTAGTTCATGCCCCGTACAGTTCACCAATATGTTATATTGGCTCTACTACGTTAGGTGCGTTGAAGTAGACAAATAGAGTAATTGATAGTGCACGATTCCGATAACACGTCCAGCGTGGGTTCAAATCTCAACTCTAGTAGAGTTTGCTCGTTGACCAGCATTCTTTCATCGGACGTATTTTAGTCACATTAGTGCTTGACACGTTTGCCACAAAACCCTGATTCCAGGGATTCAAATCCTGGGAGATGGTCTAATATGGTTATATACCTTGGCCACAATTACGTAACTTGTAGCAGGAACACAGTTCTGGACTGTCCTCTTTTACATCATAAAATTTGTCTAACCATTATCTTCATCAATATTGTATGAAAGAAAATCAGTGTTTATCACGCAACGGGGACTCGCGGCAAAAATCAACCCTTCCAACAAGTTTGTCTCAGTTATCTGTGAGGCTCATATACGTTCGGTTCGGCTATGGCATTTGAGCCACCGGTCTGTCAACCGACTCTGGAGCGAAAGCTTCAACGAACGCTTCACAATTTGCTAGCGGTTGGGCAAATGCTTACAATAGTACCATGGGACCTAGAACCGTTGGAACCCGTACCAGCGCCTCCATCGTGTTGGCTGCGGACGTTGATTCGCACTGCAAATGTCGTGTACTCCATAGTGATCTTTGTTGCCGTATGTACAGCCACACTGATAAAACATTCCGGAACAGTGTCTTCAGAGTTTTTCGCTTTCCGAATATTATACTTAGCAGAGAATGTAATCGCTAACATGATCGTACTACTGATCATGGCGGGATATCGTTTGCTGCGAACAGTTTACACTACCTTCAGTAGGGAGCTCGTTTCCATCGGACACTGTTTGCACATTTGTGAGGTATCGATCGACTTTCAAAAGGTAGAATCCATCATCAACAGGCTAGTGGTGTGCAGTTTGCTGTACTTTTCCTTCTTGGTGTTGCTAGATGTGCTATTTACCGTCGACACTTCATGTAAATTCATTTGCCGTACCTTGGTCTACACGCTTCCCAACACAATACACGTGTTTGCCCTGCATCAGTATGTAGCGATGCAACTGCTGGTTTACCACTATTTTCGAACAATTAACAAAGTGTTGATGAGATGCGACGACGATCGTTCTAGTAAGAATGCTTTTCAATGTACCACATTCTTGGATGCGCTTCGAAAGGCACATCTCCGGCTTAGCCATCTGACCGTGCAGCTGAACGATAGCTTTGGAGTCCTCATCGTTTGTACCGTGCTGTCCTCGTTCGTGGTGCTTACTCTGCAGCTATTCAACCTGTACAAGGTTACCGCAATAACGAGGAAACGGCACTGGAGTTCCACCGATAGCTTGCAGCTAGCGTACACCTTGCTGTGGATAGGTTTGCACGCGGCAAAAGTCCTGCTCATCCTGTACCCTATACACCTTGGGCGGCTCGAACGAAAACGCACTGGGCCAGTACTCTATCAGTTCGTTATACACTACGATACCAGCGACTCGGCTAACGATGCAGTAAGAATTCGGAAGGTTACTTACAGTGTGTTGGTATTCTACATAGCCATCATCCATCTTCCATTGCAGCCGCTAAAGTTCGCTGGTCAGCTATTGCACGGTACGGCACCCTACAAGGCTTGCGGGGTGATAACGCTCGACTTAACGCTCATTAGCAAGGTATGTATGTGGAATTTCTTGGTGAGAAACCGACGAACCATCTGTAAAATCAATTCTTTTCCCCCTTCCTTTCGCAGATCGTTGCCGCACTTACCACCTATTTGGTGATTTTGATCCAGTTTGACTCAACGTTTACCCAAGGTTCTTCGAAGTAAGGAAGGAGGCGTGCGCTGTTTGCAGTGCAGTGGATCCCACAGGGCTGCAATCCGTGAATGTAAATACTCCTACTGATTGTCATCAGCGCTGTACCACCGTGTTATAACCATTTATTGCACCCCCTTGGGGACAGCACGGGGTGGGCATTATGTTTAGCAGGTTTCATTAAAACCCACTCAGAAATTACATGATTAAAGCGTGATGCCTTCACGCGTCCGCACAAAGCTATGGTCACGCGATGCATATCTCGATCGAACTGGTGTCCCGGGTTTCTCGAGCAGTTGCATCGTTAGGCCAGCTGCACGTGGAAGCGTTTTTCGGTCTCAGCATGGTGCTTGAGCTGCTCTCCAACAAGCAGTTGTTTCGGAATGAATTCCACCAAACCACGCACAAGCTGCTGCGGGTTTGCCAAATCTTCGGTACCGTGCCGTGGGAGGTAACGCTGTTCGAGAACGGCAGCAAACCGCTCAACGGCTGGACCGTGTGGCTAGTCCGCGCATCGAACGGGCTGTACACGATCTGCCTGGTGACGATAGTGCTGGTGGCCACCGTTTTGCAGCACATCGAGTTCGACAGCCACATGCCGTTCATGACGCGCATGCTCTACATCATGGAGTACATCANCGAACCATCTTTAAAATCAATTCTTTTCCCCCTTCCTTTCGCAGATCGTTGCCGCACTTACTACCTATTTGGTGATTTTGATCCAGTTTGACTCAACATTTACCCAAGGTTCTTCGAAGTAAGGAAGGAAGCGTGCAGTGCAGTGGATCCCACAGGGCTGCAATCCGTGAATGTAAATACTCCAACTGATTGTCATCAGCGCTGTACCACCGTGTTATAACCATTTATTGCACCCCCTTGGGGACAGCACGGGGTGGGCATTATGTTTAGCAGGTTTGCTTAAAACCCACTCAGAAATTACATGATTAAAGCGTGATGCCTTCACGCGTCCGCACAAAGCTATGGTCACGCGATGCATATCTCGATCGAACTGGTGTCCCGGGTTTCTCGAGCAGTTGCATCGTTAGGCCAGCTGCACGTGGAAGCGTTTTTCGGTCTCAGCATGGTGCTTGAGCTGCTCTCCAACAAGCAGTTGTTTCGGAATGAATTCCACCAAACCACGCACAAGCTGCTGCGGGTTTGCCAAATCTTCGGTACCGTGCCGTGGGAGGTAACGCTGTTCGAGAACGGCAGCAAACCGCTCAACGGCTGGACCGTGTGGCTAGTCCGCGCATCGAACGGGCTGTACACGATCTGCCTGGTGACGATAGTGCTGGTGGCCACCGTTTTGCAGCACATCGAGTTCGACAGCCACATGCCGTTCATGACGCGCATGCTCTACATCATGGAGTACATCATGGAGAACTGTGTGGTGTGGCTGATCCTGTTCGGCTGCCACTATCAGCGTCGTTGCTACGGCCGCTTCTCCGAACAGCTGCTAGCGATCGCGATCGATGTGTCGCTGTGCGGCGGAATGGTCGACTTTCCGCGCATCGAAACGATCTTCAACCGGCTGGTGACGATCGTGATGCTCTTCTTCGCCGGCGTCCTGATGGTCGACTTCCTGTACAACGACCAAGTGTTCTGGAGCTTCGTGCGCAGCTCCGCGATCTACACGCTGTCGAACGTGATCAACGTGCTCGGGATGATCCAGTACTCGTACGTGCTGTACGTTGTGTTTTACTTCTACTACGACATGAACCGGTTGCTGAAATCGTACACGCGCCATTTGCACGCCCAGGACAAACGGTACGCTCGGCGGCTGGCCAGCGAGATGGTGCTGCCGTCCGGTGCGCTCTACGACTACGCCCAGCTGCTCGACACGCTGCGCCGCACGCACCTGCAGCTGAGCAAGCTGACCGAGCAGATGAACGGTTGCTTCGGTGTGCTGATCGTGTCCACCACGACCGCCGCGTTCGTCGTGCTTAGCCTACAGTTTTTCGGCATCTACCTGATCTCGACGGTGCGCACGTGGACCAACATCGATACGTATCTGCTGGTGTACACCGTGCTGTGGATCGTGCTGCACGCCGCCAAGATACTGATGATTCTGTACCCGTGCCATCTGGTGCAGCGCGAGCGCGACCGCACCGGACCGATACTGTATCGCTTTGATCCGTGCGTCAAGGACGGTGCGCTTAATAATGCGGTGAGATGGGCTGGGTTGTGTGTGTGTGTGTGTTGATGGGTTATTTTTAATGTTTTTGGATCCTTTTTGGTGTGTGTGGATTCGGTGCAGTTGACGAAATTTTCCAGCCAGCTGCTGCACCTGCAGGGACCGCTAACGGCGTGCGGTGTTATCAATCTGGAAATGACGCTCATTAGCACGGTAAGTGTGGTGTTTCGGGAACACATTCGTCGATCGGAACCGTTTCATTCGGTTGCTGCAGTTTTAAAGCGAAAAATCCTTTGCGTCGCGATTGTTATAAATGGCCATTGCTTTACAAAATTAGCTTTTAAGCAGACAAATCGCTGAAACGTAACCAAGTTTATTTGACAGCCCTGTTGTTCTTTCCTTACAGATGGTTGGCGCCCTTACCACGTACCTCGTGATACTGATACAGTTCGAAACGGCAGTCACCCAAGGTCAGGCTGGGAACGGTTCTGCCCATCTCGGTGCGGCGAACGGTCGTGGCAACGGTACGCTACCACCCTAGCGCTGGCGATTTTTCCACCTTCACTCATCTCATTAGCTTTTCATCAACCATCATCATATGTTTGCGTGCCTTGCTTGCACGCTGCCGAACGAGCGGCAACATTACGGCATTAGCTGCCCGTAGGAGCAAGGAACGATCAGTTGTATCGGCTGGCGTGCCATTTTAAATGCCAAAAGGCAACCATTATGCAGTGTTTAAAAATTTAAAGTGCATCACCACGCGCGCTCTTGATTGTCCCTATCCCGATTGTCATCTGTGTTTGCACCTCGGAGTGCGGGGGGGGAAAAAATGAAAGTGGATACTCACTTAAAATGTGTAAGTGTATTTAAGGGTATCGTTTTTTTTAATGGATGTAGCACTTAAACAGGAGAATCCACGCATCCACCGCCCAATGGCCGCCCGATCGCGCTCTTATCGCCGATGGTGTGGCGAAGGGTTTTGTGTTCGCCGGGCCCTTAATCCACCCCGCACGCTAATTATCACTAATAGCAAAGATATGCTTCCTTTTTTTTTCTTCTTTCCAACGTACGAACGTTTGGAGCAGCAACACTTTTACAACAGTTGGGCACAGTTTGTCTTGTAGTTGCGCGTGCAAGGTGTAACGATATCGGCAAACTACGCTATAAACGATAAACGCTCCTCCAATTGTCTTATTCGTCTATCTTATCAGCTAGAGCAGTTTGTATATAAAATATATATTGAGTTTAAAAACAAAATAAACAAGCGTGTCACCTCAGTCCAACCGGTAATAAATTCGTAACGGATACGATCAGATAAGTGACGGATGTGGCTCGGTTGGTGGGTTGATTCAATTACCGACACTGTCCCATCGCCCAACCCCATCCTTATACGCAATCGCACATAAACAGTTTGCGGTACATCCGCAATACACAAATGCTTCCATAAAGTAGCAGTGTTAATATAAAAGCATAATAGCACCTTTTTTTGTTTCTTTTACCGCGCTACGAGCGAAAGGACAAAAGGGTCACAAATAAAAGCTCCTCCCCCCCCCCCCCCCCCCCCCCCCCCCCCCCCCCCCCCCCCCCCCCCCCGCCGAACGAATGGGAGCTTCTTTTTGTTCCTCGCGTCTACAACCGACTGTTCTTATCGATGATGCGCTCATCACCGTTGGCGCGTATCGAGTCGGTGTGAAACACTAGCTCGGGATCCGCTTCCGGCGGGATTTGCGTCGTAGCCGTCATTGCACCATCCAGGTGTTTCGTGCTTTCCAGCTCGGCCTTGCTGTAGTGATAGACGATGGCCGCACCGAAGCTGTCACCGAGCACGTTCACCAGTGTGCGGAAGCGATCGCTACAAAGGTGGGAAAATTCGCGATTAAGCCACGGATACTTTGCTTCCCATGCGTAGTACTTACAGCAGCCAATCGACGGCAATGATGAGGGAGACGTCCTCGGCCGGCAGTCCGACCGTGTCCAGCACCATGACGAGTGTGACGAGACCTGCCTGGGGAATGCCGGCGGCTCCGATGCTCGCAGCCGTTGCCGTTATACTGATGGCCAGCACATTACCAAACGAGAGCGATAGTCCTGGAAAAGGAACGGGCCGGTACAGTCACATCATCACCCCCGGTGCGTTCGTTCGCTTCGGCAAACACTTACCGCGCAGCTGAGCGATAAAGATGGCAGCGACCGCTTCGTACAGTGCCGTACCGTCCATGTTGATCGTGGCACCGATCGGCAGCACAAAGCGCGAAACGCGCGGATCGATGTGATTCTTCTCCTCCAGACACTGCATCGTCACGGGCAGCGAGGCCGAGCTGGACGAGGTGCCGAACGCGGTTGCCAGCGCCTGGCCCATGTTGGCGATAAACCGGAGCGGGTTTTTGCGCGTGAACAGAAAGAACAGCAGCGACAGCACGACAAACCCGTGGAACAGTATGCCACCGGCGACGACCGCAAAGTACAGGCCGAGCTTGCTGAACATATCGCCAAGGTCGTCGATTTCCAAAATCTTGGATGCAATCAAAAACGTCACACCGATCGGCGATAGCCTGCGGAAAGGGAAACGGTGGCAAGAGCGCAAGGGTGGCGATCGCGATCGCGATTAATCGAAGATCGAGCATTGGTTGCGTGTCAGGGGGAGTGAGGGAAGATGGATGAAGTTCAAAACGTACCAAATCACCCAGCCGGTGACCTTCATGACGATGTGGGAGAGCTGTTGGAAAAACTGCAGCACCAAGGCGTTTTCGCGCTTGGTTGCACCGAGCGCCACACCGAACACGATCGACGCGACGACCAGCCCGAGAATGTTCATACCGTCCGCGTACACGCCCATGATCGTCCACCGGTAGATGTCGCTTTCGGCTGGATTGGAGGCGGGCGGCTTGAGCACGGTTTGGTACTGCTGCGTACACGCCTGCACCAGATTCGGCGGGAACATGTTGCGCACGAGATCGAGCAGCGTATCGACGGTGGTGACATTGCGCGACTGGACGCCGTCCGCTGCTACCTCCTCGCTGTCGCGATCCGAACCCGGCTTGATCGTGACCACGAGCACAATGCCCAGAATTACCGCGAGTACGGTTGTCGCGAGATAGTACAGCACCGCTCGGCCACCGATCTTCTTCGACAGGGACAGATCGAGCGAACCGACCGCTGCAATCAGGGACGACACGATCAGTGGCAGGATCAAGGCTTTCAGCGTACGCAGGAACAGATCGCCGACGTAGTTGATGTAGGAAACGTCCCGCTGGGACCAGCTGTCACCCTCGTCGGGGACCGCCCGCAAACCCAGCCCAAGCGCAATGCCCACGATCACACCGAGGATGGTCAGTGTGGTCAGTAGGTTGCGGCGCACGAAGCCCCACACGGACGTCCACTGCATCTTCATGGTTGGTTCGTTGCGTTGTAACTGCAAATCGGGAAGGAAACGTTGCGTATTATAAGCACTGCCACCAGTACGCGGGGGCCTTCACGAAGACTAATAGCACAGCAGTGAACTGCTGGGACCCGGTGCAGAGCACATATTGGGATCAAGGCTGGTCGCTACATCCACACTTGTTGCGATGCAGAGGTAAATTCCACCCCCGGTCATGGTCTTTGTTGGGCAGAATGGGAAGAATGAATGTCCCGCGCTATATTAACCTTTTAGTGGCTCATTTAGATAAACGGACACTGTGTGTTTCTATGTGTGGCACTGGGACAGATAAGGTTAGTAAGTTACGGGACACACACACACAGACTCCTTGCTCACGCTTTACCGTGAGCTTGTTCTCGATGGTGAGTGAGTGCTGAAAACAGTTTCCCTCCAAGCTAAACAGGGCGTCGTTCTCTGTTAGGTTTTCATTCTCTCTTCATACCGTTGGAACCGCAGCAGGAACCGCAAGAACACCAAATTCCACCAATCAATGCATCAATCTCAATGTGGCTACCAAAAGTGAGGCCCGACCAAAACAGGTTTTAAATCGCTTGTGCACTGGAGTAGCAAACCTTCCACCTGCTCGGGCTGACCCTATACTTAAAGTTTACAAACGTTACTCCCCATTCCGTGGAGCAACATTCCAGGCCGACAACCGACAACCCACACACGTATGCGAGTGTTCCGAAAAAGTCGAAAACCCCCGAAAATCTTCAAACCAAACGTTCGTTCGTCTAATGAGCTTTTGACGGTCGATTGAGGGTAAAAGTGGTCTCATCAAGTTCTCTCATCCATGCTCTTTGCTTGCTCGTTGTTCCGTGGGGTGTTTAACCGTAGCGATCTCAAAATTGGGGAACACACGAAGGACTGAGAAGGGGAGTTGGTTTTTCCTTTTCTTACATTTTACTTTTATTCGTAGTCTTTTTTTTGGGGGAATGCTTGGGTTTTTTGTCTGCATTGTAATGGGGGGAACCCTCACATTAATGATCGAATCCGTGCTGCAGATCAAATCACGCCAAGCCGTCCGATGTTCGTGCATGTGAAAGAGAACGAAAGCTTGAAATTTGGTTTGCCGCGGTGATCCAACATGTGGAAGACGAGTGGGTTTTACCCGAACGTCTTAAGAAGCTTAAGACGTATGGCTGTATGTTTTGTATTTCTCCTTACAAGAAATTCGTACCATCATTATGTTACATCTTTGAGCTTGGTGATGGAATTGATGGAGGTTTTGTCCGGGCATTTGGTACGCAGCATAACACAGCCCGAAACATAACACCTTCACGTCAAGGTTGTGAAATTCCACCATAAGAATGGAACGAACCGATCAGTGTTCTAGCGACCAAAACTAACAATGACGCAATTCCTTCAAATTGCGCATGTTATAAGCATGGTTTTTCCTATAGGTAGTTTGCCCTTTTCCGCGTCTGCTACAGCTCAATCTACTTGAGATCTTTGGCACGGAAGCAAAGTGTCACGGTCACGAGCGCCGTCCGATACTTTCATCACCGATTACACCTGTCGACGGACGGCTGTACATCTCGGGCGGATATCAGATAGGACATGCTTTATGGCACGCTGTAGCTTGTTATCGCCCAATGGACCAACCAGCGAAGTAATGCTTTAGTTTAACGCCTTTTAAAAATACCAACAGCCCTATAAACGCCGCCGGTTTGATTGTGATGAATTGATCGATCATCTCACATCGGCAATCTGCCCTTATCTGCCTGCTTGTCGCCTGTTTAATGACACTAATTAAGCCTTGCGGTGCGTGTCATTGCGCTCTCACTCTCTCACTCTCTCTATGAACGGCAATGATAACGCACAGGCAATAAAGAATGGATCAGTTCCGTTCCGTGTATCGTCGAGATCAGACCTGTGCTTGAAGGAAATCTTTAAAAATGGGTTTAATTCACAAGAAACGAACTCGATGACTCGGTGCATTCCGATCAAAATCGTCATCGCGTGCGGTTGCAGTTTTGCAAAATGGGGAATGCATTAGAAGCATTGCTGGAATCCGGAATTCGTGTCGCACGATCGCCGCCTTACTTGGGTGCCTTACTTGATCCCGCAAGCGGGGAGCGGGTGAAAAACAAAACTAGTCGTGACTAATTATTTATTCTGATTTTGCTGCCCGATATGCTACAGCACACGGTCTGGGGTAACCAGGGAACGGCAAGGCGGGACAGCAATCCCACCAGCATCCAGATATCAAGGTGATGTTAAACAAACACAGATAACTGTTGCTCACCGCACGTTCGAGGTAGAAGGAAGATGCTGGTTCGGCGTGGGCGTGTACCGACCAGCAGGCCATTGTTTCGGGTCCGGTGTCGCTTGCTGTTCTGGGCAAGTTCTCGGCGGGCTGGCGCTGTGATCGATGCACATGATCAGATAGCGCGTGAAGCCGTTTTGCGCTCATCAATGAATGAAGCGGTACGGTAGATGGGCAATTAGTGTTCACCGCCCAACTGGCCAATATGATGGAGAGCAGATGGGTTTTGGGAAGGCAACAGGCAAATGGAAGGTAGTGCTGTACTTCTCCTCCCTACCACCATCACCATGATCCAGTTGTGCAACACCTGGTGTAGTCAATTGTTTTATTTCGAAACAACTTTCCATTTTTCCGGCACCGTTGGTTGGTGCACTCGGGGATGCAGCAGTTTTTGTGGTACCAGCCCAGCCAAGCCTTGTGTTGCCCCCAGTGTCGGAAGATTCACTCAACCGATGGTTTGGTTCTGCTTTTGGAGAACGTTTCACACACGGCGCGTGTCACTTCCCGGGTCACCGTACGCGCACGAGGGCGTGAAGGTGTTGTCTGGCCACATTTTACACACACACACACACACACACACACACACACACACACACACACACACACACACATACATACACGCCAATCGTATTAAGCTTCGCGTGCAACTGCCGATACTCACTAGTAGTTCACCTTTGCTGTGTGCTGAATTTCCTTTTTCGATCAAAATAGGAGGAAAAAAACTTTTTTTAATATATATCGTGTTGCCCGCTGAACTGCACTCGGTAATATCAGGACGGGCGTTTGTTTTTACTTTTATATCCTACTGCCGGAACCCGCGCTTTTACCGATCCGTCCGTCACGGTGGCTCATTCTAAACTGCGCGGCCCACAAAACTCGATCACTCGGCTAACAGCACCGTGGATAAAGACGGAGAGAGAGAGAGAGGTAGAAAGAGAGAGAGAGAGAGGGAGCGGGAGAGAGGGAGAGAAAAAGAGAGAGAAGCTGCTGCAAGATAATGCGTCTAGCTATTTGTGTTGTTGGTCGTGTTCGGCAGCGGGGGATTTTACCGGCTGGGTTCGCATCATTATCATCATCATCATCGTCGGCCTTACAGAGGTGGGGGATTTTTCTTACCCTTTTCTTCCGCTTCTTGTACGGGCCTGTTTGCCCGACCGTACAAGACAAGGTGACATGATACAGCGTATCCGCGAGACACACATTCCATGGGCGATTGTTATTACGGCGCACCACGTGGCCCGGGTTGCATTCATTCAAAAACGGTTCCACGTGCACGTTTTGGGCGGAAACCGGAATGTGGCTCGAGTACGAGTCATTCCGGTTTCGGTGCTCTCCGCAGCTAAGTGGTGTAGTCGGGTTGTGGTAGATGATTTTAAATACAGTAAATAGTGTATGCAAATGTTCTACACGTGCTTCGCGACTGTCGATTAGTCAGTTCAATCACGGCACTTGAATGGAAATGCAGTAAATAAGACAGACTTTATTAAATGAAAGCTATGATGCTGGTGATGCTCGATAACTAACCAATTTGAAGCACTTTGAGTAGAATTCGCTTGTAAAAGTTGTTGAAAAACTATTGCGATCTTAAGATTTGTTTATTTTTCTTATGTTGTTTATAATTAAATTTGTTTAAAAGGTGCTAATTACTTTTCCATTTATTAATAAGCCTATACAAAATTCCAATCAAATGTCTTACTAAACGGGGACTTTTTATCGCTCAAACGATGATTAAATAATGACGGCCAAACTGGCAGATACTAGTGTCGTTTTACTCTTATTTCGACTCGAGAGTAACGCTTGCCTGCACACAAGTGGTTGAACAGCATTGCCGACAATGTTTGCATATCGTCACTTTTACAACGTACGGAACAAAGCTTTTGTTTTGTATTAAAGATGTCTTTTCAACGACCAATCACACAAACGTACCATATGGAGGCAAGATAAGCACAAGGAAAGGAAAGCATTGCGTTTGGTTGAGGTATTGTTTGGATACTCTGCTAAATACAACATGCTTTGTACAGCTGAACTACTTCATTTATTTCAAGCTAAATAACAGTTTTTGGTGTGCTTCTTCTGTCTGTCTCTAGCTCGTTTCCTCCGCGTTCACGAAATCTTTGTAGCCCGTTTGGAAAAATTCTTTCCGCAAAGTCAATGGTGCGGCTTTTTGCCGGATCAGGTAGTTCACGTTACCTTTTGCCGTGTAGTAGTCCTCGCCCGTCAGCTTACGAATGGCAACATTTTTCTTTAGCACTTTATCGTAAAATCTTGCTCCAGCATCGACCACATCCGGTCCGAGCGTTGCCATTTCCTTGTCGACTTGCGTTTCGTAGTAAATTTCGGTCATATCGGTCGCGAACGAATAAATGCCAAACCCGAACAGGCCGCAGATCGTGTACAGCATGAGCCGCAACGAGCGTGGCCGGGCGTAAAAGTTACAGCGTTCGTTCAGCTGTGAGCCTAAGCTGTACGTAAACATCCAGGAAACGGTTGGTATAATGGATTGAACGAGCGTTTTGTGCGTTTTCATCGTGAGCAGCTCGCGCGCAATGCCAAACACCTGCTCGTCCTCACTCAGGACGAGTGCATCCTCGAGCAGTTTGCCCGGTTCCGTGTTCCAATCGATCGGTTTATTTCGTATTTTGATGTCGGCTCGATCGATTGCCGCTGCACTGTCGTACTCGAAGTTGGACGGTATGCCAACGTACGCTCCGTACCGTGTTTTGAACGAACCCGCATTGAACACATCGAATCCGTACACGACGAACGGGTTGGCAAACTTCTTTTCAAATTCGGATAAATCCAGCAGATTCAATGCTCGCCTGTAGCGCTGTTCCAGCTTTTCTGAAAGCTTTTTTTCTTCACCATTCCTGAGGGGAAAAAGGATAATAGGTAATACAGCACACGATGTGAAACACCGGTTCCGGACACTTACTTGTAAGCTTGCACAAATTCCTTGTAGTATGAAATGCATATCGTATGTGGAAAGTAGTGACCAGCGAACAGCCCTATCGCGACGGTTGTTGCCCCGTAAAATACGACCTGCCGACCGGTTTCGGTGAGGAAAAAGGACAACTTTGTACCACGGTTCATGGTAAGAAAACCAATGCAGAATAGTGTTATTTAACTGCGGTGTTTACAAGTTTGTTTACATCGTGCTTGACACCATGTGTTGTCATCCGGACATCAAGTTGACAGTTGGTAAGGAAAAAAACAGAAGCATAATTATATTTTAAAAATTAACATATTTTAAATCAACGTCTTCTACTCTTGCAGTAAAACGAAACCGTGGTGAGAAATATATTTTTCAAAATGATACAATTCTAATAAAATGCATATCTACACAGCGTTGCGCAAGTGTGGTTCCACAGTGTATAGAACAGAAGCATTTCCAGTGTGAATAGACTGTGGCTAATGTCAAATTCAAAAGCAACATTACCACAGTTGATGTTCCGTTGAAAAAATACATTTCGATTTATAGTTGTTTGCTTTTATTGCTGATATTTGAAACTGTGTTTTATTACATAAAATGTAGTTATTTTAATAATCGTAAAAATCAGTAAATAATCAACCCACGTAGTATAAATGATCTTCTACTTAGACAACACTATCTGAGGTTTGATGCGGGTTTTCTTTGGACCATTACGCACACAAAGCTTGCGTCGAACCCAACCACTGAATTCAATTATTAAAAATTCCACAATTTTCGAAATGTAGAACCCATTCTTGCCCAAAAACAGTGCCACGGCTCCACCAAACGATACTGAAAGAGAAGCGTAAAAGAAGTACATACTCCATTAGTCCGACTCGTAAATCATACGAATATCTGCAGTATGCTTCTGCTAGCTGGAAAAAGGGTAATGATTACCGAGTAAATCTTCGTAGCTGAATATAAGCACTCTCCGGAGTCTGGTCTTCGGTTGCAGAATTTCCCACCGTAAGGACGCTTTGTGCGTGAACGGAATGCCTCCTTCAGCCGTCCTGTTGAAGAAGGAAGAGCATGGTATGCAAGTATACTGGTATACTGCAGAGCTAACAACCAGCTTCGATGAACCACCTACCATTGCGTTTTGCTAAGTGAAGCTACGTAATAGCCGACATCGGTGCACGGTTTCAAACATTTGCAGTCCACAACGCTGTACCAGTCGGGATGCTGCTGCAGGCAATGCAATCCCTGAACGTTGCACGGTGGTCCCTCTGCATGAAACGGCATGTTCGTTAACTGTGCTTTGATTAAAAACTTCCCACAAACGGCACACTACTGACCGGCGAATGGATAAAAGTGCGGCCGGCACCGACATGCTGCCAGTGCACGCTTCGCCCGACAGCTCATGATGCACAGGTTGTGGCTGTAGAGCTGAAACGATTCAACCAGCTTCCAGTATGAATTGGCTCACAACGCATTACCGAGCGCAGTACGTACCGGCAACTGTTCGTACACTTCGTCGTAAAAGAAACAATTACGCTGCCGCACCGTCAGATCCTTGAGCCGTTCGTTGGCACTTAAAACAAAAGAGATGGATTTTAAATCTGATTAGATGTTATCAGTTATGAGCCTTTGGTGAAGGTTGGTGCGCGTGGCTTACACCGTCTCGAGCACACTGTACACGGCGACCAGCTCATCCGACTCCTCCACGTGGGTGAACAGCTGATCGCTGGTGGCGACCTCGTATGGTGAGTGTATGGCATACTGTAGTGAACGGTGATAAGCAATGTAGCATCGGCCCGGATACAAAAGGATGAATGTTAACGGGGCAAACACTTACCGAGACCGTTGACCGATACATGTCCAGCTTCATGTAGCATTGATGTTTGCTAAATTCGCACGATATGGGACTCCATCCGGGAACGTCCTTCTTGGAAGCTCGTTGCCTTAGGTCAGGAAGAGACAAAATGTAAAATATATCCTATTACACCGGAGCACGAGGATAACCGGATAAAAGGAGCGATGGGATGGTAAAGACAATGTTCATCGATTGCGTAGGTTGGTTTCGATGGACAATGGAAGTATCCCTTAGTTTTGGTTTCAACACATTTACACGCACCGACGGAAGAAAAGGAGACAGTGTTGTGTGTTTTTATAGGAATTATGTGTATCACAAAGTGACGGAGAAATGTTGAAAGGTGTTAAATTTCCTTACAGGGAAAAGACGGGCCATAATGGCGCAATATGATTTTTTTATCCAACAATCTAATACGCCTTACTGTCAATCCTTTCTGTTGTTAAAAAAGGAAGTTTCTGCCTTGCATACATTTAGGCGCCAACAATGTTTTTAGTACAATGATTGGTTTCAGCACATTTTTATTGTGAAGGTTTTTGAGCTGTTGCAACTAGTGGTAAATTTAAGACGACTTTAATTTAGATGCTGATTGCTGCTGCCGAAACAGGGTCAAAAGTAATGCTGAGCATGGAGTTTTAAAACAGACAGTAAATTGTACGCTTTATTTTATATTCTTCCAGCTGCCAACAACCCTGTTGCCATAAGACCTTTTGCCTAAATTTACTCACACCTATTTGCAACAGTGTTTTAATAAAGTCGTTAAAGCGCACGATGATGAGCGTTGGAGACGAGTTCTCATAACATAATTGAAATGGCACATTCATCACGTCGCAACGGGTGTTTCAACCCACTCCCAAAAAACCCAAAAAATGAAAGAGAATCTGCGAGCACATCAACTCAAGATAGCGGCCCAATCTTTACGAGCAGTTATTAAATTATTAAGCAGCTCAGCTTCTAATTCTAAACCCTGCCCGTACTCACCCCGTACCGTTGACGTGCTGCAGAAAGGCGAGTGGTGCATTCAGCGCGTAGCAGATACCCCGTTCGGTGACAATCTGGTGCACCTGCAGCAATGTACCGTGAGCTGGCTGGTAGCTGTTGATGGCAATGTCATGATGCGGGTGCACCTGTTGCCGGGTACGGTGGGAAAAGCGTGGAGTGATTGGTTGCGTGAGGAAGTGTTCTTACTGATGCCACCGGAGCTTTTCCAACCCTGCTTACCGTGCTGATTAGCTCGAGCACATTAACGTCGCTGGCCAGCCGGCTGTCGTTGAGAAAGCGCGACAGATTGCCCAAGTCGGTCGCGGTCGCACCGACAAGCGTCTGGACAAACTCGGCAAGGTAACGGGTCCCGGCGGTCTCATTCGTGCTTAAGCCCTTCCGTGCGGTTTCGTAGCCGGTAAAACGCATACTAAAATGGAAGCTGCTTTAGATAACGGCTCAACATTCTGCTGGCGTACGAGCGGTACTCCTGTCCTGTCCATATCACTCCTTTTCCCCTTGTTTTCTCCTGTTTCATTCAAAAACTACTCTAGGATGGTGGCAAGTCATAATTAGACACCGCCAAAGATGAAACCGTCTGCGTTTGATGTCGAGCAGCATTGTTAATGGAGTTTGCAGCGGAGATTTGGCATCGTTCCAGAACGATGGAAGTTTTTTTTTTCGGTGCCTGTACACTGAGAGAACTGAGAAGAAGAAAACTGCAACAACAACCCTACCTTGGGACGTGGGCTTTGGAAGGCAAATAGATGGATATTGTGGAAGGCACGAAGGTATAGGTGCGCTTGGTAATGGGATGATTTATGATTGTTCCCTGTAGTGCTGTGGCTTAATTTGATCTGGGTGGTTATGATTATGTTACAGATAATGTTTGCGTCACTATTAGTTGGGTGATTGCTACTGTAAAAAAAGGGTAATTAATCTTTGATTTATAACTGCCTATAAACTATCGAAATGATAAGAGCATATATGATGTAAGTGATTAAATAGAGCATTGGAAACGGGTATAAAACACAGTTGAGGCTACTACAGGAGTTCCTGTTTGTTCCTTAATTACCCCAAGCTAGAATGTATGCAATTTGTATTTTAATAACGTTTTTAATCGTCAGCAAAAAGTTTAGTGATAGCATTTGCCTTCATGATTGCATACCAACAGGCGCAAATATTAAAAGCTTAGAACATAGCAATCGAATACGATAGCACAACATGCTTGAAAGTGAAAAATGCTACTTATTAAGCAATTTTTAAGCGTAATATTCAAATTTCTATGAGTAAATATTCAAAACCGTGTAATACAATAATTGCGCCTGTCAAGTATGCAATGCGCATTCAAAACACAGTAAAGCGTTTCAAGTGTTTGAC
>CM032178.1:9688201-9705020 GCA_018908115.1 Anopheles rivulorum
TAGAAACGTGAAATCATTCAGATCGATAGGTAGGTGCTCTAAAACTAGCCCCAGTTAATGTTTGCTGATTGGTATGAGTCCTTTCGTTACGGTTGACTCATCGAGGAAAGGGAAGTTGGAATTGCCTGACACATTGTTCCCGATCGGTACAATGCTGCGAAGGATTATCTTGTCGGATCAGACAAGCTAATAGCCCGTAGCAGGACGGTTATTTAAAGAGAGTGCAGCGTAAAGAGCTGTTTAAATAGCAGCTTTTACGGCAGAACAAATAGAGCAATGGTGAGGTTTTTCTTCCTTTCCGTATTTCTCGATCGACATTAAACCCGGAAGAGATGTTGTTTTGTTTATTTAAAGGCTTTGCTGACTTGTGTTGACTTTGTGGCTTTGCGACGATGCACTTCAAAGAAGTGAATCTTCAACCTAATCTTACAACTTGCATACATTTAGGCGTAAAGCTGATTGCATACCTTTAGGGGTCGACACATGGAAATGTAATCCATATGCAATGAAATAGATTTTATTCTACTAAAATGTATAATTAAGTTTAATGCACCGCACAGCTTCATTAACAATTAAGCTAACTTAAAAATCAATACTCGCTAGTGTATCCCATTTGGGAATGGAAAGCAAATACTTGCAAACCCTCGACCTATCCGTTTGCCATTTACCACTCTCATCTTTTATAATGTTTATTTGCCAGTAATTTTCACCATCATTAAGCCGCCCCACAATGGCCAAATAGTGCCCACCGGTTTCGAAGGCAACAAAAAAAAAAACCCCATTTGTGTGGATAAAAAGTGACGACAACGATCGACAATCACGCCAGCAACTGGCCCACCCGGGTGAGTGTATCCGATTCTAATTTCTTAAACATTCTTACCGCCACATGCCGTTGCGGTGTGTTTCAGTAGCAGCAGCAGCAGCAAAACCCAGTGGTAACCGAAAGCTTATCACAATTGTTGCCCCACTAATGGTGCAAATGGCGGTGGCAAATGGTACGCTCTTAGGCAAACCCGGTTTCCATTTCGTGTTTGCCAGCACGCTAAGGGTAAGTGGTTTGTTTTTGCGAGAGAGAGCGACGAGAGAGAGAAAAAAGGGCCTCCCGGTCTCGATTGTTTGCCAAATTTGCCCCATCCCATTATCCGGCTCGATCAACATCATGCATTAGCACAATGTCTTTGCCGTCTTTGTGTGTGTATTTTGGTATTTGTTTTCTCCCGTTTTTTTTTTCACGCTTGCTTGCGCAAAAATAACTTCCTGTATCTTTATTTTTTAAAAGAAAGAAATTGTTCTCCCCCGTGTATGAAGCATACCCGCGTGGGTCAACTCTAACACGAAAGGCAGCACCAAACAGCACACGAAACCGGATGCACTCAGCGTGTCCTTATTTTCTGTGCCGAAGCATTTCACGGCGAACTTGTGCGCGACCGGATAATAATGCTGTAATCGAAATCCGGTCAAGTACACGGATGCCCCGAGCGCTAAGGAATTGCCATTCCTGTTCGTCCAAGTGGCACTTGAGCGCCGAGAGTGTATCCACCGTACGTAACGGAAGGTTTTGGATTTACATTACACCGTGTCCTTCTTATATTGGATGCTTCCCTATATGTGCCCTACACTCGACACGCTGCATCAATACAGCGCCGGTTTGCTCATCAGGATTGCCATTCTTATCGGGTGTAACATGAATGGGGAAGAGAGAGAGAGAGAGAGAGAAATGGAGAGAAAACCCAGCACTAACCGCCATCTCATATGGCAAGCGTTGAAGAACATTGCTTCACCTTGTTCCGTGTTGCCGGTGCGGATGCAGTAATTTCCGTTCGCGTGACATGTTTCCACCCGGGCACGGTTTTTTGCCCCACCGTAGAATTTGCTTTTAGTCTTAGACAGGATGTGCAGAGTTCTTGGTAAGTGCAGCTTTTGTCCTCCGTCCGGTACTGCTGGTACGGGTATTCCGCTCGTGGCAGGAAATGAGGAAGGATTTATTGCATTAAAACTCGTTGCCATTTTGCAACAAATATGTACACGCTCGTTCACGCTGAAGCCATTCTTCAGCTGATAAAGCACACAGCACAAGTGGGGATTTTAGAAAGACAAAAAAAAAATACGGCTCCCTCTGGAGTCTGATATGCTACGCTCTTGTCTCTTTAAATAAAGCATCGTGAGTAAGCTTCCGAGTACTCTTCGCACGGCCTTCCTAGAAGAATCGAATTTCCTGTCACTCATCCCATCCCACAAGGATCACACATTAGCTGTAAAATGGATTTAAAATCGCATTTACACACCTTTAAGGGCTCCTAAAAGTCCATCTAATTATGGGACTGCATCCGGCACGTGGCATCTGTTGGCGGTTAAAACACTAATCATATTACCGAAGGGGCTAATGAACGGAAATTAATTATTTTATACGCATCGATGGATTTAGTCACGATAAAGTCGAAAACCGCAGAATAATGCACCACACTACTGTAGCACACTGAACCATTTTTCACATACCGAACACGTCGAGTTGCTTTAACTTTAAGCAAACGGCGAACTTTAAACGTATTTAAAATTGTTATTTTCCAAATTCGAAAGTAATCTTTTCTAAAGTTGAATATTGTCTTTAACTTCCCGTCGGAGAGTCATTCACAGCAAGGGCCTTACCCTAGAGCTAAATCCTCCAAATGGGAATTTTAGTTTCACCGTCAAATGATTCCCATGGCTTAGAAGTTTAAAGCCTTCTTGAAAATGGGGCTTGAACCGAAAGGGCACACGTTAATCCACAATCGTGCCACTTCATCGAGCAAAGCACCAATGTAATCCATGGCCAAAAGTGTGGGAACAAAATCCCAACGACGAAATAGAAAGAAAAAATGCACACACACACACACTGAAGTAAAGCAACCGTTCCTAACACGAACGGACAGATGGCCCGGGCCAGTGTATTCCGGTCGGTGTCCCTCGGAACGAACGGATAGTTTACATATTTTCGTTTTCGTGATTTGCATAATTGAATTTTCTGAAGGTTTGCAGGCAGCAAAGATCAAGCCGCAAGCGGAAATGTCTTGGGACCGGGGTTTCGGGTTGTTTAACCTGGTCGCACGGCCCGGTACGGTTTGACAATTTGATGATTTGGATTTTGAATAGCTGGAAAATAACGACGATAAGCTGGTTGGGGTAGGACGGCAAAGGTAGGAGATACACATCGAAACCGCAAGATGGAACCTGGTCCGATCGATCGATGGCAACGTATTCGTCAATGTTATTTTTACGACCGTGCTTGGCCACAAAAGAGAGGCGAAAAAGTAGCGAAAACGAAAACCTTTTTTGGCGTTTGATTCAGCCTGGTTCGAGTCGCTCGGAGGTCAAGTGGATGTCGTTGTCAGTATTTGCTTGGGTCCAGGCATTCCAGGAAAGTGGACCCGGCGCGCTCATCTCAACGTTTTCGGTCCCGCTTCCGGAAGTACATTAATCGAAACCTCAAACACATTGACATTGAAGGAATAGAGAGATGACAGCTCGGACAGCGAAATGTGGAGAAGCCAGCAGCAAGTAAGGTTCGATAGACTTACGCACAACATAAAACGACTGTGGACAGAAATCTGGATGGTTGGGGAATGGACTTTGATGGTCCAATGGTTGATTCAGAAGAAAAAAGCGAAAACATGAAATCTCCTCCAGGGAGAAACGTAGCATGAAATCCAAGTTCAGGAAGCAACAAAGCGAACCGTCCGCTTGAAGTGGACGCTTGGAACAACGGCATCGCCCAGTGACCGTACCACCAGCGAATCAAACATAAGTCGTCGCCGGCTGAAGGAAAATAAAGCAAAACAGCGTAACGAAATCAACCAACCAAGCCTCCAAAACAAACCTAGCCTCATCATTCGGATGGTCAATTCGAAGTGGATCCATTTTGGGGTTTGTGGTCTGCCTTTTTTGCAGTGTAGTTCTTCTCCAGTGACATTGACGTTTTGTTCCGGTGGAGTGAAAGGAACGGCAAAGAAACAGTGTGCCATCCGGATCCGGCCAATCGAATCATCTTCACGTAGCCGATACATTTATCTGTATTGTTTACCACTTCTCGCTCTTAACGACGAAATATCATAAGGGGATGGATTCGAATTGTATCGAATTCCAGCAAACATCTATCGCTCTGGTTCGTTCGGGCTGCTCGTTGCCCTTTCCATTGCGAAGGTGACGAATTTGGTCGTAGTCGTTAAAAAAAAAGCCCCCCGCAAATGATAGCTCCCCAGTGTGTTGTGAGCAGTTGGAAAATGATAGGACTATTGCTGTTTTTGTTTTTTCGATTTTATCACACCCAGCCCAAATGGTGTTAAAGGTCACACTGGGGCGGAATTGGGCAGTTGGCAGTTTGATTTGAAGATCAGCTAGCCTTGTTTGCTTGATGCGATATTTATCGTGGCGGGTAGTAAAAGCTTGATCAGGTTTTAACTAGTCTACGGCTTTCACACAACTGTTTTAGTTACGGCAACGAGTACCAAAAGTTGGGTTAGGTTTTTGGAATGTTTGCTTCGTTTGAATAAACCATTTTATGCAAGAAATATATTTACTTTTGGAATGTTTTTTCTTCTTCGGGAGTTTTTATAACTCTTCTTGTTTAGAATTTTATCTAAACATAGTTATGAAGTTATGAATTACAATAGTAGCTTTCCTATTAACTGCTTCCTGTGTATATGAATATAAAAAAGCATACTAGTATTTTTCGTTCCATTTAGCAGAATTTGTTTACTCCATTCCATTATATTTTCATGCATCCGTTTGATGAAGTCTTCGTTCATATGTAACAGTTTATGAATAAGTAAATAACGTACGAAAAACCCAAACTCTTATAGGTAACAAACTAGCTAGCGTTTAGTATTCGATGTCACAGTAGTTTTGGTTTGCATCACTTGTGTTAATATGAGACGCTTGCTATAATTTGGAATCGTCAAATTACTAATTATACAATTGTTTGGAGTAATTGAATATGTTTGTACATTGCGTAGAATGAGTTAGCTTAAATAATCATTTTTGTAGGCGAATGGCAAAAATAAGCGCAACAGACTTTAAATTGCATACCTTCGGGCGACTTTTCAAGTGATGCTTACAATGAAACCCCTAAAGTTATGCAATCTGCTCATCAACTAACGCAAATTCATTATAGGAAGATTGTTTTCCTTACTAATTTCATCATTTTATATGTCCTCCGCGGATTTACTTTAGTAATTTGACGCTTCACACTATCGCACTAGTTACTTTCTATGTATCGGTTGAATTGTTTTCCTACAGTCGACTGCCAAGCATTAACAGGAGATGCAACATTGATGGAGCTGTTAATGGAGCTACGGTATGAGATAGCACGTTCACTACTATTTACAGACGCTACTTGAAGTGATCCGCATGTTAGGAGCGTCTTTTGTGCGCTTTTCTTTTTTCGTTCTACCTTCTCCCCCTATCAGGTTGATCACTACAATCGTCTTAAAAGCTGCTTTACCACTAATGCGTTCGGTATGAAACATATTTCTACAGCTTCGCCAAGAATCGTACATGTACAGCAGCAAATCCGCAAAACAAAAAAACACAAAACAAACAATCGAACGCAGAGATGAGGTTAAGGACTGCAACGTGAATGGTCGTTAAGTGTTAAAACATTTGAGATTGGTGTTTTTTTTTCTTTCTTGTTGTAATGCTACAGAGCTGCTGTACTGTATAAGCCATGAGGATCACGGGTTAGGTTGTTCTATACAGGGATATGGCACACATGTACAGATGATGAGAGAGAGAGAGAGAGAGAAAGAGAGCAAAAGCAATGTTTGCGGTTGATGGGAAAATTGTGAAACGGCAATACATTACAGGAATTCTTCCTCGTGCGGTGGCGACGGTCCGGACACCGACAGTGTCGGCAGGTTGGACAGCTTCGGTGTCGGCTTCACGATCCCGGCGGAGGCGACACTGGCGGCTGCGGCGACGGCGGCAGCGGACGCGACCGGTTTACTGCCGATCGCGATCGGTACACCAACCGTGACGAGGGTTGCCGTCGTACCCGCGACCACGGGTACGGCACCGGGCGTTACGGTCGGTACCGGTACGGGCACTGGGACCGTCACCGCCACCGGCTCCTTGTGACATTCCACCAGCTCGATCGAGTCCTGGCGTAGCGATTTTTTCCGCCTCGTATTGCTGGCCGAGTGTGCGGACGTCCCGTTGCCCGTCGTACTGTCCTCCGTCTCCCACTCCGGATACTCGGAGAAGCGGCGCTGTGAAGATGCAAACAGACACGCTGTTAGTGGCGCATTCAAAAAGTCAACCAACACCTTTCGGCTTCAGGGGAAGGGGGAGAGAGAAGCTTGCATAAAAGGGGGAGCAAGGGCAAACAGTTGGAGGGAAGTGAACAAGGGGGGAGAAAGGGGTATTTATTTAATGTGAAACCCCAACCCATGGTAAGGTTGACGTAGTACTGCTTCCGCTTGACACTGCATTTATGCTGCGAAACGAGAGAGAGAGAGAAAGAGGGAGAGAGTGTGACTGTGCACCTACACATCTGTACACACCCATGTGTCTCGATTGTGATGGTGGTGGTGGGTTTTTTTTTCAATTGTGTGGCAAATGGGAGAAATATCTAGTACACTCAAAAACACAGAAATACACGCACACACACACACACATAGAGATACACGTATGGAAAAGGAGAAAACACTCAGGATCGTATACTACTGCGGGGTGTAACATAGCGACGATTGGGTGGGTGAGAAGTGAAGTGAAATAACACTACGGCTGTGAACCATTGATGGATCTCTTATCCTTTTTGGGGATGAGTGGATGACGAATCCCATTTGTTCCTCGCTACTGGTACATCGTGCGCATATGGAAACGGTTGAAAATCTCCCCCCCCTCCCCCCTCCCCCCCCCCCTGTGAGTGCAAATAGTGTACGCTCTAAATGGAAAATGCCGGGTTTGGAAAATGGTGCGAACGAATTTGCTGCTGGGAAACTGGAGAATGCTGAGTGCTTCATATATTTACCCTGAGCGGAGCGTTACTACTAATGGGGAGACATTCATTGTTCAGCATTTGAGGTGGGGTGGGGTTTTGAGAACTTCAGTGCCAGACACCTGTATCATACAACTAGCGGTATTTCAGATGGGAAGGATCCAAAGCGAATTGGTTGATACATTTGGAAAATCTTACAACAATATAAGGCAAAACTTAGGTAAATTTTAAAATAAATTTAAACATAGCATTAAGCTAAGACGAATGCACGTAGCGACAAAATTAACTGAATTGTACATGATATGGATTTGTTTTAAACATACTATTGTACTAATAGTGAGGATCGTACTAATTTTTCGAACACCAAATGCATACGCCTGAAAGTATGCAATATAGTTTAACAATGAGAATTTTGACATTTATAAGTGTTATTTCTGATTTCTTTTGAATATTTCAATCTTGTTGCAATGTATGCAATTGAGCAAAATTCCTTAGATGACTGGTGATACCTAGAAACTGTATTGCATATTTCACAGCATCCGTGGAACTTTGAAATACTCCAGATTCTACTGCTCTCGAGTGTAGTAATATCCAATTAATTACTTTTTGTAGACTATTCTTTATAGAAGCTCACTTTTTACACTTCCTGGCGACAATCGCTTATGAGATGATTGAAAGCTTAAACAATTTGTACAATAAGTTTAATGTAAAGTTGGAATAAGTATTTCAATGTAAAACATTTAGAAAAAAATACACCGAAAATTTTGACATTACCGTTTGATTTCGAATGGAAAGAGTGAATTTCACACATGAAAGCATGAGTGCTAGTGGTACTGTAGTATGTGATTGCTGTGTACAAAATTGGTAACAAGTGTCTTCAGATGAAAGTCCTTCAGTTTTGCTGTGCTTTGGATGTACACCTTGTGCACATGGTGCGTTGGGAAAATCAAGTGACTTAGATTCGAAGTGGCAATGACAACAACCCGGAATGTAATGAACACATACGCGAGTGCCTAAAGCATACAGATCTTAGTTGTCGAGAGGAAAAAACACACACATGGAAACATTAAACGTGAAAGCAGGAAAGAATGTGCGACACGTTGTGGTGCGTGGTAAGACACTTTGTTTTTGCCATTGTACGATATTAGTGGGAACACAACAAGTCCAAAGAAAAAGACACACACAAAAATACACACAAACACACACAAAACACGAAACAGAAAACAAATCAACGCACACCGAACCGATCGGGTTCGGTCAGTGGTGGGTAACAACCGGGTGGGGAACAATAGAAACAACAAGAACAAGAACAACAACACACTTAGGCAACTCACCTGTCGCTCGGAGGCCGACACATTCTCGGCACTCTTCGCCTTTCGACAGAGGACACTCTGGGAGCCGTACCGTCGGATGAACTCGATCGAATCGAACCCTTTGCCCTCGGACGATACGAAGATGGCCGAGTTGATACGGGCCCGTGTGCAACGTTCCGAGATCACCGACGAAGGCTCCTCCGGCCACGGATGGTAAGGCTGCCGAGCGCGTACCCCCCNCAACAAGAACAACAACACACTTAGGCAACTCACCTGTCGCTCGGAGGCCGACACATTCTCGGCACTCTTCGCCTTTCGACAGAGGACACTCTGGGAGCCGTACCGTCGGATGAACTCGATCGAATCGAACCCTTTGCCCTCGGACGATACGAAGATGGCCGAGTTGATACGGGCCCGTGTGCAACGTTCCGAGATCACCGACGAAGGCTCCTCCGGCCACGGATGGTAAGGCTGCCGAGCGCGTACCCCCCAGCAAGAGAGGAGGGGTGGTGCGAACGGTGGGTGGTTGGGTGATGGTAAAGGTGACAATTGGTGGATTTTTGTATCGCGTGGTCGTGATGGTGAATGGTGAACAATGGTGAGCAAAAGAGCAGAAGGCAAAAGTCAGGCGGGGCCGGCCCGGGGTTGGGAGGCACCCAGATTTCGATGATGGCCCACAAACGCGTTGTTGCACGCACATGGCGGAACGATATTCCCGCACAACGATCCCAGCCAATCGCCCCAAACCAATGCAATGGTGCGTTTTAAGTGGTCGAAGTTGTACGGAGACCATCGTTTTGAATGGGAGAGAATCGATCAGAAACGAGAGTTAGTATTAAGTGACTTAACGCTATTCGCGAATGAATATGAGTTGTCTATTGTAGTTTTTTGTTTCTTCTTCTCCGGATGATAGAGGGGGTGGAAATACAGCTGGATAGATGTACAGCAAGAATATATATTTTTCTGTGAGTATTTGTGTGTGGTTTAGTGTCGTACTAAATAGAGAGAGAGAGAGAGAGAGAGAGAGAGCGAGAAAGATAGAGACGGACATAACAGACAGACATAGCAGAAGAGAGAGAGAGAGTGAGAGAAAAAGCCAAAGTGGTAGGGAAAAAGAGAGAGAAAGAGAGCGAGAGAGAGAGAGAGAGAGAGAGAGAGAGAGAGAGAGAGAGAGAGCGAAGGAGTGAATCACAGCAAAGCAGTTAAAAACGGGGTGAGATGTTGAACAAGTTGAATCGAGGTGTGTCAAGATTGTAAATTGGAAGGATTAAGCCATATAGTTGTCACTAGCTGACACGATCTGTTAGAGGAAATCATCAAGCTGTTCGTAGGGGCCATATGGCGCGAAAGCGAAAAAATGAAAACAATAAGCCAAACAGTAGTAGTGCTTCGCGTAGCAATGAGAAAGCCAAGAAGGTGTTCGATAAGTGGAAGTGACGTTTGGTTTTTCACATCAAGGTGAGGGGGTGGAAAATGATTGACTGGTGTGGTAGAACAAAAAAAAAGGGGGTGGAAACAATTAAGCTGCTACAACTTCGGGTCGTACGTGTTCAATCATAAATGAGGCAACTAGCAAAGGAATCGATATTAGACGATAAAGAACGGGGGAGACAAGCCAACCAACGGATGGTATCACGGTGGATAGAAGCGAGGGTTTGGTGAACCCTTTGGGGTTCTTTCTTTTAACAGGTAAGCTTGGCACAAGCTGCTACATGATTGGAAATGGTGGAATAGAATAGGTTAAAAACTACGGCTAAACCCCCACGCTGTACTAGCGGCAAGCAAGGAACGAAACGGTCCCGACCGTTCCCACAGCAACGAGACAACTATTCAAGGGCACGCAGACGTAAAAGATGTCTGGCGCTTGTCTTTCCATTCGAAGCACCAGGAAGCACAATAGAGCGTGGCACAAAAGCGTGGCCGTACGTTCGTGCACACGCCATAAAATGAGCTTAATTGTAATAGTTACCCTTTGCAAAGTTCCCTTTTTTGTCTGTACTATTTATAGCGAACGTGCACTACGCGGTGCGGTGTGGCTAAAAAGCATGTGCGATTCCTGACGCTCGGTGAAAATTATTATCTCTAGCTGATTGCTGTTCGTACAGTGGGAAAAGAAAAAAAAAACAAAAAAACAAAAACCTAAAAGAAAGAATGTGCTGCGATTGGAAACCATTTNACTGGTGTGGTAGAACAAAAAAAAAGGGGGTGGAAACAATTAAGCTGCTACAACTTCGGGTCGTACGTGTTCAATCATAAATGAGGCAACTAGCAAAGGAATCGATATTAGACGATAAAGAACGGGGGAGACAAGCCAACCAACGGATGGTATCACGGTGGATAGAAGCGAGGGTTTGGTGAACCCTTTGGGGTTCTTTCTTTTAACAGGTAAGCTTGGCACAAGCTGCTACATGATTGGAAATGGTGGAATAGAATAGGTTAAAAACTACGGCTAAACCCCCACGCTGTACTAGCGGCAAGCAAGGAACGAAACGGTCCCGACCGTTCCCACAGCAACGAGACAACTATTCAAGGGCACGCAGACGTAAAAGATGTCTGGCGCTTGTCTTTCCATTCGAAGCACCAGGAAGCACAATAGAGCGTGGCACAAAAGCGTGGCCGTACGTTCGTGCACACGCCATAAAATGAGCTTAATTGTAATAGTTACCCTTTGCAAAGTTCCCTTTTTTGTCTGTACTATTTATAGCGAACGTGCACTACGCGGTGCGGTGTGGCTAAAAAGCATGTGCGATTCCTGACGCTCGGTGAAAATTATTATCTCTAGCTGATTGCTGTTCGTACATTGGGAAAAGAAAAAAAAAAACAAAAAAACTTAAACCTAAAAGAAAGAATGTGCTGCGATTGGAAACCATTTCCATTTCGGGCCGGGAAAGTTTCACAGTTTTTTTTGTTTCACATTTTCCTTTGTGCCGAAAATGGTTCTCATTTAGCAATGGCGACGCAACGCACTGCGGAACAATCGGCTGTAATAGTAAAGCTAGTGGCTCGATCTTTCCCAAACTAAAACTAAAAAACAAATGAGCAAAAGCTTTTCTTGTTACCCCTCACCCTCCTTGCCCCCCCCCCCCCCATCCACATATGGTGTTTTCGTGTTCAATTAGGCTTTGTACAAAGCGAGGTGTTTTTCTTTATTTTGAAGGAGATTTCATGCAATTGATAATATAATAAAATGAAAGAGGAAAGGCTACCAGAGCGATTTTATTTTTAAATAAATAACAAAAATAATGTTAAAGAAAGGTTAATTTTGAGATAGTTAAACAATAGCTTTAGTAGGGACTAAATATTGTTTAAAAATGTAATTACAATTTTGTACATAATTTACATAATTTTCAACTAACTTGGATAAAATTTCTAATTATTGTCAAGCTACATTTTTATATAATTTCTATAATTGCACTGTTAGTATAGGATTATTCTTATTTCTAATTATTTATAGAATCGAAATGTAATCAAGGAAAAATATGTATTTTACAATCATCACTTCAATTTGCTAAATATCTCTAATAATCATCCGGTTCGGTGTAAAATAGCACAAAGAAATTTAATTTTCACGTACACATGTCAAAAGAGCACAGCATCGATCGATCAGCACCAAAATTGGATTGGTAACTTGTGGAAGGTTACGAGACACACCGATCATCGTGTCGGAGCGACAGCACACACCTTGTTCGCTTCGTAATGGAATGTTTCGATTTACTTTTCGCATCAATGTTGTGTTCGTTCATGTACCCAATTCAGCTAGCAGCTTGCCCAGGGTGCATCATCATTTTTACTCGCTAACGTCAGCGGTCAGTCATGCAATTGGCACGTTTCTTCATCGAACGTAACTATCGGTCGTACCCTTTTGTGGATGGATGGTTTGGGAAAATCCACACAGCCATCAAACTGGAACCCACTAGATATGGGACGAACTCGTACACAACCCAGCTGAACAGATACAAAGCTGTGGACAGCATTGCTACCGTTTGCTGTTGCTGCTGCAGTAAAATGAATTCATTTTGTTGAACGAAACACGGTCGGGAACGATGCTGGGTTTAACTTGTTTGACCTCCGGGTGTGCCCGAAGTTTTGGTACCGAATGGTATGGACCAATCAATAAACGATTAGATTTATTACTCTCTGCCAACTTTGCGCTCGTCTTGATCGGTGCCAATTGGCGCTGGCAACACCTCCGTCCGATGTCTTTATTATCATTGCTTATACCGCACTGGCAGCTACCGAAGTAATTGAAAGCAACATAAAGTTTGCATGTGCACGTGTTTGAGTTTGGTGCCATTTAATGTGTTTGGTTTTATTTTTCGGAGCAAATTATCGTTGAACATGGTTGGAAGCTCACTGCAGCCAGTCGATGCACAACGTGTTTTCGGTGGTGTGCAGCATACGCTACACCGTGACGTGCTTCTTATATTGCGTGTGAGTGTATTTGTGTGCGTGTCTATTTTGTTTCCATTTTAATTTTGCGTGCAATAAAACTTTTTGCGACGTTGCGTTGCAATAGTTTCCATTTCCAGTTAGTGGAAGGAAAATGTGTTTGGAAAGAAAAAAATCCCTCGGTGGTGATACACCGTTCAGGAAAACATTGCATGTGCGGCGTGTAGCAGGCGTGTCAGCATCGTTATTCATTTGTTTCGTTCGTGCCAAACAAAAGCGAAAGAAAAAAAAAACAAAACAAAAAAAAACCCCCCCACCTCATCATCATCATCAGCGTGACTGGCTGAAAAGCACCAGAAGCAGGGTGCGCTTTGCGGTTAAGCTGCTTAAAGGTGGCTTACACATTAAATAGAGTAAAATTTTCGACACGAAATCAACGGAACGGAGACAAAACATCGAAATGATTACAAACAAAACGAAAATATTGCAATAAAAATTGTTCATGTTTGCTTACTTGCACACGCCAGCATCGCGCTTCGGTCCGGCTCGTTTCTCAAAAAGCACCCATGTCCACGATGGTTTTGAGGAAAAAAAGAAGGCACAGGACGTGTGTACGATTTTTGCTTGTTTTTCTGCTCTAGCTCTTACGCTTAGCAGAAGCGACTCGGCGAGGTTGGTGAAGAAACATACGTTAGGCAACCGCCGACATGGACGCCACACGTCCGAAGAGCGTTTTTGTTCGTTTTGCGTGAACAGTCGCAGCGGACACGAAATGGACAAAATGATACAATTACTTAACGAAATCACGAAACGTTCGTACATGTTCATTGGTGTAAAAAAAAAAAAAACAAGCGCCGATTAAACATAAAACCAGCAACCATTGCAATTTCACTACTGAGCACCTTGCTGAGTGGACGAATTGATAGATGGAATGGTTAGTTAGTCACCATGATGGAAAATAAATTATATTTGCGCAGTGATGCGATTAAAAAAAATACACACACGCACATGAAAGTTAATGGGCAAACCCATATTAACTGGCAACGCTTTATTGAGCACGCGTATGGTGAAGCGTTTCACAAGATGTGCAGTGCTGTAAAATTAAATTTTAGTTATATGCCTTTACAGTTCACATTACTAGCGGCCAAAAAAAAACAACCCTTCGTTTCCATGCATTAAACCTGAATCGTATTGTTTGCAATAACGTTCCAGTTGCCATATTTTACCACCACCGTTCTATTATTGTGCTGCCGGTTTGTCAAACCATTCAAAATGCGCCATCTTTCGCCAAGCGATAAAAGCATGAAATACTCATTTCATCGTACTGCCAATAGCAGGTTTTTGGTGAATAATTTAACTTAATTTTTTTCCTGGTAGCTGCTGTGTGTAAGGAGATAGTAGGCAAACATTTTTTTTTTTGTTCTTCTAACGAGCCATTCGTTTGAGTTATTCCATCAAAAGAGCTTACATTTTATTGTGCGGGAAAGTTTTGTACGTACTGCCGCACAATACCACAAACACGAACACAATGCAATAATATGTCGATGTGTGTGTGTGTGTGAGTGTGTGTTTGAAGAACAAAAACTGGTTCCCAACCTTTCCCGGCCAGCAAGGCATTCGGTTCGTTCCATTTTGCGTCAGAATATGCCGATAAGCGGAACGCAGCAAAACCTGCAATCAAAATAGCACAAAAACGTGGTTTTGCAGCCAGAAAACACTGCCACCAGCCACCCCATAAGCACACCACCGTACCGTGTGGTGCGCGTTCGAACGTGTTGATTTCCAGCCGTTCTTCCATGGTTCCATGGTCCATTAATAATTTTCAACCGAGCTATTTCTAAACACTTCATTATTTATTTTTACGACGCTCACCTGGCACTGGTGGTGGTGCAGTGCAACGCTGTTAGGTACTGTTTTTGTATGCTTAAGAGTGTGGGTGGTTTGGTGCTGTGGCCAGAGACGACAGGGTAAAGTGCTTCTTTTCCACAGTCAGTTAGTCAGCCGAAGCTGGTGGTGATGATTCATGATACAAGGTAAGCCGGCTCAGCTCGCTTTCTGCTTGAAGCGGACGGTGCAGCTCACATCGTCTTCGGCGTGAGTGCACATTTCGGTTTCGTTTGAGTGCATCCATTACCGGTACTGGTTGGTTCAAGATATCGACATGCCGGAAAAAGGGGCATAATAGAACAATGGATCGATGGATGCATGACGCGTGTGCCCCATATGGTTGAGCTGAATTAACACCCGATAGGTTCGTCAATTTTATATCGCACTTGGCAAAATCTCGTTACGTTTCAATCGTGGTTGCAACGCTCAAATGTGTTCGTCCGTGTGTGTGTGTGTTTGTTTACTAGTATGGGCACCCCTTAGTGCAAACGATAATTGCTTCCACGTGAAGAGTCTCTCAAGCATGATGCTACGCATACTTTACGTGGTTTTAGCTCACACATTTCAGCGATAGCAGCCTAGCACGGGCGGAAGATAAATGCAGTACTAAACGTATTCCACACCGTGTACCGGGCGTCTCCATGATAGTACGCGCATGAAACACCAGGCGTCTCCATTGTGCACTGCACTATAAAACACCAGGCGTCTCCATGTGGAACAGCATTTCAAGTTTTTTTTTTAAGACATCTCTATCGGCGCAAAAACCCTTCCGTGATGTGTATAATTCCACCGTTGGTGATGTGATTTATGAGGTAAACAAATTAACCATCTTGCTTGACGCATTAAAGGGAGCGAAACACGGAACGAATGGTGAACGATGGTCACGGTGATGCGCACTAACGTGTAATTTCGGTAACGGTTCGGTTGAAATGTGGATTGACTTTTAGCCGGCGCTCATACGCACCCTTCACCGCAAGTAACGTGTGCACTATTTTGATCCATTTCCAAGAACACATTTTATATAATTCAGTTCTAAGAATAGACAATCGGGCCACCAACTACACACAATTGAAAAGCCGAAGATAATGTCGGCTTCGTTAAAGCTGTCACGCAGTTGTACGCTTGCCGGTAGCGATCTGTCCTTGAATTGTTCGATTTCTTACCGGTCAGTCCCGGTCGAATGGAGGAAGTTTTCAAGTAACAATCATCCAGTACCACATGCAGACCTCATCGCAACGGGACAGCAGTTGGAGTTAATGCTCCTGTGTGTGAGATCAATATTTCCACCCGTTCAGCCATATAAACAATGTTTCTGTTCCGTCGGTACAATCCTGCAGGAATGGGTTTTCCCTCCTTCGCTGCGATGTTCTTTTGCTCGGTTCGCTTGCCCGACGTCCCACTTTGCCTTAATGCCCGAACAATGGTGAGAAGTTATGGAAAATCGATCTGTTTTATTTCTGCTTCCTTCCCATCGTGTTGGGTCTTGTTTCTGACCACCCACCACCCCAAACCGTTCGAACATGCATGGAACGAGGGGCAAAGGGGGTCTGTGTGGGGGTTGTGCTCGTAATGACAAATTCTGATGTCATGCTGATCGAAGGATATCCGATTGGTGCCCGGTATATTTCCATTTGTAACCATTCCCCCGCCGAATGGTTGGAGAAAAATCGATGCGTTCCGGTGGCTCTCTGTTGCTGTTGCTTTTCCACTACCTACGAATCCAGAATGCTAGTGTTTGATGTAAACCAGCCACTGTCGTTAGGTTGTGGTTGTCTGGTTGCGACACATCAGATGACAACCGCCTAACAGTCCGGTTGGTTCCATACGACGGGGAAATGTGTTGGAATAAAAAAAACCATACGACGCCCAGCGTACATATGATTGGCTTCTGCTGTCCATCAGAAGACGGACCCATTATGGAAGTTAATTAGGATCAAATGGCGGGCAACGATGGAGATCAGGCTGGTAATTATGGGGTGGTTGTAAAAATATCACAAAAGAGCAGGGCAGCATCAGCAACGCACGTGATGCAGATGTGTTGCTGCAATGCGATGCATCCTTACCCTCCCCTTGTTTTGGGGTGGTCGGGATGCGTGTGGGAAGCATGGGTGGGTGCATTGATTGCAATGTGCATTGTGTTGGGACTAGAAAAGTGCAATTATCACCATCCATTCAATAATGATAGCAATAAGCAAGCTTCTGCTCCAGCGGCTAATTGGAACATCTGGATATGGTGTAATATTGCTACTGTTTTCTGTCC
>CM032178.1:9740364-9752547 GCA_018908115.1 Anopheles rivulorum
GGCGGCTACCATAAACCCCACCGCCCCAATCGAGCGTGTTTTACCAGCTGTTCACAAATCAACCTGCTTTGCACAAGTACAATTAGGGTCATGTTCTGGTCAGGTTCCGCCTATACCTACCGATGGGCGTCCTGGGTGGTATTGTGCAATGGTCGCTGTCTATTTGCATAATGGTTTTGTGTACAGTGTCACCACATGAAGGGGGGGGGGGGAGGGAGGGGGGGGAGGTTGTTCACGAGAAATGGTTCGTGTAGGGCGAGTGAACAGTTAGATGATTATGAAAGGTTTCATATTGCCGAATGGAAAATTGGGTAAACAGATGGTAACAAAATCTACCTCGAAAATACCTTATAAAGATACCTCTTCAATTACTTGAGAGGCCTTCAAGAAATAACTTCTTAAACTTCCCTGAATGTTAGTTGCTAAACTCATGTTTATTTTAATATCACTGTTTGATACTTGAACATCACCTCATAATGCTTTTCTCTTCACTCGTTAAGGGATTACCATAACGTACAACATATTCACTGCCATCATGGGAGCTTTTTCTCGTTATCCCGTAGTTTTCATGACGAAACGCTCGTAAACGTTGGCGGGAAAGCTGCTCAAATGAATCGTTATTTCAAACCTGTTTACGAGGCATTTTACGGAAAAAAGACACCAAAACCAGTGGATCGCATACGAACGATTTGTGCCACGATGTAAAATTCATCCAAACACCAAATTGATTCAGCGTTTTGTATGCCAAACGGCGGTTCGATTCGGTTTGCATGTAGACCTCTCCCAGCAGTAAACTTATAGCTAGTGTGAAAGATATGTAAATGTAGCGACGACGGTGGTTCACAATTTTATGTTTCCCCTTACCAAGGCATCTGCTCCGGCAGAAAAGAAAAGAAAATGGAAAATCGTCCTGGAAATTACAACAATCATCAGACAGGTTGGGAAAAGTGCATACGAAGAAAACCAAAAGTCCGTTTCAAACGGATTACTGTCTTGATGTACTTCTTGAAGTACAACGTCAACTTGAATGTAACATAAAAGCTTTTTTTTACCGAAGAAGAATACCGAAAGAGGCACATAGTTGAAAGAATGCTCTTCTTTGAATGTGTTTGTGCGAAAGAAAAAATCCCAAAGCGTGAAACATGCATAAGATAATGCACGGACAGTGAATGGAGGGAACTATTAACCTCGCTGCAAATAGGTCATCCGAGTGCAGAATGCAATGGACAAAAAGGGGATGGAAATGAGATTTTATAATTAAGAACACTTTGCACCCACCACGGTCAGCAACCCACCCCACACGAGCCTTCAGGGAGGTAGCACATTAGGATAAACAGTTAGCCGAAAGGGGGATGAACAAGCCCGCGTAGGGAAGTGAAAGTGCTAAGCAACTCTCCCGCGCACCAGCTTCTGCAGCTGATTTGAATAAAAAAGTCTTTAGCTGCTGCTGGTGGCCAACTTTTTTATCGTTACATTGGCTTTTTGTAAGTTATTTAAACGTAGCACTTCTTTGTGTGCTCCCGGAGCACTGGGTAATAATAATTAGCATTTATGAGTATAGAAATGTCTAAATTAGCCTGGTGAATGGTTTCGTCTCAACAATTATCAAATTGAATTGAGCAAAATGAGAAAGTGATTCTATTTTATTTGAAAGAATTATTTCCCATCGTACGATGGTTGAAATAATTTAATAAAAAGCAGCAACATTTGTGTTCTATTATATAAATATTTACTTCTTAGTAAAGCGAAATGTTTCATCATTAAACTGTTGAAATACAATTGTTTTATTATAAACATAATATTCACGATAATAATCTGTCTCAACAACACGGCAATAAACGACAAAATATAAATATTTCATATCCTGCATAATTTTAACCACGGCTGGGTAATCCCAGCAAACAACAACCGCACCGTACATGACAAAATCCCTATCACTCTTCCCAAAGGATCTGTTATGACAGTGAACAGTGAAAAACCGCGAACAAACCACCGGTCGGTTGTAAACAACATTCCATCCGAGGGAATGAATCCTTTTGATAAGTTGTGCTACGTTGTTGAGTTGTCATTTGTACACCTAGCACCGGGAACGTTTGCACCAATACTCAGTTGATCTCGCACTAAGCCGCATGGTGGTGCGGTTTTGTGTAATGTTGCTCAACAATGTATCGATGTGTTTGTATGCGTTCGACGGTTGATAAGAAACAGCAAATTTCAATGCTCATCGTACGTTGCAGCGTGTGTAAATATGTGTGCGCTTATGAGATTTGAGGTGCTTGGGTGCGTTAATTATTAATGCATTACGCATATTGTCAATGTTTTTTACTCAAACGCGTTTTTGCTCAAAATAACGATTTGAAAATTAACAACAAAAAAGTGACGTTCGTCGTTCAACATATTGATTTTGTATTTTGTTTGTTGAAATTTAAAAAAGAAATAAATATGTCAATTATGGCAACATATTCACTTGAAATTGTCTCATCTAATCTATGAGATGGCTTCTATCAACCTATTAGTACTTCTTTAATTAACTCACTGTATTGCATTGCACAGATTTTAATTGTTCTTTACCCGCTCCCAGTAAAGTCATGGTACAAAAACGATAAAGCACAAAAAGCAATGCCCCATCGTCGCCTTATGATAAGGCACCCATCACAATCGCAGACGGTTGCAACAAAATCGGCCCGGGTCATGGGTGTATCATAAATCGATTAGAGCCATCGTCGCCCTTACCTACACTTATCGTTCTGCGATCTTATTGCCTGTCCATCGTCCCAATAAGGCCGAAGTTGTACGGCGTTCGCCGGAACGCTGATTCACCGGAACGGTTATCGGTTAAGCTCAGCGAGTGACAATGGCAGATCCCTTGCGGACATCCGGGCTAAATGAAGTGCCAACTAGTATGAAAGGAGAAAGCAAGCCGGTTTTTTTGTTGTTGTACCGATGGCGTATAAAAACAGTCCGCTTGCCAACGAAACGACATCAGTCGGTTTTCGGTTCGCAGTGTACGCAACGCAACGCAGTGATTTCGAGTGGAAAAGAGTGACAACTCATCACTCATTCTGCAGCAACTAAACCTGACAACGCAAAACAACAAACATTGCTTTGAAGCAAGCTTCCTAAAATGAACCTATCGAGAGTGTTTATCGTCGTTCTGCTGGGCATGCTGCTGCTGCTCGGTGGACAAACCGAGGCGGGACATTTGAAGAAGTTTGGCAAAAAACTGGTAAGCGGCTAGTGGCCGGTTCACTGACCATTGGCAATCGGCCAGCTTTTTATTTGTTTTCGCAACCGAGATAGTAAGCTCGTTTCATGGGTTTCCGTACGATGCAGGAAAAGATCGGCAAAAATGTGTTCCACGCGGTGGAAAAGGTGGTGCCCGTGCTGCAGGGCGTACAGGATTTGCGTGAAGGAAAGAAAGGCTAGCAACGAGCTTGGTGAGGCCTGCAGCCATCGCAACCGTGCCGTGGAGAAGAAGGAGTGTTGACTGTTTTTGAGCTTGCAACCGTCAGAAACATCAAAGGAGTCACGCACAACGGAGATGTGAGATTGTGCGGAGCAATATTTTCGGCTGGGATTTAATCATTCACTCACAAATCAAACGAAACTGTTAAAACATTCTGCTTAAGAAATAAAAATGAGATAGTAGACAAAAAAGAAAAAGTTGTTGATACACCTTCACTGTCTTTACGAAAGTGAAGGTGGAGAACCTTTTTAGAAATGAACACTTTATATTACGTAGAATTTTAATATTAAGCCTTTTTTTAAACAACTCTGAAAGGCATTTGTTCCTGTAAGAAATATTGATCAGTAATATAATGTTAAACTCAAAGCAATGCAGGGGTAATTTGGTTCGAATTAATAATACCTCGAATGTGGGTATAAGTTGCTAATATTAGATTATTTATCGGTAGTTTTTCTCATTTCTTTTTGCTAGTTTATTTTAATGTATGATTTAGTATTTCTTTTTGTTTGCATTTAATGATCTTATTTCATATCTTCAATTTCACACCAAAACATACACCCACACAATCATGGCACTACATCAAATTTATGATCGAATGGTTTAGTATGTAGAAATCAATGCAAACAACAAGCTACAACAAAAGCAAACTTTACAAGCTATGAACACGAACGTAACTCAAAATTTCGAAACTCCAATGCATATTTCAACCAATTCAAACACCAATAAAAAAAAAACAAACCACCTTACAACCGGATGCAGCGATGTACGCGGAAAGCAGAAACATGGAAAATTCGCGCTGAAATGCTTTGCATTCGCTTCAACGCAACGGTACCATTGTGTGTGTGCGCGCGAGAATTGTGCATCCAGCACACAATGGTGTCCCGTGCACGGTCGGCAGAAACGTTCACGACCATCGCTAGCAAGCAACCCGGTACAAGCATCGGTAAGTCGGACAAGCGGCAAGAAATAACAAGCGAACCGGCTCTACATACGAACTCGCTACCATACGCAACGCAACGCAACACGACAGCAACACGCGACAACTCATCTGCTGATTACCTGGCGTCGGTCGGCTTGTACGTGACATCGTATTTGTCCACGGGCATCGTGTGCGGATCCATCGAGGTTTGCCATGAGACGCGTACGGATGTGGGCGTTAGGAAGGTGACGGTAATGTTTTCCGGTGCGGTAGGTATTGAACCTGTGAACAGGGAGAAAAGGGTAGAGTGTTACACGTTAGCAAGTACGAAACTGGAGCGCGGTGTGGCAGACTCTTTGGGAAAGCGTTAATTAAAAATGCAACGTTAATCAAACGCAGCAGCTCAGGTCGTCGGTGTCGTCGTCAGGCGGTACTGGTTTTCCCTAGTTGTGAGCAGCGCACAGTAAAACAGCACATAAAATCTGACCTTAGATCTTTCAATTAGCAGATCGTGAATCATATTCGGATGAGATGGAAAGAGAATGTAAGTAATACAATAAATCAGACGGGAATATTGCATTACATTAAATCAAATAATATTATGATAAAATTAGGGCTACAACTGGAACGGTTTCCCTATGAACTAATGAACAATGATTTTATAGTATTTTCAATGCCATAAAAATTATAGCATTAAACTCAACATTATTCGGACATAGTCTGGCGATATTCGATAGGATTTTTAAAGCAACAGGGTTTGAGTGTACTCCAAGATGAAAATTTAAATTAGATTTCATTTATGTTTCATTTTGGGGAAGATTTTTTTGAGTACTTTTTGCATTGACTTATAAATTGCCATAGAACTTAGAGTTCTTTATCTCAGTAAAAATAATCATTTAATTTTATGAAATTTAACAGATATTCAGGATTATTCATCCTCTCAAATATTCAACGTAGATATGTAGAAAAGATTCGGGTAGGTACTTATAATGTGATCCTATTTTATTTATGATACTCAAAAAGACAATTCTTTGCCATCAAGGTTACCAACTAGCGAGAAATGTAATGTATGGCACAAACTTTAAGCAAACCAACGGTTTCACCTTCAAAACTAAACATTTACTGCGAAAACAGTTAATGTAAAATTTCTCTTTAATAAAACCAATGTGATCGTTTCCAAGAAATGTTACACCAAACTAAAAGCCTGGCCCGATATGGATAGCCACCCAGCCAACCAACATTCCCCTCTCCCTCTCCCTCTTCACCCCCCTCAATAATTCCATCATATTTATGCGCACACTTTGCCGACAGCATTTACCACTACCATCGTAAGCGTTGGTGCTACGGCTGTTTTACAACCATGGCGCCCAGTTTTGTAGCGCTACTGCTTCACACCATCAAACTTTACAACAACGCCCAAATATGGACACGGTGCCGGTTATTAATCTTAGTGCGGCGGGACGTATCTTGGTGCTCGTCGCGCAGCCCCCAAAAAGACTTGCCGACGCACGAGAACGTAAACGTTAAAACTAATGACCTAATGACATGGTATTGGTCCGTTGGCTGCGG
The DNA here is from genome assembly GCA_018908115.1 of Anopheles rivulorum. Lineage (NCBI taxonomy): Eukaryota > Metazoa > Arthropoda > Insecta > Diptera > Culicidae > Anopheles > Anopheles rivulorum. The sequence continues at coordinate 9,746,319 of CM032178.1, forward strand.
TTGCGACCCGTTGCGAGCAAAAGCCGATCTCGAAAACAGGCGTGCAAAGCCAAGCATTAACAAAGCCGGTTCGAGCCTCCGGGACCGGTGGGTGTAAAGCTTTAATTAAAGCTCGTTCATTGTGGGCGTTTGCGTTCGGCAAACGTTGCCTTGGGAGGGCAATTACACTACCAGCAAATACGCCCCGACTATGGGGCTAATCTTTACTCCCAGCACTGTTGTAATCGAAGCGCATAAATCGGATGCTTTAAGCAGAGATAGAAGGTCCTATCTCCTGCGGAGGACCAGGAAAAAAAAAGCACGACGATAGCGTCATAAATTTGTTGGCAAGGAAAAGGAACAGCCCGCCACTTAACCTGCGACAAGGGAACGCAAAATTCTTTCTGGGGTCGTTTTGCAACCGGGTGATATTGTACGGTGAGCCGCAATAGCAATCTTGTTATGCTAATCTAGCATTTTCGAGGAAACTGTTGTCTCAAAAATCTCACGGCCCGCAAGTTCCTGCGTAACGGCTCGCTGGGATAACGCAGTGGGACGAAGTTGTTCTGATAATCATAAAACACATTCGCCTTATCAGATCGGTGAGCGGGCCTTCTAAGAAAAAGGGATACATTTTACCAGCACGATCGCCTGCCCTGACAGAAATGACTTTAAAAATAGCAATTTACGTATCTACCCCCCCAAGAAAACGGCACCCTCCATCAAGCTGTATGGAAAACAGTTTTTTCCAGCAAGCTATCCATTACTTGTTCCTGGTGGAAAAGAGCAAAAGCGAAACTTTGCAACCGATTGTTTTGGCGCGCACAAAATCAAGCGAAAACATTCGCTAAACCACTGCTGGCAGCACGGCACAACGGAAACCAACCAAAATCAAAGCTAACCGATCATCATCAATGAAATCGCTTCACGTTTTCTCCTCGCATTATTACTGCAAATAATGGCTGCGATTGATGTTGATGATGATGGACGTACGATTGGTGTTAAAGTGCGGTTCTTTCTGCTTGGCAACTTCAACAACAGCACAGGAAATGGAGCCTGGCAGGCGGTGCCGTGGTACTTTACATCAATCATTTTACATTTGTGCCAACCAGTTGTTTGCTTAGCTGGTTTCAAACATTTGTTCCATGGTCCGACAGGGGCTTTTCCTTTTTTTTTCCCCGAGAATGTTCATCGTCACCACCACCGTTGACCGTTTTCCCAAAAACGGAATTGATGGATGGCGTGCTCGCCTCGGTGCTGGGAGTTTTATTAATTTTGAGGTTTTGAGGCAAAGTTTCGCACGATCAGACGACACTGTTTGGTCTGCTTGAAAGTTAAATGTACAAGTCAAACAGATCAGCACGGCGAAGCTTGGCGATCTGTAGACGAAAACCTAAATTCTGGAAAACAGCTAGAATAACAAAGCATTTATCCATGATCGATGACTTTCCTGGAAATGGTAATGTATTGTCTAAGAAGCTTCAATTAGCATCCGACGAGCGAGGTGGATGCTAGAAGGAAGGGCAAAACAGCATCAAGCTGCATCATTTACTTTACTTTGCTCGAGTGAAAAAGTGCAAAAATGGAGTTAGAAAGTCTGGTTTACCGTACAACTCCGACGCGAAACTATGTACGGCACACCGAAGCAGCGCTTGGATGGAAGTATTAATTTTGACAGCATAATAAAAGATTAATGAACGTATTTTGGATGCTTTGGATCAAAAATTAATCTGCTACCGTGCGCAACCGGACGAAGCATCGCGCTCCGGGAGCGTACAGAAGCTTCTGACGCGAAAGCATCATCAGCCCAAAAAGTACAAGCGCGAATCGAGCTCATTTCCATAGCCACCGGCGAACTTTTCCGGCTCATGCTTCGCTTGATCACTCATGTTTCTCCTGTGCAGGATCTATAAGTATATCCCAGCGCATGCATTCACGGAGCCGGAAATGATTCGAACGTCGGCAATCGTGCTCCGTTCGACTGTGCATGATAGGATTTCCGTGTGCATGAAAAGCATGTGAGTTTGGCACAGGATGCCTAAAGTTGCTTCTCCTATGCAAATTCTCATAAAAAAGGTATTCAATTATATTGTTTAAATATAAGCAATTCGAGAAGGCACTACTCGTGAAGCTAAATTTATGGAGTGATTTTAATAAGGAGCATGTGAGCACTGGATCATCACAGCTACTCCGTTGCTTCGTTCCAGAGCTTTATCGTTCCATCTACTCGCAAGTAGCCACAACAACAACATCCTTGTCAACAAGGAACTTTCGCCAACCATCGAACCAATCAATATGGCTGGTGTAATGCGATGGGCAGACGCACATCTTCATCCACGGCTGATACGTGCCGGGAAAGCACAATGATCGCACCCGACAGCCTGCTTTATCTGCCATCGACATCATCGATGAGGGAACGAAAGTAAAAAGCACGAAGAGAACAATCTACCACTACCAAAGAAACAAGCGTGAAGCATCAAAATCTCATCAATTATCCTAATTATACCATAATCGATGGGGCACGGGTGTGATATGTGGTGTGATATGTTTAGTGAAGTGATAAAGTAAAATAATTAATCGACCTCCCGTGTTTTCCGTCCCGTTTTCGGTGTGAGCAGAAGCAGAAAGGAAAACATTTCCTGTTGGCAATGGAAGAAACCCACGTACTACCTTTGAGCTACTTCCCGAACGCACCCGGAATGTCTAATTGGTGACACGTTCGAGTGCTTCTCATCGATTCCCGAATCGACCGACCGACAAGTCCCGGCTCTGTTTCGGTGTTTTAATTTTATCTTCTTTCATGGAAGCCGCTTTGCTTCCCCGCCAGGCATCTCCAGAGACGAACAACTTCCGTGCCGTTCAGTCCCTTTGATCGGATTGCAGCTGCTGCTCGAGCGGATTTCGCACTAAATTCAGCATTACGACAGTGTCAGCTTTCTCAGGCATTGCTATTATTGTGTTGGGCTTGTGTTCTTTTCCTCCATCTTCTTGTTTTCTTCTCTGTGTCCCCAGCTTATCGCACCCTGCGGCACAGTAATGGGGAAGGATGTCTAAGTTGTCAGATTAATTTCTTGAAGAAACATTCCCGACCCATCCGGCCCCGGCGGTGTCTCCATTTTGAAGAACTTTTGCGCAACCGAGTTCGCCTTACGTTTTGGGCTGACAAACGCTCTGCCGCTTTCCTGCTGGCTCTGGCTCGCTGACCCAATTTGGTTGTTTTTCCACCCGGTATTCTTTCGCCTAGAAGGGTAGAGTTTTGAATGGCAAAGCGAAGTTGAAAGTGAGCACCACTGTCACTTGAGCTGTCATTAACGGTTTGTTTTTTTTCGTTTTATTTCGCCCCAGCGAAGGTTCGGATGTGTTGAGTAATTTATGTCGAAAGCTTTTCCGACTCTTCGCGTTTACTTTTTCACTAGAAGCTGGGAAGAGAGTACACGGGGATTTGTTTGAAGGGTTTTGGTCGAAATGACAAACAATTGCGCACACAGTAAACAGTGTAATGAAAGTATTTTCCTTCCCTGATGATGGGAAACGGGGATCATGTTTTGCATGATTAGGGCAGTTTAATGTTTATTTACTTATCGTTGTTGAAAGTAAAGTCTTTTAAATACTGGATCTTACGCTGAACATCCTTCACATTGCAAATATTAGGATGAAGTAATGAAAATGAATTAAACTGTGTTCTTTTCCTTACTTTGCGGTAGAATATTGGAAGACGATGAAATTGAAAGATTAAACACGCAATATCGGGTAATTGACAAAGTTGCTAAAAGAATTTACAAGTTACTAATCAATTTCAATGTTGCCTTTCTTTTGATAATCGTTTTTTGATCATTAATTCCACCTTATCCCTGGATATCATTTATAGCAAAAATCCCTCTGAGAATTTCTTTTAAGATCTACCCAAAAACAACAATTATCTTCCTTTCCTTTTTAGACAAACCTTTCCATTTAAATTGTGTGCTTCTTTCAAGCATCCCCTTTCTTTCTTGCAGCTGATTGCTTAGCTGATCAGCACGGGGGCTAGACACTTTAGTCACCAGCTCAATCTTTCATTCATTTGCTTCTGTTTACCCCTTCCCGTTGACAAATGGGGCCAATCGTACTAATGGCACACCAAAACCCAACGGCCTAATCGGGCCGCTTTATGGGAAAGGAAGACAACGACCGGTAAGACAATCCTTCCATTATGCGGCGGCCTTTCTTTTTCACCAGCGTTGCAGCTCTATCGTCTTCGGTACGGAGATAAATCAACGGTTCGCCTAATTAAATTTTCATGAGCGACACAGTTTCCCGTATAAGTTGTGCTTCGACGTACGCTGCGCGGTCGAAGACAGTAGCCATCCCTGGAGCGATGATCTTAAATAAACACACGCCACGCCGGAGAAAAAGTGACAATGGAAGAATGTGTTACGATTTTCGGTTGGCGTGTTTGTTTGCCATTGATTGAGGTGGCTTGAGTGGCTGCTGGGGATACATTCGAGCAATAGGAAAGCAAGGTGAACAATCAGGGCACCAGGAAAGCAGCTTATTGAGTTGGAACCGCATTACCAATAATCTTTGTTTCAATTACACTAGCGAATTGGACGGTTACAGCAATAAGATCAGGAGATTCGTAATTGTATTAGATCTTTTTGAAACAAACATTGTTTTATTGAGTATCACAAGAACATCTTGCTTACTCCACAAAAGTCTAAGTTTAAATTAAGGAAATGCTGTTAAGGGACTCTTTGTAAAATTGTTTACTTTTTTCCTTACATAAATTATACCATCTTGAAGCCACATACTGCATACTTTCTCTTTTAAAGAAAGGAAATGTCTTCCACAATTTTTCCTTCTCTTTCAAGCATCAAACCACTTATTTATCATTTTACGAAACATTATTTTTCTTCCTCCAAATGCCATGAACCAATCTTCAAAGCGTCGAAACTTTTCCCTTCTTACCAGTGTCACAGCGGGCTCGTTGTTAGTTTTTTTTTGTTCCTCCTGTTGTGGTCCATGTGTAATGAAAATGGATATTACATGTAGATTGTCGCACTCTCACGCAGAACTTGCTCAGGGCGGTTGGGCAAAAAAAAGTACTCATCGCCCAAAAGAAAAAAAAACTAAAGGTGCCAACTTCTGTCTTACTACAACTTACTGTCTTACATTCAGCAACTGAAGGTGGGTTGTGAGTAAATAAGAATGGCAACTAACTTTCTTTTCGGAGGCTTTTTCCATCGATCTTTCGCCGTCCTGCCGCCCGTCTGTAAGGTGTTTCGAGCTTGTCCTTTTAGATTTTCTTTTTTGTAATGCGGTAATATTACCAAACGGAAATGCTTTTCACTTGAAGGTTCGTGCCTCTAGGCTGGCGAACCTTTTCTCAGCAGTAACTTTACAGTTTCCACCTTTCATAGCTTTTCCCACGAACCGTGCCACCCACAGGCTTTCGAAAAACTGTGCCACGAGAAGATGGGCCGCAGAAATCTTGATGATGGCCCCGAATGGCTTGTGAAAATGTAGTGAATTCTGTCACCATCAGTAGCTTCCCTCGAGACCGGGAACGGTCGTTCGTACGTTCTTTTGCAGCAGTACAAAGCTGTCCCATCCAGCACTCATACGTGTGTGTGTGTGTGTGAGTGTGTGTGAGTACTTTTCCTTCGTGTGAGGCGCATGATTTGCATACTCATTTCGCATTCCACCGGCCCATTTGCTGGGTGGAAGTAAATGGGAGTTTGGTACGAGCACTGGGACCACCCGGGACGTGCGTTGCGCAGCCGTGCTGCGGGTATTTTCCACCAATTATTGAAACATAATTGATGCTGAAAATAGCTTCCCAACCAACCATTACGGCACCACCAATGCTCCAAAAAAGGTATCGAACAAACGCCGAACTCGATAAGAACGAATTGAATTTGCACAGTCGCTGACGCAGGCACGACACTAACGAATCCAGTCGAGTACTCTAGCTCCTGGGTCGGTCGACGGGGTCGGTGATGATTAGTCCTTAATTGTGCCGGGAATTGAACTGTCACCTCCGGCGGGTAGATCATTGGATGGTACGTTTTATGCTAGAACTGGTTCATCGGTTTTGTCTTTTGTGATTCCCTTTCTTATGGGAGCGGTAATGGTAAAATGAAAATCCCATTATCTTGGAATGGGTTATCAGATATATTATTCTTCTATTTTAAATGGAAAGATCATTCATTTTATTTAGTTGCATTTCGTATTTATGTTATGCAATGTTCATTTGGTTTATTTAAACAAATTA
>CM032178.1:9795435-9807146 GCA_018908115.1 Anopheles rivulorum
CAAAGTGCCGAATGCCTAAATTAACCAACTATTAACCAAGGAAGTTGGTCAACTTCTCCTTTCGCTTTCCGGCCGCGAGTCGATACGCGGTATGACGAAGTTATCGATCGTACCGTTGCACCGTTCGGTCACCTCCAGAAACTTGCCCATGCGCTCCAGCTCCGGCAGCGTGGTCATATGCAGCTCCTGCCCAATCGACAGTACCGTATAGTTCGTTGGTTCGCCATCCCTACCCGGTACCGGTCGCATCGGTTCCCAACGGCAAGGAACGTTCGTCCGATCGCACGCTGGCGTCGGGTCGGAATGTTTCGCAAAGTTGGTCCACATGCGCACCATCAGCCGGCGCATCCGATAGGCCGGATCCGAGGGTGGTATCTCCGTGCGCAGCAACGGCGAGCTGAACAGATAGTACACTTCATCGATGTGACAGGCACCGGGCAGGTGCTGGAACTTGAGCAGCTCCTTGCCTTTGTTCAGCGAACCTTCGAACGCGAACCGGTACGAATAGAGTGGTGTCTTTGTTTGATGTTCGGTCCACAGCTTGCACAGCACGTAGTACCCTACCACAAAGCGATCGGTAAGCAGGTCCACCAGCCGGGTCAGATTCGCACGACCGATCGGCGCATCGCCGAAGTAATGCTTCTTCATCTCCTCGCCGAGGGCGCGTGCCGCCGGGCTGAAGAAGTCAACATCGAACGAACGGCAGATAAACTTCTCCGGCCGGCTGTTGTACACCGCAAGATTCTTTATCATATCGACCAGCTCCATCATACCCTCCTTATCGTTGTACCCGCACAGTACCGGCACCGGCAACCGGTTCACCTCGCGCAAATACTCCATCGGTGTTTTCAGCAGCACCGGATCGGCCGACTGCGCCCGCTCGATGACGGCCGTAAATGGGAACTGAAAGATCGGCTCATGTTCTCGCTCGCGAGCCGACAGCACTAGAAACTGTGCCTCGTACAGCCGCCGTGCCGGGACATCGCGCAGCGTACTGAGCACACCCTCGTCCGATGTGCCCTCGTAACCGAACACACGGGCCAGCGAGCGCGCACGCTCTTCCGGTTCCGTTTGGTAGATCAGGTCGGCAAATATCGTGGCACTCTGGGCGATGGCTTTGTGGAAGTACTGGCGCGAATGGTCGGAAAAGCAATGCATCAGCACGTTACTGCCACCGGAACTGGCACCGAAGATCGTCACATTGTTTGGATCACCGCCGAACGTTTGCACGTTCTGTTGGATCCACTGCAGAGCTAAGCGCTGCCGGCAAGGAGAAGACCCATCAATCAGCAGGTAAGAGCAAAAATAATTGAAACAAACGTACGAAGTTTCATACCTGATCCTTTAGGCCAGCATTACCCTCAATACCCGCTTGCGGTAGGCAGAGAAAGCCAAGCACACCGAGCCGATAGTTTACCGTGGCCACAACCGTACCCTCCTGTACGAGATAGTCCGGCAGGTACAGGCCACTGTCGCCATTGCCACCGGTCATGCCACCACCGTGAAAGAACACCATCACCGGCAACGGTGACGCCGGTGACGTCGTATCGCCCACCCTGCCAATCGCCGGTGTGTACACGTTCAGAAACAGCCCGTCCTCCGAACCGGTGATCTCGCGCGTGATCACATCCCGCCCGAAGCAGCTGCTGCGCTCCCGGCTACAGTCCAGGTACGAAACGGCATACCGGTCGATCGGCACTGGCGAGGCAAAGCGTAACTGTCCTACCGGTGCCTTTGCGTACGGGATGCCCTTGAAGCAATAGTACGGCTTGCCGTTCGGTAACCGATCCTTGGTGCCGTATATGGAGCCCTGCACTACCTTCACCATTATGCGGGCCGATGGCTGTAACGGACGGATGATCAGTACAAATACACACACACACACACAACACACACACTTACATCGTATTGTTGAACAGTCGAACCTGTCCCACCATCAGACATTGCCGGGTACGGTTTGCGCACATTTCGCATCACCATGCTGGAAACGAATCACACTAAACAACAGCCGCAAGCCGTTCTTAACTGCAGCGAACGAGCGCGCAGTGTATCGTTTATAAATCGTTTCCATCCAAAAAAAAAAAAGCTAATGCCGAAAGCACTAATCGAAGCACAACAAAGCACCTTACGCGCACACCTTTTGGTCGGGTGTCACGATTAGCGGTGTCGATGGCAGCAATGATTAGTTGGCGATGCAACTGCATACATCATTAGCATACGATTATTCGACGCTTAGCCGGCCATACAGCGTGGCCCCGTTGCGTCTGCCACCCAACATGAAGCACACCTGCGCGTCACCACCCTCGGTGGGCCGCGAAATTGCGACGGTGATTTGCTGCGTCTCGATGACTACATCGAGTTGCCCAAGCTTAACCCTTGGTTGGTTAGCGCAACCGCTGACGCAGTCGACTACCCCTTCAACTCACCAACAAGGCTGGCGTACAAGAGAAAACGTAAGCGACTGTAGCTTAAAGTAAAATAAAGCAGAAAAAAACTCCATTCACTCTTATCTCGATAAAGGGGGTGGGTGGGGGTGTAGTTTCTTTCGGTTTTGCCACCTGCAATGTCTGATATTTCGGATATCGTTCGCGACGTACAACAATCCAGGCTGGAATGTTATCTTACATTCCCTACGCACACACACACACACACACACTTTCAGTAAATGGGTTACACCAGGGAAGGGTTATGCATTTCTACGGAATACTCCACCAATACAACAGTCCAGAGGCACGAGGCCGATTGTACTGCCTGTTGCTCACGGTAGCAAATTCGGATTGAAACGTTCGGCAAGCGATCTCCAAAACTGTATCCTATCCGGCAGCGGATTCTCCACAATCTCCACCTGATCGTTCAGATCGACGGCACGCAGCATAAACGGTTCACCGGCAGCGGTCGGTGGCAGTGGTTCCCACCGGAATCCAACCTCCTCCCCATCCGGTGTGGGACAACCGAACTTGGCAAAGTTCGTCCACAGCCGGCACAGTAGCGTGCGGGCAAGATCGGGCCCGGAACCCGGCTCCACGCGGGCAGTAAACTCGCTACCACTGAACAGATACGGCAGCTCATCGGCATGGGCAGCGCCGGGCGTACCGTCCGGCACATCAAACTGCTTGCGCAGCTGATTCAGCTCGCTTTCGTAGGAAAAGCGGTAGAAGTATAATGGTGCTCTAGTCCAAAATCAAAACAAAGTATTAAAGTAAAAAAAAAAGAAGATAAATATACATGATCTTCGTAACAACGCAAAGCCACGTGACGTACTCGTGCTGATATCTCGAATGCAGTTCGGCGGCCAGAAACACGGGAAAGTAAAATCCAACATCCGCCACCAGATCCAGCAGCCGGGGAAACTCGTCCCGGTCGATAGGTTTGTCCTGGAAGTAGAACTGACGCACCTCCTCCACCACGGCAGACACAAAGTCTCGCGGTACACCGAGATCGAGCGGTAGCGCCATCGCCAGGTTGCCCGCCACCACATCGAACATGCTTTGCAGCAATCCATAAAACACCAAACCCTCGGCACTGGTCACCCCGTGTATCAGCGGTATGGAGGTTGCGTTCGGTTGCTTCAGCAGTTCCTCGCCACGCTGCAGAATAATCGCATCTTCCGAGGAGGCATCTTCGATCGTTGGAATGAAGGGCGATACGAAGTAGATGGATTTTGCCCCATCGCCGAAGGCTTTCGGAGAATTCGACACCAGCTCGTCGACCGAAGCGCTCACCAGCGTATCTATGCAGTGATATTAAATATTTGCTATTGTGCATTGAACAGAGCAACCTTATCTCCATCTAGACTCACCAAGAACGCCAGCATCATCATCTCCTGCGTAGCCCAACGCAGCAGCCAGCTTGCGCGCGTTATCCTCCGGCGAGTACTGCAAAACCCACGGACACAGTACCGATCCCGACTGGCAGATGGCTTTGTGGAAGTACTGGCGCGATTTCGGGCAGAGGTAGTGCCAGTTGACCGACGCACTGCCGGCACTCTCGCCAAACAGTGTCACGTTCGACGGATCGCCCCCGAACCGGGCAATGTTCTCCTGCACCCAGCGCAACGCTAGCTGCTGATCCTTTAAGCCCTGATTACCGTGCACACCCATCGACGGTAGGGCGAGAAAGCCTAGCGCACCGAGCCGATAATTCATCGTCACCAAGATAACGCCGTGCTGCAGCAGAAACTCTGGTCCGAAGTAGTCGGAATTGCCACTGCCCGTGTAAAAGCCACCGCCATGTATCCAAACCATTACCGGCTTCAGTGTGCCGAGCGTGTCACTCGGTGAGCTCGGCGTGTACACGTTCAGATACAGACAATCTTCAACGCCGGTCGTGCCCGGTGGCAGCGGCATCACGGTAAGGCATGTTCCACGCTCTACGCCACACTGGAGCGGTTGTTCGGCAAACTTGTCCACCGGAACCGGGGACTTGAACCGCAACTCCCCAACAGGTGGCTGAGCGTACGGAATACCCTGGTAGGAGTAATACTCCGACCCATTCGCGAGTGCCTTCCGCCGGCCAACTATTTTCCCCGGCGCTAGCTCAAGCTCGATCTCGTTGGCAAACACCAACGGAGGGCCACCATTATTGGTCACACTTTCCGGCTCAACCACGATCGGAAGATCTTCCGCTGGAGGCTGTAAAGGTGCATAACGAACACTGTATTACATCATACAGCCCCGGATCAACGGAGCAATTTGCACACAGGCACAGACTTGCAGCTCACCTGATAAGCGGTCGCCGGTGGCAGAGAGTTTGGATCCACTGCCGGTGGCAGCGGATTCTTCGGCACAACCGTCGGCGGTACGTACAGCTTGCGGATAACCATCGTGTTTGGATGTTTGCTCGGCACTGAACCAACCAACGCCCGCACCCGAAAAAAAAACGCAACGCACCGCGTTTAGATGATTAAAGTTTAACGGTTTTGCTATCACTGGGGTACCGTGAGAGATAAGATTCGTCGCGGTGCAGCTATTTCCAGTTCTACAAAGCAAACATAAAGCTCTGCTCACCAGCAGCGCCGCTTTGAAGATGTCCGACGGGAATGCGAAGATGCATACGCCGTTGTACGCCCAAGAGTATTTGTACAAAATTTAAGCTTACGCGAAAAAAAAGGGCGCCAAATAGTGCGTAATCGAATCGCAAACTTCGTGTCGTGCGTATAGATAAATGGGATGAAAAAGATACAATTTTCGGTATTTTTATCTTAAACGAGTATTCCGATTTTATCACTAACGAAAATTTCCACTAAATTTGTAAGATTCCAGTGTCCTTGTTTATACATTTCTCAACAATTATGTTTTATATATAACGAAGCAAATCTTAGCGCACGATAACCGTATCTTATCGCACATGTGTGACACATGCACTATCAGATCCTCCAATAAAAGCCGATTAAATTGGATAACAGATATGACTCGATTTGACCTTAAACCAAACATTAAACGAACTGACCTGATAGCATTGTCCGACAACAAACACACATTTCTATAAAGCCACCATAACTGTGATTTGTTTGCAGAAAATATGGAATAAAAATATGCGACTTCAGGTTCATAAAATAATTATGTCATTTTTTCTAATTATTGTACTTGTTAAAGAATTCTCTCCAAAAGGCGACACGATCGTGGAATAGATTTTGTACCATTTTCGGTTCGGTATTGATTTCTAGCTGCTGATAAATTAAACGATCCCTCGTTCGATCTCTTTAGAGACGTCCAAAAGAACAAGGACATATGGATCACTCTTTTGGGAACCGTAACTCCACGGATTCCACCCGAACTCGGAATCCTCCAGATGTAGTTGTCTCGTTCGGGCATACCTAGCCCACAGAGTGCACAACAGGTTACAAGGAAAATAGTCTAATGAATAAGATGTTTCAATACAACACCCAACAGCTGCGACTTACCATTGCCTAGCCTGCAGTTCAGCAGCTAGTACGGCCGGAATCACATATAAAGTGTCCGTAAAAATGCGGCTCAGTTCCAACTCCCGCTCTCCGCAGTGAGACACTCCAGCATGACCGCGGTAGAAATCGTCCACGCTCGTCCACCGGAACATTTAGCCAGTCAGGAATAAAGCAACACTTATCCTTCCCGTCGAGGTCTATATCGGTATACTGGAAGAAATCTTATCTTATAGAATGCTTCCTCATTCGTCACACCGATTATCATTGGTTTGTACTTTCGATATTCGATTGTCGCAGCAGCACGAATACATCTTCCGTTACTATTGGATCTCTCGAACCGGGTTCCTCAATAACCGGTAGAAACGGAGTCACCAAACCGAGCATACTCTCGTCCACTCTTAGTGCATTACTTTGCCATTCCTCCAACGATTCCGGTGAAATACGGAGGATAATTTCTGCAAACATTAAAAAATGGTTAAAAATATTCAGAATATATATTGTAAAAAAAAAACTTTTCCCCTATTTAACTCAACCTACGCAATACTTCCGCATCGCTAAGGCGCCACATGGTTCCGCTAGCCAACGAGCTGTCTGTTCCGGATGTTTTTGAATCGCGATCATATGATCTGGCATATGATCGTGTGAAACAGATGATGCGATCCCGCGGACAGATAATGCAGGTGTGCCGAAATTGCTTCGGCACCTTCCCCAAACAGGGTCACATTGCTAGGGCTACCTCCGAACTTGCGGATATTCGTTTGCACCCATTCCAGTGCCAAGCGTTCATCTTTCAATCCCATATTGCCGTAAATGCCCACCGATGGTAAACAGAGAAATTCCGCTGGCCCTAGCCGATAGTTCACGGTGACGACAATTATCCCGCTCGGGGTGATAAATGAACGAGTGGCCACTTCCGGTACAGAATGCAACACCGTACAGCCACACCATGACGGGAATCGTATGACCGCCCAAAAACTTTCCCTCGTCGAAGCTGTACGAAGCGCGGCCGTTGGGTTTATCGGCGAGTAAACATTCAGGTACAAACAATCTTCCGATGCGAACTCCACTTCCGGTGGCATATAGCAACTTTGAAGCAGTAACACAGAATATTGCTCCATGGCATTCGGGTAAAAAAGCCTTTTATCAGACCGGAAGATATATTCAACGATGCAATTTTCGGCCATTTCCTTGCGATTAATTTGCGTTTGTCTGAAAGAGAGAAAGGGGGGGGGAGAGAGAGAGAGAGAGAGAGAGAGAGAGAGAGAGAGAGATATTAAAATATAAAGACATAAACAAACAGTTGCGATAGAGCGAGAAGAGCTGATTACAGATAAATGCCGTACGATGCACAGTTTCCGAAACAAAATAAACGATCAAAGCGGGACAAGCGAACCAATTTCGCACTACCAACACTGGGATTCTCTGTTAGTAACAAATTTGAAGGTCAGACACAAGGTTAAGATGAAGGCTCGTCAAACAATTACCGCCAATATCAGTTCGTTAGTGGTGACGATCCACCCAAAATCACTGCACAAGACAAGATGCAACCACAGCCACGATGACACCGTACGAGTACGCGCTCGGTCCGATTACATCGCACCCACCCCGTTTGTGGGTTGTGTATGTGTTGGTGAGCATAGCGAACCGCAAACATCGGGCAATACATCAGCAGGCATTTACTTTATGATAAGCACGATCATTCCGCGCTTCAGTGTGCACTGGGTTATTGTACGATCAACATCAACAACCGACCGAAGCGGGAATGGCTGATAGAGTGGTAGCTGTGTCGCTTCCATCCGGCAACATTGTGGGCGTAAAGAGCGCTCTACCGAATGGGACGGATTGGTACGTGTTCAAGGGTATCCCGTACGCAGAACCACCAGTCGGACCGCTACGCTTTAAACCACCGGTCACCCTTGCGACGCTCCCGGCGGATCCGCTAGAATGTTTCACCGATGGGCCCAGCTCCTTGTCGGACGATGTGCGCTTCAAGCGTATGTCCGAAGATTGTCTCTACCTGAACGTGTACAGTCCCCAGTTGCATCCAAAAACGCCACTCCCGGTCATGGTGTGGATACACGGTGGTGGCTTCTATTCCGGTACCGGTGATTCGGCGCTCTACGAACCGCCGTACCTTGTGCAGCAGGGCGCTGTAGTCGTGTGCATCAACTACCGTCTCGGACCGCTCGGGTTTCTTGCACTCCCATCGGCCGGCATTGGTGGCAACATGGGCCTCAAAGATCAACGCATGAGCCTGCGCTGGGTGCAGGAGAACATTGCGCGGTTCGGTGGCGATCCGCACAATGTGACGATATTCGGCGAAAGTGCCGGTGGCGCTTCGGTACATCTGCACTATCTTAGTGAAGCATCCCGGCAATATTTCCACAAAGCTATCGCCCAAAGCGGCACCGCATACAACGAGTGGGTGTGGCAACGCGATGCTGACCAACGGGCCCGGAAGCTTGCCCGTCTGCTCGGTGCACGGGATGATACGGATGAAGCAGTACTGGACACGCTTATGGGCGCATCCGCCGAAACGATGACGGCAGTACAAAACGAATGCATGACCGAGTGGGATCGGACAATGCTGGTACGGTTTCCCTTCACGCCCGTCATCGAACGGGTGGACAGTGTGGATGCCATCATCACGGAACATCCGTCGCGAGCTATCGAGCAGATGTTCCGGAAGGACATTCCTCTGCTGATGGGCGGTACCAACGACGAAGGTTTAGTGCTGTGGACGATGCTTACCGAAAAGCTGGCCCTGTTCGAAAGCGATCCAACCCGACTGATACCGTCGACGCTGGACGTGCGGAGCGAGGAAGATAAACGGTACGCCAGAGAGGCGATCGAGAAGTTTTTCTTTCCTGATCGTTCGATTTCGGTGGAAACGATGCGCAACATTACGACGGTGTTGGGCGATAACTTGAACACATTTGCTAGTTATGTCGCCACGGAGCTGCACGTTCGCTTCCAGCGGTAAGCAGTGGTGCGTACTTCGTGTGAGTTAGCGTACAATGCAATCGTAATATCTTTTCTCCGTAGTGCGCCACTTTATATGTACATCTTTTCGCACATGGGAGACCTTAACAAATACCGCGAAGAGATGAAAGTCCCGGCAGACCAGATCGGTGCCTGCCATGCCGACGACTTGTACTATCTGTTCAGGTGCGTTTACTCCGTTGTCTAAGTGTACCTTTTTATGTTTTCCTCCTTCTAACGCTGTTCCTATCCTAGCTCCTCGCTGTACAACACGGATGCGGTACAAGATCACACCGAGACGGGACGGTTCCGTGAATATTTCTGCAACCTGTGGGTGAACTTTGCCCGTTTCGGAAACCCGCATGCAACGATCGTCGACTGGCCACCGGTGGAACGTGTGACGGACGAATCGGTCAGCTTCTATCCAGCGGCAATGAACCTGAAGGACATTGGCGACTGTACAATGACGAGCGATTTCTTCCGCGAGCGTTTCCAATTTTGGAAGGAACTCTACCACAAATTCAATGGTTCTCATCTGCTGCCGAAAGTGGAGTAACGCAGACAAGCATCACTGAGTTCGATCACTGAGGGTCGGTTTATTAAAAAAAAAAAAACGTAAACAATAATATATAATCCCACTTTCATTCGTAAAGCGCGTTGCACGTTGCAAACAAGCCCCAATCTACAGCTTCACTTTGAGAAAATCTTCATTCCATCGCTTATAGACACTTCTCCAGAAGTCGATACGTTCCTTGGCCGGGTCCATCATCATCTTCGGCTCGGCAGCAATATCTAAACATTTCAGCTGAAACGGTGCACTAGCCTTGCACGGGGCAACCTTGTCCACCGGTTCCCATCGGCACGGAACACTTCGATCGGCAGCCGGTGTCGGATGTCCATACTTTGCAAAGTTGGTCCACAGCCGACACATCAACTGACGCACGCGTCCCGCTTCCGTGTCCGGCTTCACATCATAGTTCGCCAGTCTCATCCTAGAAAGCAAAACAAGCGCATAATGTATTGACTGCAAAATGCGATCTGCAGCGGCGGATCTCCACTTACAAGAACAGGTACGACAGCTCGTCCGCATGGCAAGCGCCGGGAATGGTTAGTTGAAGCAACTTTTTGTACATGTTCAGCTCACCATCGTAGCTAAACTGATAGTAGTACATGGGCGAATCTGGCTGATGGCGTGCGTGTAGTTCCGCGCACGTGTTCGCCAGTATGCCAAAGTGATAATCCGTCATTAAATCTGCCAGCTGGTTCACGGTTTCCTTCGTGACACCTTGCGCTCCGCAGTAAAATTCCTTCACCTCCTTGGCCAGTTCCTCACAGGCGGCACTACCCGGTGCAACGTTAACCGTGCGCGGGATCATCCGTGCCATATCGTTATCGTACAGGTCAAGCTTTTTTACAGCGTCCATCATCATAATAGTGCCTTCACGATCGTTGTTGCCAAAAATGATCGGAATGGACGATACACGACCCGGCTGTTGCATTGCCACAAATGGATGTACCGGCACGACCGTATTATCATCATGCTGTCCTTCTTCCACAACGGGCTTGAATGGCATTGGCAAACCACGCCGTTTCTCGTCCGCAGAAAGGGTATGTATCATGAGCCCCATCAGTTCCGCTTTGTCGGCATTCAGCAACGTCCGGTACACCTCCTCATCGGTTTTCGCGTCCGCATTGATATGTCTGGCGAGCGATCTTGTGCGGTTTACGGAATCAACCTGCATAACCCATTCCATCGTCGAGATACCACTCTGACAGATCGCCTTGTGGAAGTATTTTTGTGACACCGGTGAAAGCATATGAAGATGGACGGATGCAGCGCCGGCACTTTCACCAAACAGTGTCACATTGTTCGGATCACCGCTAAAGTGCGCTATGTTCTGTTGCACCCAGCGCAACACCAGCAGCTGATCCTTCAGGCCGGCATTTCCTTCGATTCCTTGGCTTGGCAGATGCAGAAAACCAAGCGATCCGAGACGATAGTTAAGCGTCACCACGATCACATCCTCTTGCAGCAAATATTCGGGCGAATAACTAAAATTATAACGAAACCAATGAACGGGACACTGTTGTGTAAATGTGGTGGACAAGAACAAGTGGTTCCTACCAATCACCATTGCCACTGCCGAACAGAAACGCACCACCATGGATGAACACCATCACAGGCAATGGTTTGTCGCGCTTGTCCATGGCAGGCGTGTACACGTTCAAATGTAGACAATCTTCCGAACCTTCCAGCTCCTGGGTGAACATGTTTCTACTAAAGCAAACATCGCGCTCGACACTACAGTCCAACACCGGATAGGGGAACCGTTCTAAGGGTTGTGGCGCTCGGAAACGCAGTTCACCTACCGGAGGCTTCGCGTACGGAATACCCCGAAACGCACAAAACGTGTTTCCATTCGGAAGCTTTTCCTTCACGCCACTCACCGTACCTTGGTGAACCTTAACATTCACACGATCGACGTTTCTCATCTGCGAATGGACGTGGGAAGCAAAATGATGCAAATTAGCCAACTAGCCAGCACAGACAGATACGTCGGAAGGTGAACGTCTTCCTACTGTTTTGTTTGTTTGTTCCACCAGCCACCAGAAAACGCCACACACTGCCAAAATGGTTTTACATACAACTGAACACACTTTACATCATATCAGAAACAAAGTCGTAAAACTGGAGATAAAAAAGCATGATAGATGAAGTGCCAACTCATGCAACGCACGCAATTGAACGCTATTCCTGATCAACGGAGTACCTTGTCTCCCTCCCCTCGGATGCGAAGAAAATAAGTACAAAGGTTATTAGTAAAGC
>CM032178.1:9811100-9825381 GCA_018908115.1 Anopheles rivulorum
TTCCGGTCATCGTGCAGCGCACGTTTGGCGATGGATACGACATCGTACAGCTTGGTACGGTCTACCGTGGGCAGCAGATACGGTGGTCCACCAATTTCCACTAACGCCGGACTACCGTTCAAGCCTGAAAAGTAAGCAAAAAAGTAACATTTGCCTTAGCGCAACGAGAAACAAAAAAGCGCACAAATCGTGAGCCGAGCGAAAACCGATCTTACCACTGCCAGCGAGATGGAATGGAGCCTTGCTCAAATCCGGACACTCGACCACTTCCACATTCACCGTGGCAAAACAGGATTTCAGACCGACCGCAAGCACTGAAACGAAATATATGCTTGTCAGCTGTTACCCATTGTCCTCCCCCTCCCCCCCCCCCCTCCCCTCCCCTCCCCTAACACTTACCCTCGCGCAGCTCCACCAACGACGGTGTATGCAAAGGTTTCTCCTCGAACAACAGGCTGGCAGTGTCGAGACTCTCCATTGCGGAATTCCTCCGGATGTTACGATGTTACGGTGTGCGACTGTGTTGAACGACCGATCGTCATTAAATGATCCCCACTGCGGTCCGGTTCGAGCAGTTTAAGCAGTCGGCTGGAGGGAACTGCGAACGATCGCGACTTTTCATTCTCTTTGCGCTTCGTTTCATCCACCCTTACCAACCGGATGACCTGGCGACGACATTGCCGCACTCTTCAGCGGGTAGCAGGCTAGTTCCAAGTGCATTGTTGTATCTGTGTGTAAACAATCACAACACTACACCACTTTGTCCCTCCCTTTCTCTCTCTCTCTCTTTCTCTCCCTATCAGATAAAAGCGCCCAGTACGAAGGGTGTTATCGCATAACCGCAAATATTGACCTGATAAAAAATACTGTGCTGGAGACAAAATGGCCAGTTAAAAGCGTTTTGTTCAAGACAAAGAAACAATACTTTTTTAACTTTGATGTTTCACTATTGCATCAAATTGCACATACAACACGCACACGCAAACAAAACTGCTATGCAAGTGCCATCTCGATCAGATGTTTCGTTGCGTCCGTACGCACAACAGGCGCAGGTGCGAATGGTGGCGCGAAACGTTGAATGAAACCGGGCATGAGCACACGTTGCGCACACCAATACTACTGCGGGTGGTGTTGATTCTTTCCTCTCTATTTCGAATAGAATAACAAAAGACGTGCGGACGAGCATGGTGTTTGGTGGTCTCCTACAGCTTGCGAACGAAACGTGCAGTCAATGTAGTGATCACACAGTTAATATTTGTTTCTTATGCATTGGCATATTAAGATGTGAGGAAATAATATGTTTAATTATTAATTAAATTATTAACCAAATTTCATAGCAAAATGCTGCTTGAATTGAAATGAGGGTAAAATAGTAAGAGTATTGTTATATTTCTTGGACATTGTTTGTTCTTCAATGTTTTCCATTGCTGTCTGTATTATCCAAGAACTTGTAGTATTGCAAGAAAGAAATACATCTTTTTTTTTTGGGAGCAATCCAATTATCGATCCAATGTTTGGTTTGGTTGCAATTATGCAAATGCTGCTCAGCCAAGCCATGTGCATTAGCAGTGGAATAATTGCACAATATATTTACGAATTTACGAAACTCTTCAACGTCTTGGTAAGACACTTGGAATTAAAATATAGAACAATCTATTCAGCTTTTGATACACACACATCACACAGAACTTTCAGCTAAGGTAAGATTGCAATACGAATTAATTAAATCTAAGCGTCAACCTGTATGTTCGGATCAACTCTTTACAGCATTTAAGGGAACTAACGGTTGCCATTTCATATGTTTATTTGTTACGGTATTTACGCTAGATGCAATTGGAATTTATTAACCCTTTTTATTTTTGTTTTGCTTTGCTTTGCTTGTACATGTTACGTTGTCAACAATTGAAAATCTAATGGAAAGAATTGGATCGAACGAGTAGTAAATAGGTTGATTGCGTTAGCGACGCATTACGTGGTTTTGGTTAGGCGAAACAGTATTAACAAATGGTGGCGCAGTGCAGTGCCACTGGTTGGACACTGCAAAGAGAGTGTTTTGTCTGTTTGGCAACAGCTTATGTAGCTTATGCACTTGCATTAGGGAAGTAAAGATCGAACCGAAACATAATNGTTTTCCATTGCTGTCTGTATTATCCAAGAACTTGTAGAGTATTGCAAGAAAGAAATACATCTTTTTTTTTTTTTGGGAGCAATCCAATTATCGATCCAATGTTTGGTTTGGTTGCAATTATGCAAATGCTGCTCAGCCAAGCCATGTGCATTAGCAGTGGAATAATTGCACAATATATTTACGAATTTACGAAACTCTTCAACGTCTTGGTAAGACACTTGGAATTGAAATATAGAACAGTCTAATCAGCTTTTGATAAAATAAAGTCACGGAACGGTACACATGGTGGGTTTCACACAGAACTTTCAGCTAAGGTAAGATTGCAATACGAATTAATTAAATCTAAGCGTCAACCTGTATGTTCGGATCAACTCTTTACAGCATTTAAGGGAACTAACGGTTGCCATTTCATATGTTTATTTGTTACGGTATTTACGCTAGATGCAATTGGAATTTATTAACCCTTTTTATTTTTGTTTTGCTTTGCTTTGCTTGTACATGTTACGTTGTCAACAATTGAAAATCTAATGGAAAGAATTGGATCGAACGAGTAGTAAATAGGTTGATTGCGTTAGCGACGCATTACGTGGTTTTGGTTAGGCGAAACAGTATTAACAAATGGTGGCGCAGTGCAGTGCCACTGGTTGGACACTGCAAAGAGAGTGTTTTGTCTGTTTGGCAACAGCTTATGTAGCTTATGCACTTGCATTAGGGAAGTAAAGATCGAACCGAAACATAATGCATCTTTGATGACACGCGCACATACACACATACTCACACAAACACCGAGTTCCGTTTTATTGTATGTGGGGATGCTGTATAGTGTACTCGGAACATGGATTTAATTTCTGTTTTGATTTCTCTCTAGCTCCCGGGGTTAGAGCACTTGGTTCCTATGCATCTGCATGGAAACACCGGACTAGCACAACGTGTGTATGTGTGTGTGTGTGTATGTATATATATTGTAGGTTCGTTTCGAATTTGCATACACTACCGAGCATCTCGATATCGCGGATTCAAATCATTCGCCCTTCATTATGTTGTATTCCTTTCACCACGCAAACTGATCAGCAAAGGGACTTCTATAGAACATCCGCCATCTGGCCGATCAGTTCCGTTGTATTACTTGCGCTTTTAATACTAGATTAACTAGATCACATTGTTTTTTTCGTTTTCATCGTTCGTGTTTCGAGCATGCGTGTTTGTCTGTAGGCTGCACTGGGACGTTGTTTACATTGTGTCTTTCTGTTGCATATTATTTGTCGATTGCGTGTTGCACACCTCCACCCTCCAGCGCTATCGTGGGCGCTATCATCAAACGGATACACTACCGGTACGCAGGTACATTCCGTTCGTGACACACGCGAACCCCAAACATATCTTCTAGATGAGCATAAATATTTTTTAAATTAAAATAACGTTTGCGAGCAGCACGCATGGTGCGTTCAAAACGCTACACAAGCTGCCATTATTACATTGGGTGGGCTTGACTGGGGGGAGGTGTGCGGAAATAATCATATTAAAAAAACACAACAACATGATAATGCCTCCCTTTTCTTCCCCATTGCTAACCAATAACCTGAGACGATTTGAAGGGGGGGAATATCAGGGAGAACGGTTATTAGGCTCGGAAGAATCGCACTACCCGCACTATATACTGGCGACATATCGGACATTCGCTTAGCACCTTACCGCACGCGGTACAAGTAGTCATGTGGCCGCACTCCAGTATCACACACTCGATGGGCGCATCCATGCATATTTTGCACAAATCGTCCGATGGAAGTTTTTCGATTGCTGCAATGGATGGCATAGTATGTAGCTGTATGTGTAAATATTTAACGCCCCATTTCTTACAGTACTTACATGGTATAGATTTGTAATCACGCCACAATCGTAGCACCCGTTCGCGTAGTTCAGCCTTTTCGCAGCATCCTTTGAAATCGACCCGGTTCACCATCAAAATGCCCTTCAACTGCTTCACCGACAGCACGTCCAGGTCCGCACTGAAAATAGTGATGGAAAAGATGATGAGATTTGCAGGCCATTTCTTCCCACGTCCTACACAACGGCATCAACACTCCCTACCTTTCCTTAATGTCGCTCAGCTTGATCTGTTTCATGTTGACCAAATCCTGGTTACCGGAAGAGTACAGATTGGTACAGATGGGCGTGTCTTCCGCTGGCTTCGGGTAGGCAAAGGGATGCTGTTCATCAACGGCCGTTGCCATCGTGCCACGACCCTCCAGAGCGGTTACCGCTACGCCACTCGCTTCGTCGCCCATGCTAACGCTCGCTTCTTCGGTGATGGACTCGGAATCGGTCAGCTCGAACGAGCCTTTGCTGCGTCGCTCGAGATAATTAAGGAACGCTTCTAGCTGGCGCCGCTTTTCCACATCCGTGACGGTAGCCGCATCGAGCTGCTTGCGGAACTTCTTCAACTGTCGACGAATGCCGTTTCGTCGCTTTCCGCAACGGAAGCACATGCCGTGCGCAGTACTGCCATGGGTGACAGGATGGCTAGTGGTTGGCATTGCATCGCCGGTATGTGTCCCACCGAACGATTGCACGTCCGTCGCATGCAGTGATCTTGTCGTACTGGCACGATGTATTACAGCAGACTGTGGTGCATCGATCGGACCCGTCCCAACCGAGCACTGGCGCAACGTGGCGTAACATTCCGCCAGCAGGTAGCTGTCGGATCTACGGCGCGTTATAATTGTGGTCGTCGAACCTACAGAAGGGCTATGTCCAAGCACCGGCACCGTTGGAGGTTGTTTTGATTTAAGTTCTACAGAATTGCTGATGCTGTCACTGCTCTCTTCATCCTCGTTGGTTGTGGACGCCTCATTCGTTGCATCCGTCATCGGAAGCTCGCTGTTTGTGGCCGCTTCCAGCGTACCACCACCGTTCGTGTCGGAGGTATTGATGATCTGCCACTGCTCTGTGTCATCGATAGAAGCCGCCGTCGTAGCCAACGCTTCCGTATCCGTTGTCACGGCTAGCGTGTCCTGGGCGATCGCCTGATCTGCGTTGCTACTGCTTCCCTCCGCATCAGCCAGCAGATCGTCAAAGGATGACGAAGGAGTTTGACTCCGTGATGCCACTTTCGTCGTTGCGGCCGACGTATCTGCGCTCGGACCAGCCATCTGCGGTGGTAACAGATTGGATTGCGAAAGGCTACGCCGGGATTGCTTCGACCGTGGTGGCATATCTTCTTCGCTTTTAGCCGCAGTGCTATGTTCCATGCGAATTGCAACACCAGTCCTTTCCTCGTCTTCGTCATCCGTACAGCACTCACAGCCAGTTCCGCCTGTTTCTAGCGCCAGTATGCTTTCGATGCGATCGTCCAGCATGGCTTGCGTTTGACCATTCGCTGGCAAGTGTTGCTGATCGCCTAACAGGGGAGAGGTAGCATCTCGACTGGGGGACGAAAAGGAGGAAGATGGAGCACTGGAATCAGCTCCGCTGGTCGTTCCACTGCTACCACTACTGAAATGTACCGGTCGCTCTTCCTGGTCTACATTGTATTGTGCTTCCGTTCTTTGGTTATTGTCACCCTCTGGATCTGTCGTATGAAGAGGGAAGTTACTGGCACCGGTACTTGGACGAACGCTAGGATCGACGGAATGGTAAACATTGTTGCTACCAAAGCGAGGCTGAGTGAATATGTGACGCTGTTCTTCCTGCGTCGAAAAATCCGTACTAGGTCGACCAGCTTCCGGACCATCTTTAAGCAGAGATAAAAGCGATGAAAAATGCGCGCGAGCTGATGACAAATCATCCACACTTACCTCCGTTCAGTTTGTCCGAAAATGTGGAAAATAAATTCTGGCAGGTATTTTTGATCTGATCGAACGTGTTTGTACAGTTTTTGGTTCCATTCCGGTAGAAGCTCCCGTATCGTGACGAACCGCCGGAAGCCGACTCTGCGTTGGACGATGTGGCACTAAAACTTCCCGGCGTGCGCGGCGAGCTACCACCGGAATTCACATGAGCAATGACCAAATTTATGAGGTCGTCTTTTTCTGCAATTGATAAAACAAGTAACGTAATTCATCCGGACATGCATCATCATAGTGCAGTCAGATCATGGCTACCGTGATCTGCTACTTACCAACGCAACCGGAAGTGGAAATGTGTTTCGACTGCAAGTAGAAGATGAGATCCTTCACTTTTAGCTGGGCCAGATCGATGCGCGATAGGGGCCTTTTGGTGAAGATGGTACAGTTAGGGCATAGGAACCGTTCCTGTCGCTTCGACAGACAGTTCCGGCAGAACAGTCGATGACACTCATAGCAGGATTTTTTACGCGTTATAATGCCGAACTTCACATTACACTTTTCGCAAGGCATCCTGTGTATGCGTTCGCTGTGCTGGGTACACTGTTACCAGCAGGCGGTGCTATTTATTTCACGTACAAACGGCGGCAAACCGCTGCAGATGCGGCAACAAAACGAAACCGAAACGAACGCAAACATTGACAACCAATGGGCTGAGAATTACGAATGTTTCCTCTTTCTTTGGCACGTTGCTACAGGCACGGTGGATACCTTTCCGCGACGTGACCGTTGCTGATGATACTGACCGATGATTTTGATGATCAGCAGTAAGACGAACTTCCCTGCACGAAGTAGCACGGAGCGTCGATATTATGCAAAGCTAAACAGACAGATCTCAATATTTCACAATGCCATACGTAGCTGTGAGACATTCGCAGATCACTCTATTTTTTGCTAGATTTTGTTTTGTTGACAGTTCTGCAGATAAGGCCAATTTGTGTGTGTAGTGGTTTGTTTTCGATGGGCATCTGGCATTTGGCAATGTCAAAGCAGGCGGTGAATTGGTCAAAATAATTTGATAGGTAGTTTTTAAAAATCCATTTCCTTGTATAAAATCGACGATAATGATGATAAAATAATTTTTTGATAAAAATTGAACAACGCATAATGCGTTTTCATTTAAACAATTCGAAACAATGTTATTCCCAACTAACAACAATAGCCGAATAGCTTTTACAGAACCACTTTTAGAGTGGTTTACCACCGTTAAGCAGCATACTGCTGTTTAATACCAAAATAGCATTTTGTTGGTATTATTGTAGAACTCATTGTCCTTATTTTGCCCGCGACGTTTTGTGTGCATTCGTTGATGAAAATCCCACAAGTCTTTAAGAAATTTTCGCATAGAAGGTTCGAAAAGTATGATTTGGTTTAATGTGATTATAAGTACCTTGATCCGACTGTGCAATTTGGTCCGGCAAGCTGAATGTTGAATTTGTTAATTGGGAACCAATTCTTCTGGGCAAAAGTTCGCTGCGTTTACATTCGGATCTGCTACTTGAGATGCCCATCACTATCAATCGTGAAGTCGGTGTGTGTGTTCTTGGCACGAAAGCGAGGAGCTCTGTCTTAGAAAAGCCATTTCGCAGAATTTCGCACTTTTCAGCGTGAAAAAGTTATTTGATTCCAAAGTATAGTTAAACTCGCGTTCTGTACGGTACGGGTATCGCTGGTATCTTGACTGGAAAAGCGGAATAAATCATACTTGCACAGCACCTTCCTTCGACGTCACGACGGCTCGCATCAAGAACAAAATGGTTGACAAAATCGAAATGAGTCTTGATGAAATCATCAAGTCCCAGAAATCCAGCCGTCCCCGCGGTGGTGGCCGTTCCGGCGGAGCTGGCCGTGGAAGCCGTCGCCCGGGAGCAAGCAGCGGTGGAAGTTCACGAAACGGTTTCCGGTCGGGTGGTCAGCGCAATGGCGGCGGTGCTAGCGGTGGTGGCGGAGTCCTCAAGGGACGCAATCGCGGCGGAATCACCCGGGCACGCTATGGGCGGGTAAGCGATGGATGAGAAAGATATCTTAGCAACTCCTTAATGCGGTGACTTCAACCTCTGGGTAAATGCGGCGTATCGAATGGCCATTTCTGGGCAGTAAAATCCAAGCTAACGCCTCTTCTCCTGCGTAGAAGCTACTTCAAGGGACATACCACTTCCGCTGGCGTATTCCATTCGTTGTCCTATTGTTAGCGTTAGCTCACGCGGCTTATGCAGCATTTTTAAGAGGAAATTGTACGCATACGGATCACTTAAGCCGCCCAAAATCGAAACGGTCGTACCGTGAAAAAGTTGATAAATTCAGAGAGAGAGGAAACCGAATCGAGAGAACATTTTCGCGTTACTAAAGGTGCGTCCGTGTTACGGGCATCTAGCAAGCATTTGCAGATAGTAAAAGGACCCTTCATTGTGCGATCGATCGGAGTTCTTTTGTTGCGCCACAAAATTATTGTGCCCTTCATGGAAAGATGACGCCATTGCAAATCAAGATGGCGGCTGTCGGTGATGAAAAATGTCAGCTCGGTAGAAGTGAGCAACGGGTAGATTTGGTACGGCGCGAAATCGGCGATGCGTGTGTAGTAGTGACAGAATCTGTCCGAAGCAGTGCGTGTGTGTGTGTGTGGGTGCGCGCGTGTTGCGTTTGGTTTAATTCGTGCCGTGCATAGTGGGTCGTCGCCCTAGACGCGATGTGTGGTAAAACAGCAAAAGAATGAAGAGTGAAAAAGATGCGCTACAGTGTACGTACGTACGTACAACAGTGTGTTTTATGTGTGTGTGTGCGTCGCGTGTTTGATATGTTTTGAAGTCTTCTATGTCAGAAATTTGCTGCGGGTGTAAGAATCGCTCCGAAGGTCGTTCTGTTCTATAAATGCGCTTAGCAATATTATTGTGTTACAAAGTGCGTATCTTATGCAGATCATATATCATTCAATATCTTTAATTTCCCGACCGTTCGCTGCTGTAGTGTGTGGTATGCGTGAGCGTTGTGATTTAGTTTCCACTACTATCGTCATGCTCTGGTTGGTTTTTAATGCTATTTTTCAACGAAAACGAACCTTTTTCTACTTGTGCCGATGAAAAATGTTTCACCTCTGTTCCTCTGTGTGCGTATCGTGTCGTGTTGTGAGGAAAGCAAAGGAAAATGCAGTTAATGTTAAGCATTTAGTTTCCCGCGTAAAGTGTGCGTTGAAAAATTAAAATTGTGGCATGCAAAGAGAAATATCAGCTATGACGTTAAACTGCGTTGAACAAACAAGAATGTTGCATCATAGTATCCTTTGGAGTCCCGTGTGGCTGATTCGATGTACGCGACTGATCACCGTGACAAGCTGTGCGAATCGCGCAACTATTCTCAAAGCCACTCTTCGTCACTGCGACTTACCGCAATGCCCTGCTACGTTAGAACAAAAAAGCCCACTTTGGGTAACCACACTATCTTAACCCTAAACACCCAACCATCTTGTAATTCCTGCTAGGGAACGTTAATATTCATTTTCCAGCACTGCATCTCTGCAGTTTCTCGACGATCACTTCCGAGCAATACCACCAGCGACAAAAGTTGGACGAGTTGGATCTTCTTCGTTTTTTCTAACTTCTGGGATTTACTAAATCGCACCATGGTATACACACACACATACACGCTCTTGTCTAGTCAGAATTGTCGCGTACGGTCCGCGTGAAGTACGCTGTAACCTTTTCCGTAGAGCTGGAGTACCAGTACCCTGCATCCCCAGCATCCCCAGTAAATGATCGAAGCAAGCGGCTGATTTGTCGCTTCCTTTTCTTGTGGCGCAACCATCCCCAAAAGAATGCTAACCGGATGCGTGTGCAGCAATGCAGAATGTGTAGAGGGATGCTGACACGAATCTACTTCCTCGATATGCTCGGTTATAGTTGGGAAAGGCGAACACATTTTTTGCAGATACTCTCACGAAATAGTCGCAAATTCTTCGACTGGCTCACCACAGGATAAGGATCGGTCCCGTGTATTGCCATGCACATGATAATAGCAGCTGGTTGCGGCACATCTGGCGCGTACATGTATGCGCAAGAGGGATGCCAATGGCTTGTCCTGCAGCAGAAAGAAGCGAATGGCGCGAAGTAAAAGCGAAAACTAGATGCATAAAACACGCAACAGGGGAGGTAGAACTCTCGGCGCATTTCCCTAGGGACGGAGAAAGACACGGTACTAGTTGACCGAGGCCTGGCGTCACGCGTGAAGTGGGTTAGTGGAGGATTGCTGGCTTGTTCGATGGAACGCATCGCTGCAGAGGAATGAAGAACGTGTGGCACGCGTGAAGGGCGTGCGTATGAAGGAGAGGTTGAGAGGAATGGAGCAAGAAGGAGGAGTACCTTTAAAACTGCGAGCAAAACACTGAGTGATGACTATCCCACAAACAAAACCCCTACCCTCCTCGTCACATCATTCCACAGGGCGACGTGAACAGCGCATGGAAACATGATATGTATGAGGGACCACGTAAGAACCGTCTGTTAACGACGGCCGGTATCGGTAGCCTCGGCGGAGGAGGAGGACCCGGCGGTGCATCGAAGCTGCTGGTTTCGAACCTGGACTTTGGCGTATCGGAGACGGACATCAACGAGCTGTTTGCCGAGTTTGGGCCGCTGCGAAGCGCCTCCGTACACTATGATCGATCGGGAAGATCGCTCGGTAAGTTTGGCAGAGAGGATGCGAAAGAGCGTTAAAATGCATTCCCGCGTGTTGAATGTAGCATCTGATGGGGGTTTTTTCTTCTTCTCGCTTCAGGAACGGCCGATGTAGTCTTCGAAAGGCGTTCCGATGCAATCAAAGCGATGAAGCAATACAACGGAGTACCTCTGGACGGACGTCCGATGAGCATTCAGATGGCGACGTCGGAAATTCCTGCCCCACGCCTTCCCGCCCGTCCAGCTGCACTTGCGGCATCATCTGCCCGTTCCCCACGCAAACCGGCCGGTGGTCGAGGTGCAGGTAAGCAAAGCATAGTTCAGAAACAGCAGAAAGAAAGCGACGATTTCTAACAAACATTTGCACTATTTCAGGTAAATCCCAGGGAGGTGGTGGTCGTGGTGGTCGCGGTGGTGGTAGCGGTGGCCGACGCCAACCTCGCGAAACGAAGACAGCCGAAGAGCTGGATGCCGAGCTGGATGCCTACACCAAAGACATGAAATAAAGCGGTTCATTTGTCGTGTGCAACGCTCCTCTGTCCCATCGAGATCGTCCGGACGGAGTTTTTGTTTGTTGTTGTTGCTGTGAAACACAACACATCGCCGTGCTGCTGCGCGTGTGTGCGAAAGAGCGGTGATGCCACACGGAGACATGTGTCGTGCAGCAGAAGCAACAGCATCAATCCCACGCGATACCTTCACCTAAACTGGGGTTATCGTGCGTGCTGGGACACGTTCAATTTGACTTTATTTTAACTTCATTCTTAACGTCTTACATGACTTGTACATAGCACATAGGAAACTGCTAACCACAACGATTAGTTTGTGCGCCAATCGGGGGCGCAAAGAAAGATGAGAGCAGCACTCCCCCAGCAAAACGCCAGCAGCGTGTGCGCCTTCTCGCTGTCGATCTCTTCTAGCCCAAATTATACAAAACGAAAATGAAGGCATTCGGGCGTTCGGTTGGATTTTGGGGGGAGAGAAAACAAAAAAAACACAGGCAGCAATGGGTGTGAATGGGGACCTAGGGGATCGATTGGCAACAATATGTATCGATATACACAGTTCAGCTAAATCTGATTCCAATTTATTACGACAACGACACACAACCGTTGTGTGTATGCGTGGGTATAGTGTCGTACATTTAGGTTTGCCGTGGCCAAAACGGCATGCTCTTGACACAGCCGTTGAATGGTACCCAGGGAGAGGAAATGGATTCATAGTTACTAACCCGGAAATATGCTAGCTAAGATACGTGCGTTTCGTTCGTCGTACACCTCACAAGTAAACACGTCAGCGTCAGCAGATAATCTTTAGTTTTACTAAGGTAGTTAAATTAAAGCGCACCTCCCTAGAGAGAGAGAGAGAGCGAGAGAGATCACAATTAGAAATGATTAATCACAAACACGTACACATCCACCAACCATTATCGCATCATGCCACGGGGAGAGCGCACACCATATAAACTAACGTGTAATGCCGAGCCGAATACCGAGAAAGCGAACTTTTACGTCAGCTATTAGTATGTCATGTAACAATATTCCTCTTATATTCTCTCTTTGTAATTAATAATGACTGTTTGTTTTGCCCACATTGAGAGGGAGGAAATAGAAACTTTCCATAGAGAAAGGGACTTAATGTTGCGAACGAATCAGCAGAAATAGCAATAATGAAGCATTAACATCCTGATATATCCGTTATTGTTTTGTACGGGTTTATGAAATGCTTTCCTTCTTTTCTTACATTTTGGCTTATGTTTCGTATGCTTTAGGTCGTCTCCTTTCAAATATTGCGCTTCCTGTTTTTTGTTTTTTGCTAGCTTGCTTTCTATGAAAAGGGCTCACAGAACACCAGACAGAGTTGGAATCTTACATTTACCCTATAACGCCTTGCGGGTGTTTCAGTTTAAGTAAGGACGAATTATTATTAATAATAAGCGCTTGTGTGGTTAATCATGAGAGCGCAACAAGCGCTACCAGCGAATGGTGGCGAACGGGAGAAGAGAAAAGAAAACAACAACAAAAATATCGTGTAATAAAACACTTGAAGCAGGAAAATGGAGTAGAAAACGAAAGGTTAACTTTATTTATCTGTACATTATCATGCTTGGTACCTGTTAGCTGATTGGGATCTTTTTCTTTCCTGCTTCACGCTTCCAGCCAGTTGAATCCGAACTTATCAATTAGGTAGAATCGCACGTACTGTCGCTTGTCTGCCATCGTGACGAACGCATTGAACCGCTGGTCATCCCCATCCGCTGGCCTGCTGCTGGGGCTCGGATTATCTATTTCGCACAGTTCAATGCGATGATCAATCAAACTGCTAACGATCGTCGGTGCGCTCAGGGACGCGGACAAATTAGCCGCAAAGGAAACCGACGACTGTGACCCAGCGGTACCATCCAGCGCTCCGGTCGTTTCAAAATCACGCCACGTTCCCTGCCGACTCCCGAAGTGGCTCGGTTTCGTGAGAAGGATAACTTTTTTCCACTTACCGGCGAGCCTGCTGAGCGTCTTGCAATGTGCCCGCTGGTACGTGTCCTGGCGGATAAGATTCTTGGCCGTACACTTGGTCCAGTAGAATGTCGCTACCGAATCGATCAGCACGAACGTTATCTCGGGATGCTTCACGAACAGGGACGGGAGCGCGAGCAGCGTAAATTCAAACTGTTCCAACGAGTAGCACACGACCAGATGGAGCCGTTTCAACGCGGCCTGCTGGATGCGTTCCATCTGCCGTGGATCGGCGAGCGTACCGGCCAGTGTGGGTTCTGCCTGGTTCAGGATGTGTTTTTCCATGATGCTCATCAGTGTCTCTTCGCTGTAGCTGTTCTCACAATCAACCAGCACGGCACCGAGCTCCATCCCACCGCAGTTTGTGGGCAGTATGATGCGGGCGATCAACTCCTGACACAGCAGAGTCTTGCCACTGTTCGATTCACCGCTGATTTCAATCAATTCACCGGGGCGCAAACTACCGGGTGGGAAAAGAGCGGAATCCAGATTGTACGTGGTTTCCGAACCGGACGCTAATCGGCTGATCGCCACAAAAGCAGACTCGATCGACATTCTGAAGAATGAGCAAAACAAGACTGGCAAGGCTGCTGTAATTATACAATGGTCCCGAAAGGTTGAATAGAAGCGTGGATAGACGAACTTTTTGAAATAACTTCTTGCCGTACCCACTGCACGTTATACATTCCTTGCTGTGTGAGACTGAACTGTCAACATTGTGTTTGCAAAACAATAACAAACTTTGGCGGCAAAGTTTGACATTTCCTTTCCAGTGCGAATAAAAAACAAGCGAAATTTGCGCAATGAAATTGCCTTTCCTTCTTTGGTTTCTGCAGCTGTAGAGTAATTCTACAAACCAATCTCGGAAGTCTTTTTCATCGTCTGTTACTTATTTTGCTTTAACCTGTTCGCTCAAACGTGTGGCTCAAACTGCAGGAAGCGTTCCTTTGCTTCTGCAAAAATCCCACATTAAAGAAAATAAAGCAGTAATACACCGAAACACATAAATTACGAGTAAAAACAAATCGCTCAATAGCTTACTATTCCTGGATAGACACATTGAACAGTGTTGTTAACGTGTCGATGTAACTTGTTTTCTAACAACTAATCAAAGATATTATGAATTTATGC
>CM032178.1:9841086-9858833 GCA_018908115.1 Anopheles rivulorum
CAGTGTCTCTTCGCTGTAGCTGTTCTCACAATCAACCAGCACGGCACCGAGCTCCATCCCACCGCAGTTTGTGGGCAGTATGATGCGGGCGATCAACTCCTGACACAGCAGAGTCTTGCCACTGTTCGATTCACCGCTGATTTCAACCAATTCACCGGGGCGCAAACTACCGGGTGGGAAAAGAGCGGAATCCAGATTGTACGTGGTTTCCGAACCGGACGCTAATCGGCTGATCGCCACAAAAGCAGATTCGATCGACATTCTGAAGAATGAGCAAAACAAGACGGCTGCTGTAATTATACAATGGTCCCGAAAGGTTGAATAGAAGCGTGGATAGACGAACTTTTTGAAATAAATTCTTGCCGTACCCACTGCACGTTATACATTCCTTGCTTTGTGAGACTGAACTGTCAACATTGTGTTTGCAAAACAACAACAAACTTTGGCGGCAAAGTTTGACATTTCCTTTCCAGTGCGAATAAAAACAAGCGAAATTTGCGCAATGAAATTGCATTTCCTTTGGATCCTGCAGCTGTAGAGTAATTCTACAAACCAATCTCGGAAGTCTTTTTCATCGTCTGTTACTTATTTTGCTTTAACCTGTTCGCTCAAACGTGTGGCTCAAACTGCAGGAAGCGTTCCTTTGCTTCTGCAAAACTCCCACATTAAAGAAAATAAAGCACTAATACACCGAAACACATAAATTACGAGTAAAAACAAATCGCTCAATAGCTTACTATTCCTGGATAGACACATTGAACAGTGTTGTTAACGTGTCGATGTAACTTGTTTTCTAACAACTAATCAAAGATATTATGAATTTATGCGTGGTGAGCGCAAATAACAGATTGATAAACAAGGGAAAATAATGCTTAAAGGGGAAACCGCTCATTCTCCTATTTCGCACCCATTCTTCCCTAAGTTATAAGATCGGTTCGGTTCGATCGTTCTAAATTGGTTGATCTCCTGCAAAGCCAACACGACGGCCGACGTGGTGAGGGCAGCCAAAAGCGGCAGGTAAAACTGTGACGCGATCGACGAGATGCACGAAATTATCTCCACAATCCGCAGCGTCAGATCAAACCTAAGCGAACAAACGGGTCGAAGGAGGTGTCTATTTTTTCCCGTGCCTTTGGTGGTCACAGGGCGCTTGTGTTCGTACAAACAATTTCCATACGCCGTCCTATCCGGGGGGTCAATATTCCTGCAACTGGGTCTGATTTTTGTTTTTCTTCGCCCAACCCATTTTGGGACCGCTTGCGGCGTGTGCTGATGACTACGGTACCGGCCGGTACCGTTCAGTTGCACGTTCGTTGTGATTCACGCGACTCAACTCGTGGCGGCACGGTGCGCACGTGTTCGGTCGTGCAAACGGAGCGCAGGCTGCATGTGCAGTTGCATAGGAATTCGCATACGGCACAAAAATTGGTGTATTAAAGTTGCACATTACAGTGAAAAGTGGTAATAGTTAATACGGAAGCAAAGAGAAGCATCGTAACCACTGTTTTGCACCATAAAATGGTGAGTGATGCCTAGGGTAGATCATGGTCGCTTGTGGTTGAATTGTGTTACTAACAATGAAAATCGTTTCCAAGCGCGTGTCTGTTTGGAATGCATCCGATTAGAAGGTGTGTTTTTGCTATTCTTCCTAACCATTACTAATCACAAGTCTAATTATGGGCTCGGCGTGATTGAAAGCGTTTGCAATTGTGTGGTAAGATAAGACAGAAGGTGGACATATCGGGGCATGCCAAAATATAACCAATAATTATCAGAAGAGAAAGAGAGAACAAATCATAACCCCAACAGTGCAAGTGATTTCCGACAAGCAAACAACCGTTTCCCTAATTGGTTGGTCGAAGCGAAATCGATCGATCGATCGAATTGGTTATGGTTGGTTACTTGCGAATGCCACCACAGAAGGAAAGAAGAAACGTCGGAACACACACACACGCACGCACGCACGCAACAAAATAAAGCATTAGGAGTTTATTATGGAGGAACAAACAAGTTGACATTCTGGTGATCTTTCCTTATCAGCGCACGATTGGAAAGTGTGTGCACACGGAACGCTGATCAGGCGCGCGCGCACACACAATTTATCATTAATACCACTGTAAGCCTGCCCACGGTCCATGTGGCAGATTAGCAGGGCAGCACAAAACAAAGACCCCTTGTCGAACGCGAAAACAAAAGGGAAACAAAAAAAAGGAACATAAAAGGCGGTGCACAGTGCCTTTTGCACACGCGCACCATCCATCGTACGGACGCAAAACGCGGTTAGGACAAATGTCCCAGCGTACACGTACCCATGATAAGGATGCGAACGGACGGACGGACCGGGCACATGCGCCGGGCGGACATTGTTTGTACAGGGAACAGGGCACATCACACCACAACTGATAATCGAACAGGCGCGCGCACACACTTTGGTTGCTGTGCGCCCCCCGGAAATCATGTGCCCGGTGCGTGGTGCGCACCTTTATCGGGCGAAAAAATGGCTAGTCAGGGTTGTTGTAGTTTTTTGTTTCGTTATTACTTGCCATTTGTGGGTTGTTCTTCTTTTCTTTCTTTCTTTCTTGTTGTTGTTTTCGTGGTCGCTCTCAAGGTGAAGAGGTTTCATTTGAATAGTGATAAATTGCGCCGAAGGAATTTTGTTGTGCATTGGGGTTTTTGTTTTTCGCTATTTGCTCTAATCGGTAATTGATGGGGGGATGCCCCCCCTCCCCCCTCCCCTCGCTTACCTCGGTATGTCAATGTCTCGAGTTTAAACCTTTGCACGCAGCTAAAGCAAAAATAATGGACAACAATTACTGCAAAAATCGCTTCGTAAAGCAGCTCCAGCATGCTTTGCTACAACAATTGCATACTGTTAGGCGCATTTAATCGCACCGATTACGTCCGGGCAAAGCAAATCCCATCGCAAGAAGCTGATAAGAAGAGAGAAAACACTCACCCACACACACACGCACAATGGAAGAAAGCAGCAAAACAATCGTAAACGCTCGGCTGTTAAATCTTTCGATCGCGTTTGGCTGTATACGGTCGGACTGTATTGACCCACGCAACATTGCATCACAATTTCTTCGACCCAGAGACGGTTTATCTGATGGATGGATCATGTTGTGCTGTTATGGGTAAAATTTCCCCAAAACGAAATCACGTTTTCTGCATCAGCTTATCAGTCGGAACAACAAGTTCCCACATGTAAAAACCCTTCCAAAACTTCTGATGACTAACGACGGCATTATTGGGACGGTGGTGGGTACTATTTTTGGGGTGACCGGTTAGTAAAGATAATGAATTTTCGGAGGGATACATCCGGGGGGGGGGGGGGGGGGGGGGGTGTGTTTTTATTACCTTTCCCCCCCTCCTGTCAAACAACCTGTAAACACACCTTTTAGATAAGCCTGAGCGGAAAGATTTACCCAATTGGCGCAAGTAATTCGCGTCGGTTCAGGAAGCAGTCGATTAAACCAAGAAAAAAAAAACATCCACATCTCCTTCCCTCCCTCCTATATAATCCCAAAACTACCCCCCTCCCCCCCCATCCCCCACCCACGTAAGGGAGAAAGGGTGCAAAAAGGGATTTAGCAAAGCGTGTTGTTTACATCACATCCACCATGATAACGGCGTACGCATCGGCGTGCAGCTGCCTGTTCCATTGTCGGTGGAAAAACAGATAGATAACATCACGTACCAAACCTCGGTGCTCCGTCGTCATCGTCATCATCGTCGTTGTCGTCATTCGGCCGGCGTCGAGCGCACGCCACGGACGCATGACATGCATGCGCAGGCCCCCCGAGAGCGCAACTGTCGCTAAGGGCGCTCAA
Organism: Anopheles rivulorum; assembly: GCA_018908115.1. Taxonomy (NCBI): domain Eukaryota; kingdom Metazoa; phylum Arthropoda; class Insecta; order Diptera; family Culicidae; genus Anopheles; species Anopheles rivulorum. Next base: position 9,844,920 of record CM032178.1, read on the forward strand.
GCGCAGCCGGTCTTGTCTTTCCTTAGTGTTGGTGACGCACCATTGAGCGCTTAACGCACACACAGCCAGCACACGCACGCATGCACGCACCCGATATACATATAGACGAGACGCCGGTTGCGAATTCGGTATCGATAATCGTGTTTTTGGACATGTTTTCGCACCACGCTGCGTGCAGCTGATCGCGAATAGCCGCGAATCGTTCGCGAATCTCCGTACGCGTACTTGGGTGTGCCTACTGTTCGCGAACGCACTGCAGAATGCCGTCGATAACGCCGCGTACCAGCTCCCTGCCGATCTCATCGACCGTGTTCTCCTGGGCGTACAGCAGGATCTCTTCGCACATCAGCTCCACGTTCACGCCGTCCGGATCGATGCCGGGCTTGTGCCGTATGCCGTTCGCAATGAACGCGATCGTGTCCGGATGNCTTCCCTCCCTCCTATATAATCCCAAAACTACCCCCCTCCCCCCCCATCCCCCACCCACGTAAGGGAGAAAGGGTGCAAAAAGGGATTTAGCAAAGCGTGTTGTTTACATCACATCCACCATGATAACGGCGTACGCATCGGCGTGCAGTTGCCTGTTCCATTGTCGGTGGAAAAACAGATAGATAACATCACGGACCAAACCTCGGTGCTCCGTCGTCATCGTCATCATCGTCGTTGTCGTCATTCGGCCGGCGTCGAGCGCACGCCACGGACGCATGACATGCATGCGCAGGCCCCCCGAGAGCGCAACTGTCGCTAAGGGCGCTCAACCGGCAGCCGGTCTTGTCTTTCCTTAGTGTTGGTGACGCACCATTGAGCGCTTAACGCACACACAGCCAGCACACGCACGCATGCACGCACCCGATATACATATAGACGGGACGCCGGTTGCGAATTCGGTATCGATAATCGTGTTTTTGGACATGTTTTCGCACCACGCTGCGTGCAGCTGATCGCGAATAGCCGCGAATCTCCGTATCCGAACTTGGGTGTGCCTACTGTTCGCGAACGCACTGCAGAATGCCGTCGATAACGCCGCGTACCAGCTCCCTGCCGATCTCATCGACCGTGTTCTCCTGGGCGTACAGCAGGATCTCTTCGCACATCAGCTCCACGTTCACGCCGTCCGGATCGATGCCGGGCTTGTGCCGTATGCCGTTCGCAATGAACGCGATCGTGTCCGGATGGTTGACGTCCGCAATGTGTAGCGTCGCGAGCACCTGCTTCATAATGTCCACCAGTATGTTGTGCGAGTAGTTCTGCGACGCCGGGAAGATCATCTCCAGACTGTTGCTAACAATCTCGCCCAGTATCTCCTTCGTGTCGATATCGTAACCCTCCTTAAACGTGCGAAAGATGCTCTCGATCAGCTCGGCAATCGCCTGCGGCGGTATGGTTATCAGCAACTCCTCCGGTATGAACGACTTAAAGTTTTCGATAATGTGCGGCAGCAGATCGGACGCATGCTCCGGCGCAAAGTTGTGTATAATGTTGGACAGATAGTGGGCGAGATGGTTCACCACGCGCTTGATGTCGGACTGAAGCACGCGCGACCCGAGCTGCTCCACCAGAAAGTCATCGATCAGGCTGGAGATTTCGTTGTACAGGAAGTTGTCGGGCGAGCTGGCGCGCGTACTCGGTGGTGCCGAGTCCATCACCGCATTGTACACCGATTCGTCCGCGACTGGCGGAGGTTTGCCACAGACCGGTGGCGGTATCGTAATCTCCACATCCGGACTCTCCGCCGACAGGGGCTTACACTTCATGCTGAGCGTTCGGATCTCGCGCTGCAGCGTACTGATCTGTTCCTTCTGGATCTTTGCGATTTCGCGCAGTTTGCTCAGGTCGTCCGAGTACGTTGGTGGCGGTTGGTTACGACGCTCCAGCAGAATCTTCTGATGGGCGAGCGACTTTACCAGGTTGTTGTACTCCTCCTGCAGTACGGTTAGTATGTGTAGCTTCTCGGTACCTTCCTGTATGACCTTCTTCAGCTCTTCTTGCTTGTTGGCGTACAATTTCTGCAAGGAGGAAATGGGAAGAAGGAAATGGTAAACCTTACTCCCAGCACCAAAAAAAAATCGAATGTCGGATGAATTAGTACTACCTTCAGTTCGCGTGCGCGCTCCTCGTAGGTTTTCTTCACATCGTCCAGATTGGCCCGCATCTCGAACGTGTACTGGCGCAGTATCGTTTCCTCCAGCTCGTCCAAATCGATCACACGCCCAAACTTCTTCATCATCGTCTCGTTGATCTCCTCCTTGAGGGATACCAGCTGCTGCCGCATGAACTTGATGTCCGTCTTCATGCGGGCGAGATGTACCACATTCACCCGGTGCTTACGCTTCGTTTCGAGCGTTTCTGCCGCCAGCTGATCGACGCGGGCGTACAACTTCAACAGAGCTTCCCGGTTGAACAGCAGACTGTGCTCTACGTCGTGGAACTCCGTCTCGATGCGAAAGTACTGCATCTGATCCATCTTGACAATGATGAGCGTATCGATGTCATTCAGCCGCCGTTGCTTCTCGCGCCGGAGCTCCAGCAGTTCCGCTTTCCGTTGGTTTAGCCGAGTTTCTGCATCGGCAAGACTTGGCTTCAGGTTCTCCAGCTGTCGATGTACCTCCTTCAGCGAGCGTTCCTCCGCGTAGTGACGGCGCTGCAGTTCGAGCTTCTCGTTGCGCAGCTGGATGGCTAGGTTGTAGATCTCCGGATCGCACCCGGCCGGACATTGGCCAAGATCGAGAAACACCTTGCTAACCTCACCCTCGTTCGCATTCTCCAAACCGTCTATATCCTCGGACGAGTACTCGGACGACGAGTCCGAATCGTTGTCGTTGATTTTGCACGGCTTAAACTTCTTCTTGTAGATGCGCTTCATCACCTTGGAGAACTCGTTGTCCAGGCAGGTGGAGTTGAAGCGCTGCAGGTTCGAGCGCTGCTCGCGCTGTATCTGCTCCATCTCCAGCTCGATCTGCTCGATCGCGAGCCGCGCATCGTGCACGGCCTGCAGCAGCTCGTTCCGCTCGATTGTCACCTGCTCCACGCTGTCCAGCACGTCCGTTTCGATCTTGGCAAAGTCCTTCAGTATCCACAGCTCCTGGTAGAGCGTCAGCTGAAAGTTTTCCAACAGCTTCGCGTCCGTTTCCACCTGCAGTCGCTCCTGGGCCAAGCAGTCCAGCTCGCGATCAAANCGCTGTATCTGCTCCATCTCCAGCTCGATCTGCTCGATCGCGAGCCGCGCATCGTGCACGGCCTGCAGCAGCTCGTTCCGCTCGATTGTCACCTGCTCCACGCTGTCCAGCACGTCCGTTTCGATCTTGGCAAAGTCCTTCAGTATCCACAGCTCCTGGTAGAGCGTCAGCTGAAAGTTTTCCAACAGCTTCGCGTCCGTTTCCACCTGCAGTCGCTCCTGGGCCAAGCAGTCCAGCTCGCGATCAAATTGCTCGATGCGTTTCGCTGTCTTGTCGATGATTTTGTCCTGCTTGAACAGTTTGCGGATGAGCCGCAGCTCGCGCAGTTCGCGTTCGTGCTTGCTGACCGTCAGCTTGGCCTGCTCGTCGGAGGGAAGCATCAAACCGAGGACTTCCTTCAGCATCATGTCCTGGTCCTGGGCAGCTCGTTTCCGAAGTTGCTTTGCCATCTCATCGTCAGCATTAAAGTTTTGACGATCCTCCTCAAATTTGTACTGATCATCCGCGTATTCCACTGCTAGGTTGAGCGTCACGTCCTGTGGGAATTGTTTCCATTTTTCCTCGGGAATTTCCGCATGTATTTCCTTCAGCTTCGCTTTCTGCTTTGCCACGTAACGCATTAACGCGACCTTCTTCTCGCGCAACGCAAACACTCGAACATTGTAATCCTTGCGCAAGGTGAACATATCTCGACGTATACGCAGTAGCTCGTGGTATTTCCCAGTGGCCGTCTCCACCTGTTCCTCAGTCGGTTCGTAATCGGGATCACTTTTCAGATTATAATCACCGATCGAGCCAGCCGCTTCCTTGATAGCTAAATCATCGGCCGGGTCGTTTGCGTTTGGGTCAGGTTTGGAAGCTTTATGCTCTTCCCACTGTAATATCGAGTGATTATTAGCGAGAGTTACAGTAGTGATCCAATAATTGGTGTTAACGCATGATTACCTCCTGCAGACGTATCGTTTCTTGGTTCTTGCGGTCCCGATACTTGGCCAGTAGGCGACGCATTTTACTTTCGAGCTTAAAATCGATTGTCGATTGTGATAAACCTTCGAGGAACGACTCTTTGCGCTGCAGCTGAGAGTCCTTTCGGCGATCTTTCCGCTTGGTGGAGGATGCCTCAGGAATTCTTGAGAAGTAGAGGAAAATAGACATGATAATTTCCAATATCTTTTGATGCTCTAACGCTTAAGGTGAAAGATAGAAAATGTGACAAGGTTAAAGAAGTGTCTCAACGATACAACCAACAAGCCAAACTTTGTGTGCCCAACATCTCATATCCGTGCAATCTAACCGTGCTTAAAATGGTTTCAGTTTTACAACAAACCTGTCCTCCGGAGTTTTGCACAGCTCAATGAAGCGGCTTTGCGATGTCAAAAAACATAATATTATTAATCCGTGACATCTTCCCAACGATTACACTACTTACCGTCGGCGTTCTGCCTCTTCGGCAACCAATTTGTCCACCTGTTCCACAGTTTGAAAGTAATCATCATCCAGCTTTTCGATACGAAAACTTTTCACCGACTGACCGCTCCTTTAGGATGAGAAACGATCTTCAAAATACCTCTCAAACGAAGAACACCGACAGCTCCGTTGACCTACCTTACTGCAAGTACCTCGATGGGGTAGCTCTCGAGCGGCTCCAGAAAGAACCGCTGCAACTTACCAGCCGCTATACGAACCTTCTCCACATCGAACGCCATTCTTCGATGGACAAGCCGTAACTCCGCTTCCAGCTGTTCGCGCAAATCGTTCATGATGCGCTCGTCCAGCACAAAATCCGTCACCGGAATGCGGAACGCTTCCGGCAGGGCACNTCAAAATACCTCTCAAACGAAGAACACCGATAGCTCCGTTGACCTACCTTACTGCAAGTACCTCGATGGGGTAGCTCTCGAGCGGCTCCAGAAAGAACCGCTGCAACTTACCAGCCGCTATACGAACCTTCTCCACATCGAACGCCATTCTTCGATGGACAAGCCGTAACTCCGCTTCCAGCTGTTCGCGCAAATCGTTCATGATGCGCTCGTCCAGCACAAAATCCGTCACCGGAATGCGGAACGCTTCCGGCAGGGCACGATTACGGCCGAGCAGTGCCTCGAAGCGCTTCCGGTGGCTTGCAACCGTCTGCAGAACGCCCTCCTTCCGATCGGATACAATCTTCGCCAACCGATCGCGTTCCTGCTTTGTCTTCTGCTCCTCAAGCGATGGATAATCGCGCTCGTCAATGTCGAACACACGCTTGACGGACTTTTCCAGCGGTTTCGGTGGTACGGCCTGGAAAGGTTCACCCTCACCGTACCAACGATACGCGAACAGATTCCCATCCGTACCGACGCTAAAGATGTGTGAAAAATCGTGACTGAATGCTAGGCCCGTAATGCGCCCAGTACGATTGTCGTGCATCGGCAGCGTCCAGTAGTCGCTGAGATCCCGAAAGTCACGCTTCGTGCGATTCACCCTTATGGCACCGTCACCGGTACCGAATATGGTGTAGTTTGTGCTAGAGTCGGCGAAAAATAGAAATCACAAAAACAACATGAAATAGTTCTCGATTTGTCTCGAAGTAGTTCCAAGAACTCTTACTCTCTCAGGTAGCACGTCATCTCGATATCCTCCAGATCAGGTATCAGCGTGCAAGATAATGGATCCTCATCATCAAATCCATACTCATAGACGTAACCTGCATCATAACCTCCCATTGAAAGCCACAGTGTGTCCTCATCTGTATACCGTGCCCACAACACAGGATTGGGCACCTTAGGAATGTACAGTGGTTCCAACTCTTCCTCCTCGTCCGAGTCGGCCAGAAAGGCTTCTTCGTTAATTTCTGCCTTGGGATTCTCCACCCGCAGACGCTCGAGCGTTTGCAGCTTCTTGGTTCGCTTCTCCTGCTTGCGCTTCTCAATCTCGGCCACGCGTAGATTGCGCTTAATCTCCGACTTGACCGACTGAAAGGTAAGCTGCCGGATCTCGACGTGACGGAGATGGTAGGAGATGGTCGTGTAGTCGACCGGCGTCTCGGGAAGTTCCACCTCGAGCAGCTGACCATGTCTGCAGCCGACAAGTGCGGTCGCGGAAGTATCAGGCTTCCAGCTTAACGAGGTCACTGCGGACGGTGTGTATACCAATCCGATCGGTTCCAATGTCACGTGAGGATTTCCCATTACACACCGGTGTACAAAGATCGTTTTATCTTCCGAGCCGGATACGAGAATCGTTTCGCGAAGATTTAGTCCAACCGTGGTGACCGCTTGAGAGTGTGGTTTTAGCAGCTGTATGAGATTCACCCGATTCTCCGGATAGGACAGATGTCCCTCGTGGAGGTTTACGGCAACCGTGCGAAGAAATCCATCGGCAAATCCAAGCACCAGAATTGCTCCCGTTGGATCTAGTGTCGGTGGTAGCCAGATCATCGTTCGACCTGCGCACTGAAATCGATGGCTCAGGAGGAGTTCACGCTTCCCGTAGTCGTACACACAAAGCATCCCATCCGTTCCGAGTGTCGCCACATGGCTGGAGACGGGACTCGCTTGCACGGATACGATTTCCCCGGCGTGACATTTGAACAGCTGCTGCGGTGGTTCCGTATGGTGAGCAGGAGTTAGATCACACAACCAGATCCCACCACTACCATCCTGTGCATACCACTGGAAGTCACCTTGCCGGCGAACCAAACACATTAGCTCCGCCCCGATCCGGAACTCCATGATGGGTTCAATCTCCACAAACCGATCATCGTCGGGTGGATCGGCTAGCTCCACCGTTTCCCAGAACCAGATCCTTATGCGACCATCGAGCCCGGCCGTCATGACTTCACCTTCGCGCATCAGGATTTGCGTGATTGGACCATCGTGGCAGGGTTTGCGTGCCTTTCGGCATACCTCCAGCTTGATCAAACCTGCTTCCCACACCAGCACGTTGCCCCACTGACAGCCGGATAGGACTTTCTCATCGGGCAATGGTAAAATGCCCACAATGTCCGATATCTCGGTCTTGCCAAAACGACCAAGCTCTCCCTGTAGCTTCAGCCCGGTAAACGTGCTAGACATCTTCCAGAACTTGATATGTCCAAGACCTTACCGCAAAATGAGATAGATGTGAGATCCAATAAATGGAAGATTACTTCGCGGCAACCAGGATTGCTACTCACCGCACGTTGTGATGTGTCCCGGGACGCTCGGCGAAAACATCACGTTCAGCACATCGTTAGAGAAGGATTTGCAGCGCAGAATGATTTCCCCTTCGCTCCAGTTCCACACCGTAAGCATGTAGTCCGGTTCGATGCCTTGCGAAATGAGCAGCTTGCCGTCGACGGTGTAGTCAATGCGCGAATAGCCACTGGTCGTACCACCAGCGAGCAGATTTACCACCGTCATCTCCGGATACTGGTAGATGATAATCGGCGGATCGGAACCATTCTCGCCGACAGTCAGATGTACGTATTCTTCGCACGGGTTTGTCTGGGAACGATACCAACGTCAATTGTTAGCCCAAGTAAGCAACCATAGTTACCAACGATAGTTACCGTAATGCAACCGATTCCCCCGCCAGTAGAGCTGCGGCGTGTCGTGACGGTGCGTGTTGCAACATCGAAGAAATGAATCAAGTTGCCCGACGCAAACACCAGCACATTTTCCGCAATTTTGCACAGATTAAAGTAACGCTTGCAGTCGTAGCCGTACGAGTAGCTGTAGGTTGGGTGGCACACATATATTGTTTGTGAACGTTGATTTGGGAAACGAACTCGGTTTCAGTTTACTTACTCAAACTCCAGCAGCTCGTTCGGAATTGTGCAGGACGAGTTACGGATTGGTTTGGATATGAGCGATTTCCCATCGTAACGTCCTGCATTGGATGCGGAATGATCAGTCGAAGTTGCACGTTGCTGGTCCATCGCTTTTCGAGGTTTGTTTTGTACTGGCGGTGACGATGTGATGAAGAGGTTACCAAGAATCACCCTTTGCAACCTGTTTGTTTATTTAAATGCATAATGCCACGCTAACGGTAGCCATGGATATCCATAGCAACCACGGTAGAGAGTTAAGGTTGACATAACCTTGTTGTTATCGATACACTAGGTACTAACAAGGTCAAAACAAGGCAACAAAAGTGCGCCTAACGGTATGCAATTTTGAAATTAATATAAGCTAAAAGCTACATCTTTGTTTGGGAAAAACAACAACAAGTGTGAGGAAGGAAAATTAGAGAAAAAATAGCCATTTAATTTAAAAATCACTTCATTTAACCACATTATAATATTCTATAATTTAATTATAGTTTTTAGTAATTAAAATATTATTTATTTTACTAATTTCTACGGTGTTTTTTTCTGTTTGTATGAACATTTTATGCGGTTATCTAATTTAAGTTGTTAAAGTTATTTTTATTTTACGAACTTATCAAATCACCCTTCTTTGTGAAAGTCACTCTAACTGCAGTTTGGGTGCATTCCATGTACCTATCAGAGGACAATCGATGCACCTGCCAATGGTCTCGCATTTCGCAACTGAAAAAACACAATCCAAATCGTCCACCCATCCCTCCCTCGGTTCATTGACCGTACCTGATCGATAAATCGCACACATACACACACACACACACACACACACACCCCAAAACGCCTTATCCCCCGTGGCTGATGAAACATCACGCGCCAGTTTCACCAGATGTTTGTCGCGATAAGACGCGTTACAGCTGTTTTCCGATCGACCGTGTCCAAGGTGCTGGAAGCATCGTTACACTAGCCGAAAAACAGAACAAGCATAAAAAAAAGCCGGAGGGGGGTTCCATCGGGGGTTCATGATCAGTTTTCGTAAATTATCCTCCTGGGGTATGGGTAGGAGGGCACAGAGTCCATATCAGTCGACCTACACCCCTCCCGAAAAAAAAACGCCGGCAACCGACACGAACCGGATTCGTGCTCAGCAAGTGATTGGGATTGCCCAGAGCATTGTGAGGGGGAAGGGGGGGGGGAGGGGTACCTTCTGCAGCGAGCGTCCCCCAAATTGGGAACGAAGCGTGTTGGTGCGATAATTAATCATCGTGTGCGGCACCTGGCCCGCTAGACGAGGGCATTGTAAACGATCGATTAAAGCTTACCCCGAGGCCAAAGTGCGCCAACATGGTTCTGGAGCTTTACCACCGTGATGGGATTGGGCCGCGAAACGGTCACCGTTGGGCTGCACTTTGGCTGCATTCGCGCTAAGTAGGACAAACTGCGGTTGCGGCCCTTGGACAGCGCGTTTGCTTGATAAGAGTGGGCTGCGCATAAGCGGACCGCCCGGCGGACCTCTGTCATCGGCGCATAGTGCTCGAACCGGTTCGGGGCAGTTCGCTGATAACCCCCCGCACCCGGAGAGGTTAATTTCCTCCCACCCTTCATCCCTCGCCCTTCGGGTACCCCTTTGTGGATTGGTTGTTCGCGTCAATGAGTCGTGACAAGGTTTGATGTGTTGTAATTACATCCAGCCGGGACCACTCCAGATACAGAAAAATGGGTGATCAATCGTTTATTTATGGAACCAATAGAACCCGCACACACCGTTGTACTGCTTGGGTTATCGCCTGCAGTAATCTAAAGCCCAACTTTAGCGTGCCAGCAGCATGATCGCTTGGGGAAGTGATGTAATGTGCGTTACATGTTGCTACCAAAAATAAAACCCAGAAATCCCATCCAAAGTCGAGTAAAAGAAACCTTGGACGAATGCTCTCTACTACCAACGTGATCGAGAAGCATTTTTTTTAATGGTTAAAAATGCCCCCCCCCCCTCCCACAACCCCACTGGGTGGCGGGAGGATGAGCAACACCTCCACCTTCCCGGTGCACGCTCAATCACGGCACATGCCGGGGACCCCGGTGGCCCGACACCGGACTGGGACTTTGTTTCCGTAATTGACGGAATATTGTGGTTGCGATAAGCAGTGAGGTTTGCGCGCCCGTTACATTGGTGGGAGGTACAGCATGCTAATCGTCGACGGAACCGCCAGGAACCGGTTCCATCCACTGGTCGAGCGCTCCGGCAATCCGGTACCGGCGCGAAGGCTTTATCAGCTGGACTGCGCTCCGGCTGCGTGATAAGCGCACTGTACAGCGATCTCTTCAAGGGGTGAGATGACACAAACCGACCCACCCAGTGCAACCAACCGGTCCGGGACGGGCGGGATGACGGGGTGGTGATAGGCTTCTCGAACGGAGCTCACTTTTGAATCGTGAAAAAGGAAGTTGGTTATTAAAGTGGTAAGAGTTTACAAGATACAAGATACTTAAGCTTTGTTGGAGGACTTGGCCGTGTTTTGCGTTGGAGTAGTGCTGAGACATCATCACCCACTGTTTAGTGTCATTTTTTTCCGTGAGTACCACCCAAGTGACCCCAGTGTCACCCAATGACCGTTCGGTACCGTTAAAAGTACACATACACACATATACACGGCCTACGTCATAGGCTGGCAGCGTTTACCGCCGGTAGATGCACCCCGATGCAGCCCTTGTTCCTGATCTTATCAAGTGCCACCGAACCACCGTCTGGGTGGCGCACGTTATCAACCCGTCCCGATGCCCGATGCAAGTCAATATTTGTAATGCTAAGAATTTATTGTCGGACAAAACAAAAATGTTAGGGTGACGGAGGGAGAGGGACACACACACACACACACACACACACACGCGGTTAGCACACGCCCGATCGGATGTAAACGGACTTCACCAACCTGTCTTGGAAAGAGGGGTGGGTGGTTGAGGGGTTATGGGGAGAGGGGGTGAGCGGGGGGGGGGAGGATGTTTTACCCCGAAATGGTGCGTAGTACACATGGTTGGGTCGGTGAACCGGTTTGAACCGGAGGCGCCCTTTTCACGGGATTTCTAGCTCCTCCTAACAGTAGCCAGTCGCAGCCAAAGGACGACCCTGAGCTGCTTAATGGCGTAGTAGCCGCATGTGACGACCCGGTGCCAACACCGGATCGATGTACTGAGCAGAACCGTTCGGCTTCCTACGACCGGTTCGTACTGGTTCGTACGCTTTTCCAGCGAGCAATGTGTCTGAACGATCGTGTTAGTAAACCGCTGGGATCCATTGATTCCATTGCACTCCATTGGTGGGATTCCCGCCATTTACGCTTTATTGCAATCGGATTAAAAAGGCGAGGGAACACACTCGACTGGCATTATCTTCTTGGCCGTTCTTTAGTAGTGGTCCGGGTTTTGTTGTCCCAATTTAAGTTCTACGTAATATGTGAACAGCACCGACAGAGGTGAAAAGAACAAATGTTCTCGGTATGTCTAGACGATGCGATGCCGATACAGAAATTTATATCGATCGTGTACTGATGACATACTGATTTCATTCGATCGATCGTTCGTTTTATTTTTTGTTGTTGTAGCTTTTGGTTTGCTGTGTGTGTGAAACTTTACTTCGATTGAACAACACAGCGCAACGTTTTGTGTGTATTTTAATTTGCATTAAAACAGTTGCATTAGTTCTTCTCACATCCAATCACGGCTGTAGCGTTCGTCATCGTTACCTTCGGAGAAACGGTAACGGAGAGTAACTCTCGCCAAAACACACGCGCGCTCTCTCGCTCTTTCTCACGCTCTGTAATGCGTACTGCGTTCTCATACATTTGTTCTCACGTTGAATAGTGCTCTCTCTCTCTCTCTTTCTTGCTTTCATTGCAAATATTTTGAAATATCCTCACGAGCGAGTCATGCTTTCTCACGTTTGGTAGCAGCACAAGAAAGCTTTTCCTTTTAGAAAAACATTTACTGTGCTTATATTTTTATGCGTAACAATTAATGATGAAAATGAATATGAACTTAAAGGAGAAAAAAACGGCAAAAATAGAAGAGTATTTGGATTGTTTTGTACCTCAAGGTACAACACCATCGTTTCATAAAGGACTCACACAGGATTTCTTTGAGGTTTTCTTCTCAAAAAGAATCGTTAAAAGGCACCATGCGCCTCCATCGATGCATCACATAATCATTCACTAATCCCTTGCCTTAACTATGTTGCAACGAACGTGTGACAGGGTACAGGGGAAAAAAAAACAATTCCTCCCAAAATATCCGTCCAGCTTATCGGCTGCGCCACACACCACGACCTAGGCACTGCGATAGTCGAACTGCCGATGCCCTCGAAGATGTCATCGGGCAGCTTTATCGGCGCGTCCGGATTTGTCCAGCGTCTCAAGTGCGGTTTGCCACCCACCCGGGACAACCAATACCACCCCGAGAACTGTCTTTTTGTCACTCCCCCCCTCCCCCTCCTCCCGCTACCCTTTCTGCCGGCTTGCCACCTGTGCCACCGGATTGTGATAGCTGTAACAGGGGTATCAGCAACAGCATGAAAGGGCGCTTTTTCTTGGCTGTTCCAGACCTACTTCAACGTGCTGCGTATGACGCTTCCCGTATTATGAGAACAACAGGAACGGCCTTCGAACATGCACACACACACACACACGCACATACACAGTCATACAAATGTCATAGTCACCGACACCGACAGATAGGGACAATCTTCCAGTGCCCCTCCTTTACCACTTTCCCACCCGTTCTGGGGGGGGGGTTGGGAGGGTCCAAATTCTCTGACAGCCATGGGTTGGCCCGTTAGGTGGTGTTGAGCGCTTGCCTCGCCACACCACACCACCGACACCGAGCGCACTGATAAGACGGCGTTGCGTACCGTGCCCTGTAAGTCGCTGACCGAACCGCAACCGTCGGCCGGCTTTGCTTCGTATTCGTTTCGTTTTTCGGAATCGGTCGTTAAAATGTGTTCCGGTTAGGGTGGGGGCTTTTAGTCAGCATCACGAACTCGCACCGCTCGGACCACGGTCGCGCCGGTTCGCCAGCAACAACAACAACAACAGCAGCAGCAGCAGCAAGAACAACAGCAGGGAAAAGAAAGGTCGCGCGTGGTTGAGTGCAGTTGATAGTAAGTGACCAGATCCAGGCCGGTTTCAGGATCGGATTGCGCCACCAGACGGCTCAGTTCCTGCTCATCCGTCCATGTTTATGTGTGCGTGTGTGTGTGTGTGTGCGCTGAAGGAAAGTAACCGAAAACCGTACGCACGAGTGTGAGCGCAAGAGCGAAAAGCAGGCGAGTGAGCGTGAGCGTATTTGTGACGAGCGCAAGAGAAAGCAAGAGCGAGAGAGAAAAAGATTTGCTTAAACCAAGATGCGATCTTGCTAGTGTTGTGTGATCTTAGCGAAGCATTGCGGGGCACTTACTGTTGCGCCGTGCATTTACCGTGTATGGGTGCGTCCTGATGGAAGACGAATAGTAGTAGCACGCTGCTAGTGTGGCGCTTGTTGTGTTTGTGCATGTCAGCAAATAAGCTAATAACTTGCAAGTAAAACGCGGTACGAGTAGTGTAATTAACACGCTAAGATAAGCAGCAAAGTGATCCGTGCGACAGTGCCGACCGTGCTCACCTAACCAAAGAACTAAAACCCCTTAAATGACATCGATGAAATAAAACGGCATATATAAGCTACGAAACGAGACGAAACAAAAAAAAGAAAAACTCATACCACGTCCAGCATGCTGATCAACAAAGAAACCATTCCGTACAGGATGGGCCTGCAGCCCTTCTACTACTACCAATCGTCGCCACCGGTGCAGACTGAGCGGCTCGGTGGTGCTTACCATCCCATTACACCACCGTACCATCACCCGTACGACTTTAACCTTCCGATGCAATCGCCACCGAGTTCGGTGGCCGCGGCCGCCGTTGCCGC
>CM032178.1:9912645-9924478 GCA_018908115.1 Anopheles rivulorum
CAACCCTTTGCGCAATGGTCATCAACCCCTTTTGCGCCGGTGGCCGGTGACTTTTGCGGTTCTCCGAAGAATGCCCTCCCACCCTCACCAACACCACCCACCTTCCGGGCCGCTCCGGGTGTGTTGTGCGCACACAATATTTGGCGGATGGTTCTGGGAGGAGGGGAGGGCGAAGTGGGATTGCCTTTCGACTGACAAAGCGCAAATTTAAACCCAGACACTACGCTTCTGCTCCCATTCGTAACGTATTGCCCGTCTGCTGCCGTCTGCTGCCGTCTGCTGCTGCTGCTGGTCTGCTGCACACACATTTCACACCGTGCCCAGACACAGACTTTGAGTCAATAAACATGCAACTTTTATTGTTGCTATTCGTTCGAATATACATTCTTTTTTTTTGTTTGTTTGGTTTGGTTTCCCCGTCTTGCCGTCATGCACGTCTCGAACACTCGCTTCTATTCTACACCACACAGACGGACCAAAAAAAAAAAAAAAAACTACTACGACACGCCAAAAACCACAAAACATGACATGTTCCGTTGTTGCGCTGGTCGATCACGACCAATCGTACACGCTGAGAGGATGCGCAGGGTGCACTGATTCATACAAAAAGGCATAGTTAAGTAAGCAATAAGCACAACCACCCCTAACGCAGCTCGGTGATTAATTAAGTGCAATAATGCATAATAAATTTTCGACCCATTTCCCGCCTTAAATTGTGCGATTAGATAAAACAAAACTACGGCTGACCGGTGAAGAAGATCACAGCGCTTTTTTGCGAAAAAACAACAACAACAAAATTACCCTGACACGAAGATTTATCGACGACCACACACTATATGTGGCAAGAGCAAACAATAAAACCGGAACGCATGAAAACGAGCTCGATAAAAAAAAAATAAAAAAAGATTGAATGGCAAATCATGGCAGTTTAACAAGCGGCCACCTTAACGAGGCTGGTGCAGAAAAGGAGAAAAAGCAGGAAAAGCAAATAACCACCACCCAAAACGATCTTAAGCTTCGATCGGAATGGGAATGAATGGGCCTTTTCGGTACCAGGCACACGGTTCACAAGTGTGATGTATCGTGTTCGAGCGAACCTGTCCGGGCTGTCGTTTGGACGCAAAGGATTTGTTTTGCTGTCTTTCTCTCTCTCTCTCTCTCTCTCTCTCTCTCTCTCTCTCTCTCTCTCTCTCTCTCTCTCTCTCTCTCTCGCTCTCTCTCTCCCTCTCTTTCTCTCTCTCTCTCTCTATCTCCACGCGATTCGCGATTCGCTCGTGTGATCGATGATCGTGTCTCGATCAGCTTCACTTTTGGGCACCGGAAAAAGGAGGCACCGAACGTGGGAGTGGGGGGGGAGGAGTGCCATGTGCAACATGCACAAATAAACATGTTACGGCACCACCGTGCGGGGGGGGGGGGGTGTGTGTTCGCCGTGAACATGATACCAACAGGCCCCTCGAAGACCTGCCTGAACATGATCGTCACATTGCCCGGTGTGTGTATGTGGGCGATTACAATAACGTCTCTATTTCACGATTTTATATGAAAGCGTTGTTTTTTTTTCTTTTCTTCTGAACAGCAACGTGAGCAAACCGGTCAGCAAAAAAGGGGGATCCATATTGCACACAGGTTCGGGGGAGTGCACGATGATCTGGTTTGGTATAAATTGGCTCTACCTTTAACATCCATCGCATTGCTTCGAGTTGCATCATTAAGAGCAGATCGAACATAGTTTAACATCATTATTTTATATCGATTGTACACAAATTATATCCAATGTTTTCTTATATCACAACAATTAGAAATTGATTTCTTTTAACCAATAAAATATCTACTCGAAATACTTTTTTTACAGGATAATATGCCTGATTACCCTGTATTCTGAATGAATTTTCCTCATTTTCTATTCCTTTTTTTAAGGAAATTCTAATCCAATATATGTTCTGTACGAAGCTCTTGTTGCGAGTAAATATTGTTGCAATATCGCTTTTTGTAATCAATCTTGAGCTGTTTCTTAATATCACCATCGGAAAAGAAAAACAAAAACGAAATATATTTCAATCAAACAAAGTAAAGCCATGGTGCTTAACCCCTGTTTTTTTTTGTTGTTCTGTAGAAACCCTTACTTGCGATGTATCCCTATCCTTGACCTAGTAACGTCTATCAAGCAACTCGACAAACAAGTTCGTCCCGTTTTTTTTCGCATCGCCCATCCAAACCCCCACAATCATGGAGACGCCTGGTTGATGAAAGGCACTGCCAACACCATCTCATCTCACTAACGTGGACAACCACCCCTTCCTCCCTCTCTGCCCTCAAAAAAACGCCCACAATTCGGCGTTGCATTTAGCGTTCAATCACACGGCAACCAGCACAAGAAGATGGGAAATGGTTTGAGAAAACAAAACCCCAACCAACAGAACAAGGAGCTGAGGCAAAGTGAGACAAACGTTGTCTCCCTTCCTTCATCCACACGGCTTCATGCACCGTACGGTTACGATGGGCAGAAGGTTGCAAAACGGTATCTGGGCGATGGAAAAGAAGCGAGAACGTGAGCACGTAAAGCGATTTATTTATTATTCAACCACTCATCAAAATACTGCCATCGGTTTTAATGCGAGCAATTAAAATTAGCCTTTTGCCATCGCTGGCACCGAGAGCTCTCGCCCGCTCGGTTCCCAATGGTTTTGTCACCCGATTATTGCATCCATAACACACATGCCAAGGGGAGAGGGGGGGGGGGGGGGTTAAAAGGAGAGGACTGGAAAGGAGAGGGGGGAATGCATTTTATACTCCCCCCCCTCCACCACCACCACCACCATTCTGGGTTGCTATTCTGTTCTGTGGCTGCGACTTTCGCTTTCGCTTGGAACATCCACAACACATCACTAGGTGACCTGCTTTAATATGTTTATTTATTTATTAATGTTTTCTTTTTCTTATTCCACTTTTTTTGTTTACCCGTCACACCCATACGCCTCGAAGAAGGGTCACATTATACGATAAACGCGAAACGCTGCGTGAAAACTGGCCCAACGTTTGTTTGTTTGTGTTTTTGCAAACCATTCGAGTTGTTCGTAACTTGGTCGACTATCACATCGAACAACACAGTTCCCAGAAGCATGTCGCACCAGTCAACGGGTGTCCACACAACTATGGCGTGCACCCACACGGGTGGCGGATAGCTAGTTCGGGACGGTTTTGTGGGGCAAGGTTTGTTTTGGGGTGAAATTGTTGACGATGAAATTTGCCACGAATGAACCGGTGCCCATTTGGAAAGTGGTCGTAGTGGGAAATACGATGCCAAGTGTCTCGTTTGTCGCTGTTTCTGCGTCAAAAACAAGCGGTACTGCGGTAATAACTTTCCCAGAAGTGAAGCGGCAAAAAAAGTGCATTCTGATGCATTTCTACACTCACCTGTTTGATGAACGAAACGGAGGGTTATACATATTGTCATATATTTTCACTTATAGACATATGGATAACCACCATTCTAGTGTCTAAAATCTCGCTCCATTATGCTGAAAGAGGAACTTTAATTTCCATGTCTAATCGAAAACTTCAAACCCATCAGTGCATTATGTATGCTGACAACAAAGTAGTCTACTTCTTGACAACGGTTGCACCACCAGCTGTATTTATCATATTTGTCTCGAAAATTCGCCCAGAGAATGAAGTTTCTCCAATATATCTGGACGGTTTCGATAGCCCTGCAACTAATCGCCGGTGAGACGGAACACCACTTGAGCTCCATATTTCTGTCGGGCGAGTACACCAATTACTGTCAGCTCGAATGTCCCGGCGCACCGAAACATACACTTTGTGAGCGAGTAAGTCTTACTGTCGGAATCTAACCTTAAATTCCAAGTAGAATTCATTTAATAACATTTCTTTTAAGTCTTCCTTGCCTGATAGATCATTGGCAAATTGTGTAAACTTCCAGCAACTGCTCGACAGTTCCGAGCTATGGACGAACCTGTTGAACGCACACAACGGTGTCCGCAATAGGTACGCGATGCGGCGCTCCATAACCAACATGAAGAAGCTCGTGTGGGATGACGAACTGGCCCGTATGGCTCGGTTACATCTTGCCACCTGTCAGCGGTATCAGCTCGATCCCTGCACACAGCTCGACAACCCGAACGTGTACAGCCGGGACTATCGGAATGTGCGCCAGAGCAAGGCGTTCGTGATCGAGCGGTACCTGCCGAAGTACTACGCCATCGATGTCCTACGCAGCTGGTATCTGCAGCAGGCTGAGACACCGGTCCCGAAGGTAACCGGAGACCATCAGCTGCAGCAGGTTGTGCTCAACAATTTCACCCTGTTAACTTGGGCGAGTCTGGAGCGGGTGGGCTGTGCCGCGGCCAAGTACCGCGATGGGTTCCAGCTGGTGTGCAACTACTTTCCCTTCTACTCGCTGGGCGAACCGAGTGCCGAGCTTGGACGACCGGCAACCCGATGCCCACGAACGTTTCCACTGCGCAGCAAAGTCTTCGACGGATTGTGCACGTTCGAGATGGACAGTGGAGGCGTACGTTGGCCGTCACCGAGCCTGGCAATGATTTCGCTAATGTTGCACTGTCTGCTCGGCGAATGGGCGATTAATGGGGTCTAAGTGCATCATACTTACGGGTACCGGCAGGTGGTTCAAGTTGGCGTTTAGAGGAGCAAGATCGTCGGCGATGAACTGGATCGGCAGCGTCAGCGCTTCGGCGGTTGCTCGCGTGGTGGTCGTCGCGCGCAGACAGCGAAACACGCCGAACAGACCGAGCACCAGGGCGCAAATAACTGAGAACGATACCAGACCGTAGATGTAGCCTGCAACAAGAGAAAAATGCCATTGAAAATAAATATAAACCGTTTTTTCAGTGAGTTTAATTTGAATTTTGGAAATGTACTAAAAGTGTACTAAAAGTGTACTAAAAACCCAAAATGTCATTATTCGGAAAACAAATGATAATTTAAACATCATCAAACAAATTTAAGCATAAACTATAACTTATTAATTATCTTATTTTAATAACTTTATTTATTAAGCTATAAGATATACGGCCTGGCCGTTCTCAAGAGAATTTTAAAAAATTATTCAACTATGTTAAACTAAGTTTATTATTCGGTTTCTATATTGCGAGACATTTTAGATTGCAGTGCATGCACAGTACTGAGTTTGGTTCTACTTCATCTCACGTGTCACGTTTGCCGACCTTGGCCGGGTCCCTGGGGCGTTACTAAACGGTCGCCGAACAAGTTGGGTACCATTTACAGCAGCGTCTGTCCGATAAAGGTGTCCGCCGATAATGGTGCTGCTACCAATCAATGAAACAGATCCAGCAGCCACTGCAGCGGCCGGCTGCTGTGTGTGTGATTGGCCACCGTGAAACAAATTGATACCTATCTCACGCACACGCTTCCATGGTGGCAAACATGATCAACTCTAATAGGCGACCTCCTAGAATCGGGCGCCGACGACAGATATTGTTGCTTGGCGATTCCCGCCAAGTACCACCAGACCCGGACCGGTCTGTCTTCCAAGTGCGACATCATCCAGCGACCCCAAAAATTAAACCCACTGCCCCACCCCCCCTCCCCCTTCTACACCCATCGGCTCCTCCAACACTTCCATCCCATCACCAATACGTAACGATCGACGACATGAGCCGGCCATCATTATCATCAGGGCCGGTTACTAATCGGTTTTGTCTGTGGCGTGCTACGATTTCTAATGGCCGCCCTCTGTCTGTGCCTTTCGGTTATTTATTCGTGTGTGTATGTGTGTGTGTGTATGAGGATGTTTTGGGGGAGGTTTTCTCTCGCCTAGCGCCACCTTACTGGTCCCCGCAGGCCGTGCAACACATGGGCATCGCTATGGAAGCGATAGTGAGTCGAGACAACATTGCGCCGCACTGCACACACCGCATCATCTGCCAGACATACAGCCAAAGCCAGCCAAGCCAACCCAAAAAAGTAAAAACAAAAACGAAACGAAACGAAACGCAACGCAACGCAAAAAAAAAAGTTGTATTGAAGATCGTCTCGTCATTCGCCCCGTTCGAAGGAGGGAGCTGCAATCGAAATGAATGTGCATCATTGCCATTGCCGCTCGCCCGTCCCCGTACGGTCCTGCCGAACTGCTGCTGCCGTGTCCGGCAAACGCCGTGTCCGCGATGCACAACGACGTAATTATCATTCCGACGTGAAGTGTTGATTTTGCTTTTTCGTTGCTTGCCTGTCGCTTCCTCTTCATTCGGTGTCTGGTTGCTGGCTGCTACCGTCGGACGCGCGAACTTACTGTGATGTGCCCATGTTTTGTCCTCTAAATCACCCACCGCGTACGGAGGACCCGACCCGACGAGTCCGCAGCTCGTCAACTGCAGCATGCATTCAAGGCGGATGTTTTATTCCGCAAATGTAAACGTTCGAAAATCGGCCCTGGGCTGATGGATATGGTAGCGCACCAGGTCGCTTTATCTCATATATAAATATATCCTTTTATACCATAAGCAGAGACACATAACAGCAAAAACGAACGATAACCGTCCACTCGGCAGCGCATTCGGTGTCCCCGTTTTGTACTTTTGTACAGTCCGTCGCGCTTTTAACCGATCGTATCCAAGTTCGAGCGCTCAAGCGTTTGGTGAAGGTGACAAGGTTGATAAGATAAGGTGTGCCGCACGCAGTGTTTCGTTTTCTTTTTAGTTTAAAGCTCAGCCGCGTGCCGAATACGAAGACGGAAACGTACGCAAAAGTTTCTTTATTAATTTCGTTGTTTGCAAAAATGTTTTGCTACCCTCGCTCGATAGTTCAACAAAACATGTTAATTTATGGCAATGTTTAACGGCTTAAAACACTGCAAAAAAAACACTTCTCGCGTACTAAAGAAGCGTTACTAAGCAATGATTCACATGACGCACACGTGACGCAAATCGCCGATAAACAGCGCAACTAGAACGTATTCAACCGGAGGGCCACGTACGGGCTGTGGGCTGGCTGGGTGGTAGCGTCGGGGGGTGGAGATACTTTTTCCTGGGAACTCCACATTATCAGACGACACTTTACCTTGGCAGCGTAATAGTCTACGTGCAACACTGCGGGCACCGGTGCTTATCATCCGGTCGCTTCCATTATCGACTGGCTAGGAGCTGATGACGTTTGTGGGGTTCATGCCTGCACCTGTCCTTTATCATTGGAAATGCCCAACACGTGTACATTATTTCACACCTTTTTGATAATTTGGTTTTCCAGCAGATGCTATAAAACGATAAATGCTTAAATGCTATAAAAAGATAAGCAATAATGATTAAAACAAGTTGTCGCTAATATTTTTTAAATTAAATTAATTTACTTCTGAACACGTTCGAAGGACAATTTAATCAGCAGGAAAGCTTTTATTTTATCACAAAACAACCACCGAACCACCGGGCGTTTCTTTTGTGACGAGCTATTCAATAAGCGAGTGTGCGGTGTGCGGCCCACCATTTCAATGGAATCCAATCACATTTCGCGATCCAAACTGCAAAATGAATGTCTGAGAGCACCACTCATCCCTTTGCCGACAAATCGAGCGTACGGAATATTTGAATGATATTAATTCCACAACTTTGCTCTGCGCTGGCAGCGTCTCGTGATAATCCAGCACCCGAACACCGTATCGCAGCATTGCTAATGTTTTCTCCAGAAGCGTACCAGAGACCGTCGAGACGGTATTTTTATCATTTTCGTTTCGTGAAGATTTCTTCATTATTATTATTTTTTATCCCATTCCGGTCTCCATGGCATGGTTTACGGTGTGCATCGTGCCACTGCCAAAAGTTCACTGTCACTGTCAGCTGCTGGAGCGGATTCAATTTATTTTCGAATTATCCGAACAAGCGACAAGGACGTCTGACACACACACACACACTTGACAATCGGGGACAATCGCCTGATGTTCGTTGCATCCAGAAGCCGCACAAGACGGGAATGCACCGGCCGCCCCCGACATTGGTGGCAGCCGTCGAAACCGTCGACGAGCGACGACAATAAAACCGGGCAGGATGTATCAATCTCGAACACGATCGGGTTCGGTTTGGCCGATGTTTGCCATTTGGCGCAACATCCGGCAAAAACGGTCTGCTCCGTGTGTGGGTGGGTGGGTTAGTGTTAGGCACGACAGGCAAATTTTGAACCCAGTCTGGTGGTGCTTGTTAACGAAATATTTAAATTTTGCCAACGTTTTGCCGGAACGAGCAGGATTAAATTAATTGCCCAATCGTTAAAGTCGAACTGATACAAATTGCCCCATCAGAGCTCGAACGAACCCACTCTGGGTGGGTGGGTTGTGGGAACAGGAACAGCCAAATGTCAACCCAACGCGGCCATCAGAAGGTGCACTTTATGGTCCAATTTTTTTTCATTCTCGTCGTTTCCAACACACGGACTCGATCTTTCCATACGATCGTTACGAATGTCGATAGATGGGCGCTATTCAAGCGATCGCGTGCTTACCCATGCATGAAGCGTCTGCTTCAAAACCTAAAACCTCTGGGGCATTTGTTTGTTCGGTCTAACAATTGATTTGGTTGGGTTCGTAGCAGTCAAGGAAAAAAATATTAAAAGAATCCTCCATTTGGAGGATGCAACTGATGCGCATGCGCTCCGAAATCCCAACACGGAACGGCCTATGAATAAAAATTCCGTTCGCATTTAGACGGCGTTTTTTTTTTTCTTTTGCGCCGACTTCCTCCTTCCAATCCTCGCCGGTTGTGGCAGGAGAGAGAGTGTGTGAGAGAGAGAGAAAGAAGAACAAAAAAACCCTGACCTCCCGCAAAAAGCTGCCTGAGGCGCGTTGTTCTACTGCCGCACGGTCCCAACGATGACGACGATGATTTTGCACGCTTCAGAAGCGCATCGAGCTATGCGTCCTTGTGGGACACCCCTCCCCCCTCTCCCCCAACAGCACACCACCCCCACAAGTGGGTCTTCCGCTCTGTCTTTGCATCTTTATTGCCCTTTCTCCCATGTGTGTGTGCGAGAGAGTGGAGTGCCAAACTCCATTTGCGGTCATGCTATGCTGTTCGGCTTTGCAACACGGGACACGGAACCGTCTAGTCCCCGGGAACGTTGGTTGGTGGGTAGAAACCAAAAACCTCCCAGCGCAGATGAGCGCACACACGGCGGGAGGGAGAATCGAGAAGCACTAAGCGAATGCCAACCTCAAACCACGATAGGCCGGGCGATAGAAAACGATGAGTTCCCGCGGTTCCCGTTGTTGAGTGGGAAATGGGGAGGGAAAAAGAGGGTGATTGAAGGGGAAGGGGAGGGTGTCTCGCGGAGGGGAGGATGGTGGATTATGCGACGGGTAGGAAAAAATCGATATTTAGGTCGCGAAACTTTTCTTCAGCCAGACCCAGGCAGACGCGCCACGACAGCGACAGTGACGGAAAACTAGCGAATGTGTAGGCTGTGGAGAAAAAAAAAAACAACAGGAGAACAAATCTCCAGCAACGACGACAATCGAACGTAACGATATTGGCATCGTCGTGTTTTGTGGTTCAAGCAATGTCCGCTGCTCTAACGCGGCAAAAGTTTATATAACCATCACACGTGATGATTCTTTTGAATGCAAACGTTCTAACAGTGACTCCTGTAACAATGAAATTTACCATTAATAAAATTAATATGTAATTCGACGGTTTTAATAATTTGTCTTTATGCTTTAAAAATTTATTGCGAATGTATTTTTAAAAACCTATTTTCAACTACAAGTCAGTAGAATGTGGTTGAAGAAAGGTTCACATTATTAAAGTTTATGTTTAACAAAATTTTAACGTTTAAGAATGATTTCAAATATGCAAAGGTACTAACATTACTATTATATTATTGATGTTGAAAATATACATTTCTCGATCGTATAAAACATACATAAAATTCTTGTTTTTAAACCAATTATGTTTTTACTTCACTTTCCTGGTCTTTCAAACAAGACGATGAAAGCGCCCAAAAGTATGCAAAACGCATCACTTTCCAGTTCATCAATCTTGTTCGTTTGGGGAGAAACAAGATTGCATGCATGCCGATTTGCTACTGACCTTCGCCGGTAACCATTTCGCTCATCGGACATCAATATTTGACAATTATTGTACGCTACCCAACCCATCCACTGCACTCAACTCATTATTCCACACTAATGCACAACTGTGCTCGCCAACTGACCGCAGTGTACGGTGGAAATCTGTCTCCGACCAAACGGCACACCACTAAACAGTACCCCCGGGAGCACCCCGAAATGACGCTCATTCATTCGTTTATTATTTTTTTTTCCGCTCGTTTTTATTACCTAACACTCAAGCCACCCAAAACACCGAAATGCCGCCCACCGTGCGGGCGCACGTACCCGGTGCACACATTTGGACACGTTGGTGCGGTGTTGGTCGGTCACATTTTGAAGGGCAGACAGACAGCCAGTCAGCCGAGCCGAGCCGAGCCAACCAAACCCAGACAGCCAGACAGACGAGACAAACTCGAGGACATTTTCGACACTTCCGTCTATTCTGGCGGGGTGGCCAACACAAACGTCCGGGGACAGCCTCTGCATTTAAGTCGCGTCTTCCGTCTGGTCGAAGCACGAGCGAATCAACCCATTGCCAAATAGCACACAGACACACACACATACACAATTATCTGCAAGCACACACACACACACGAGGCAAACGATTTATTTCGGGGTTTTTTTTTGTCGGGGCAGAGTGAGAACCGACAATATATTATACCGCAGAGACAGAGAGCACCGCAAAGTGACGCAAACAAAAAAAAAAACAAACAAAACCCTCTAAAAAAGGGAAGGCTCCACGGAGGCAGAAACAAAAAAAAGTTAAGCACGACCTCACACATTTTTGCCAGCTCTTTTGCATGTACTTTTGCACATTTGAACGCCAAATGATGAGCCAACTGATGAGGGATGGAGCAAAGTGGGAAAAGCACCATTTTGTATGGGCTGAAGAGAAGAAAAAAAACTAAACCCACGGTAAATAGAAATGCAGGCCACGATACTTGTATGTTGGAAACGTTTCTCTTTTTTTCTTTTTTCTTTTGGGGGGGGGGGGGGGGGGGGGGGGGGGGAAGGGGGTTGTGGTGAATGTGTTTTTATTATTATTGGTTCATGGCCACCGGCCATACACAGCAGCAGCAACTTGCTACCAACCGGGCGCATAACAATCAACGACGATCACAGCATCATTTTGCCCTCGCAGGCAAAATCGGACGCGTGCGTGGCACGATTGAGAATTTGCCAAAAGCGAAGGAAATGAAATCTAATAAAAAAAAGTAACAAATTCTACCAGCGACAAAACTGCTGCTAGTGCCCCGCTAGAGCAGCACGACGACGCATCTATCCTTTCCGGCAAACACCGGGGTGTTTTGCCATTGTCCGGATGTCCAAAGGCTAACTCCCAAAAAAAAAGGTACATTCTCTCTCTCTTCTTCCCTCTCTTTCTCTCGGTTGAAGCCGTCGGGTG
Organism: Anopheles rivulorum; assembly: GCA_018908115.1. Classification (NCBI taxonomy): domain Eukaryota; kingdom Metazoa; phylum Arthropoda; class Insecta; order Diptera; family Culicidae; genus Anopheles; species Anopheles rivulorum. The sequence continues at coordinate 9,924,141 of CM032178.1, forward strand.
TACCGGAATGGTGCCGCGGAATAAATCTGTCGAACTGTCGCAAGTCGACCGGAAAGATGGCTGGCCGGGGCCGGGAAAAACGGCCCGGGAGCAAACGCTGGTCGTTTGTTATGTTGCGGACGGGCGACAGCCAGGGGCATACTTTTTGAGTAGGGATCCACGGATTTCCGGAAAACCTGGTACGACACACACACACACACGGGTAGAAAGGTAGAGAAAAAGGTTTAGTTGTGAAAGAGAAATTTATGGAGAAACACATAAAACAATAGAAAATTTTGAATATAAATAAACTACCAATAAAAAGGGATGTTTTGGTACCATAAACTGCAATTAAGATT
>CM032178.1:9966205-10040567 GCA_018908115.1 Anopheles rivulorum
TCTGGTCGAGGAAAACGTGCCTCGCGCATTAGGCTGGTTTGCATTCGACAGGACTTCCAGGTGGCATTCCGGAAGCGAACGTGGTTGTCGTTCGTGTTGCTAATGCTAGCTCAACATTGCCAAAGAAACTGTTGTGGAAACACATGGCAACTTTGTGCGTTCGGGTTTATCGAATTGCATCAAAATTCTACATTGTGTTCTAGTGTTGGTCTTGAAAGTAGAAGCGTAGTACACTAAGACAAACATTCTAATGACACTAAGCTACGAACTAAAGCTGGATTCTTGTTAGATCAGTGTTCTAGTTTCCATCAAACAGATAGAATTGCTTGAGGGAAATTGAATCGTTCACAGAGGGTCGTTGAGATATTTATACAATTGCTAGAAGTACGTTAAGATATTAAGAATTCGAGAAGATCGTTAAGATCTTGAAGAATTCGACTGTAATCTGTTTTTAAGATACTCCAATTCGCGTCTTAGAAGATTCTCATCAATAAATCTTGAGAGTCCCATAAGATCTAGAGATTCTAAATCAACTAAAGGACTAGAGGATATTTAATTCAATTGAGGAATAGTGAATTATAAGTCGGTATAAAGAATAGTGTTTTATGTTACTCTTTTTGAAGATGTCCAATAGTCGAAGTTTGGACATTAGATCAAACCTCCAGATTCAAGACTGGAGCACAACTGGTTAAATTCTCCAATGCACATGAGATCGTTGAAATCTTTCGTCTATCTGTATGCAAACCCAAGAGTATGTCCAAGAAGCTTTGGATATTGTCCACTGTGCTTTACAATGCAGTTTTTAGGTATCCTCAGTGTAATCTCACATATTTAACAAATAAATAAACCAGCTTGTTAGTCCCTATTTAAAAGCCAAACAAAACGTGTTATAATTTTTATACCATCTGAATTAAACTAACGATGTGTTTCTTACCAAAACAATGGCATTTCGTTAACTCTAACTGCCCCCGGCAAGAAACGCAGAATGTACGATGTGATGATAGATAAATTTCACAACATACAAAACAGTTCCATTTGAAACCACCATCATTAAAGACGGGTTGTGGTAAATGAGTCGTCCAATCTGATAGTGTACTAATCACGGTAAAACGACACGCCAAAAACTCACCCGAAACATTCAAAGGCGCGGGGTCGTTTCAGTATACCAAAGCTTTAACCTGCCGCCATATGCGACGTTTGTGATTAATGACCTCCGGTCAGGAAGCAAAACCAAAAATATGTACATGAAAAGCTTACAAAGCAAAGGAAAAATAAAAGAGACGAAGCTCATAATAGTACAAACAGTATCGCGTCTTTAGATTAGCGTCACGCGACTCGTCTCGTCTTTGTTTTTCATCCCCCAACCCCGAACATTGTACCCGAACAAATTTGACTTCTGTCGCTAGTAATTGCAAGTAATCTTGTACCAAGCAATTGTGGCCTGGACGATTTGCGACTTGGGACCGTCCATCCGTCGGTCGGTTAGCAAAGTGCCGTCGTACCCGGTGCTCCGATGGTGAATTAATGCTCGCCGACCGCAAGATTCGTGCTCTGGCAGCCCCCGGCAGGGATGTATTGCAGCATAAATTCCGGACACGATACGACGGCGCATTTCATGAGTCACGAAATGCGGCGTCCGTGTAAACTTCAATTCAGAGCTTACAGCGCATTGTACTGCCAGCCGAGAGCGGGCACTAGCGAGAGGAGCAAAGCCAAAAATCGGATACCAGCCAAATGTTGGCTTCTTTGACTTTGTGTCGAAAACCCGGGTGCCCGGGTGCCCCGTTTGCGGGTTTCGGAATGGAAATAAGATTTTTATTGAAATTAATTAGAAGATTACGGCGAATGAGTATAAATCACAATCTACTTAAGCCTTGCCTGTTCGTCAGCCTTTGCGAAGAAGCGGGAGGCTCGGTACGTTTGCGTCTCCGTTCGATTGTGGAGGAGTTTGGACAGAACGAACGCGAACGGAAAGAACAAGAGCTTCCTCCAAAACTGGCAGACTAAACGTAAAAATTGTCTGATTGGTGTCTTATCGAAGAAGCTGCTGTACTGAAGAGAAGGAAACCAAAAAAACCAGCACCGGCGAATATTGCGTCAGACAAAAAAGCATTTAAGTTAGCGGATTATGCTTTGCTTCGGGCCCAGTTCTCGCGGGTTGTGACGCGGGTGTACGAATATAATCCAGGCTCGGTAATAAATTTATAAATTCGTCCGTGCGGTTGCATCTGTGGAATGGAAGTAATCGAGAAACTGTCGTTGTGTTTGCAACAATTAGTGGTGATATTCATTCTCTCATTTTTATAGGAAAAAAGGCTGACAAAGTATCCATTAATACAATGTTATACAAAACCAATTTATAAAATATGTCAAATTGACTATCACAAAACATGGAAAAAGACTAAATAAATATTGTTATGCATTGTAACAGGTTAAAAAATAAACCATCTTCCCATATTTGATGTTTGTGCTGAATAAAAGATCGAACCAACGACTTTTTTGTTGATAAGAGCGATCAATCCTGTGAAGAAATCTTTCCACTTTCAAGCTCCATTAATCCCACCTCAACGAGTCACACTAATGAACGTCCAGCACAAAGCATCCATTTTTGGCTACGGACGGTTAACCAGCACCAGTAAATGACCGGACGCCAGTCGAAACACATCTTTTCTGCCAGCTCATGAACACATGACCTCTGACGATCGATCAGACCGAAGCAGACGTACGTGTGTAGCCATTTCACTAGCGTTTCTTTTGCGCTTTTGACGAACCATTCTTGCAACCATGGTCCGAAAACCTCGACACACAATGCAAGACACTTTTCTTATGCACGCAACCAACCAACACCAACGGAACTGTCATTTATCATCGTCACTCACGGCCGGTCGAACGTGGACGGCGACGACGAAGAGAACCGAGCGCGCGACTTGCACATGTCGCGTATGCGCTGGTGATCACCGGGGAACGCCGCGTAAAATGCACCTGAAAGTGCATTGTGCATGATGGTGTCTTCCTGTCACGTCATAAATTTTACCTCCCCCCCTCCCTCCTCCTCCCCCCATTCCTTTTTCGGCGTTTATGATAATACATGGGATCGGGAAGTAAGAAAGGGCGGCCGAAAAAAAAAATGCAAATTCGCCCCCCAGACGCATCGGATGCCAAAAAATTCATTAAAAATCTGATGGTGTGCCTGTTATTAATCTTGTTAGGGTTGAGCAAAATTTTCTGACAGGATTCCTGCGGTGCGAATGGTTATGGCTTGCCGTCCGCGTCACTGGTCGATTGTGCCTCTCGTATCGCGGTTGACATTTTTGCCCCGTCATGGGAGCAACAATTCGCGCTGCTTTTTGGTTGAATATGTGTGTCAAAAGATCTTAGAAAGTTGAACCCTGAAGCTGATGCTCTTCGAAGGGTGAGGCCACACCGGGGTGCCCTTGGCAAACAACTTGCAAGGGTTGAACTCATAGCTCGTGAAGCAGTAAAACTTAACGACTGAAATATCGAAGGGCATCCTCCTAAGAAATTACGGAAAGTGCTTCAAGCGAACGCATCGATTCATCTCGCCCTTGGACGGCGGTGGAAAAAAAGAAGGACATAAAAAAAACTTGAAAAATAAAAACCCGAGCCGCACTTTTGACGACTAACTTTTCCCTCCATTGCCACATATCAAAACCAACCCATCAGCGACTCATCAGCAGCAAAAGGGCAAACCTTTGTAGGTGACGTTGGGCGAGAAGCGCTAGCCAAATGTCAAAAGTCATCAATGGCAAGGATCTCGGACGTTTTGCAGCAAATAGCAAAACGGAAACGAAGAAAAACATAATGGATAAACAAGACACACTACAAAAGCGTACCAGTAAGATGAAAGAAGTGAATCCGGTGACAGAAGCCGGCACAAATGCTTTGAAAAGAAGCTAGCTAGGGTTAGCAACCATTTTGCACTGGTTGGAAAGTATTTCTTGGAATTGTGGAAAACTAAAACAAATGGGAATTTTATTTTAATTATCCAGTAAAGGGCCAATGTGCTTCATCAAGTAATGGACAACTGAGATTTTTCATCAAAATCCAAACAGTTCATCAAAAGATAAACAAATGGATAAGTTAAACTTATATCTATCTCACTCTTTAATAAATTTACTCAAAATGAAGAGAAATCATAATCATATTTACAATTCTCGTTTTACAGAGGTCACGGAAAGGGTTTCACACCGATCTTTTATGGAACTTTTTGTTCCAAACAAGCAGCAAACATGTAATGACCCATCATCTGTACCCCAAAAACCAGTCTGAACCGTCTGAACTGCATGGCCAAATAATAAAATAAAATAAAAATAAAACATCTCCACGCACCGGGATGGGTAAGGATCGGGGAAAAAGAACGAGGATTCTCTTCGCTTTGTGGCTCCCTTTTTACATTGCACAGCACAGGAACAGCGTAAGAACCACAAACAACGCTACATAAACATGACCAAACAGATGCAAACAAAATAACAAAAGCATGAACAGAGAGAGAGAGAGAGAGAGAGAGAGAGAGAGAGAGAGAGAAAAGACAAGAACTAACTTCACTTCAGCCAGCAAGCATGTTACCGTCATTTGACCCGATGCGCGAAATGATTGGGAAGCGATGTAAAAATTATTTTTGCGAAAAGTACACGTCAATCAAGGATGCAATTTTTTCGCTTCCCATTCGCCATTCGCCCAAACCCCTGGCCTGGGTTGGGATGCCCCAAAAAACGCTTCGAACACCCGATACCCGCACGGAGCCGTGGGCCGATTGACAAGCATCCCCATTTTTATTATTATCCTTTTTTTTAACGGGGAGAGGGACTTTCTGGTTTCGTGTGCGGCGAACGAGGAAATTGTGATTGGAGCAGACAGGCATAACATTGCCCAAAGTACACGATCGAGTGATTACGCGAAAAATTTAGCTACGAAAAATGCCGTAGCCAACTCTCTTCGGCGCACATACACGGGCGCAGCGTGCACAAACATCCCTTGGCTCACGCAGCTGGGAACAACGGGGTGGAAAATCAGCTCGAAATGCCCCCAACCCAATCCTTCCCTGTTCCTTCCCCACCAGTCCGACCATCCAGCGGCAAGTGGTTAATTTTTAACGATTCCGAAAAATTCAATATCATCGTTGACGGGCTGTCAGGACCCGCCAGTCCGGGCCAGTTTGCCCGAAAGCTTTTGCAAAAAGCACCCCGACAAACAGGTTGGCGTGATTAAGTTCGGTTGCCCCCACGAAGTTTTTTTCTTTCCTGTTTGCCAGCCCCGGCAAAGCGAAACAACGACCGGCAAGATGTAATCATCGTAACAGTGCGTTTAATTTCAATACATACATTAAATTTATCGCTCTATTGATTCGTTCATTTATCAACAACAGACATTTAAACGAAACAAATGTATAACGTGAATTAAAATAAAGCTTGCACAAAACAGGATAGTTTATCAGTTCCATTAGTTTGATTTGGTAACATAAATCCTTTAAGGCATTATTAAACGTCAAAAGTTGCTGACGGACAGATGATTGCATACTTTAAGGCGGTTTGTCATACGTTCAACTCAAACTCAAATTCAATGAACCCAACCGTTATAGCACACAGAAGAAAGTAGTTTACTTCATTTAGATGAAAGACTTATTCTTTACATGTACTTGCCGCTTCAGCAGTAATTTAATCCTTTCGCAAAACATCCTGACGGGAGCCGCCGATGGAGACATCGGGCCATATCACTTCCAAGAAATCAGCATTAATAAATGATGATGAATAGAGACCGTTGATTTACGGCATACCAATTATCCATTCGCTGCGCAACAGCAAACCCATCAAAAGCAGGGGATTTTAACGAGCATTATGGAATGGTACAAAACTACAAACAGTGCGAACATTTCGCCATCTCCGTCCCCGGCGAAAAGGCACGATTCTTGGGACAAATCTTTTAATTACTTCTAATTGAGCGCTCGGGCAGTGTTTCCCCGCTGCAAATGATTGGCAATCCGATTACAACAAAACCGACCGAGCTGACAGTAGGAACGCGGGTGCCAACGCACGCGAACCTCAGCGTCGCCTGCGAGTGGAAAATCAAAGGTTGTCTGCTAGTTTTAATCCACTCCACTTCTGGTGGCACTGGTGACGATGCCGATTGTACACCGGTCCCTGCTAAGTAGCTAACAAGTTGGCAGTGTTGGCAAAGGACACACCGACATGCCGGGCGATGTTGTTTATCGCCATTCAATCATTCGCCCAAGGATTTTGCCGATGGGAACAGTGGCAATGGGAAATCCATCCTGTGTCTGAAGGGCCTGGCTCGAGATGCTCGGGAGTTTCCATCGGCATGGCGGGATGTCGAGTGTCGCCAAAAAGGGTGGAAAAACTCGGTTCACTCGACGCACTCGGGAACTCACATTTAGGTTTGTTGTTACGTTATGATGTTGTCCCTCGTGATGGCGGGAATGCGAGTTGCGCCGCACCGAAGGAACCAACGTGAACCGTCAGCGATAAAAAAAGGGGTCGTGGCACCGAACTGCAAACTCCAAAAGAAAAAAGTGTCAACGCAGTTCGGTCGAAGGCTTTGATCTTTCCACAACTCAATGGCACACTGGGAGCTGGGTTTTTGTTTTCGGGGTTCGATGGGATCCAGCTCCATTGCTCCATGGCGCTGTTGGCCTTATTTGTTTTATCTACCTACCTACCCATGTTCATTTGTTTAATGTTTGATTGCTTCGGTTGTGCACTTCCCATGCGTCAGAGTGTAAATGTAATGTTTAAGTGATTTTGCTGCCATAAGCAGAAATCAGTGCGACAATCAGAGTTTTTTCCTTTTTTTTTTGTTTCTTCTATTCACTACTCGAAAAGGATACATCGCTCGAGAGAAAGAGAAAGGATATGGTTTTATTGTTGTGCGCACTCGGTACAACTCGCGCAAGATCGTTGAACTCACGCGTTTGGTGGAGATTACAACGAACCTTTGAAGATTGTCAACCACAAGTGGGGGGAAGAAAAACGTGTTCCTACCTGGAAAGAGAGAGAAGGGTGTTAAAAGTATGTGAGTATTTGTTTGTCAAATATTCTGCGAAATAAGTATAATTGAAAACCAATCGAATGAAATATTTCAAAGGGAAAATTGAAATAAATTATGTTATTTCATTATTTTAAAATTATTCAAAAATAAATATAATAATAGTAAAGAAAAGATTTTGGCATGGTATGAGGTAATTCTTAATGCTTTATCTTCGTTCATTGCCGGTTTAAGTTTCATAATTCATAATTATGAGTAGTTGATAAGTCATAGTTGATTTTAAGTTTGAATATTTGAAAATTTTAAGTTGGAATTTTTAACAAGAAGTACTCAAGCTTTATTTTACTACTTATTTCACCTAATGAAAAGACCCTAGTTGGATGGTAACAAATTGAGTGAAATTACGGTCGAGTACAGCCAAAAAACAGCATTTACAGCCACACAAGAAATAGCAGTAAACTACAACCGATAATGGCAGCGAATGCAAGATATCCCAAACCCGCTCGTTATCCATGCTGGCCACAAACCTCAATGTATGTCCCAAAGTCACTAGGCACATAACGCAAAACAAAAAAAGCGCACGAAAAACAATACATCAAATTAAGGTAAGCCAGGGTCACAGCCGCAGATGCACGAATGGCTACGATACGCAGCTCGCAGGGTCGAACTAATAAAGCCAGCTCGCCATTGCTCGACGACTACCGCCGGCACAATTTGTCTGACAATGCAGACCTGCCACGACATGCACAAAACGCCCGACGGTAGTGTTGTTGGCGGATGTTGTACATGGTTGGTGATCGGTAAACGAATAAAAACCAAACAACAACAACAACAAAACCTACAAGTGGTGTAACGACAGGAGCTATTTTGTGAAGGAAAACCACCCCAATCCATCCCATTCTGCACGCACGTGTCGCGTCCCGGTGCCGACCGGTGGATCCGTCGCAGGAGTGCCACTACATAACGTGACAAGACAAGGAAAGGCAAGGAAGGAAAAAAAATACGCAACACCGGTAGCTTAAAACCATTTATTTTAAAAAAGACATGTTTGCTGAAATTGGTTTGCAACGCTTCGTTCGCCAGCGGTAACAACCGGCTGGTGGCCTTTACGAGCTGGCCACCATCAGACCATCCAAGCCGTGGCTTATCTGCCGCAGCTCATCCGAGCGAATAGCAAAACACGTAAAATGCATACAAGTTGCTTACTTTTGCTATGTTGGTAAGTTCGGTTTGCTCGCAGAGTGACGCTCCGGAGTGACAATTAGGCACACAATTGGAAACATAAAGTCGTTATTGCTTTTCTGTACCGCAACCAGGGGCCACTAGTGGCAAAACTAGTAACTGACACATGTTGTAACCGTTTTAATGGGTTTGTGGTTGTTTTTTTCATTTACACTAACAAAACGATGTTTGGTGGCTTAATGAGGGTTTGCTGTTGGCAAGGCTAAATTAATTATATGGTTGTTAAAATGTATACTTTGGTTATCACAAAAGAAAATTTTATTTGACGACAAATTTGTTATTTAAATTTTAAGTACACAATAAATGAAGTTAGAAGATAAATTAGAAGTAAAATGACGTATGTTTGTAGAGATTTTGTTTAAAGCAAACTCATGCTTCATCAGTACCACATTAAACCACTCATTGTCACCATAACCAGCAAGTAGCTTATTAAGCGTTTAAAACGCTTTAAAGCTTTCTTCCGTCAAGTCTCTCCATTGCTCTGGTTGTTACACCTGTAAGGAGCATCTATAATGCTTCTTGCACCTTGCAATCCAGGATGATCTAGTGGCGCTTGTCTAGGTGGGTAATAAATTTCAAACCCCTCCCCCCAGGACATCTCCCGGCATCCTGATGCACCGGGCGCTAACTCTACCCTCCACAAAACGTGGACAGATTTATGGCGTGGCGAAAGCTCCCGTTGGGCCACGTTCTAACGCAACCGGGGCGTTAAAAATATGATGAAACATAGCCGAGCAGATGGAGCTAAATCACACCGACCGCCGGTGATGGGCGAGTGATTTGAGTGTGGAATAGTGGTGTCCCTTGGTGTGGTTGCGAGTAATCAGACACTTGTACATTCCCGATTACGTACAGCCAAGCGCAATCACTTTTCACCAGCGTTGTTGATATCGGATCGGGATGAATATATTGCTGATTTCGCTGCACCGACCCATTCCGACCGTAGAAAACATCCGACACCTGGACGGAGGGTGTAAAACCATCCCTGCTAAAGAAAACCCTGAAACAGGGCACATTTTGTTACTCATCTTGTGGCGATTTAATTTCGCTTTGTTTACGTCTTGACGTTGTAAAATAGTTCGGAAAACGTGATAAAACGTTGACACGGTGTAGAAAGTAAGCAAGGTGACATACTCCGGTGCCAGACAGTTTAAGGTGAATAACCGTCACCTAGGCAGTATGACGCCACCCATGCCCAAGCGATCCAGCCGGGTTGGATTATGTTCATGCGCCCGTTTAGGTGCGAATTAGACGGTGGCCACCACCTCGGCTGGGAATGGAAGATTCACCGTGGTGGTAGCGAAGAAAACAAGCCTTGTCTTGGGTGAATTTAATCCCATCGAAAAGATTCACCCAGGGTCCACACCAAGTGGTGCGAATTAGCACCCCGAATCGCGGTGTGTATCTGTGTCTGACATCGCTATCGGAATGCTTTTCGATAACAATAGTGTTTACCGAACCGCTGACAAACTGGCGGCGAATTCAGGCTATCTTGTTTGCTAAGCGTTTCTGGGGGGTTTATTTATTTTCTTTTTTTTTTTTGGGGGGGTAGCCGTCAAAACAGACACTGGTTAACACCGTCTCGACATGCGGCGGAACAAATGTTTTCTCGTGCGGGAAGAACAGTAAGAAAAAAAGGCATTCACACTCATGCAAACTGTTACGCTTTTTTTCTTTTATCTGTACAATAATCGAAATAATGGCCAGTGGGACCCGGTGGGAATGCGGGAAAAATATTGCTCTTTATAAAAGAATGTGTACGTAGTGAATCATACTGGAGCGATTAGGTGAGTAAAGAAGGGTATGAATAAATAATATAATTTTACACTACAACTACCGAACCAGTAAAATTGACTGGAACGCTTCATTTTTATCACATGAATTATTGGGGTTAAAGAATTTTGGTATCGTTGATGGCGTGGCTTTTACATATTTGTTTCTACTTTTCGATCTCTAGAACACCTTTAAAAGAGCTCATATCCAACATATATTTCTGAATAGTTTTTGAAGCAAAAAAAAAAACGCTTAAAACGCATGGTAGTTCTAGTGTTGAGATACAGAAACACAATGTTTGATGCTGTACCAATCTGTTAATTAATAGTTTACGACCTAAACTATAATCAACGACAAACGATACCGTCACAGCAACTTATGTTCAACCCTGTACCACGTTCATTTAAGCTTCAATCATGGCCACCGATCGAGCATCACGAGGAAACAATTTAACCTGCGCGATTTCGGTGTGGTCTTGTTGGTTTTTGCGGGATTTAATAGCTTCTCTCTGTATGTGTGCGTTTATGTTGCCATCCTTTGCACTTCAAACACCTGTCACATGCTTCAAGACATTCGCGCCCACCCGACCCACACGTGAGCACCCCCGACGGGAGTACAGACCGATCCCGAAGCTTTGCGTCGGTAAAAGAAAAACCGCACAACGGTTACGTGTTTGAAGGAAATTTAATTTTCTCTTAGTTTCGTTTGTTTCGCGATTTGACGGTGTTTAACGAAAAGCCATCATCACCAACGACGATAAAACCCCCCGGTCCCGGTCGGGTCGGTTGGGTAGACACGTTCCACCTCCTTTTCTCTAGGTGCGCTACAACCCCCCCCCCTTCCCTTTCCCACCGGGGGATTGAAGCTGGGATGGTGCTGTCTAAACTGAATCGTCAACCTACCCACGAACCACGTCGGTAAACGTTTCTTGCTCGTTGCGTCCTGATAAATGCAGCAGCGTCTTTTTTATTGTTGCCACACTTTGAACGTTCCGTGGTCACGAAAACCACGAGCGCACCAGATGGGGTGAGCCGAAAATCAAACAAAATAACAGCGGTAAGGCGACTGGGCAATGTACGATAATTTTGCTTTTATCAAGCTCATTACCCCTGAGCGTGTATGGAAATGCAAGAGCGATGGGACGTTTTTGTGGATAAAAATGTCTCCCATTACATACGCCCGCTGCAGCGAAAGTGATGCCTCAGTTAGGGGTTAAAGTGCATGCAATTTAGGGGGAAAAAACACGAAAACAAGCATCATTTAACTGGAGCATATGTGCTCTACAGATTTATGTACTTGTGTAGTGTGAATAGTGAGACTCACTTTATTCTTTCGCGGAATATGGGTACTTGGGACTTCAGTCAGCCAACCTACTAAAAAATTTCAATATTAAAAATTATTTGTAAGATTATTAATTTATTTATTAAATAATAATTAAAACATACTATCTGTCATGAAGGCTGAGCAAGTAAGGATAGTTTGTGAATAATTCAATATAATATAATAAAATAACAAAGAGTTGACTCTAAATAGGAACAATTGAAGGAGATATTATCACACGGGATTACTAAGTAACGTTGTACTTGTTCACCTTATTGAAACTGTTCGCTTCATTGTTCCGAAAGTTCGCCGGCATCGCGTAAAGTCAATGACATCAATCGAAACTGACCCCCAACCCAGCGAAAGCAAGAAGTTAATCGAAAAGGCACGTGCGATTACTGCGACACTGCGGCGATGTACACGTTGCAGCATGAAATGGAAATCACCGCTCGCGCACCCAATCAACCCACCCACTAAACATCCCTGCCCTGGTTGACACTGTCACATCCACCAAACAACAGCGCTACAGCGGACGTAGTTTAGTGTAATTAGAAGCAATTTTATAGATTCCGTTGCAATGGCGAGACTGGTGAACTGGTCGTTCCGTCGCATTGTTCCCTCCCACTGGTGGTGTTGGACCAAGCCATCAACACCCACGTTGTGTTCATTATCTTTGTACCGGGTGCAGAAGCTTGAAATGAGCTCCATTCACGCTCTGTTTGGTTAATTTCGGTTGATTTGGTTGGGATTACAGGTGAACTGTTCTGGGATATTGGGGTGATTTTTACGATCCCGAACGACACTGCGCACAACAGTGCCTTAGTGTGCCTGCTCAGTGTCTCAGGACATCTGGGTATTCCGGGGTGAAGGTGTGGAGTCACGTCTAAAACGCCAAAGTCGAAGATGCGATATAAAGAATTGTCCACGTCTCTTCAGTTTCGCCGTCGCTATCGATGCGAATAAAGACAACAGAACCTTGTTTTGTTCTTAAAACCGAGCGACATAAATATGACCTCCTTATAATCGAACTCATCCCATTCCCATTTTCCCACCCTAGCCAGCCAGCCAGTCAGCCATGTTGCATATCTCCTTTTAGCGTGTTTTCTCGTACGTCCCATACTTTAGCAACACCAACACGACCTCGTCGTCGCGACGTCGTCCAGCACAGAACCGAAACAATAAAACCGATCGCATCGCGGCTCATAAAACAAAAACAAAACAGCGCAAAGTGCACGAACCGGCTGGTACTCGCCTCGGCTGGCAGGTTCAAACATTCCCGGGACCGTTGGGAAAAGAAAGAAAGAAAGAAAGAAAAAAAAACACGCGTCCAGACCCGGTTCGCGGCAAACATCAAACGATGCGCAGCAAGTTTTTCCACTGCCGAATCCTTGCGCACCAGGGTTATCGGTTATGTTTGCCCGGTTCCTTGCCTGTGCCTTTGCCGCTGCACCGTGTTGGCAACACCGCGCAACACTGGCCAAAACTTGTAAGGGACGGTTTTGGGACGACCCCAAAGAAGTCAACGCCGACCGACTTAACTTTTGCGGCAAGTGTTTGTCCGCGCACCGGCAAAGTGATTTTTACAGGGTTTCAAGGTTTCGCCCTGCGAGATTCCCTTGGGATCTTACTCCACGCTGCGGACGAGTTCTCGTGATGCGGTGCTCTTCTTATTCGTTTGTGCGTGTGTGTGTATGTATGTCTTGTTCTCCTCTGAGAACCTTCTCGGTGAGGTTATCTGCTCCAGGAAAAATGGCTGGAATGGTTCTGTATTTCCATTTAAATTATTGAAATTGCAGTTGGCTGACGTGTTGGAGCCTACATTTCTTTTATGCCCTGCTCACTCACACAACAAAAAACACACACACACACATGCGTTCCCGATTGTATGGATTGTAAAGGATTTTTGGAAATTAAAAACGCCGGTGTTCCTGGTGGAACTAACTGTCGGCGTTGGTTGCAAAGATTCTTACCCACCACTAAAACTTGTCGGGGTCATTTTTCGCACTTTATTTTGTGCAGCAATCAACTCTGCCTCAACATCCCATCCACATCGCCACATACAACCCTCACCAGACGGGCACATAAACGGAGATGCACATTTCTTTATTCTGCTTTAATGGAGTTTTGCAATGGGATGAAAGCCGGTCGATTGCCCGGTCGAAAGCCGGTGCAAAAAAAAAAACGATTGGCCAGCCACACGAAGGGACTGAGTCCCGGGATGGCACAGGACCAGGCGGGAGTTAATAAATTGAAAAATTGTTCCAACGCGCCACGAACCAGTCACAATAGGGCGGTGTAGCTCGGACACCAAAAGCAAAGCTGAACACTCAAAAACTCGGCTCGCCGCGTCGAAGGAATAAAACTGATTGGCTGGTGGTTCTGTGCTATCACATTTGGCAGTGCGTTCGTCTGGGTCGGGCCGTGCTTTGAGAGTCCAATAAAAAAAAAAACAGAACCAAAAAAGCGAACGGGAAGGCATTGGGGTCTGCAAGAGGTTTTGAGACCCGACCGTGATTGAAACATCATCAATCACCACATTTTGGTTTCATTAACTCGCCGATGCTGCTGCCGTTGGGAACCTTCCGTGCAGGCGGGACTCTCTGTGGAAGGCTACTCCCCGGAGGAAGCAGCGATTCCACGATGCCTTGCAACACATGCGACGCTTGGGCAGCACCAGAAACGGATCCTTTTGCTCAACTTTATTTATATGCCACTGTGTGTGTGTGTGTGCTGGTTTTGTCTCTGGCCGACCAGATTTTCCTTTCTGCTCGTACGCCCCAAGGGGAACCTTAGGACTTAATTAATGGATGCTTTTAACGCACAAACGCCAAACCCTTGTACCGGGCAACCCCTTACGGGTCGGAAGCATAAGAAGTTTTGCAGGGCGGATTCTCCAACTCGCCACTGTTGCAAAACCCAACGGCCCTGCTTCTATCCCGTATGGTGTGCGTTTTTTATGATTTCTCTGATGTTGGATGCCGCAGGGCATGGTGAATGGCCGGTGACTGTGGAAATGAAACGGGAATTGCAAAACCCCCGCCCTGGCCCGGACATACATAACCGGACCGGAGCGGAAACCGGCAGGTGTTTGGGATGGTGTCGATGATGGGGAGGTTGCCGGTTGCCGGTAGGCACGATGCCAGACATCCAGACTACCCGACTTAAAACAACTGGAAACGTCCACGAGTTGAAGATGTGTGTGTGTGTGTGTGTGTGTGTATGAAAATAACGACGAAAACAGCAACCAAAACAAAAAAAAAACCTCAGCCACAGAGATACTGCCGGACGGAACCACTCTGGTAGGAACGTATTCGGAATAATCTGCAGACGGCAGATACGGAATGAAAAAGGCATCGTACACCCGGCCGCCGGCTGTCTCGCTCACCTCACAGTCCAGTGTTCCAGGGGTGCTTGGTATGGTAAAAGCAGCACAACTTCATGCCCTTTTAATCAGCCCCAGACAGTGGACAGTTGGGTGAGTCGCACAGGACGCACCCGAGTGCATTTGGTAGTTGCCGCCTGTGGGTATCGGTAGGCATTACTGTTGCAGTTCTGTGCTACTTCTTGGGATTGGGTGGGGGTTAATATAAAAAATACAAACACAGAAGGAAGCCAAAGAGATGCTGTGAAGGCTTTCAGATGCAGCGCACAAACATGGCCAGTGTCCATGTCGTGCGTTTGCCAACAGTGCGGACAGTACCGTTGAAGAGAATGATGCTCTGCGTTTGGTATCACGGTCAGAGCTATTTTGTTGATTTGGGTCTTTGTCGATCATTGAATTGGAGGAGTGCCTCGGAGAACCTGGAACCTGGGAAGATTTCTGGGAAATTTATTTAAAAAAAGACCAAAACAAGTTAGTATAATTACATTTAACTTCAAATTTGATTCAATGCTATAAAGTGAGCATTTATTCAACAAGTTGTCGCTACACACATTCTGACACCTTTTGTCGGAGTGGTTTAAATGTGTCGGAGAATTGAGAAAGCTTTAGATCAAACGATCTAGTTCACCTCCTTTTTTCTTTTTTTCTCAACAAATGCTTGCTGTTAGAGCTTTTTTACTAAGCAGCACGAAACAATTTTAATTTCTCAGTTGAAAACTTTAATTCTTAATGCTAAAAGCAAAGCGCCACGACGACCAAGAAAGTTTCTGCGCAAAGTGCTTTGAGATATTGCAATTCCACACATTCCACACAATGCTACACTTTGCGCTGGTGCACTTTGTGCACAATCCAGCCGTATCACAAAACGGTGGCCATTAATATAAATCAATCACTTATTCCATCGCCGTTGGATTCACATCATCAACCTCATCCGGAAGCTTCACCAAGCGAGTCTTCACCAGCGAGACGAACGGGAATGCGTAAGTACGAGTGCTTTACAGATTGCAAAAAGCTTCCTTTAGAAATGTAATTACCGTTCCTGGGGTTTGGTTGTGGGAGGATTTCAAGAGAATCCTCGGTGTCCGGAGTGCGATCGAGTGCATTATCCTTTCCCGCGTTCAGGATGCACTGCACGTAGAGTTGGTTGCACCAGCGGCACGGCAGGAGATTGGTCGAATGGTCAACCAAATGCGCAGCAAAAGCACGACGAGAAGTAAACCATCAACGAATCTTCGCCACGAGCATACCAACCAAGGACATTGGTCAATGCCAACGGTAGCCGCTCGCCTTCCATCGGTGCCGATTTGTGCAACATTCTGTACGGTGTGCCCGATAACGACGAAAATGCGCATTGAAGTGGGATTGATGTAAGGCGCTCCCGGTCCCGGTCGCCAGTGAGTGTCGCGCTAGTACGCGTAGACGCCGGACGCCAGACGTCGTAATCCCATTACGGAACGTATCCTTACCGTGCACCATTAGTGGCTCGGTAGCCTTTTTGCAGTCCGTCTGGTGCCGTCCAAAAATGATGCGGACGAATGCATTTACATCCCCGCGCACGTTCACGACCACCACCCACCCGAGGGGGAGTTTAGGGTGGCCAGCAACCTCGTGCACGTTTAATGATATGTTGTTTTTTTTTTCTTTCGTCTCTTTTGTCTGCACTTTTCCCATTGCATTCCATGTGCAGCTAGTGCGCTGGTTCGCTAGTTAAGCAAAAGCGCTCGGGACACTTGTCAGTGGCAAAAACGGATGACGGGAACGTTAAGTCCGAGAGAACCAGAGTATGCAGTGACCGGGACGGATCTATTTTTCTTCTGCGATGACTTTTGGGACTTTGGGTGCAGAGTGGTCAGAACGAATGGGATAAGTACTGGGAGGGATGGTCGTGTGGATGACGTTTGCTTGGAGACAATGTACGGAACAGAGACACTCGAGCAGTGTGGCGAATGGAAATGGAATTGCATCAAAGACCAGGAGGTCGTGGTGCTATGGTGCAATGCTGGAGAGCTGATGGTTGTTTTTAACGGGAATATATATGTATTTTAAGGACAAAGAAAAGCACACGTACTCACGTCATATTGCTTTGAAGATTTTCTATATTAAATAAAGGATAAATGAAAATTTTTATAAAGCAATGTCAAGTTTTGATATCTCATCTTATTGGACAAAAAAACAGTCTCTTGGACAAATAAGTTTAGTAATAGAACTACTAAGTAAAACTTCTTCAAATCAATTCCATTTCTATATTTCAAATACATCCAAAAGCCATAGCAACTGTTTTAGTTTCTTTTTCACTTAGGTTTTTCGACCAAACCTCACAAAAAATCGGATCCATTTGTCGTCGGCAATGCTTTCATAACTTCTTTGAGGAACTCTTGTCCCTCAACCAAGCCTTTTCCGATGGTCGACTACTCTTTATACATCATCTTAAGCCAATGCTTTATGCTTTCATTGCACACAGCTAGGAACAGCTACTAGCTTTACTCCATCAGTCGATACGACACGTTAACCGAAGACGTCACACGGCAGCCCCACTCGGTTCGTGTTTCATTCATTTTGCCCACACGCCCCGAATTGCACCGAGACACAGCCAAAATGGTGGAAATAAATTGAATTACCACCGGCAAGCGGATACCGCACGCAAGGATAACGTAACGAGCAGGATCAGCGTCACGTGAAGTGGACACGAGTCGCCATCACTTTGGAAGTCAGTTTGCCGTGGACGGAACCGTGACGAGCGGTTGCCGATTGGTACGATTTACGAGCTCACGTTGACCGGGCGAGCGTTCGAAAGAAAAGGATTCCATCCCCCAAAAAAAAGTTCATCCATCCACGGGTGCACGGGGTTCGCAATAATTGTGGCGGTACGTTCTCTCGTTAAGAATTCAATATTTTATTGCTCCCAAGGCGAACGCCCGGCATGGGCAATGGAGACCGCGTAGATTGGAGTTGATAAACTTTTGATTAGAGCGCACCCGGCGCACACAGTGAGCGTGGTACCATTGAAGTAGCAATGAAGTAGCTACTCATGTTCGATCAAAACCGATCAATCGAAAGTTTTGCTGCACTTTATTCCGGGGGTGGGACTTTCGCTTTCGTGTTTCGTCCGCCCGCCTGTGATGTGAAAGGCGGGACAATGTTTTTCATTGCATTTTCATCATGATGCCCGGACAGCCCGCAATAAAGCTATAAAAGGTGGTTGTGAAAATGATCGGAAAAATATTAGCTGTCCCTCACGAGTTGCAGTCTGGGGCCGGGTAAGCGAGACTAGCTTAACACCGATGACCTTTGCGACAAAAAGAAAGAAAAAAAAACACAACCTCACATTCCTCAATTTGTCTAACACATCGGTTGGCGAAGCCGAAAATGAGCGTGTGTGTTCTTCCACGACGGTACTTTCTTTGTCACCGAACCGAGGTTTTACAGGTTTTGCTTCGTACGCCCGAGTGCTTTTGCGTCACCCAAAAACAAGCTTCAACTAGCGCCGACTTTGGCGTTTTGGCAGTGAAGCTGAAAATTGGAAAGTAATTCTATCGCGAGACAGACGCTTTTCACTTCACTTCATTAATGGTAGGAACAGAGCGGCGCATAACGATCCGATCCGTTTCTACGTTCCCGGGGCAGCAATGCGCGAATCGTGGAGGTTCTTTTTATATCCCGAAGGTCCTGAGATGCTGAGCAGCGAAAGCGAAAAATGCAAAGACGAACGGTACCGGAGAAAGGCACCAAATGAATGAACACAATTACAAAGAGAGAGAGAGAGAGAGAGAGAGAGAAAGAGAGAGAAAGAAGAAAAGAACCCATGGAAACTGATACGCTTCGCTGCTCGAAAGGTGATTGATGAAAATTCGCTGAGCCAGCCAACTAGCACGGGCGGGCAAACGTTAGCCACCGATTCGGGGCCAGATTTGCTAACGCACCGGGCACCGGGATGCCATCGCGATGGCAGCATAAATTCGCCAAACCGTAACCAGATTTAACGGAATTTCCACCACCACCACCCAAAGGCCACCATACGGTTGGACGATTTCTTGTCTTGCCCGAGGTTTCGCCCACTCCAACCGTTCCTTCACCTTTATCCTCAAAACAGTCGTGGCAAGTTGGGTGGCCGCTCGTGTGGAACAAAACGATTAGCCAGTAACGTAATTTATCAGTTGTTTTCTGGATAGCAGCATATGTACCGTGGTCACACATGAGCGATATTCTATTGCCTTGTCAGGAACACGGGCGATTGGGCAGAAATACTGGGAAAAAATCCCGCCTATGTATACTTACATCACTGAGGCAACATATTTCTTTATGAAACTGTCGTAATAAATACAATAAACAATCCAAAACTGGTTATGAAACTCGATATTAAGAGTACTCACGGGTGTGAGTTCCAAAACATATTGCTGATGAAGATTACTGAGATCCATCAAGGTTATTATGTCAATTACTAAATAACAAAGTTGTCTTTTATGTTTTCAAAGCTCAACAAAATTGAATTCGTTTCTCTACTTTTACATGTTCAAATAAGTAACTATTCCACATTGCGTCGTTGTCTGATGGAGTGAGAATAATTTACCTTCCTCCTTGCAAGAATCGTAACGGTTGCGATAGCGACTGATTAAATTAGAAAGTGATTTGGTTCGCTTACGGGACTATCCGGCCTCAAATGAGGTGATAAGGTGGAGCTTTTTTTTCTTGTGTTGATTACAATAGAACCACCCACCGTATCGACGGACATGTACCAGCAGAAGAAGACTATCTAATCTTGCGCTCGTATTGCTCGTAAGTATTGAATTTCCGGCCTAGTGTGTGTATGTGTCGGCGATCGTGTGCGATCCTTTTCGACCGAAAATGGAACCGCTTTTAGACGACCCGCTGGGCTACTCTAGTTCGTTCGCAATGGCGCATCAGTTCACCGGCACCGTCGGGAGTGGGTGTTGATGAAAATGCTCCGGTAGGTCCTTCCACATANTTTTTTTTCTTGTGTTGATTACAATAGAACCACCCACCGTATCGACGGACATGTACCAGCAGAAGAAGACTATCTAATCTTGCGCTCGTATTGCTCGTAAGTATTGAATTTCCGGCCTAGTGTGTGTATGTGTCGGCGATCGTGTGCGATCCTTTTCGACCGAAAATGGAACCGCTTTTAGACGACCCGCTGGGCTACTCTAGTTCGTTCGCAATGGCGCATCAGTTCACCGGCACCGTCGGGAGTGGGTGTTGATGAAAATGCTCCGGTAGGTCCTTCCACATAGATCAATGGATGGGATTTTTCGGCGCTAGAACACGCGCCCTGTATTATCTTCCCATATTCCATATCATTTTGGTGGGTGAGGAGGGACTGAAGGATGGTAAAAAGGGAGGAGAGAGGGAAACCGTTTCTTGGTTCGTGCATGCGTCCGTACATTCGAGCCGACATGTTGTTTTGCTCGGAATGGGATTTAGCTCGAAGGATGAAACAGCACGCGCATTGACGGTGGATCTCTCCAAGGAATTTCGTCTAGCTGTGGGTGTTCTACGTACCCCTGCATTCCCTTCTACTTCCCTCCCATTTTTCGTGGCGAGAAAAGCACCAAGAAAAGTGGTTAGAAAATCAAATAATGTAGGTTCGGTTGCTCCCAAGATGTTTCTTTTTGCATCCGTGTTTTTTCGTCGCTCTGCTGCCGTTGTTGATGCGCCTTATTACGGATGCGGATGGTAAGCACGCACTGTGCCAAACCGATCGCTTTGCCCAAAGCAACCCCTAATACCCCCTTGGAGGTGCACATCCTTCCGATGGCAAACCAATATTTACGTAGCCCGTGTAGGGATTTACCTGTTTCGTGTCGCCGGCGTCGGTGACAAACGCTCTGTAACGAGAATGGCGACGGTGTACGAACTCTTTATTTGAAGTATTATCTGTAAGGGTTGGTTTTTCTTTTTTGGTCGGTAGAAAAACAACATCTTCACCGTTCGCTGAAAAACACATCAAAACACACGTGTGTACACACGAACAGGGTATTCGTTTGCCAAATCACAATGTGCTTTGACGTACGCGCTTACCGCTGCATGATAAGCGTGTAAAGGTATGGCAAATTTGTCCCAGCCTCAAAGCCACTCGTAGCAGCACCAACAGTCCTCACACAGACCGAACCTGGAACTGTGGTTCGTGAAATGTGTCGCACGGTTTTCGGGAAACGAGCTGACACGTTACAGTTTTACCCGTGCGACATTACCCTTCAGCGAGGATTGTCAAACGAGACGACTTTTCCCGATAATGACACCCGGCCACCGAACGGAATCGAACGGATGCCACCTTCTCTCGATGGCATTTACTGCTGTTGATGATGATGATGATGATGGTGATGATGCGGATGATGATAGTGCCAATGATAATACCACTGACAAGAAGGTACAAGATCCTCGTCAACACAAAAAATAAAGGATGACGTTCTTTCACGGCATCCGTAGCCATGGCCATGGGTGGAAGCAAATTTGAACCTCGTTAACGTCAAACGCTCGAGCGTCAAATTTTCCGGCGTGATTTTCCCGGTCGGATTTGGTGCTTCTCCATTCGTTCGCCCTTTCTTTTTCGGTTCCGTGCGTTTTGAGAAACAACACACTCGACAAAGGGCACTTTGCGACTTACGACGCTGCTGCTGCTGCTGCTGCAGATAAAACATAAGAGTTATGAACCGAAACCGTCCACCGGGGACCCGGCGGGGCGGGTTTTACTTTCTGCACCGAAAACGAAATCGATGGTAATTGACAGCTCGGATGGAGTGTGGATCTGTCCATTGCATATGCTGTGCACCTCGAACACGACCGGTGGCCGATGCCGAAATGACACATTTTATTCGCATTACCACTCGCGTGTCTTTAGCGTTTGAGCGCATTCGTCTGGCGGTCCGGTTTGATGGGCAGACATCAAAGGTGATAAAGTTTTATTCGATTGCACTTTCGCCGTGCCGATGTGATGTGCGTCGGGAATGTCGCGGGATTCAGCCATAAAGACAGGTTCGAATGAATGTTCGATAGTTATGGAATGCATGCTGCAGATATGAAATGCACGGTACACTCGAAGGACTCCGTAGACAGATTAGTGAGAGGTACAGAGAAGATATGTTTTGTCGGTTATTGAACTTTTTGTGAGAAAGCGTTTTTTTTAGCTTATTGCAAACGCAAAATTCTTGGAAAAGCAAGGACATTGTTTTATAAGCCAAAGAAGCATTGTAATTACAAATAAATAATTAAATTAATCTATTTAAAAAAAATGCATCGCAAAAGGTATTGAATCTTTTCGGTGTGGAATTAATTTATCCTATGGAAAAAACATGGAAACCAAGAATTGAAGGTAATTGCCATCAAACGATATCACCCGTGTTTTGACCTTGGGTTGGATTGAAGAACGTTGTCCAAGCAGTTATGATACCTCCGAAACCATCAGCCCGAGATTTAAGTATCCACTGCTTTACGGGCACCTAGCCCGGTATCGATCGCCCTTTCATCCCCGGAGCCTGGTTTCGTGATGGTTTGCCCCATCGGTTTGCAAGCGTCCGACCCAGGCTCGCGCATCGAAACTGCACTTTTGCGTGTCGCACAGTCGCCCGATCAATCGTGCAAACACAATATAAAAGAGAGAGAAACGAAAAAGATGGAAATAAAAATACCGAACCAAACCCAAACAACAGTCCCCCGATCGCACGGTCTGCCCTGTTCCGAGTGAATGCTTTTTGGTGTTTTACTTTTGCTTTGATTGTGTACGAACCGAAATGTGTTGGCCAGACATCGAAATGGCTGGTACCAGCAGGGGAGCGGGCATTCGAACCGAACGCAACTGCAACTGCCGGGGCGGTACCGGGCATGCAGCTCGTAAATGCACACGCGAAATCCGACAATGTACGATAAATTCCGATTACTGTCAGGAGTTTAGTGTCGCCGTATCAAATATTAAAATGCACTTATCCGTGCGCATGCAGGGAGGAGAAAAAAAAGGCCCGAGAAAGTTTTGCAGCCAACCAAGCTCCAACGCTTTGCCGAACGTTGATACGAACGCATCTCCGCGAGGAGATCAATACGGTGCGCCCTGTGTGCTGTGTGTGCTGCATGCTGCCAAGCGACTGCGAAGGAAATATAATTTTCAGTTTTTATTGCCATCCCTCCCAAAAAAAAACAAAAAAACTCCAAACATTCCCCAGAAGAAATACTCATTTTTGATTTCTTTCCCTGCTTTGCCGGATGAAGTCAGCCCGCCCGACTGTATCGTGCGGTACACGGCGCGGTATTAATATTATTGCCGCTCACATTTCAATATTTACTTTTAATTTCGATACCGTCGCGAGGCCGGACGACATCGTTCGGAGCTTTGGAATGGAGACCAATGAGGCAACGGAACGAGCGATCCAGCGCGCTAGACGAGTGCGAGCGTTCCCATCTTGAGAATCTTGCCCGGTGCCGGATTAAGATTTCGCCCCAAACGGCCCCATGGTTCGGTGACAACAGATGAAAAAAAAAAAATACTCTGTCCAAACCCCGTTGGAGAGATGAGTATTTTACATTATTTCCGCCGTCACCAAGGAGGTTTGCCAAGGACGCGCTGGGATTTGCAGATTTGCAAATGGAGCTGAGTGAGGATTTTTTGTTGCTGTTCTTGCTGCGCCGAATCCAGCAAATTTTCCTCCATTCTTGCTGCAGACGGACTGGTGAAGCACATTTACGATTCTTATCCATTACCGTCGGTAATTCCCAGACGTCCTCGCGAAACGTTAGGCGCGCACGTTTAGCGCGATGCCTTAATGGGTTCTCGCGATGCTCGCGATTCGGCAGGTCCACGTCTGCGGAAGGAGTTGTGTGCAGAACGCTTTTGCTGCTTCGTCTTGGTGCCTTTGCATACTACACATGCCGGTGCACTTTTCTTTCAACTCATTTTCCGTCGTTTCTTTTTTGTTTTTGTGAAATCTGGAATTAAATGCACACATTGGCACAAAATGGCTGATTGTCTGTGGCGGCGGTACAGTGATTTTTGGCATGAGCTTTTTATTTTTGCCTGTCGTGTCGGCAATACGGCATCTGCATACAAATGGTGATATGCAAGTGGAAGCTTTTGCATTTTTTTTTGGTTTGTTTGCAAACGGTCGATCGAGGAAATCATTTGCATTTATAAGACGCTCATCATAAATACTCTTACTGGTTTGGTATATATCTTCAAAAAACAGTAAATGTTAATGCTTTTCTTCAATTATGCTTTTAATTTTAACCTTCTCGATTAGAACTGGAAATCATTTTATTGGTTTCAATTGGGCAAACATACTTTAAAAAAATTTATACTTTAATATCTATAAATTCCATTTAAAGCTTTTAAGGAAGGGTACTGCAATTCTGACTGATCATTTAAAAACTGTCTGTTTCGTCGAGCCAAGTTGCATTAGAAAAGGAATGGCAATACCTATATTCGGTTCATTTCTACTTCCACAAGAGTCTACAAAGGTATGTGTTATCTTTTTTTGGATCTTTTGCATGTTGAAATTGATTCTATTCAAAACATTATCCAATAACGCATTGAAAGCTTTTCATTCTCAAGATTCTAGTTCAAAATGTAAATAATCCAGAAATGGTTGAAACTTTGACTTTCGAATTGGAAAGCCCTTTAAAGTTTCTTTTTTAAGTAATAAAAACACAAAATGAACAGAGTAAATAATTTCAAAAATATTTCATATTAACTTATGCATAACGTAAAATGTTTTTTTTTTTTTTACAGCCATGTTTAATCTTTTTCCTTGCGCTAGGGAGCATTATGTTCGAGCTGTCTGTTCCTCTCTTCAGTTTGCAAAGCCAATGCGCTCGTCTAACGACATGTCGCCTGTCGTAAAATCGAATGGGATTATTTAACTCGATCTTTCCATGCGATGCGCTGGCTCTCCAACATGTGATCCGCTCTGGACCAAAGCAAAGCCACCGGTTCAGCATTAATCCGCTACAAAAGCATGACTGAGTGCACTGGCGGTTTTTTTTTTGTTTTGTTTGGAATAATTCTTCCTGCTGCGATTTTGCGAAATGGACAAACCTTGCACTTCCCTTCCAGGCTGTCCCCCCCTCCACCTTCCTCCCAATCGCACGGTGGGTGGTCGCCTTCGATCATCCTTTCGTCGGGCTGCACGACGGTGCAGTGCCGAAAAGTTTTCGCTCGAATCGCGATTTTATAGACCGCTTCGGTATGGTATTACTTTTTATTGGTATTGCATTATAAATTCAATGTTGCTGATATTTTATTACCTTCCACACAGTCACCGGCATGCCACAGCACGCAAGGAAGTAACGCGCCAAAAAAAAAAACAATGATCGCGTACTACCCCGTTTAGTGTCGGTGTATCGGTACATAAGTTGTTCGCTAACTTCGATTCTTGAACTTTCAAACGACTTTCGAAAACGGGAAAAAAAGAGTTTTGCGATAAAGTTTGCGATATTTTGTTTCGGAGGTTTCCCGAGTTCTAGCTAGCTCCACCAAAGCTGGAATCGTAAGATTGGGCAATTGTTTGGTTTTGTTTGCCGAGCATTCCCATCCCGCTGTGCTTGATGGGTAACACTCAGTGTTGCTTAGTTTGCACACCCGCAGTGGTGCAGGAAATGGGTATAATAAAGAGGAAATTATGCTGCAATTAAGTTAAATTCATTAATATTTCGTTGCATCATGCCGTGACTGCGGACATTAACGGGTTACTTATTGACATTTGAATTAATTTTGATATAGAAGTCTTAATGTTTTAAGAAAAGAATTTAGGTATTAGAAGTTTATTGAAATTTTAAGGCTTTTTGAATACTACAAAATCGCTTCCATTTACCATATCTAACTCAATGTCAAGTACAAAAACATAAGAAGACTGTTTATCTTCGCATGAGACATCTTTACGTCAAGCGAAAAACTATAATGTCTTTGGCGTTTTTTTGCCTAAGAAAGCAGTTTTTAAGTAATGACACCAGCGATACTTTGTAAATTACACCCACACCTACCAGCAACGAGCTCGCTTCAACCCGACCAGCTACAAATTCTTTCAAGTTCTCCTCCAAAAAAAAAAAAAAACAACCGTCCGGGTTGACGAAATGAAAGGATTCGAAACAGCCCGGCCAAACTCATTCATACGACGATGAGCGATGTGTCGTTGGTGGGCGAAAGGTCCAGGTCCTAACCCGCCATGTACTAGTCAGACGACGCGTTGGAAACGGTTTTTCACACGGCAGTACTACGGGAAGAATTGTCCACAAAAAAAAAGAGGGAAAAAGGTATAACATCTCCCAGACCCAACATAAGAGTTGAGTGAAGACACAAGAGAGAGAGAAAAAAAAACATACACACACATACACCCGAACACGTCTCAAGGACTGTGTGCCCGGCACCGGAAAAAGCGGAAGCCCCAAACGGAAGCCCTAAGTGTCGCAGCAATTCACGGGCATCTTCACCATCGTCACCATCAGACCAGACTAGACCGTGCTGTGGCCCGACCGAAACCAAATCAACGCCGGGCGAAAAGAATTCACACCGAAGCATACGTACCGTAGTGGTTGCGCGGGCATTGTTGAGTAAGAGATTTCTACTCCCGAAAAACCCATCATCGCGTCGAGGCGCCTCAGCGGCAAAACGCGTTGTGTCTCCACATTCCACGGACGAATGCTGCCGCTTCAAAGCGACTAGTGGTCCGAAGCGCGTCTCCATCGTGCCAGCCCCCCCCCCCACACACACACACACCGCGAGCGCATAAATAGTGAATGGATGGATGAAAAGAAAAGCAAAAAAAAGGTGATGTCTGTGCGCGTCGCGAGACTTTCTGTCTGTTCCGACGTACCGGGCACAGTCACATTGGCACATCGTTGTCTGGCTGCTCGGTGCGATTGTTTAGCTTGCCTGACTTCCGAAAGCCAACGGGACACGCCGGGACATATGTCTTCGAGGTTTGTTCAACCCCGAACAGCATTCGCGTCCCCCCCGGGTCACCCTGGTGCGGAGTTGCAGTTGAGCTAGCTTCGCCTTCAGTAGCAGCTTTGGCTGTGTCGTACATCCTTCCGCCACCAACCGGCAAAGCAATCGGAGCACGGGATATGCAGTATTCAGCGCATTGCATTCGGTAAAGCACGGGCACCACGCGATACCCGAGGGATGCCCAGACAGCCACATCAGGCAAGGCAAGAACAATTCATTCCCGTCGCTGCAGCAATAGAAAGATGAACAATTTATTATTCTATTACCTTACCTAGCCCGGCTGGGACCTTGCGGGGTCTTGCACTTTCTCTCACTGTCTCCCTGTGTGTGTGTGCTTTTTATTAAATTTTCCCTCGACTAAAGTGCGCCTTCGTACTGACTTCGTACCTGTTTTTGCACGGTGAAGCATCTTCTGTCAGTATACAATTTTCATTTTTTTTTTCACCGGGAAAATAAAATAAATAAAGCGAAACGAATCACGCCCGCATTTCTTATTGCGCTCCGGGCGAAGGAAGTAAGTAAATTTCGGGCGTTGTTTTAAGCGAAACTTACTATTTTCTCCACAGCAGGCACTACAGGTGGGCAGGGAGCGAACGTGTCGGCAACTGACGGGAATGGCAAATGATTGCATTAAATAAATCCCGTTTCTGCTTTGGCAGAAGGATTGCAATACAGCATGGAACAACACGGCCCGAGTACCGAGTGGTTGGCTGTTGCATTAATAATTGCTACATTAATAGGGAACTAGCTGGAACGGTGGTTAGGAAGACCAACCAAGACATGCAGCTGAGCACGTGGATGTAAAGTAACAGTAAAAGGATGAAGCAACAGAATCGGTTTAATGTCAAGAAAGTGTAATGCAATTTGAATTATTTGTAAGAGTGTATTTGCTGTGCTATTGGCAGCATCTTTTTATAAATGTTGGCCCTTACCAAATTCTCTATTACAAATAATTCTGTCAAAACTGATGCTAAATTGATAAAATTTGACGGCATTTTAATGTATCTCGATTTTAGATCTGATAATCACATTTTGTAATACATTTGTTAAGATCTATTACATTGCACATTGTAATACTATCACTGTGTATTGGAGAGAGCAAATCATAATAAAAACAAATAGAAAATAAGTTGAAAGTGACAGGGCATAATGACAGCGTTACTAAAATTTTCTCACAGATGGCGCTAGCAGTGTCGGTTACTAAAGATTCATGCGGGTAACGCATTGAACTGTTACAAATGATTTTGTTGTGACATTTAGAAAGAAAAGTAGAGTCACAAAGAAATCTCAACAAGTACCCCAGATACATTGCCACTTCTCATAGACTTCATAAAAATTCACCCTATTTAATGTAGCAATAAATATTCAAAGAATGTAAGTTCAATTAATGTCGTCAATAATTGGGTTGCGAATTTAAGAACATTCAGAAAGTGTAACACAATTCCTCCAATTCGTCTCCTTCACTCTGGTGCCAGAACCACCAGAACATGACTGGCTGGTGACACTCGTTTCACTAAACAATGTTAAACCATTGCACATTCTTGCCCGTGTCTGGCCTGTTTTAACCAGAAATGTCAACCGAACCAGCGGTTGGCCCGTGCGTGGTCAGGGGTATGTTTTCCTAGTAGATGGAATTATTTCTTTTGTCCGTAACTGGATCCACCTATCCGGTGTGTAACCGGAGCAGCAGTACCGATCGCAACCGTCCCGATACCGACTGCATGATTCATGCGCTTCGTCGAAATTCCGGAAACATAAAACCACCCGGTGCTGCCGGTCAGTGCTGGAGTGTGCACCGAAGCGCAAACTGCTGACCCCGTTCAATCGCACAGCGGTGCGCTCGGGCCGCACGTTTCAAGTGCGCAGACATTCTATCGCGTCCGGTTGCGCACGGATAAAGCACGGAACTCGCGGATCGCGCTCGACTCGCGCTCATAACACACAACGTCGCACGTCAAGGGCAGTCGCACGGATTATCGCGGTGCGTTTCGTTGCGCACCGCATAATACAGCGTGTATGGCGGAACTGTACGCGTCGGATGCACCGTCATGGTTGACCCAAATCCCATGCCCGCACACTGTGTCCATCTTGCACCTTGCTCCATCCCCGGTGCAACGGTTCCGATTGCAATAGGTCAGTGAACGGATAAGATAGCAAATGGCGACCCGGGCGTGATGCACTTTGTGCAAGCTTGCCGGTTTGTGATGCACTGCACCGCATCCGATGCAGCGCTGGGTGCGACTTGCTGTCGCGCTGCATCGGGGTCGCGACTGGCCCGTTTTGTTGTGCAGCGAGATGCCAACATTGCCAGACAAACGAAAACTGGCGAAAAAACATTCGCCCAAAATCGGAGGTTCGCGCTCGTTATCAGGACGGTTGGTTTTTTCTTTCTTCTTTCTACTCTGCTTCCTTCTTCTTCTTCTTCTTCCTTTTCTTCTTCTTCTTCTTGAGTTCTTTCTCCTGTCACTAAGGGGCAACAATAAAATCGAAGATACATATATAGTTTTTTTTAGTCAGCGTTCAAGGCGCGCCCATTCAGGGACAGGGCAGTGCAGACGTGCGGCAAATGCATCAGCATCACCCAGTGCCAGTGACAGGAAACGGACACACGCCAGACAGTTTTGCGTTTGCACGACGCACCAATGCGGGTACACACCGAATGGAGACGATGTGCATTGTTTGCTTCGTTTGCTGGCCCTTTTTTTTCGTGTGTGTACGTACGTGGCGCGTCCAGTGAAACTCTAGACCGGAGCCGAATTGATTGCGACCAATATTGACGGGTCTGGCCAGATGGATGAAATGGGGGGGAGTAGGGGGGTGGCAAGAAGGGGAGGGGGGACGCACATTGGACGCACAGTGAAGATGCAGCCGATGCAACGCCGATGATGATGATGGCGACGACGACGACGGCATGTCTGGAGAGTAATGAAACTCGAGCAGTGCTCGGATGATGATTGTTTCCACTTTCCGAGCGCAGCGCAGAAGAAAATGAGTAAAAAGGCAGGCAGGCAAGCAACAGACAACAAAAAATCCGTCTGCCAGTTGTCGAAATGGAACGACGATCGGATATTTCGTGTTTGGGGAAAATGGTTTCGGATGCTATCCACACGATGAGTTTGTGTTTTGTCTGTTGGTTTTAATTGCACACTCTTCTTCTGCACTCGGTTGGCGTCTTGTTGGACATGTTCATTTTCATATAAACTGTGCTCAACAACAGGATTGTGTTACTTTTCATTTCAACTTTTCCATTTTTTTGTTTCTCTGTTTTTAATACTTTTTCCAATAAATTTTGTTATTTTTCCTTTGTATTGCGTATTAAATTTTCATTATGTTTTATTTCAATTTGGAATACTTATTTTCTTCTTTAAATACTTCTTCTTGTTAATTTTTTTTAAAACATTTTTTAAACTGGTCCTTTAAACTCAACACTCTTGCTTGTGATTATGCTACAGAACGACCATTTATACAAAAAATACACCCTGTACCCTGTCAAATGCTGTCCAATTATTGAAATGTAACACGATTTGCACGACCATTGCGCTATATCGCAGCTGTCACGACCGAACGATTTCCGACACTTTCGAGGCCTCTTCGGTATGGCATCTTCCACGCAGCAAACCGTTTTGGGCCGCTGTTTTGGGCTGTGGCAGCAAAGAACGTGTCAAAAATTTCTGATGCATGTCGTGTCCACACCAACCCCCGGGAAGGAATGTTAAGGGTTGCTCACCCACCCCCTACCCCCGCCCCTCCCTTGTTTGTTGCTGTCTTTAACACCCCGTGGGTTTTCGTATCGCAAACGATTAAGCGACCTTACGGCTCACACCATCAGACAAGTGGATTAAGATAATGCAATCGTTTGAACGTCTCAAGTGCCACTCCGGTACAAATCGATTCACCGCACGCCTGTCGGCCCGTTACGTCCTTATATCGGAGGTGTTCTTCTCGTACTTTTACGTTCGTTTCGCCAAGAACCAAGATTAGTTTCAAACCGTTCGAACAAGCAATTGTATCATTTCCAATCGTTTCCAGTCACATTCATTCAACGCTTCACCAGCAAATCGATTCATTCATGACGTTTGTGCTAAACGAAACCATCATGTGCCTTAGACAAAACAATCTTGCCATCCTTCTGGTGGCTGCTGATACGGGAGCATCATTCACCATCACCACACGAGCACCTGCAGTATGCAAAAGCAAAGGAAACTTGGCAACAATAACTACATATCCAATACACTCAGCGCCCATTAGGCAGCATAATGATCATCGACTAGATGAAGCTTTTCCTCGCATTCTCCCGCATTGCCTGTGTCTCGAACCTGGTCCGTACCATTTTGTTATGTCTCACCGATGCCTGAGGGAAAAACCGTCGCTCGGTGAAGTTGAAACGCGCGCGTTTCGCCATTGCTCGCGCTTCCAGGCTGGCATGGTTTTATTTTTATACTTTTAGGCGAACTAGCGGTCGCGCTAGTCATAACATTTCGTTCCACGCTCGCGCAAATGGAACAAAAATGATGCCATTTTTTTTGTTGCGTTACGAGTGGTTCGGTGGCAGTAATCGCAGTACATTGATGTCAAATGATGCATCACATGGTGTCGTGGCAATGGGCAACAATTTTGTCGGGCATTGAAGTGCAAATAAGCAGCTACGAACGAAGGTAACATTTCACTTTAAACATATAGTTGCAGGTCTGCCTGGTGCTGTCGATGCTAATAAGCGCTAATGGGCGGAATGACAATGTCCACTAAAAGCAGCATTACTGTTAATGATTAATTTACTGCTATCACACATCACTGGGCGATGACACAACCAAAGCTTCAGTTCCATCCCCAAAAACGTCCAGCTCGCTGTGTGCACACTTACACGCTGCACGCTCCGTTACACCTACAACACTAGCTGCACTTCATCTGCATCGACATTGATGCAGAATCTGTCCATTAAGCGAGCTAAACATTTGCCTTTGTTAATAGATGTGGTATCGGTATCGCTGGGACGGTCCGCAAGGCGGAAAGGGTCGTATTTCCAGTCGTTAATTTTTACGTCATTACATTATAATTCTGACATTTACTTTTATCACCCAACACCCAACGACTAGTGCTAGTCGAGTGCCACGGATGCACGAAGGAACGGGAAACAAACTTTTTCTCTCTCTCTCTCTCTTTCGACCATCCCTGTACGGTAAAGGTGTACAAGTGAGCTTGAGGGATGTATCTGTGGGCTTTTCTTGCATCGGTGCAAGATCCGTGGAGCACACCGACTGGTTGTGCCGCCGCTTGTTTTTTTTTTCGGCGACGACTATCCAATCACGACTTCCTTCAGACCAAATCCTTCGGATTCACGGCGGAAGAAGAAAAAAACAGTGAAACAAAACACTCACACACCATCGGCACACCAAGGTGCAGACAGATAGAAAATTGATATTTAATGCAATTAGTCGCGAAGAATAGCATTGCAGCCTGGCTGGAAGACGCACCCGGACGGTCGGCTTCAAAATTGTGTGCTTCTGGAGGAAGGAAGGGAAGGAGAGAAAGGGGAAAAGAGAGGGAAAAGGGGGAGGGGGAGGGGGAGGAGAGGTGAGAGAGGTTTTAGGATGGTGTCTGGCATTTGGTGGCAAGCGAGTGGCGTTCTCTGCCGTGTCGATTATCTGACCTCGCCGAAGGGCTTGTGAGGTCATGCGGCTCGATGGTTGCTTCCCGAACAGTACGCTGTACTCGGGTTAAAGGAAGCGAAATAGTGTTCATATGTAGCGGAATTTTTAAAAGATTTTGCAAGTTTTTCGATCTAGTTTATTATATAATAAAATAGGAAATACATAAAATAGGAAACACATACTATTATGGCACGTATCACTATTTCTCATTGTAGTAAAATTGACGCCGAAAATGTTGATTATTCGATTTAGATTTTAGTCTTTCTTCTTGACGGTGGGAGTAATAAAATAATATTTCTCTTTTTCTATTTCATCAAAATTTAAATAAAACAAAACTGTAATAAAAAACAACAAATTTTTCATATATTTTAGTAGAAATTTGCGTTTAAATGGTATAATTTAAAACCGTTTTTCACTCAAAAAGCTTCTCTTTTATTTTGTGTTATCACCCACTGTTCGGGCATGTGCTCGGTGGTCGGCCAGACACAACCGGCCCAAGAATTGGCCCCGAGCAAAACCTCATGAAATATTAACACATCGTCTCGCTCGCCGTAGCGCGGTTTATATATTTTCCATAAGGGAGAGAGCAAGCACAAAACAGCAACAAGCAACAACAACAACGACAGGACAGCAAAAAAAAAATGACAATGTCTCGCCGGTGCAACGCAACAATGCACCGACCGCAGTGCAGCACATACACACTTCGCGCCAAAATGCACACCGACAATGGGAAGCAACATGGAACGGTGGTTAACGAAGCTGGTCCCATCCCACCGATTTGGAGGAGGGTGTGGGGAAAGTGGGGTTGGTGGGGGGGGGGGGGGTTTGGTGGTGGACAATTTTCCCGCGGCTCGCTTTTTTTTTATCGCCTTCGATGAAGTCGGTTTCGAGGAAAAGTGTTCATCGATGACGACAGCGAATGGGTGTAGCAATCGTTCGATGGAAACACCGTTCCACGATGCCACCCCACGAGACAAGGCCGACCGTGAACCGGGATTCGGCTCCGGGAAAGGTGAGCTTGTGTGACTAGAAGGAAGAACACAAAAAAAACGTCTGAATTCTGAAGAAACTTGTCGCAAATGCTTGTGGTGTGTCGAAGGTTCGTTGGCCAAATGGACTGCTGCTGCTGCTGCTGTTACTGCTACATCTTCTCGCTGGCACGGGTGTCCCGTGAAAATAATGCTCCCGTACGCTCATGTGAACATGATCCACTCCCGGATGGTGGTGGATTTTCGTGTCGAACTGCAAAGCAAACGTCGACGTACGATGGCCACCCGCGTGGCCATGGCCGCGGCTGGCAGTGACTCAAGCACTGGCTGGCAGGTACGAAACGAAATGCAAAGCGAAGAATTAGACATGGGTGCGAAAATGCTGATTTGCGTCTAGACAACCGGTATCGAAATACTGGCGAAAGCAATAGGGTCCATCACACTTGTATGCTGGTTCGCAATTGTCTTGTACCAAATATCCCTGGAACGTTGCATCACAGGCAAGACGGATGCACGGTTTCACATACCTTATGTATGACTTTGCAGCCATTCTTGTTAACTTGAGGTGGTTTTTTAATTGTTTAATTTTATATAAATTTTAGGTTATACTGTGCACAACATTTTATGAATCTTGTTGTTTCAATTATTTCTCCTCATTATTGTAAACGATTCATGAAAATGTGAAAGCATGTTTTAAGCATATGGTCGATATTTTTGATGCAATAATTGATTGATTGCAATAATTTGATGCAAGTTTAATAATTTAGATTAGAACTATAACAATTATTAATTACTTTAACAAATGGTAACTTTTTTTGTTCGGCCCTGTTATTATATTTTTGCCATTCTTATATGCTGATAAGATGATTATTTATTCTTATCGATGCTGTTTTAAAATGTGTTTTGTGCAATTGTGCATTTGCTTCTACCATTTACTTCATCTGTGTCATTATAGCTTTGTATAAATTATCTCCTTTTATTGATGTAACGTTTCCATGGCAGAAGTATGTAAATAATGGCCACCACCATAAACCTTTTACAGCAAACTGGGAGTTTTGCAACTGTCCTTGCAGCAGCACTGCTGCCCATTGCATGCTGCTGCGTATTGTTATTGCTGTTCATTAGTCTGGTGCATAAATTTGTGCCGGCCAATTGCTGTTTTGCAATTGCACCCTAGAGCCTGTATTTTTTTTATTATTATTTTCCTGCACTCGAATCCTTGCACCAACGCTCCGGCCGCGGGCCGAACCATTCGTCCTTCCGGTGCCAGTGGATAAGGTTTTAGATTTGGGGCAAAGGAGATTGCACCGACCAGCAGAGAAGAAGAGACAGACAGCACGATGGAAAGAGAAAGGAAGCAATAAAGTGAGGGTGATTTCTCTTGGAAAAAAGGCAAAATATAAAATAAAACGCATGCACCCATGCAAAGCAATGCAACGCCCTTCGGAGCGTTGAGCCCTTTTTTTTTTGTTTTGCTGATGGTAGAAAGGGCAGTCGGATTTTTACATTGTAACACTATTTCCGAGTGCACATGTTGCTCCAGCGCGTCCAACCTCTGCTGCATTCTTTACCCATTGTCTTGGCGGTCGGTTGTTTATGCTCGGGCATGCAGGAAGCTGCCCTGTCTGGCAGCTGTACAGATCTGTGCTAAAAAACACCAATAGAAGCAGTCGGTCCACAGCGTGGGAGCTGTAATACTGCTTTTAATATTTTAAGAAGGTCTAGTAACGTAAATTTTTAATAAATAAATTATGTGTATAAATCATTTTACGATATACAACATTAAGAAATTAATTATATTGTTCCCGACATGTTTGTAAATCCCAAAACTAAAATGATTTAGATTAGATTTATTCATAAAGAAAGTTAACACTTGATTGATAACAATCTCATCAGTAATTTTCTTTTAAATTAAAAAAAAAAGATGAAAACTTAAACATCTTTACCATAAACATAGAAACACTAGACGCTTTAAGAGTATTGTCCCATAAATTTAAGCAAAATGTTAAAAATTTTCATAATAAAAATAAAATTTAACTCCAGGGCTCCATTTTTTTGGTAGGTCACTGTGTTAGGACATACATTCGAACGCATCGCAGACAATTCCTCTCCCGGACAGTTGCAAAAGCATCGCGCTGTGATGTTTTCTGTCCCTTCGTTTTACAACCAGTCTGCCTCCTACTGCACCGTCCGTTCTTCCACTATTTATTTTCTTATATATTCCAAGACTTATCGCGATAGAAACACTAACTCGCCCTATCCCCATTCAGACTTGATTCAGCTTGTGGCGGGGTCTCTTGTGTTTTCCATTTTTCCTTTTTTTTTGCTTTTATGCACTTCTGCTCGCTTGGTTTTTGTTGTTGTTTCCGTTTTGGCTTTGTTTTGGCTTTAACGTTTTATTTGGTCTTGCAGGCTGCGCACTGCACTTCACTGTCGACCGGTTCAACCACTGGGCGCATTCGGCTGGTTCGCCGGCAGGTTCCCGCTTTCGTTGTTTTAATGCAATTATGTTTCACGTTGTTTACCACCAATGCCATACCAATGCCCAGACCACCCTCCTTCGCCTCCTCCCACCGTTCCTCTTCCTTACCTGCTTTTTTGATCATTCTTATCCACCCATATAGCGTTGTCCCACAACTGGGCGATAACCGGCATCGGCAACCCGACGCCCGATCGGCAACAAAGATGCATCATTTGTTTTTTTTTTATTTTTTTTATTCGGAGACTTCGTTTGGTGCTGCACCGAGAAACCACGGCACGGCACGAGTGCAAACCGAGACCCCCAAGTGCATTGATTTCTATCTGTCTGGCCGGGGTGCAGTTTCCGACCCTGAGCCTTTTCCTTTTGCAAGGTCCATACTCACCCGGAAGTGTGGCGGAAAAGGGGTAAGGAAAAAAAGAGGGAAGACAGTGAGGGAAGAGGTCAAACGCAACATCGCAAACGCAGACGGACGGGACCCAGACAGCGGTGGATGTTGCGAGCGAGTCGCACGCCTTCCACGACCGAGCGTCTGTTTCGTTGCACAATTGTGTTGCTTCCCCAGTGAGCCTGTGTTCGTGCGTGTGTGTCAGTGCAAGTAGGTGCATCTGCGATGCACTTACACTCGGCAGTGCAACCTTCTTCTTTTTTTGTTTTGGTTTGGCTTTCTTGGTTGTTTTCATCCGGCTTCACATTCACTCATTTCCTTCTTCGGCGCTGTTTCCCGTCGCCCGGTTTGCATTTCTTTCACAGACATTTGGCCTCGATCGACTAGTTTTGTTGCATTTTTGTTTTTGTCTGGTGCTTGTTGTCTTTTGTCCGCTGCGCTACCGAGTACGCCCAGTAATGCAGGAATTATTCATGCCAATTATTGATGAGCACCAATTGTAAGCTGTGTCCCTCTGGCTGACGGGCAGCCCGGTGGCCGTCTGAGCGGACAACCCTGGACAACCCGGGCTGGTCTGGCAGGTCTGCAACAGCGAAACTATTAAACGGCGGCGGCGTTGGCCATTTCGAGATGGATTTTTTTTTCTTTGTTGTTATCGGCTTTCCCTGTCGAGTAAGTACGCCAAACGGACAGCCGGTGCATAAATTAGTGCACAAATGGCGACACATAAACTAAGCAGCAAATGGATTACGGCACAGACCGTTGTTTTTTTTTTTGTGTTATTTGCCCGTGCTGTAGGCTAGCTAGTTTGGCGTTCTTTCAGCACGTTTGCCCTGAAATTGGCATCCTGGGGGGTTTTGTTTTACTAGAAAAAACATGCAAATTTCCATCCCATCCAGATCGATTGGAAGGCGCAAAGTGGCCCCTCCTAATTAAAGGCGCTGGGGTAATAGGGTTTTTGGCCCCTTTCCAAGCAAAAGTTTAGCGAAAAAGCTTGAAAAGGCTTTTTCTTTTCTAAAGGGATATTTTTTATCACGATGGCACGTTAAATTCTTGAAAATTTTGATAAAAAGCATTTAAATTAATAATATTTATGAAATATTTCGCCTTGTCTTAAGTTTTATGACCACCAGCTTTTCAGGGTCCAACGCTTCTTACGGTGCAATGAGCTGAACAATTTGCTAGTTCCAATAACTTTAAATTAGCTTTCTATTCTAACAAATTTATTTTTGTTAAACATTTTATCTAATTTGATTATTTTGACATTTTTTAAAAGAAGATAACGATAACGTGCTCTAGCTTGGGTAACATATCTAAGAAACTATAATGAAACATTCATAGAATTCTTGACTCTTCAAAATTGTAAAATAAATAAAAAACATTTGCAAAATGCATTACCTTTCCAGTGTTTAGGAGAGCAAAACTTTCCCATTATCATTATCATTACACAAAGAAGATCTTTTCTAAAGACAATATAAATTAAACCTTAAAATGCATCGTAATACATAAACCTGCGTTTTATACTTTTTGGATAAATTCTTCCCAAAAGCGCATCGTAAGGAGAATGCCTTGGGTCAATAATTAGCCCGTTAAGGTGGGATTAAGTTCTCCAGACGGGTTAGTCTCTCATTGAAGTTAACGAGTATGAGTCTATTGAACTGCCGTTTAAAAATATTCACCTTTTCATTGATGTCTCAAGCTGATCGATATCGATTGAAGAGTTTATCGCAGCTTTTTTACAAGTTTTTTCCCCGAAGGATTTGTTTCAAAAAATTGAAGAGCTTAATAAATGTTGGAGTTAAATATGCATCTGCGATTAGGTAATTAAAAGCGTCCGTGGTAGTATCAACCTTCGGAAAAACTCCCCGATAAACTCACCAGCAATGGTCAAAAGTGTGATGCCAGATTATGCTCGCACAATCGTCAAAACGCAAGTCTAAAAAAAACTATAATCAAATCCAAAAATCAATGCTCCAAAAAAACACAAATTTGCTCGTCGTGCTCGACCCAGAGAGCAACTGTCGGGTGTGCATTAGCACGCTCGCCCGTGCAATGCCAGTGTGGCGTCGGTCGACTGTAGCGCAATCGCCCAGACGAGCTGCAACTGCAACTGTTCACAACTGTCTCGCTGCATGCAAAAACCTTACCCCGAAACCCCTCCCCTCACCCCCGCACGATGATCCCCACGGTTGTGCCCGTTTCCCGAAGGCCCGAAGACGTGACCGCGTCTGCTTTCGGTCTGGGCTCGTTTGCTCCGGTTTCTAGTCCCTCCCGGGTCCGTCCGCCGGGAAACAGACATCAAGCAAAGTACCGATTATTGGTGCACTGGTTTGATTTTATGCAAAAAAAAGGAAACCCCAAAAGAGAGAAAGAGAGACCAGGAGAGAGAGAATGCAAAAACAGGGAGACGAGATGATGCAGTGCGCGAGAAGCTGCAGGCCGAGTGCAGAGTGCAGCAATCGGCAACCTGTAGAGATTGTTTTGTGCAGAATGCATCGCATGTGAGCTGAGAGCGGGAGAGAAAAAGAGAGAGAGAGAGAGAGAGAGAGAGAGAGAGAGAGAGAGAGAGAAGAACAGAAATTGGTGCATGGTCCCGGTTTCCGTGTTGGCCAATGCACTTTTCTGTTTGTCTCCCGTCTAGACGGAAATTCGGATTCGCCAACTATATTATGTGCAAACGCGGAGCAACCATGCAATCGATGCTTGTTTCGCCTTATCGCTGACCTCGGGTTCGTTGCTGCTGCGGGCATACAGTTTTCCATTACCCTACCGTTCCCGTTTTTCCTTTATCACCCACAAACGTGGTTGCGAGCGCTTGGTGACGCCATCAACACTGCTGCCATTGCGCCGCACGATGTCATTATCCTGTGCGATGTCAGTGGGTTGGGGTTATGTTTTCTAGCATCTTTCTCTCTCTCTTTATCTCTCTCTCTCTCTTTCGCTCTCTCTCTCTCTGTTGTTTCTCTTTGTGTTTTACCATTTTTCTTCATTTTCCGGTCACACATTTTCCAGTCCGGCGGGCAGCAGTCGTGCCGGCGAGTGCACTCAGCCCGATAGTGCACCGGAGGCTATTGTTCGGGTTAGAGTTCGAGTGCAATGCATTCGCGAGCGGTGAAAACTAGCACCAGAGTGATGCACGGATGCACTCGCCAACCCCAAACCGTGCACCTCTGCACGAGGTCACCGTACGGGCGATGTGCTATGTGGAACACTGGCCGCTAGAGTGTCTCGCTTCATCCCGTTTTTTTGTTATTCCTTTTTCTGTTTTTTTTTTTATCGCTCAACGTCCGCTGGTGACCTTTCGGTTCGGTGCGCTCTCTGCTTCTGTTGGCGTGAGTGTTTCTTTTTTTCTTCTCTAAAACATTTTAAACACTGATTTGAACCGTAATGAGGTTGCGAGTGTAGCAAGGGTTGAAGTAAGGTTAATAGGGGTAGCAATGTTCAGTAAGCTATCCCATCGTAATGCGTAATCGGGAAAAGTTGCATCCAGCGTTACGGGCGATTGATTGTACATTGTAAATTTGTATACCTTTTTCTACCCACAGGAGGTTGATATTATGATGTTACATTAGATCCAAGTACAAGTACCAAGTTATTCGTACTAAAATATAGCTTCCATTTACCTGTAAATAAATAAAACAAAATAAAAGGATGATTAAACATGTATTTTACTTATCAAATTTATTTATTTGTGATTTAAGATTACACATCCAATTAGACATTAAATAAATTATTGCTCTTTTAGTAGTAACTATTGGAGGTATTCACGCAAAAAGAAGTTACAAAACTCTCTGAGTGCTTATGATGGTCTCCAATATGAAAGTATAGTTTACCTATAAAAATATTTTAAAAAATGCTGCTGCTTGGTAAAAAAAAAGTTAATTGGTGAATGTTTCCTGAGGAAACTTTGAGAAATGACTTTCCGAACGTGTCACTTTTACTATTGAAACAACGCAACGGCATCACCGCCTTTCTCTTGCCATATTGCCGCCATGCCTTCAGCGACCGGATGTCACCTCCGGCCATGTCACACCGGCAAGCAGAAGCAGTATCGTGCCAGATACGCTCAAAGCCTTACCTGCCGAACCCATATGTTTGCAGCCGTGGAAAGTGTAGCCGCATCGTATGCGAAATGGGAACAGGAAGGCGCAAAACCGCGCGAGATTCGTTTCACGCCTCGCTGCCCATTGACGTGCCAATGTGTGTCGCACATAATTTCGATCACTTTGACCGATAGCCGAACGTGACAGGGACTCTCGGTGCGTACCGGGGGGCCGTGCAACATTGTTGCGATCCGAGCGGCCACGCAATCGAAAGGGAAGTAGCGTCTCAAGGTAGAGACCGAGAACGGACTGATCGCTTGCTGTAACTGACAGGCGATCCTGCTGCCGGAGGTTTAATTCTTCGGTATAAAGGGCTGGCCGGGTGTTTTGTCTGTCTGCCGCATTTGGTAAATTAAAGTTTTACCTTTTTTAATGTAAAATTTACATTATTTGAGAAGGAGGAGAGAGCAAACATGGGCAATAATTCAAGTATCAGATACCTGTTTCGTGTAGTAACGTCGCTTTAGAAAGTTATTGCACGAGGATGTGATTTACAAAGAAAGTAATTGTATTGATGCATATTTTATAAGTTTTCATGTGTTTGCCAACAATCCAGAATGGTAAAGAAATGAAAATGAGTAGGAAATAAATATTGACTCTTTAATTTTTGTCATAAAGATATAACCAATTAAAATCATATGCAATGTTGTCAGCCACACGATAAAAAGCACACGCCTTAATCTACAGTTGTACGAAATAAAATACAATGTGTGACGGTGTGTCTATGTGTATTACATTCTCTAATTTAACCCATTTTTACGATCATCCAACCCATATATCACTCGTCGTGACGGAAAAGGATTATATATATGCATGCCAGCGGTGCGCGTATTTTGAGCCTACAAGGGTGTGGTCGGCGTTTTTTTGCTTCTCCATTTCGAGCTCAAGGGAAAATAACAACCCGGAATGCAATGCGTAAATCCTGTTCGGACGTTCGGATGTGATTTTGTAACATTTTGTGTGAACGTTTCTGTCTTTATTTCACATTCTTCTATTTTCTGTTGCTGCTGTTGCCACCTCACCACCACGCCTGTTTGTTTGGGAAGTTTCGTCACGAATAGCACCAATAAATAGATCCATGGTGTTTTTGTTTCAATGTTGCGACTTCGGTGCGATGGATTTTGTGAAATATATATTTCTGCATTATGGGAAGCAAAGCAACAACAAGAAAAACATCCAATACTTTATGGCTTTTGGTGTGTTCGTTTTTTGTTTTGTGTTGCAAAATTCGGTCGCCCGGTATTTGCAAAACCGGTGTCGATCTGTGTTCTTCTTGCCGTTACCAATTGTATCCTGCTGTTATTTAACTTGGTAACGATTTATGGCCGGTATTTATGTTTTGGGAAGTTTAAAAATGTATTTACGGCGTATGCAACATGAGACTGGATTAACGAGTGCATGCTTGGGACGCTAGACGTTACACAGATCGGTTGTAAATTCCGCCGATAGCTTACGTTGCAGTTATTTATTTTAAAATTCTTTCCATCATGTAGCTTAGGCTGTCTATTAATTAAAAATTATAAACAACAATAAACATAAACCGTATTAATTCGTATCTTTCTCATTCGCGCTTGTTCCAGAGAGCGGTTAAGTGCTTGAAATATTTCAAGTAATGTTGTCTATTACTATTGATTTATTTTGTTTCATTATAGCAAATTTATAGCAAATAAAAAGTGCTTTAAATAGTGAAAAATCCCACAAACGTAAAGAAACGTAAACCAGTCGATGGAAGTTCCATTTATTTTCACGGCTCAAAAACTTTTCGCCTTCGCAGAGGCAAACCTGCCCATTGGTTCGTTATAATTTACACTAATTCCAATTCACAAGCAAATTCATAAGTGCAAATGGTGCTCCCCATGGAAACTTTTATCCCTCTCGACTAATGTAAAAGTAAGCAAACAAAAAACAAGAGCACAAAAAAAACAACCGAAAAGTCCAACCGTTCCACCATCATTACATCCGGTATTGTGCCACGGTGACTACGACGGGGCACGGGCGCGTACGTTTGGCTTTTCAAAATGAAATATTTCACACCGAAATTGGTAGCCGAATCCGTCGCTGCCAAACTTCCGCTTTTCCGTCACCGGCGTCCTTTTAGCAAGAAAAAAAAATAAACCAAACTTTTCACGCTTTGCTATGATGCGCAAAGCCGGAAGCAAACCGGCTGCTGCCTGGTTGTGCATTGAAGCGCAACGATAAACTTTCGGTAACAGTTGATTTAAGATATTCGCCAGATCGCTCCGTGTTGCTACTATCGGTCGGACACGAACCGAACACATGGTCCGGTGTGGGCATGATCGGAAGTAACATTTGTTTAAGGATCCAGATAGACGCTTCGAAAGACAGCCAGTACATCCTGTCTGTGGCGTGGCAATCTACGCCAACGTGTGTGTGTGTGTGTGTGTGAGTGTGTGCTTTTTTTCTCCTTTTTCTCTGCCCCGTTACTAAGTTAGAGCAAAAGTTTTGGGCAAAACTTTCGAGACACTTTACATCACTTTGTATCCGCTGTATCCCATGGTGAACCGATGCTGCCGGCGGCCATAGTTTACGCGTTGTCTCGTCGGCCGATACACGCCCGGCGCAATTAAAGTCCATCGCCGAGTGCCGAGTGCCCGCTTCACGATCAACCGGGCCAGGAATTCTGGAGCCAAACTTGCCAAAAAAGACATTGTTAAAACGACCAGACAAACGGAGACGTTCCAGCAAGCAAGGAGGGATTTTTGGTTTTACTCACACCAACATCGATGGAAAACCCGAGCGGCACATACATCAAGGATGCGTCAAGGTGAACCGCCGCTACATTGTATGCGGTGGATGAATTATTGGTCAGTGTTTCGCTGCGGCGTACACGCTGATGCAACACGCCGGAAACCACCAATATGGCGAAATTACACCTTCACTAGACAGCTCAAATTACACCTCATTCTCGTATTGTTGGCCGATCCCTTTTTCGGAGGTCCTTGTTTTTGGTTTTTGGCGAAACATTGTGGAACAATGTAAATGTTTTGGCCGGGGGAGTACATCATTCGTTTATTTTGTCGCTTGACTGACTGATGTCTGGTAAGGGATCCAAAATGCTACTCAATGTTTGGTGCTAGCATCTTCTTCATAATTGTTTAGACTTTCTAGTGGTTGGGTATTCTGTGACTAGAACCAACGACGTCTAAACAATCACTCAGGATACGACACGAATTTATTCTGGAACAAGCGAGGAGTTAAAATGTGATCTCATGTCGAAATCCTGGGGAGTTAAACAGACAATAAAGACATTTAAGGTATAAAGATAATTCGGCATCTCTCACATGTTACAAGGTTAATGAAGTTAATTCTTCACATTTATCAAGCCATACAAATCATAATCCTGTCTTGATGTAAATCATTTCCTGAGTACCACTTCACAAAGTCTTCATCCAATCAAAATGCAATCAACTCCAAAAGCTGTTCATCTTTAGGCCGTCTCTAAACCAAATTCGTCCTGTTCATACAAGGTAGAAAGATTATCCAAATTCCAACCGAAAAGAGCATCCCAACAAGCAGCGCTGTTGCAATTGCACTCGGAAATCGCCGATCAAACAGTCGGATGAACCCAATGAAGCACACGACCACCATCGTGGTGTGGCGATTTTAATTGTGCCCAGTCATTCCAGCGCGATCGATGTGCCACTTATTCGCTGCGGATCTGCGGATACAACACGGTGGCCAACGAACCCGGACAGCCGTTCGTTCGTTGCAGTAACCTGAGGAATCTTTTGTTGCCCACCGTTTGCTGTCGCCCATAAATCAGCGTAAGAGGTCTCTCTGTGTGTGTGTTTTTTTTTTCTTTTTTCTGTAGCGGGTAATTGTTTATTATTTTCGAGAATAATTAATATTTCGCCCAAGCAA
The DNA here is from genome assembly GCA_018908115.1 of Anopheles rivulorum. NCBI lineage: Eukaryota > Metazoa > Arthropoda > Insecta > Diptera > Culicidae > Anopheles > Anopheles rivulorum. The sequence goes on from CM032178.1 coordinate 10,010,376, forward strand.
TCTGACAGCGTACGCACAGCGGCTCGACCGCCCTGGTTGGTGTTTTTCGGGTTGGTGTTTTTTTTATGTTTGGTTCCTTCTTCTCATGTCTTGTCTTGTATTTTTTGGGTGGTACATGTCTTCCACTGTCCTTACTTTGCATGGGTTTTCGATGTGCGTCTGGTGCGGTTGCGGTTGCAGAGATATTTTGGCATCGTATGTCATGTGCAGTTGGGAGAGAAATTAATTTCGCGACAGAGATTGATGGTGCCATCGAGCGCCCGCGAGTGCAGCGGGTTTTTGGCGCGCTGTAGGCAAATTAGGAAAACGCTGGAACTACAAGAATTGTTTTGCAATTTTTGTCGTTCCGTTACCGGATGGGAGAGGGCATAATGTAACGACAGAATTGCACAACATTTGTCTGCGTCGTGGCGAACACATCCGTGCAAGGGATAATAAGCAGCAGCAACAGCACGTCCGGAACGCGAAGATGTTTTAATTTGCTTCCTTTTTTTTTTTTTTTGGTCGCAAGACCGTCCAACCATAAACGTGTCCGCCGTAGGAAGACAAGTAAATTGTGCCTTTTATGTCGGCTGCTACAAAGAAAAACACAGCGGCTCGTAAAACCACTCCGAAAAGCCTGCGGCCTATGTACTCGCGCTCGTCAAAATGCAATTTTTTCGAACAAAAAGCCCTTTTTCTGCTTATGCTGAACAGACGAGAAGCAGGCAGAAGAAGCGGAGAAAGAAAACGTTATCCTTTAATGATAATGACAATTATAAATGGCCATGACTTTTTCCTCCCAATCTTTTGCGTCCTTGGTTTTATTTTTCTGTTGCTTCAATCACAAATTTCTCTTGCTCCAGTGTGTCGGCCTGTTAAGTGACTGTATTGCTGCTCGTCAGCATTTGTCGTCAGCATTGTTGCCCTGTTGCCATCCGGTGCAGCCCGAACGCATAGTGCACCGGTGAAATGTGTTTATTTATCGCCGCGGGATGAAACGAGCAGTAATAAAAATCACATAAACCGGAGTCAACCTTATTAAATGGTTTTCATCGAGGTCATTAGGCAACCACCGAGCGCTGTTCGCTGTGGACGTGGATGAGTAGCGCTGGGTAGAAAGAAAAGNCTGTATTGCTGCTCGTCAGCATTTGTCGTCAGCATTGTTGCCCTGTTGCCATCCGGTGCAGCCCGAACGCATAGTGCACCGGTGAAATGTGTTTATTTATCGCCGCGGGATGAAACGAGCAGTAATAAAAATCACATAAACCGGAGTCAACCTTATTAAATGGTTTTCATCGAGGTCATTAGGCAACCACCGAGCGCTGTTCGCTGTGGACGTGGATGAGTAGCGCTGGGTAGAAAGAAAAGAAGAAAGAAAGAAAACATAACACATCGCAGAGAAAAGGCCAAGGACCAGACACAGCTGCCCGCGTACCGAAGACGCTAGGTGGTAAGACCAATTTCCATTCGGTGACCCCGTTTGGTCAGTTTTAACCGGGGCATTAAATTGGAAACGAGAAGCCACTCCGAGGATGGTAGCGCGAATGTTGCTTTCTTTATTTCGTTTAATTAATTTAGAACCTTTCTGGCTGGTTTTATTGATTGGCACCGAGTGTGTTGACCATGGACGACACGTTGCATTGACTGATTAAAGCAGACTTTTATTTGTACAATTTATTAGGGAGCGGGTTTTTTGTTTTTAGTTGATACTACCAGTAAACAAATTTGTTTTTTTTGAATAATCAAAAGAAATTATTGTTCCACTGTTTTTAAGAAATCGTTATATAAACGCATTTGCATCTACATAGTTATGTGAGTAATCATAATAAATTGAATAATGACAAGTAATAGCTGGAAAGAATCTAATTTGTAAAAAAAGAAATAATTTTATAGCAAAATTTTACCTTTGTTACTATAAATATTTTGAATATGTAAATATTCTTACAAAATTCATGTTTAAATGTTTACTTTCATTGAAAAGTTAAAAAATGAACAAAGAATTACTACTACTTTATGCTTAAGTTGTACAAACTTCCAAGGTTTTTTCTATTGCCAATGGTATTTAAATGGTAATTGAAGCCATTTCTGGACTTTTTACAAGTTGAAGTAGAATAAGTAATGGTTCTGGTTGTCTTTTTACATTATATCAATAATAATTTAAGTTAAATTAAATAATATTTAAGAATTGATAATAAGTATTCATGCATTGAATCTCGTAAGGAGCAAATGAACGCCGTATTGAATTTAAGCTCCATTTTATCCTTACTCAAAACCAAACATTCCTGTTTTTGCGTCTTCAGTCTTTCTTCACCCAAAAAAAAAAAGGATGGTCGACGAAGGAATGTTGATACCGACGCCTTTAGAATGCTTGAGCGAAACCATCTATTAATCCATATTTGCGATTCATCACGCTGTCTGCTTTTAATATTTTTATCGAACCCAAAAACCGTATCAGTCGGGTGTCCAGAGAATAATTGAGCCAAAATAATAAAAAAAAGAGACGGTTGGAAGGGATGGTATCATGTTTTGGTCGGTCGGAAAGCGAACGGCGAATGAAACTGCAACGAGACGGCCAACAAAAAAAAAACACGGTTTCGGAACGGTTTCCATAATTAATCGATCATTTAGAGCTGAAATTTATGAACCCACCACCAGTACCAGCTACCAGCAATACCCAACGACTATGTGGACGAGGTTGCCGGTTTTTTTGTGTGTTCTTTCTTCTCCTGGGGTTTTTTGTTTTGCGTGTGCACGTATGAATGCGGGACGACGTGGAACAACACCCCGAACCAGTCCGAGATGCAACCCTAGAAGCAGCATAAATTTCCAGACGACATTTATTTTGCTCACTTTCGGGGGTTCGCATGAAGTTTTTTTTTTGTTTTTGTTTTGTGTGTTTGGGGTGTTTGTTTTTCTTCTGCTTTTGTCTTGCAGTTTGACACTTGTCTTTGTTGTTTTTTTTTTGCCTTTCTTTTGTTGGAGTCGCCAAGTGCAATAACCCATGAGCAATTTTGCACAACCGGGTGAGCAAAAAGTGCAAAAATGTAATGAGCTACTTTGGGAATTTCGTTCATTTACATAACATTCACCATTGTCTAATATTATTGGAGATAAATATTGAAAGTTAAATATCAAACACATTTTTTCCAACATACAAAAGGTAAGTAGAAATATTAAAACGAAGACAAAACGATCAGTCAAAATGATCAGTGCGACGCAAATGATTGTTGCAAATGCTGTCACGCTTGCACGTTAACGATCCACGCAATTATTCGCTGCCGTTACGGTGCAGATTTTTTTTTTTGCAAAATATTATTTCATTTACTCCCTTTGCTCGTCTGCCAATCCAAACGCCCAAACAATGACGGATGTCTGGTTGTTTTTGGCACCTCCAGACTGTCCGCTTGCGTGAGTGTGTGTGTGTGTCTGTGTTCCTCTCGTTTTCTTCTTCATGTCGTGCCATCTTTCGCTTTTTTATTTTTGGTGCCCCGGACATATGCAAAACTCCACACGAAAAAAGGAACTCCACGCTCCCGAGCTCCAATTCAAAGCGCTCGCTGTCGCATTTGGATGATCATCAGTCATTTAATTGACCTATTGGAAGCCGGCCTTTATGCAGCGGAACCGCACGTTTGCTGATCTGCATATTAAAACCGCATGCATCATCCATCACTGACAGCGGGATGTTAATCAAGCAATGTATACATATATATATTCTTTCCGTGCATATGTAGGGGGTGCTATTTTGAGCAATGAAGAGTGAGCCGCCGAATATTTTGGTAAGTGCTTAAAGTGAAGGCATTGTGAGGTGTCTTTCGGCTGTTTGTTTTTTCCTTCAGATTGATTCAATTTCGGTCGTTAAGTTTATTAATGAATTGCTATGGAGAATTTGTGCGAAGTACATCAGACGGCATCAAATTTTGCTTCCATTTGATGAACACTTCATGTTTCCATTAACATTAATCCCTTTTTTATATATTTTTACCTTTTTTCCATTATTCATCCACCAAACATTACTTCAACTCATCATTTAAATCAGTCAGTGGATGCAACAGAAATAAAACTTCTTTTGATTAAACACAAAAAGAAAGACACTCCGGTCTGGTCCTGCACGTGGAGTTTCGTTACTGAGCTGTCTGCATATACATTGCTCGCCAAAATTAAAACCACCATAAAACAATACAATCCAACTCTTGCAAGGAAAGGTAAAGATGATTACATGCGAACAGTGGATATGGTTCGTAGTAAAAAAAAAGGGAAAACTCTGACGATAATTAAAACAACTTTTATTCTTCTTCTATTCGGTAGAATTTGGTAATGGATGGTGTGCATTAAACAACAATGGTATGTTTGTTCTTAACTTAAGAATCTTTCCCAAAGGACACAGACACACAGCAAAAAAAAAAAACAATATCAAAATACGACGAATTGGTTTTTCCATTCTCATTGCCATTTTGGAAACAAATCGAACTCCAAAACAAAACAAAACGAAAAAACTGTCAAAGCGCTCTTTAGCACGGATCAAAGCAAACCCTAAACGTCCCCCAAAAGAAAGTAACGAACATTCCCAAATTGTTGCACGACCGTACCACGCCGGTGTGGCACATGATCAAAGGTAAGCGCCGTGCTGTATGCATCATCGAACACTGGCAAAGACGAACTCATCCCGCCGATGACCCGCCCGGTGCAGAGAGAAGGGTGTGTGTGGTGCACTGGCGCACCAACCACCCCTACTATTGTCCCCGTCCATGTGCCGCCCGTGGTGCGCTCGGAAGCGTGAAAATGCATGCATGCTTTCGGTCGCTTTTTATGAAGTCTAGTCCCTGTCTAGACTGGCCGCCACACTCCACACACACTCCACACACAAAAAGCAAGCCAAAAAGAAGCGAAAAAACGCTCGACACTCGAACTGAGACGACCGGGCCGGGTTGCATCGACAGCACAATACGGTGTTGCGCGCCCGATGCGACCACTTGTGCCGACGTTTGTGTCGTCGTTTGTGCCGTCGTTCTCGTCAACGACACGTGGCTGCAGCGAGGTGGACCAACCTCTCCGACCTTCTTCCGACCCCCATTTATCGACGCTGAAGGTGCGCAAGGCATGCAAAGTGACGTACAAATCGCGATTATCGTACACCTACTTAGCCCAGCCTCCCGAAAAAGCACGAAAACACGTTCAGTGGCCCCCCCCGAAAAAACAAATCCGGTAAAATCGAACGTAATGGCAAAAAAAGGGGTAAAAGCGTCTTATCGCTCGACAACGGTACGGTATGCACCTGCTAAGCAGCTACTAAGCTCCACAGGGGACACCTTTGACTGCTTCTGCACCGAAATTAGCTTCCTTTCGGCTTCAATAAATCCAATTTCGTGCGCATTGCCCGAATAAGCAGCGGTGGCCGGTGTGGGCGACTAGGAGCAAGAAGAAAACGAGAAGAAAATCCAACTCTCATGGGAGAGCTTTGGGGGTGCGAATTCGGCAACCGGCTCGAGTAGGGATTACAGTGATTGACTGTCTGAGCTGTCCCAGGCGCGAGTGACCTGTAAGAGGATAACACTACACCGATGCCCCGTATAGGTACGGGTCACGGAACACGACGAGGGACTGGTCCCCGGGAACTCTGGGCCACCCAGTTTCCGATGCTAGGCAAGGAAACGGATTAGCCTTTCTTTGCCCACTGGCACTGGGATTCCGTGAGCGGCCTTTAGCCGCTACGGACGGTGCAGGGATCACCGATCGTAATCAGACTAACCGGAAAGGATTTGCCGTAATCTCGAGGGAATTGTTTTCGTAGCAATTTGCCATTACAATAAATGGTGGATATGTCATTCGTAGCTGTTCGTAACAACTTTACTGTCGTAGCGGCGAGGAGAAAGATGTCAATCAAAATACATTGACGCCAACCGATTTACATGCATGTAGAACGTATAAATGAACGTTATTTCTAGCTTCCGATCATTTTGTAAACTATAACCCTTGGTTGAGTTCTTCTAGTCGTTGCAGCTAGAGCTGATGTACATTACAATCACATTTACGACAGTTTTTAATCATTTATTACATCTATTTACCAAACCATTTCAATAAAATTTGCTATAAAGATTAAATTTAATACAGCAATTTCAATGGAAACTCGATTATCCGGGTGACAGTTAGAATAACGTTGAATTAACCGTGCAATTGACAGTTCCGATTTGACATATCTACTGCAAAAATGATGATGACAAATCGTGAATAGTGAATGATGCAATATGCCCAAGTTGGAGAAAATATAACTGATTTCCATAGCAGTTTGTTTAGCACAATCAATCAAAATCCTTTGGCCCTATTTATCCCTATTCTTTGTCGATCGCTCATATGTCGACACTTGACAGTAGAGCCCTACAACAGTTTCACATGAATGCTCCACTAATGTAAACAAACTCTGCTAACAGCACTATTGTTTTTTTTTAATTCATAAGGATATTTTTAATTTTAGTCAATTGGAATCTGAACAATTGATGTTCGAAGACTATGATTTAATTTATATGTTCCGTTTTAGATTTTATTTTTGTGACACATGACAAATGTCGCTCGCATAAAAGTAACCCATCGGCTTGATTGTTAACCTGTTTCCAATTTATATTTTATGTCTTTTTTCTAAAAAAAAGGGGGGGGGGGGGTTGTGAAATTTTAACTTTTCCAATTTGTGTTCTCTTTTTCAAATTGGAAACAAACATGCACCACGCACAACTCATATTTGATTTTATGCACATTCCTTGGCCACCGAAATGGCCAATAAAACGATCGTGCACGTGCTTTTTCCGCGTGCAGTCCGGGCACTCCAGGCGCTGCCGAACGCAAGTGTTTATGCACCAGCTTCCCGCCAGGGTGTACTGAACTCGCCACAATCGAAATCCCGTGGGTAATTTTATCGCGCAACCGTACATACCATCGCTAATAAAATTGCAATTTCATTTGCCTTCACAAAATGTACACCGCCACAGCATGGCGGAGGCAAGCAAGCAGCAGGATAGCAAGAATAAAACATTCCCGTCCCGAAAAAATGCAAACCACAACAAGCAACAATCATCAAATCGTATAAAATACGACACATTCGCGTTTATCCATTCCGAGCAGTGAGGATCATTTGGAAGTTTTTTTCTTTCTTTTTGAGCGCGAATCCATACACAGGCAGACGCACACGTATCGAAGGCACATAAAATTTTATTCCACGAAACCAGTTCAACGAGTGCGAGTTCATATTTCGGTACGAGCGTTTCGCCAAAAAAAAAAAAACCAACAACCTCCCCCCGAGTAAGATATCAGTTCACATGCGATGCGCTGGAAATCCTTCGCCCGTCAGCTTCGATTCAATGGCTCTAACGGACGGATCAATTGGCAGACGGACAGGGCAGTTGATCGCGCGATACGAATACGACGCACGGTTGAGGTTATTCGCTAGAAATTGGAAATGTGAGATATTTACACGTCCTTCAAGCATCAGTAAAAAAAACCCAAGAATTGATACCGAGAGCGTTCTGGATTTGGATGGAGGAGCAAAACAAAACGCCAAAAGTAATGAGACACAATCGATTCCGATGGCCAATCAGCTGAGCAGTGGCAGTGGCATGTAGGTGGCCAAGGGACGGCCAGAGAAGGGAGCAAGAATCTCCGTCCCGCAACAAGCGAACGCTTGATTTATAAACTCATAATTTTGCATAAATTATGAAGCACAAACTGTTGCCAAATTTAATCCCATTTTTGCTTATGTTCTCTGGTCGGTGGCGCTTGTCGGGCAAAGTTTTTAGCTAAAGCCACACAACGAGGCCAGCCCCCCCCCTCCACCCTTGGCCAATGGTTCCACGTGCTTTTGCACCACAATAATCCGAAACATACCTCGTTCAGCAAATGAGATCGGTCGGTAATGCAATGCAAGGAGACATAACACTTACCAGAAGGGCAGAGATGAAGGGAAGGTTCAGCGAGAGAGAGAGATAGAAGAGAGAGAAAAGCACAAGCTCGAAGCTGAAAGTTCGCGACCACAGTCGGGCACAAGAACTTTATGCAGCCAAACCTTGTTTGCGAAAACTTTCGAGACTGTCTCGCTCGTTCTGGCTTCGAAGGCGAATAGACCACCCCCTCCTAAACAGGCATACACAAGGGCAAAGCAGGGACGGGTGAGGGTGTTTTGCAGGGTGGGGTGGATGACTAGAATTGTAAAAAGCGTCTGCAAAGGACCACCACCAACCGTGGGCTCATCTGGCTCTCTATCCCGATATCTGTCAGTAAACGCCGACGCCGTCTTATCATTCGTTTCATCCCCCATTTTGTTTATTCTTGTTGTTGGCCCCGATCTGCGACACGTGCCCCCTTTCTACCGCACACGAAAAAAAAACGAGCCAGGCCACAAATGAAACAAAACCACAAACGATATGTGACTTCTAATATAAACTGACGCTTTTTATTTGACACTGCACAACGGATGGTGTGGCCGGACCAAAACCGGTGAGGGTTTTGCGGGAAAAATTCTGCCACGAGTGCAGTTCTGTGTCTCACACCGGCAAGAGGGGTTGAATCAGTAACGTGAATTTTGTAACGAAACTTTTTCTGGTGACTTGCTCACAATTTCGCCTACCGCAGATACTTCGTGGGTGGATGGGATTCGGTGAGTAATATTTCCTGGCAGCGTAATCGTCTGATGGTGGATAGTTTTCGTATTTTTGTTTTTCTACCGTGCATGCAGAGCCGTTGCAAATGTGTTCTGTTACTAGGAACGCCGAAAGTCATGAAGTCTGCTGTTTATGAAGTAATTTTATTTGTTTCTTTGTGATAAATATGTTCCTATTCAATGTAAACAATCTTTGATTATTGTTTATTATGAAGTATGCAACGGAGCATAATGATAGAATAGTAGGCCAAGAGTTTGAAAAGATCCTTTTCATAGACTACCTTTTGACGCCTGCATCTATGCAAAACAGTAACGCAATCATTGTATCAACACGCTCCATAATGAAATGAATCGTCGAATGAACTTTTACGACGTTTTAGTACATTTCATATTTTATTTGGTATAATCTTTTTGCATACCTCAAGCGATTTAGTTATATTTTTGTTGTGACCATACGAAATTGGATTCAGTTGAAAAGAAGTAATTTTATTCCGAAGGTAAACTTCAACAAACCATTGTATCTGGCTTAATCCAAGCCAAGCGCATCATTCCATTGTGCAGAATCTCTTCCAGTGGCCTTTTTTAAAAGCACTGGCACGTCATAGATACGCACGGCTACAGTCGTGCTATAATCCTCCATTTCCCGGTCTTTAATCACCTTTCTGGATTCTTCGACGCTTCCGGACGTTCCCGTATGCATTGGCATGCAAATAAATCAGCTTTATGCTGCCCCACCCGGATTAAATCACAACTGCAACTGCAACGGTGATGTGCTCGCGGATGTGCCTTTGGCCGGGAGGCAAAACACAGCCAATCAAATGTGCAGTGCCAGAAATAGGGAACGAATCTTGGACGGGACACTCAGCGTGGCTGGCAGCGAACCGTGGCAAGAGAGAGAGAGAGAGAGAGAGAGAGAGAGGGAAAAAACATGTAATGGACTTTACCCTTTTTTCTTGCTGTCCCTTCGGCCGTGATGATGCACAAATCCTGGCAAACACTGCTGTTGGGCGAGATAATTCCCACCTTGCACACCGAGAGAGTAGCGCACAATGTTGCACAGCCGGGACCGTAGGACGATTGTGCGAAACAAATGCTACCGCATCGTCCGGAACGTCACAACGGCTCTATCCGAATGTAAAATATGATTTCATTCAGGCGACGGATTTATCAGTATTCACGCAGTGAGCACAGCAACAAAGTAGATGCATCGGGTATGGACGGATTTACTTGACTGCTTCAATGGAGAGCAGACAGAAGAGAAGAAAAAACACTACGTTAAGATGCCTAGTCAGTTCATTATCGTTTGTGTTTCGTTGCCAAGGTGTGGACAATGTTGTGTTGTAAGAAAGACTTTGTAAGAAATTGTCAATTACCAAGGATTTCGTATTTTCAGACAAATTATTGGTTATACTAAAACAACTCAGAAAGAGTTTTTCCTTTGCCAAGTTAGTGTGGTTGGCTAATATCTGAAGAGTCGTCCAATTTATTGGGGAAGACAAAGTCCAGGCGATATCTTTGCCCACCGCATGTTGGTCGACACCTACAAGCCTGCCAACAATAAAACTGTTCGTATGAAACATTGACTCAAAATGCAAACAAAACTGATTCCAACGTTCACTGCAGTATGCTGAAGAATACTTCCTCAAAAATCGTCACTTAAGCCATTTGCCGATACTAAAACCCATCGTCGCGATACTTTAACTGCACTCCACCTTTATCTGCACTTTAGCTTTTTGTTTTTGGTTTTTTTGTGTGTGCCTTCCACCATTTCATTGTTGTGTCATAACTTAACCGAATGCAGATGTCTGGCTGCGCCGTATCTCGCAACGGTTGCCATTAAACGCGCGGCTAATTGTTGCTGCCAATGCACCATAACCGTTCGTCAGACCGAACTCTCGGCTGCTCGACACACACCCGCGACACGAGGTTCGCGGTTTGTCAGCTGCAAATCGTTACAGTATCTGTCGCGGCGAACGAGCCGCGAGCTCGTGCACCAGCCGATGCAGTGCTATCAATCGCTTTGAAAGCTTTATTGCCATTTTCCAGACCAGGGGGCCCCAGAGTTCCAATAATTCCATGGTCCGGTTGGGTCTTGGGAGGTTCGGGTCAGACAGCGAGCCGATGCACCGTGCACATCTTCAACTGGTGGACACTCACACACACACATGCATCAATGCCAGTACTGTCACTTTCACCACTGTCAATCTGAAGCTTCCAGTGGTGAATGTAACGAACGGCTGGGACACCAGACAGACAGATGGCAAAGGTCGTAATTATTTCTTTCTTGTTTTTTTTTTTTTCGTTTGTTCCTTCCATGCCAAATTTAAGCGTTCATTTTATGGCCGTTAATACACACAGTACAACGTGCACGTATTAAAAATGCCTCGGTCACTAACCGTCCGCCAGCAGGTTTCACACTTTGCGCCGTTTCAACTCATTTGCAGCACATAACGTCATCGTGCAATTTTATATTCATTTTTTCGAACACCGCGTACTATTGGGATGGTTCTTTTTTGTCCCCGCTTTTTAGCTTCTTTCACGCTTCGACCGTTAGCCGATGCGTATATGTACATGTTAATTCCGTTACGATATCCCCACGAAGGGATGGCGCACCGTACCGTGTGTATACCTTTGGTTTTTTGTGTGTGTTTATTTTGTCATTCCAGCGCGTTTTTACGAACCTTTAACGATCGGTACGAAGACGGCGACACTTACCCGGCAGCCTATTACTTTCCTGGTCAGACATTTTACGATTTTTTTTTACCACACCACCACACTGTCTGTCAGACATTCTGTGTCGTTTGTGAACGTTTAAATATGAATTATAGACTGGCGATATTTATTCCATTTTTTTTCTTCCTCTTCTGTTTGTCCGTTGCACACCGGAATGCAGAATGCATTGGCCACAACAGCTGTACTGCTGCATGCAAACGATGTTGCAAGTTGGGAGCAGTTGCATCGTGCTGCCATGACTGGGCGGTTTGCTTATCGGCGCACATTCGCCTGCGAATGCCTGATGCGAATGTCCGGCTGACCCGGACCAAGCCGCTTCCTGGTCTCCGCGTAAATCTTAAACGATAAAGCTCCCACCGACAAAATGGTTGGCAAGGATGCTGACTCTACAATGGAGAAATGCATCGGTTACACGCTTTCATACTGCACTGGTGCTCATAAGGTCCGCATAAATGTGCACCAAAACGGTTTGCACCATCCGGTGCACCCGATAATTACCGGCCCGGACTGCCAGGGATAAATCGTTCGAACAGTGAGCATTAATTTAGGTCTGAAACTCGAAACCCGTAAGCAACACAGCAGTATGCTGGAGCCAGTCCGGCCAGTGGGATTAAATTAAAACTGTAGCTGTGTGGTGGCACCCACCTGATAGTGGCCGAGAATAGTGCACTCTTGGATGGTGCTGTAATTACGTACCGGTCTCGGATAGGATGTAGGAGCAAACGTGGGATCTTACGTACATTGGACAGTGTCAGTGGCGAGTTCGGAGACTGTTTCGTTCTGTTCGTTGCATAACAGCTGTAATATTATACTATCGTGAAAGGTTTGTCGTTACGATTTATTTTGTTGCTTAGTATAGGCCCATGGCAGTTGGTCTATGTCGAGTTCGTATCTGTGCTTAACTGTCTTGCGAATAATGTAATGCGAATAACCGTCATAATTCAATGAACTAATGAACAGATAACACAGAGTAAACACTGACAGAATAAAGACCTAAGATATTCAATTCTTCAAGAATTCCAAGATTCCTAAGTTATGCTATAAGTTATAAAATAGATGTTCAAAATAAAACGAAAGTTAATTGAGGGTATTAATCATTCTTCCTCACTTAAGTGCCTCAGATAGTGGTTCATTTCCGACAATAATAAAAAGAAAATTACAATTAAATTTAACTACATAAAAATGATTCAATCTTCGTCGCGTTCTGCCAAACGGTCACAATGAAATCTGCTAAACGACCGAACACATCCACTGCACAGCAAAAAGGAAAAGAATACAATAAGCTACTGATGGCTTTCAAATCGGACCCCCTTTACAATAAACTTAATCAAGTCTCGCCATTCGGAATATCATCTCCCAACCAGCAGCAGGGCAACCGTACCAGGCGTACCAGTGCCAACTGATGATAGTTTGTGCATAAATTTGCAAGTCAACGAAACGAAAATGATGAGCCACCTTCTTCGGGAGGGGGTTTGTTTGCTTTTTTTTTTTGCTTCGGTTTCCTTCTTCAGAGTCAAGCCAACCACGCAGACACACCCTCGGGGCTGCGTGCTTCGCTGTTGCTTAAATGGAGCGATGAAGCATCTCAGAGTTCCTCCCCTCAGGTTCTCAGTTTCGGTACTGGGTTTCTCTTTCTTTCCAATGTGCGATCTAGTGCGCTAGGCGAATGGAAGATCCATGCGCTATCAGTGCTCCGCAATCGCAGCACTGGTGTCCATTCATTCATTTGGCCGGATCTTCGCCCCGTTTGGTGTGCTATCAATTGACTTCTATCTGTTATGCAAATGAACGTTATGTTGGTATGTGGAGTCGGGCCCGAGCTGACGAGCGCAACATCAAAGTGCGGGCGATGCTTGCTCGCCGTAGGTCAGTTATTTTAGAACGAACTGCTTCTTGTGAGCGCACTTTTGCTAGGCATCGCACCGGCGAGCGAAACTCGCTGTTGCCAAGATGGGCGCTGATAACACCGAGACCGAGGTTGACAGTGAAATGTTCGCTCGCAAACGTTACTTGGCCATAAAACAAATTTCCACCCGAATCTAGGTCGTTCCCCGCGACGAAAGCTTCCAGCCCCAGCACGGTGCACGGCCAATCAGTGCGTCAGTTATCGTGCTGATGCAGCGGGGTACAACTTCAATCTATAGTGCTCCTTGCAATTTGGACCGACCCTTTCTGGACCCCGTCCGCGCGCATAAATAAATAAACTAGATACAAATTTGTTTATTTCGTGACCGTTGAGCATTTCGGTGACGCGGGTGAGCCGTGCGCTTTGGGCAAACACTGCAACAGATGGCTAAAAGCATAGGAGCACCAGCATCGGTCAACCCGACGTTGGTGACCATGTTCAGCAAAACCAGTTCAAACACCAGCTTAAGGATGGCAACGGACGGATGGATAACAAAAGCCAGGCATGATTCCTGCGACGCGATAACGGTTCGTCGGGAACTTTTCAAGAATCTAGATACTGGCCTTTGATAATGGTTTGAATGCGGGCAAGAATGGACAATGTGAGGTTAGTGTTGGTATCCAGATTTGACTTGGTGTGATATGATCTTGACTTAAAGAACAAAGTGCAACAAGTATCCAAGGTTATCCATTGCTGGCAAATCTTGAGCAGTACATCCACAAACTTCAAAGTTGTCCAACATTTCCAAATGTCCAATATTTCTCCGAATAATCATGTATTTCATGCTTATTGCGTTGACTTTATTATAGTGTTGATGAAGAAATACACTCAAAAAAGAGAGACATTCTTCCCTTTCGCTTGCTTTCCCTTTCTCTCTTACATAATTTGGAATGAATTCCTTCTGGTCGATTAGCTTCGCGCCCATCAAAGCGATGAAACTTGCCAGAACTTCAACGCACTGCAACGCGCACACAGGGTGTGCGACATTCGGACCAGCCGACCACCAATTTACCATTCAAATCTCGTTCGATTTCCTTGCAACAAGCAAACGAAAAAATTGGACCTGGAGGTCTGTGATGCTGATTACCATTTAACCATGAACCTTTCGCACAGCCGGAACGTCGGATTTCGCCGAGAAGCGATGTGGATGAATATGCAACATGCAGGAGGCATGTTATATGCTGCCAGACGGAATCAACAGAAGATGCACCGGAGTTGCGAATCCGGTTACAATCGCCAGTCTCGGTGTCACACCTTTCGGCCGGTCCTTAAAACGTGGAGACACCGTAAACAAAAAACCAAAAACAGATGAAAAAGCCTCCCGATTCGGCTGAACCCCTATCTGCCGTCTATTAATCGTTGGGTCCGAGGCCTGTCGCAGCTGGGAGTCTGCACTTCGATGGGTTCCGGGTGTCCATTTCATAGGCGTCCGAATCAATCTTTGCCGCTGCGACAAAGCAACAACCCAACAAAAAAAAACTTAAAAGAATTATCTGAAACATTTAACCAACCTCGCTGGCAAACGACAAAAACAACCCGAGCTTTAACGCGTGCAACGTAAACGCAGCCAATCATTATTCACTCCACTTCTCTTGTTTCTCTCTGTCTCTCTGCATTTGTGCATCGACCGCTCGTTTTGTGCCGTTAATGAATAAAAACGGGATAAAATGAAATCTTAACCCTATAAGAAATTGGTTGCGATACCGAGCTCGATATTCTCTTGCTCTTCCGCTGTGGTTTGTCTTTTTCTTCTGCTTTGCGGAGGACAATTCGGTTTTTGGCAATGTCATCCGGCTTCGAACCGTCGGTGGCGAAGATGAAGCAAAGACAGAGACAGCGAAATGCAATTCGTGACCCCTCCGCCGACAGTCCGAGAGTCATCAAGCGAAAGGGGCCCAACAAAACTTGACACTCTCAATCCTTGGGAATCATCATCCGCCTGGGGGTGCAACGGCTGTTGGCTGATGGGTGGACGGATCCCGAGATCCGTCCACTTGCAAAGTGTCACACGTCGACGGGATGACCATAAAATGAGCGATTTAACGAGCAGCTCGACTCCCTCGACGGTGGGGATGAGAGCCACTTCTTCATGCTGTGGCCGTTGTTATGCCCATCGGGCTATAAATTACCGTCTGTCTAAAGAGACATTCGGACGTCTTATTCTTCCCAGCTTAAGCGCACACTTACCTCGGTGCTGGGCGAAGGTGCTGTTCCAAGTGGTGGACGTTTTGCCCGGCCGGAGCGGAAACGATGAGGAGACGGTGATGTACCCGCGCGGATCATCCATGAGTACGCTGTAGTCACGCTGACCGGTACCGGCCGGAAGTGTCGTCGACGATGACGTACCCGGTGACGGTACGGGCGTGACATTCGTGACAATCGCCAACGGTTCATCCGGACCGTCCGCATCGGTTGGTTCCTTTACCACCGACGGTTCCGCACCGAACTGGGTGCTATTGGTGCCGACCGGCGCGACTCCATCCAGCACGGCCTGGCTAGTGTTAAACTCCTTGAACCGCCGGTAAAATT
Organism: Anopheles rivulorum; assembly: GCA_018908115.1. Lineage (NCBI taxonomy): Eukaryota > Metazoa > Arthropoda > Insecta > Diptera > Culicidae > Anopheles > Anopheles rivulorum. The sequence continues at coordinate 10,026,170 of CM032178.1, forward strand.
CCACGTCCACCGCGTCCACGTGCACGTGCGAGCGTTTGCGTGGTCCCTTGCCAAGCCGGGACGCATGCAGCTGGTTGCGCAGGTACTGGCGCATCGCCGTCAGTGTCAGATTGTACAGGTCAGGATGAACCGCTCCGTCAGCGATGTGCTCCGTGCTGGCGTACTGTGCCGGGTCCGCCGGTCGCCGATGGCCATGCTGCTTCCGGTCGTGCTGATGCGGATGTGGTAGCCCGAACGAGGCCACCGAGCGTACGATCGGAACCGTCTGTGCGGACGACGACGTGGAAGCGTCGAGTGTGGTGGACGAGGCGGATGCCGGCAGTGTGCCGTACGGATCGCCGCCGGATGCGTAGTGTTTCTGTGCCGCCGATGGCACCGCTAGGGAACACGCCGACGAGAGCAGTGAAGTCAGCAGCATTAGTATGAGCCCGTACGCTCGGCTGGCCCCCGCGGCACCACTGGACACATTCTGGGGGGCCACTGCGACGACCGGTGTTCACCGTTGGGGTGACCCACTGCCACCACAGCTACCCGCTGCAGCCACGATACACCTCACCATATCGCACGACGACACCACACACACACTCGCACACACGCACGCACACGAACGCGCGCTCGCGGCACACGGCTCACAACGCTGAGTGTTTGACGTTTTCCAATGCACTTTTTACTTCGGTCACTGCTTGATAACCAGAATCAAATAAATTCTTCAACTAATCCGGGTTTGTTTCAAGCTGTACTAGACTTTTAATGGATTTTTTCAATACACTCTTCAATACACTCACGAGATTCACACGAAATTCTTTTTTCTGATGCTTTTAGCCACTTTTAGTAGTTTTGTATGTCACAATCACCTTTACTGATGCACTTTATATCTGAAAATAAAATAACGAAAAAAATCAAATTAGTTGCATTCTACTAATAATAGCCGTGGAAACGTGCATCATAGCTTAATCATTATTTAAAATAAAAACATTGCATTACACGAGTCTGCAAAATATTGCATTCACTATTAGTCTTACTAAGTAGCACTAACAAATAGAACCTCTAATTACTTGGTTCACCAGATAAACATTCAGAAGTCCCACAGAATGTTGTCATATGTAGTTCAAAAGGTAGTAGTCAAGGCTTTTAGCGTACTTCAAGGAGATTCAATTAAATTTTCCTCCAAGAAATGGTCAATTTTTCATCTGCATTGATGAAGAAACTATTGCGGCATGATTTGGAGCTTTATTTATAGAATTTATAGCATGTCCCTATAGTTACCTTGATGCGCTTCCAACGATCGCTATTCCTTTGAAAATTAAGATAAAATCAAGATCAAACGATCAAGTAGTGCTACGTTTGACCAGTTACACAAAGTTGATCAATATTTCATTGGCCTCGTGAGCATAACCAGTTTACAATTCTTTAATAATGTTTCACGCAATACCTAACTTGGAGTTACTGTCCTAGATTCCACACAGTTTTGTCCAAGAAGTGCTGTTTACTCAAAATAGCATTCTTCAAACGATTATGAAAACTACCTACAGAAAGGTTTGAAGAGCTGTGATTCGAATACAACACAAAGACATTTCGTAGAATTGATATCAAGGACGTTGGGAATTATCAAGCAATATTCGCAATGTCCTGATCTAAAGCTTTCATCACCTTGGAGTACCATAAATAGTAATACCCTTTAGATATTAAGCCAATGTAGGAAATATTAAACAGTGAAAACAGTGTGAACATTCGTTTATAAATTTAACTAAACGTACCATCCTCACTGATCGAGTATTTGTTCGATCTCGCTGTAAGATGTACTCCACGATCATCAACAAGTGTAAAAAGAAACTAAATCCCACCACCCAAAAAAAAAAAACAGAAAAAAAAGAACACAACCCCCATCATCCGACAGGCCTCCAAATGGTTCTGAGAACCGTTTCCGATCCACCTGCTCCGATTATGCAATGCGTTCGGCCGTCATTACACCCTCGGCAAGCCGCCAAGCCGGTCGGAGACGCAGGTTTCCAAACACCTTCCAAAGTGTGCGGCTTCACAGCGTTGTCCATCTCCTTCAAAGAAAACCCATTCAACCACCGACCGTGTGGCCCTGTGTGTGTGTGCTCTCGGATGTGCGGAACCACCCCAACCGTGCGAACCCTACTGCACGGGACAGATACAGCCGACGTTCGATCAGTTTCAATTATAGCACCGTCGGCGTCGCACATTTGGAGACACGCGGTCGCACCGCCTCATACAGTGGCGTGTGTGTGTGTGTGTTTTGGGGCGAGATATCAAGCAGTTAAAATACCACACATGTACGTTTGATTTACTACCAACTTAGTGGTCATCGCGAAAAATATGCTTTCCTGTCCGGTCCGGCCACCCGTCGTCTGCTAGAATGCCGTACACGATGCTCTGGCGTATCAACTATCCTTTTACTACTGCCCTGCCAATGTGCCGACCGTGTCTGTCGCTCTACATCATAATCATCGCACGGTACGGAGAGGGTTTTCTACGGTTGGACGGATGGAAAGAAGGAAAAGGAGAAGGTGGAGATGGTGGGAAATGGCCAACCGACAAGAAAATATATTTATATTTAGCTCTCATTTTTCTCTGAGTGATGACATTTGCAGGATTTGCGTTCCGTTTGTTTTTTTTTTCTTTCGTTTTGCCGCCTTTACGGCCAAGTCCTCCTCCTTTCTTATCTTCTCCTCCGGTATCACCAACCTGGTAGGTTAGTGAAGTAACGTGACTTTAAGCACCGCTGGTCGGTCGGAGTGATCGGATGGGGCCGACCCCAAATCTAGGACTAGTATGTAGGTGAGGCAAACGAAAGAACGATCTTCAACACACACACACACACACACACACAAACGAAAACCGATACAAACAGGCCATGGTGTGGTGGGGAAGGGTGCAGGTAGGCAATTCCGCAACCGGATACATATTTATGACTTTACTTTAATGGTCCATGTAGACGGGACGCCGAGCTACAGGAAAGAGAGAGAGAAGGAGAAGAAAAAACAACTTTCCACCGGTCGAATGTCGAAATTGATTGAGATCCCGCGTCCGCTTTCCTTCGGAGGCGTAGGAATTTTCATCATCAATTTCATGTTGCATCTGTTTTCTTCACCACCCAGCCTAACAACGCGCTTAGTAATCGTCTGCGCTTCGTGTCGCAACTTTTCATGCGAAGCGCCAAACCCCATCCAGACCGGACCAAATAATGTGCTGTTTGAGAGGGAGAGGGAGGAAGGGAGAAGGAATGGAAGAGGGGGTTGGGTAGGGAGCGGATTGAGGCAGACGTCTGACAGATGATTTCGCCTTACCACCCCCCCTTCGGAAAGGACCGTGAGAAAGGGAAGATGTGGTAGACGTGTGTGTGTGTGTGTATGCGTGTTTGTGCCACTATCACTGACTGGTGAATCCCGTCAAAACAAACCGTACGGCGCATGTGCGTCAACCGTCCGGTAGGGTAAAGGGTCCGACCGGCTACACAGGGTGTGGTGCCGGAGACGGGTAGAAACAAAAAAAAATCGCGTACGAAATAAAAAACAGCCAAATTCTCCGCGACGCGCCATACTCGCTCAGCGCCTAGCTACTCACTGCCTTTTCTCACACGCCTGGTGAGCGTGAGAGCGCGCGCGCGCGCTTTGCTGAGCGCGTGAGCCGTGAGCGCGTGAGATGAGATCCCCGCATCGCGGGCAGCCGTGAGCAGCCGCCTCACGCTCCATATGCCGCTGCAGTGCGCGGCTGGCGTGAACCGTCGGCAGGTATTTTCGCCACTGTCGCCGCCGGTTTTCGGGGTGAAAATAATATCGGCGAGAATGTACAGCCGATCCTCCTTGAGGGAAAAGTTAGGGTTCTTTAAATAGAACGGACGGTTTTTCGGCTGGTCCCGTACGATGTACGGCGCACTGCCGCGGCCACGCGGCGGCACAACCTCGAACCGTTGGAAAGGAAGTCGGAACAACTGTCCGCGGCGTTTGTCCCTTTTTTATTTTACATGCGAAAGGTGGTTCACATGCCTCCAGACACTGGAAACCCCCATTGGAGATTTGTGAGTGTGTGTGTAACGTACACTAACCGAAACACCTACCATTGCGGGACAGCCGGTATCGGAACACTTTTTACGCACATTCTTTCCGCTTCCGGAGGAGGGGAGGGGGGGGGGGGAGCGATGCAACCGACCGGATGTATCGGAATCGCGTCAATTCTGATGTGGGTTTGGGGTGGTTCAGTTTCACTGATAAATAACATAAACGCTCACTTTTTCCCCCATATTCCAGCTGGACGGTGTGGTTTACGGTGCGCCTGGAATGCCACGTTCGCACCCGCGAAGGCCACACCGAAATGAAGTAATGGCACTAAACGGACGATAGACACACACTCGTTTTTGCTCACGCCACTGCACACGCGTTATGGGGCACGAACTCGTTGCAAATGCAAATCATGACCCGTTAGCACGGATATGACAATACACACACATACACACACACACACGCGGGCGGGTGCGCACACACAAAAACACAGCCGCAACACGCACACGCGGCCGAGCGCAACTGGTGCAAGTGCAATTCACTATTTTGCATATGAAATTGCGAATTATTGCCGCACGAATTTCGGTGTACGCGTTTCGGGGCCGCGTGGGGAGTTCTTTCTTTTTGCTTTCTTTGCTCTCTCCCGTACGCACTTGCCGCTGTTACAATGGTCGTTCGGTTTGGCGGAACAGGGTGTTTGCTTGCATCGGAACCGTTGCGCGAAGCGCGTACACTCACACTACCGGCCCTGCTTGGTGTGCGCACATTTTTTGTTGTTGTTGTTGCTGTTGTTGATTTGGCGGCTGCCTTTTTCACGAGAGACTCACGAGGTCTAATAATAAACCGCACACGGATACAGCGGGCACACACGCGGGCTGGCTAAAAGGGGGATGGGGGGGGGAGGACTAGTGAGCGCACGGGGTGCGCGGGTGCGCGACTCGCGACAAAATTACGACGATGGCGACGGCGGGACCAGGCAACCAAAATGGCCCCCGCCGCTGGTTTCGCGGGGCTACACCACAAAACCCGCCACCGAGGCGAAGCGAAAAGCACGAAAACGCCCGCGAGCGTTATCGGGGGAAAACGCCGATCCAGCCAAAGGCGCCCAGCTCACGCACTCACGCACTCGACAATCAAATCAATCAACCTTCCGGATACACACAGACGCGCGCGGCAACCAAAACCGTTGCCGTTTTTGCCCGTGACAGACCGAACACCGAACACCGCATAAAAGCGCACACGCAGAGCAGGAGGGGAAAAAAAAGGAACGGAAGCCACACGGTGAAACAACAGCGAAAAATGCGTTTGACAGCTATCGAAATCTCACCAAAACACGCGGCAAACGGCCGTACGATACACGCTGCACGCTCATCTCACGTCTCACCGGGCGCGAGCGGTTCGCACGAGACGGGCCGTGCACAGCATCTCTTTCTAATTGCGCTTTTCGCTTTCTTCTATCGTTCGCTCGCTTTCTCGCGCGCGCTCACTCTTTCACGCTCGCTCTCGCTCTCACGCTCACTCGTTCGCCCGGTCGTCTACTAGGAACGTGGCAGGAACGGTTGTGTGTGTCCTCGCGCTACCGTTAGCTTCGCACTACTGACATCTTCTAGTCGGCGAGCGCTCTCGCGGAACCGTCGCGTTGGTAGCGCCAATTTTATTACGCGCCGTGTGTTGATGTTTATTTTTATTTATTTGGCTCATTAATATTTCACCTCGCGGATGGCAGATGCGGTGTGCAAGACCGCTACTGCGGCTGCTGCTCACCGTCTCCGTTCCGACACATCTAGTGAAGACGGNCGTTCGCCCGGTCGTCTACTAGGAACGTGGCAGGAACGGTTGTGTGTGTCCTCGCGCTACCGTTAGCTTCGCACTACTGACATCTTCTAGTCGGCGAGCGCTCTCGCGGAACCGTCGCGTTGGTAGCGCCAATTTTATTACGCGCCGTGTGTTGATGTTTATTTTTATTTATTTGGCTCATTAATATTTCACCTCGCGGATGGCAGATGCGGTGTGCAAGACCGCTACTGCGGCTGCTGCTCACCTTCTCCGTTCCGACACATCTAGTGAAGACGGCTAGAAGGAGACTCCTGGTCGCTCGTAGGCTGCGGTTCTTAAAAACAGCATCCACAGCCAAACGGATGCGTGTATGAGTTGCTCAATCGTGTCTGCCGTAGCATCAGTTGTGATACATTTTACTATTGATGTACAGGAAGACAGCATAAAAAATCATTACAATCCTGTACGCGTAGATATGTCTTCCAATAATTGTCTCACACATCGCTCGGCTTACTCTCACCGAATGGGAATTCCGATGTGTCTGCTCTCTTGGGATAATTCGTCACTTTGCTGCCTTCACATTGTCTCATGTGGCAGTTGTGTACGTGTGTGTGTGTGTGAATTTATTTTTTGTTAAATATCTAATGATTGCATTTGCAGAAAGGATAATTAGCGATTTTTAAATCCGACATATAATCGTAAATTTGGTCAATCAAAACAAATAATTAATTCGGTAAAATAGGTAAATTGATCAACTTTAAATTACATGTATAACGCTAGCGTTTAAATTTTTCAAAAACAGGATAATCAAATAATTCAAAATCAAAATGGGTCAAAGGAGCCACAGGCAAAAGTGGCTTGACATCTCCCAACTACATACTAACAACAACAAAAGCAAACTCTTTCGGTAGACTGACGCAAGCAACATCATATTGCATACTTTTAGGCGCTGATCGAAATATTGATCCTTTTGTAGTGTGTATTATTTTCTAACTTTAAATAATCATTTATTCTTGAAAGTTCGTTGGACTGTTCTGCAATAAAAGCAAAACAACTTTAATTTGGTATATATACATTATATACAAATTATGATAACTATTAATTACGTTTACTAAAACTATTACATTTGTGTTTCAACTGACTTTTGTGTCAAAACTAAAGCAAAAAATTAGTTCTCCAAATTTACGCTATAGAAATAATATCAAACGAAAACAAAGAGCTATTATAACCTAACAATTTACAGCAATTGCTTGTTTGCTGGATCAGTAAATTGAATCTCTCGCAAGCATCATGATAGTCCTATTCTCGCAATCGCACAACCAAACGTCTGGCAAACATCTAGCCCGAATGTTTGATGTGGAATAATTACATCCAGCAAACATTTCCCACCGGAGCAAACAACAACGGAAAGAATAACAGCTATGCAGGAACCAACACCACCGCTACCACCGGGCCGTGACAAACCAGCGTACGAATGCAAAAACCACGACATTCTGCAAAAGACGACTCGACCGAACTAGTCATTGATGCTCAGTGCTACAGCAAAACCGCAAAATGCCCGCCGCCGGAACACAGAAAACCGCAGCAGGCTGTCTCGGTCCGCCGATCCGCTGGTTTCGATTGTGTCTACCCGTGTGCGCTGGATCTCTGTCTCCACCGGACCGGCTGGTGAAGAGAAAGGAAGAGGGAGATAAGGGGGGTTGGGTGGAAATTGATTATTGCCAGCTCGTGACAGGCACCGATGAGAGCTGGCACGAGCGATGGTGGTAGACGACCACGCCACCGGCCGCCTGGGAGGCGGTTGACGTTCGAGGCATGTCTAGTCGATGTCTAGACGTCGAGATACTCTACACTGTTACGCTCGGTACGCTGCCTACACACTATGCCGCCTTGCCTGTTTGGAGCGTCAGGCAAAAGGGAACAAAAAACCGGCTCGTAACCGATGCCGCCTGACATTGCGTCCTACCGACCAGCACCGTTCGGTGCGCTGCCTCGAAGCCTACACGGGAAGTCGTCGTCTCCTGTCATGTCCCGGTGGAGATTCCGACATTCCTCGACTCCCAAAACGGTATCTCCGCACACCGGTGTGCATGCAGATGCTTGTTTACATGATCCCGGGCACGGCGCAAAAGCGCTCGAGCGTACCGTTTGAATGAAGTCATGCTCTTCTGTGAAGTTCGGTAGTTCTCCAGACCCAATGCCCGAAGCTCGCTGTTTGAGACCCAAGTCCCGCCAGGAGCGTGCAGACACATCTGCCAACCGTTCGCCCGCTAAGCCCACTTCACATTCGCAGTCTGACATTCGCCACCTCAACCCCCATGCACACGTGTATGTGTATGTGTGTGTGTGTGTGTGCGTGTCTGGTCTGTGGATTGTGTCTGGGCCCTTCAAAGCTTTTGGAGTCCTTCCAAAACTACCGTGCAGTACTGCACTGCCCAGACGAGACGCACATAAAATATGGGCTTTGTCGTGGAAAGCTATCAGGGAAATTGCTCACACAGCATGCTCGCACACATACAACCGCACCGCCCAGCGAGCTGACAAATTGCGTAGGTTTTTGCCGGCTTTCGCCAGGGCACGGGCAGACGGCTTGACGCCACACCGGGGCTGGGGCCGAAAATTTTGGGCTTCGCACCGACCTTCCATTGTTCCGTTTGTTATTGTCTCCGTCTGGTGCGGTAGTATCGGCCTCGTAACGTTAGCCCACGCTTATGCAAGACGCGTACACACACACCCACACACTCACACGTCACGCACAACCCTTATGCACAAGCCCCGTTCCGGCATTGGCTGGCCATCGTTTCCTGCGAATGAAGCCATTTCGCTGAAACCTTTCGACGTGTTACAACGAAATTGAAGGTAACGTGAAGGTTGCTGGCCCCGGGACCTCGGCGCGAGGTAAAATATTTTCACGACACAAAAGTTCAACCCATTCGTCGTGGTCTGGGTTTTGCGTTGGTCGGGTATTCCGGTTGTATATACGTGCGTATGTTTTTGTTTTTTGGTTTTTGTTTTCATCGGCGTCACTTTTACATGGGCGTCTAATGGAGCAATTCATCGTGCGAACGTTAGTCGTGAAATATTTTATGTACGATGGTTTGGCACCTAGGCGATGCATTAAAAGATGATGGAGAACGTGTGCGTGCCGTTGCCGGTAAGCGCATTTAATTTTCACCATAACGTATACCCAATAATGGTTTATGGGGCGAAGAATTTGAAAATGATGCTAGAAGTGCAATTATATTTAATGTCATTTGAGACCGCTTTTGTAAAGATTGATGTAGTACAATGATTTATATGTATTCACCGATTTGTAAGTTGTAGTCAGTGTTTAGTGTGGTACTTTAGTTGTATTTAATTTGGTGATTTATATCTTAGATTTATTGTTATGTTTGATAATTACAAAATATAAGATTAGATTTTGTTATTTAAACGCAAAAAAGGTTTAAAACAATTTATTCCAATTTTCACTCTCTCTTACTTATATTAAACTTTCTCATCACAGAAATGCGGATTGCATACCTTGCGGTAATAATTGTGTTGCAGATTGCATACTTCAACATCAACACAAAATACGTACTTACATTGCATACCATCAGGCGTAAATGCTCATTTGTGGTGAGTTTGGGAAATATGTTCTTCATGCGCTATTTATCGCTGTGTACATAAAAATGTAAGTATTGTAGTACATTTTCAGGCACAATAACCCCAAATGAACGCTTTAAATAATTCTTCTTAAAATTAGCTTTGGCTCATTTGGCAAGCATTCAGTTTTCGCCAACAACAAAATATGCAGCAAGGAGTGTTCCGTACTATCAGTGTACTTCACCCACCAGTCGCGCTGGTGGTGGTGCACTATTTATTATTCCGAAATTGAATTTAATGATACTGTTTGTGTACCACCTGGCCGAGCGGCTACGGTAACGGTAACTGAGCGTCCAGGTGGCCGGGACTAACCGAATTTAGGCTGCAAATTGAAAATCCGTCTCCTCACGTGTCGCTCGGACCCGTACGTCATTTTCACGTCTGGCGCGAAACCAACCAGAACGAAAGCCAGCAAAAACCTCCACAATCAACTCGAATTTACATAATCACAATAATCGCTCGTTGTAATCCCGGGCCAGGCCGTTCGTTGGTTGGATCGCAGCGACTAACGATGTCGGTGCTAACGAAAACAGTACAGGGCTTCAGGGTCGAAAGTTAATTTCCTTCGCTTCAATACCATCACGGACACATAATCGCATCCTGCCCTCCATTCCCCCTCCCCCATACACGCACACACACACACCTGTATCTCGTCCATTCCATCGCAGGGGAATTTGATTAAAACAATCCATTAGCTGCCGTTACTCGCTTAAAATTCCCGGCATGTTTGCACCGTTTGCCAGACGTGTTACGTGTTTGCCTCAATCATCATCCGGCCCGGCCAGATCCTTACCGGTCCCGCTTCATCAGGCCGACGCGACGACGTTCAGGTTGCATTCTCCGTTGGATAGTGTTGGATTCGAACACCGGCTGACACCGCCTCCCAGCGGTCCACGTGGTTCCAACGCCAGACAGATTCCAACCGAAGCACGGTGTGGAGTCCTGCCGTGCAATCGCTCAGATTCACCCGTCCCATCCGTGATTTCCTTGTGCTCCACCGGCCCATCACCGGTGCTACTAGCACCGCTTGACGTTGTTTTGCCAATTGTCTTCCAATGGTGGAAATTTCTTCATACCATCACTCGTGCCAGCATCCACCCTAACCGGGCCAGACTGCCCGNCAATCAACTCGAATTTACATAATCACAATAATCGCTCGTTGTAATCCCGGGCCAGGCCGTTCGTTGGTTGGATCGCACCGACTAACGATGTCGGTGCTAACGAAAACAGTACAGGGCTTCAGGGTCGAAAGTTAATTTCCTTCGCTTCAATACCATCACGGACACATAATCGCATCCTGCCCTCCATTCCCCCTCCCCCTCACATACACGCACACACACACCTGCATCTCGTCCATTCCATCGCAGGAGAATTTGATTAAAACAATCCATTAGCTGCCGTTACTCGCTTAAAATTCCCGGCATGTTTGCACCGTTTGCCAGACGTGTTACGTGTTTGCCTCAATCATCATCCGGCCCGGCCAGATCCTTACCGGTCCCGCTTCATCAGGCCGACGCGACGACGTTCAGGTTGCATTCTCCGTTGGATAGTGTTGGATTCGAACACCGGCTGACACCGCCTCCCAGCGGTCCACGTGGTTCCAACGCCAGACAGATTCCAACCGAAGCACGGTGTGGAGTCCTGCCGTGCAATCGCTCAGATTCACCCGTCCCATCCGTGATTTCCTTGTGCTCCACCGGCCCATCACCGGTGCTACTAGCACCGCTTGACGTTGTTTTGCCAATTGTCTTCCAATGGTGGAAATTTCTTCATACCATCACTCGTGCCAGCATCCACCCTAACCGGGCCAGACTGCCCGGAACGTCTAGTCACGATAAATTTCCATCCCACCACCCCGTCCGTTCGCCCCAGTCACCGGGCCGAAGACAATCAAACAGTGCGAGATAAACAAAAACCGTCGTGAACCCCGGTCGTGTGGCCCGGTACCACACCGGGGGGAAAGCTTTTGCCAATTTTCCTATTCAACAGATGTTTTGTTTGATTATTGGATCATTGGATCCGCCCGGTTCGCTTCAGTGATTGAAAATCACGTGTGCAGACGAGCCGTCGAGCCAAACGCACACATGCATTCGCATTGGCAACCCAACCCGACGAGGTTGGTTCCCTCGAGAGAATTCGAAACAATACCCTCCACCCTCTTCTCCCTCATCTCCACCTTTACCTCCAGGTGGAAAAAAGGGGGGATGAAGGAAATGATTTTTGCATATTAAAAACCACCCACCGGGATACGAATACGGCTCGATGGCACGATACGCTCGTCAATACGGAGCGAAATTGTTGTTCCTAATTTGCAATGATTGACAATGTTTCTACACCACTGGCGATTGAGATTGAAGGCGGCGTATAAAACAAAGTAAAACACACACACAAGAAAAACACTCCCGAACGTTACGGATCACTGAGATTTTCGGTGGGTGGGAGATGGAGGGGGAGGGGGGAGGGGGGTTCAAAAGTCGGCCAGCAAGTTCGGCTTTTTACTCAATCAAGCTAATGGCCAAACGACCGGGTGCCGGGAGTTCGCACGGGTTCATAGCAGGGATGTAAAGGGTTTTATTTGCTTTGGAGCCCTTTTCTTGGTGGGGTGAGCCGAAAAAATAAACAGTTCACCCCCAATGAAAGTGCCCAACAGAGTTTGGATGTTTTGATAGGATACACTTGGCTCGGGGATAAAATTAAAATGCAGTTTTCATTTCATTTTGGACTCTTCTCCCCAGGAAGGATGGTGAGTCAAGTTTGGTAAGATAAACAAGTCAGGCGCTATAATGAGCGGTACTATAAAATTGAGTGCTGGATGCGTTTAATTACAAATTTATCACTAGTAGATATTATTTACTCCTGAAAAGCAGAACAATTACTGAGTTCAAATCGTATGATCGTATTCGATCGTCTTAATAGACGAAGTGATCTCAGTAGACATTTTCATGGGGTCGCCGACATCGGTTGCGCTAGAAGCTTCTTAGCTGCGGCACCATCCGGCACGACCTTGAACTGTCTGCCTAAGTATGCAATTAAGCAGCTCAACCACCCACTTTCTCAACCGCCAGCCAACCAGGTGGGAGATGGTTCACTAAACCCCTTTTTTCCCGAGTTCGCAGCATCGCAGGCACCGTCGGCAAAACTTTCGCTTCCAGCTGTTCGGGTGATGTTCTGTTTAGCTTTCGCATACCCACGTCTAACTCTTTATTTCTCATCGTGCTTTTTCTCTTCTTTTTCGATATTTGCCAACTAGAATGAGCAGCATTATTTATTTACCGTGTGCCAGTGGAGCATGCTGGTATCGGTACCGCAGGACGACCTTGGCAAGTCCAGGGAGAGCGTACCGTATCGGGGGATGGATCCGTTTACGTTTACTGGTCGGTGGGTTGGGCTTTTTCTCTTCTTTTCTCCGGTGGTATCGCCATGTACTGCCAGCTGTCATGCCAGGGCAGGACATTTACATCATTACGCCGTCGAGCGAATATAAATTGCAACATTATACACTTCGGCGCACGACGCACAACCAGGACCAGACCAACACCGGCACCAGGAGCAACAGTGCTGACGCTGTAACGGAACGCTTTTCTTTTTCGCTTGTTTCGCTTCCCCGTGCCGGTGGTTTTCTCATCAAATCATCGTTCACGCTTCGTCGCAGTTGTCGTTACCGGTGAGCGCAAGATGAACATGAGCACCGTCGGCATCGTCGTCCGACCCATAACTTACGCGACCGCGAGCACTTTCCAACTTCGATCGGTTTTCGTTTTTTGTTTTCTTTTTGGTCGGTAATAGATGAATATGGTGAAATCGATTCACTGCACTGGAATGGTACATAGGCGGATGCTTTGAAGGATGGACTAAAAGAGAAAAAAGAGGGTACAGTTCATCCCGGCAGGTGTTGGTATCGACACTTCGCGAATCGAGTGTTCGGAACTTCGGAAAGATGCTCTCAATGCGTCATAACAAATTCTTCTTAAGAACATTAAGAATAGTATACAATAATAGTGTATTCAATAATGTCGGTTGCGGAATGGTTCTTCATACAGTGCGTCACAAAATTATAGCCTCACCTTGTTTTTTTTTACTTTCCAATTAGTGATTAGGTATCGGATATTTGCAATAAATTTCCATAAAAAGCTTTCAAAATAGTAAAAAAAATCGAGTAAAAATAATGTATTCGACGTCTTTTTTTATTAAAGTTGTGTTCAAATAATTTCAGATCTGATTTTGTATTTCGAATTAAAACCGCATAAGTACAAAATAATCCAATTTAATTTACATTGGATAGAGTTTCAATCGCATTCAAACAAATTTTATTAATAACCATTAGCTGATTCTACAACATTTTCAACGGACCGTCATGAACGATTTATTAATTGAGACTTTTTTTCTTGTAATAGTTGCAAAACGCTCCGTCCATCTTGCTTACAACAACGGGTTACACAATATTCATGCAATTCACAATGATTGGAAGACATTCCATTCTCCCAAACCGTGACAGAGCAACTTGTCTCGGCTGTTCTCGGACGCAGAATCCGGTTTCTATCACATTGTGAGTGACATAAACCTCCCGAAAACATTCAGTTAAGCACATTAATTGTGCAATACGGTCACCCTTAACGAGCCCTAAACCCTTTTTGTGCGTATGAAATGAGAAATGATCGCACAAGAGAAAAAAAACGCTTTAAACTCAATCGAATGACAAATGCTAGCAATTTACAGAGGGCCACCACACATAAGCTTCACCAGACGACCATTCGTTCCCAGCCGAACCTGGGTCCAATGGTCAGCACCATCGAACCGTCGAAAACGGCCAATCATCATTTATCTTTCGCGGTCACAGTCGAGAGGAGTCGCTTGGTAACACAATTTCTGTTGACCCAGCGCAGGAACAGGGTAAAAGCTTAGAATGGTTCTAGAAAGAGCACTCTACCAATCTTTAATAAATTAACAAAAAA
>CM032178.1:10047632-10097315 GCA_018908115.1 Anopheles rivulorum
AACGCCCTCGCACGCTATGCCCGATCCACCACGACAACGGCGCACGCCTGCCTGCGAACGCAATGGAAAGCCTCAATCGGTTTGAACTTTGGCGTTCGGGCCACGTTTAATCGGTTGGCCCGGGAGGCTCGAGATGCAGAAGGCATGCCAAAAATCATGTCAATGTAATTGGGCCAAATCGGGGTTTCTTTCACTTGCTGTTGCTGTTTTTCTCCCCCCCCCCCCCCCCTTCCAACCCCCCTGGTGGTTGTTCTTCATCTATCCTCCCCAATGGTACTTATCCATGGCTGCAAGCAGCGTTTTGCTGATAAAGCAGTGCAAAGCAAAATTACAGGAAGACAAATGGGTATCTGCTTCTTGTACGCTTTTTGTGGCCAGGAAGTCATGAGTTACTTTCCTCACAGAAGTAATGCAAAGAAACAAACTCCCGAAAATTGTGCAGCCTCTTTGACGATCTTCTTTGTGCGCCACAAAAAATACCCCCCCGGGCACGTGATGCACGTACATTCGAAAAAGACGCCATTTTGCAAATACTCACATGCGTTGCGGCGGGAAGATAGCCTTAACATCGCAATCAAGATAAAACATCGCATCGGTTCAGTCGTGAACCTCGACACTAAAGATACTAAAGCTGAGCTGGTAGATTTCCAGATGAATAGTTTAACGGATTTGTTAATGATATATTTGTTTTATCATTTATTTTTTGCGTTAATTCCAAGAAGACCTTTAAGCAGTGTGCCTTTATGATGAAAAATGAATGCAGTTGGCATTATTTTCTGATAAGCTTAGCAATTAAGTTTGCTAAAATTAATGCATAAGCTATCAGTTTTGCGACAACACATGTGGGTCACCGCATTTCTAGCAATGAATAAATTTTTTTTTTTTTTTTAAGTGTGTTAGAACGGAACAGGCCGTATTAGACTAATTTTACCACGTAGCAGGCTAGTCAGACCGTGCTACGGGGGGACGGTCCGAATGGGATTTGAACCCGGTCCGGTCGTGTTAGGAACTGGCGCCGTTGCCAAATACACCACCGGGCCGCCCCCAATGAATAAATAATGAAAATGAAAAATTGAACAACGAAAAAAGCCTAATTATTGAAAGAAAAACTAAGTCTTCAATGAAGTTTCGTTGAAATTAAAATTTTAATTTATTTTTTTTATTATTCATAAATAAACAGTAACATAAAACAGATATTAACCAAAATGAAACTCCTACTAAACAAAGCAAAGACCAATGTACCATGTAAACGGTTCACTCATATGGGTTGGTTCGTGCTAATCCCTTCACGACCATCCCTTAACAAGCACCGTGTTTTGATTGGCATCGATCGAGTAGCCTCTAATAAGATGAGATCGCCTCCGGCATTCCCTAACCTCATTCACCAAGAACCCACTCGTCGTACGCATCTTTTGCGGACAATCTGGATGGCCGTTATTGGAGAACACTTCGATGGGGAAAAGCACATACACACACAGGCAAAGCTCCATAAATACCTCCGGAGACGTTTATCCGATGGCGATCGACATCTTCGTCACGGCGCAATGGTTTCACAGCTGCAATTGGACGCATTTCACACGTTTCCCTTAATGGGGTTCTTCAACGTTCGGTGCTGACAGCGCGAACAAAGTGTTTTGACTTCTCGACTTCTGTTGTGAGTAGGTGACTTGTTTGTGTTCGGCGATTGGGAATTTCCTGCACTTGACTTGTTGAGCTGCTTCAGACAAAAAAAAAATAGCAAAGCAATAAAAAAAAACCAGATGCAACAATCAAATCACTCGCTTTCATACGCACACTCTTCCTGCCGCTGCTCAGCTTAGAAAGTGATGGCATCGCCTAGACCTGGTTGAATTTCTAACCGACCGTATGAGGAACGGTCGTCTTCCGTACATTACGCCGGGTGAAAATGAAAGCGCACCAAAGATCACACACATCATTAACCGAGACCGAGTGGCAGAAATGATTTACCATATGTGCTCCAAATTATTGATCCGACGGGGCGCGCCAGTCAAACACCGAACGCCCTGCAAGTTTCGCAGTGAAGGTAAGCCCGCCAGAAGATGCATTTTGCGTTGAAAGAGTGATGAAAGGTTGAAACATCCGCGCCGGGATGGTGTGCATAATTACTATGATTGGTGTAATTGATTGCCAGACAGGACATTATAGTTTTGCCGGTGAAAGCTTTGAGCTTTGTTGGTGTGGCTTTGATTTGATGGAATTTTCGATTGGGATGTCACGCTAATAATTAACGAAAATTCGACACACTAATGGATGCGCAAGGTGCAAGAAAAGCGTCTCAAAGACCTTGTGCGTATATTGTGTAATTAATTCAAACGTACAAAGATGATTTTAATAATGGGTTGGAATTAAGTGAATGAAGTTGAGATTTAATTTGAATCTGTATCAAGAAATTTAGGATGATCATGAACAATTCACTCACGGCAGACTCATACTTAATCCAAAGCTTAGCACCTTTACATTAGCTCTTGCAGGATGCAAAAGGTTACTTCCTAAAATCAATTCTTCAACGTGTGCGAACACAATAAAATCGTAGCTTATACCTAATCACTATGTTTTACGTCACGATCGTTTACGATCACCAACCAAAACAATTTAATTAAAGTTTCCCTAAAGCACGCTGCTTGTTATTGTTCCATAAATGGTTTAGCACCCTTCCCAACGTCACTGTACATGATTTCCCAGCTTACGAATACATTTTACCCTCAAAATGGGCCGAAAGAAAATGCAGCTGCTTTATAGAAACAGTTGGGTATTGTTTTTTTTTGTTCTTTCGTTTCGTTGGCCAGTTTTCGCTCGTAAGATGGCACACGTGGCAAATAGTTTTACCATTAGCTGTATATGTGGTTTTTTCTCATACTTCTCATAATTAACTCCCCGGGTTTGGCGAGTGTGCGTAAGTGGGGGAAAGAGAGGGTTGCGGAACACTCTCCTTACCGGACCACCCCAAATATTCACAAACAAACCAAAACCAAACAGAAAAAATAATATAAAGCAGCCCACTCCACATATGCGCCCGGCGCGTACGGCCATTTCCAAGGGTGGGGGGGAGGGAGGGAGGAAATCTAGAGAAAAGCCCATAACGGCACCAGTCAGCAGTGTGTGTGTGTGTGCGGCAGAGAAAGTGATCGTGTCTGACCTCAAATTTAATTTCGATAATGCACCTGCACGATCTGCCCGGTGCGCCCGGTACACAGCTTTTGCAAAAGCCCACCGACTCATTTTGGTGGTATTTCTTTCGTCTTTTTTTATTTCCATTTTTTTGCCAAATGAAATTCAAAGATGCTGCAGTGTATTGGGCCGCGGATTTCGGCCCGTTTGTGTTTTTTCTCTTCTGTGGTACAATTTCAATTAAGTTTTCCTTCCCTCCGTCGCTTTTGCACATGACTCGACTGCCCATTAAAACGGTTCCGTCTGTCCTGTTCCGTCGGTTTTTTTTTCTCTGTGAGTGTGTGTGTGTGTTTTTTTTTTTGTTCATGGACCGCAGATGGCAGGAAAATCAAAACAATTAATGCGCGTTTAAAACGCATCGACCCGTCGCCCATCTAGCGCCATCCTTTGGCGTGGAAATAGTAGTCTCCCCTACCAAAATGCACGAAAAACACCCAGCGAAAAGGAAAAAAAACGGGTTAAATGAAATCAGGAAAGACTTCATATCAAGCAGATTGGCCGCGCCAGCACCGAATTTCCCAATCCAGATCCGGGCTGGATAAATGGGAAAAGTGGTGCAGAAATGAAACATTCCGAACAACCACAACAGTCCAGCCCTTCCGTTCGCACGAGGTTTTGCCCTAAAGCCCCGGGGCTGTGTCTGTGCACAATCGGTAAGATGCGTGGAAAAAACAAAAAAAAAAGTTTCATAACGAACCAGCAGCTTTACAGTGCGTGTCACCGGTATTAAACCACGAGCCGGATTGTATCAATTAAAATCCATGTGTTTTTGTTACGATTAAAGCACACCAAACATAACGCTCGGCGTTCGATGGCAGTTGGTTCGCGGTAGTTAAGCGCTGATTGGTTAAGATTATTCAGTTTACTTTCTTCCAATTTATAACATTGCTTAAATGTTTGGAACGTTTCACATTTCCTACACAAGTTGGCGGCATCGGGGTGTTTTTCGGGGTCACTGTGACGGATGAAGCTTTATGCGAGGGCGTCCATTTAGAGGAGTGTCAGTTTATCCGTATAAATACGAGGACAAAGTGTAGATTTTTTGAGTATTTTTTTCTTTTGAAATATTTAGTTTTTCTTGTATAAAGAAATTTCTGTTACAAATTTAGTTCAGAAATGATTTTGATGTTTAAAAATTTTCCTTTTTTTTATTAATCGAAATTACTAAGATCCAACTCATTAAGTATTAGTTTTCAGTATCCACTTTCAAAATTTATTTACTCAGAATTTCTACGAAATGCCCGTGTGTACAAAAAAATTTATGTTTTCAACATTATTCTCCACAATGACTCTTGAAATCTTTAATATTTATGGTTTTCCAATGTTTGAATGTGTATAATTTGTAACGAAGATATTGTGAACCCCGTAATTTGTCATCTTAAAAATTATAATAATTATCCATTTTCCGGTATATCAGTACATAAATAGCTCATACAAACAATACCCCAATTAACGATCTACAACATAATTCTGTAGTCATAACTAATATCAAATGCTTTTCCTAACAAATTGTTTTTCCTTAACAACATCTTTTGGGTGGAGTTCACACTAGTCCGGCTATTAATTTTCTGTCAACAAGCATGGTTGCTTTTTTCTCTGGTTTCTGGTTCGCTGTTAGGTAAACAATAGTTCATTTTACTTTCATTCCCCGATTGGCAATCGGCACCGGGCGCATCAGGTTCCCATTGATCCCGAAGTTGGAATTGAAAACTGAAGAAAAACATTTTGTTTCCCAAAACTTGCGGTGGCAATAAATCCAAAACAAAAAAAAAAGCCTTATCTCCATCCTCTTCAACAAATCGCTCCGTAAATGGTGCTTGTTATACGTTTTGGGGTGAGAAAAATCGTCTGTCTGAGTGTGTGGAGTTTAATACTTCCGTATCGTTTCGATTTTGGTGCGCTTAAGCCAAGTGTAACATACACACGCGCGTGCGGTACGGTACTGGGGAAAAGAATTTCCCCTAACTTTTCCCCGGCGTGCCCAACCCAAACACTGCCCAAAAGTCGGTGGAAAGAGCTCGAAGGAAAAGAGCTCCGTCAAGCGGACCAGATCGCGAGCGCGAAAGCAAAACGCTCGCACCGCGATCTTCGACCGAACGGTGTCAAGAAAGTGGAGATCAAAGCGAAGATCGAACAGCCCAGCCAGCCCATCCAGTGGCTCTGGAGGCCCGGCATCTTGGGGTCGTAACGCGTACGCACTTACACACTCACAACACGCACCCAGCTTGGCGGGTGGCGCCCGTTCGCATCCGAAGGAAAAGCGCTTGGTCGGGTGGGGAAGCGCGAAAATGTTTCAAAATTTTGTTCACCATCCCGTGGAAGGTTTATTCATTGGCGAACGCTTGATCGGGACGGTACCCGAGCCGGAAACGTTGTGCGCACGGGTCCTCGTGTTTGTTTGGCGAAAAAAGAAAAACAGATACACGGTGGCTTTTAGGGTGGATAGAACCGGAAAACCTCACCCTGCCAGCTGACAGATTGTGACAGAAATCAGGAACTCCACAGTGACAGTTTTGTGGTGTAAAGGTGTAAAATTCTTAGAAGAAAATTCTACGATTAACCCCGTCGGGAAAAGGTGATCCAAATTGGATCAAACGTGTAACCCCATTAGTAGCAGCCAGATTGGAAAACTATTAATGCGCCCGGCTAGTGAAAAGTTCTGGTGAAATACGTTACCATTCAGCATACGGCACGACTTGACTTGGTGACTCGTACGCTACGTGCCAAACCGGAAAACGAACAAAAACAGGGTAGTGTGAAGTGGAAATTAATTTTCACGTGTGAACACCGATCGGACACGTGCGCGTTTGTGAACGTGGTGCAACGATTTAAGGGGTAGACGAAAGAACGTGAAGCAAATAACACAAAAAGAAAAGCTTCCCACCTGTGCTGCTGGATATTAAACTCTCGCCGCAAACAGCGAGACAGCGTGGTGCTGTTGCAAAAAGTAAAAGAAAAGCAAGCCATGCGATCCTTGTGGGTGTTTCTGCTGGTGGCAGGTAAGGAAATGGGGCAATGATGGTGCGGAAAGCAATTTAAAATGTGTCTCAAGCGCGTTCGGTCGCGGATTTTTGCATACTGAGAATGTTTTTTTTTCTTCTTCTATTGCATTTGTAGACGGTTGGAACTCATTATTTCAAATTACTTCGCTTAGTTCGCGCGTGCTGCGTTTTTGTTTGATTTTTTCTTTACTTCTCATTCTCTTTTGTCATCACCACGAAGCGAGATTTCTTTCGCGTGTTTAAGATGGCATTTGCAATTAATGGTTTTGAATCATTGTACAGTAATAGCTAGTGTTTTTTGTTATGTTTGATTAATTTTGGCTTTTTCATTCCGTCTGTAACTAATAGGAAAATTGTCCTTCTTTGAAATTGCATGCATATTCGTACAATAAATACTTTCGATACTTTCATCGTCAATGTGTGCTTCGTACAAAATATATCAATCATTTGGAACAATTCGCGAGTAGAAATTGACTTTGTGCTGTTATAGTGTAGTGAATAAAAAATCTCCAAAATCTTGAAACATTAGTGTTTGCTAGGAATATTTTTTGATTGAATTATATTTACTTTGCTCATCCAGTTTTATTCCATTGCTGTATGAAGTTGTTCCAGTTCTGGAGTTTGCAAGTTGTACAAGCACAAAAACCCATTTAAAATACGTGTAGCAAAATTAATCGTTCTATGGATTAAGATTTATTGGTCGATTTATATCAGATATATCGAACTTATAACTATGTAGTAATATTGTTCGAATCGAATTATTCTTCTATCTGTGAGACACTTTGGTGATTGGGTATGGGAATAAAGCTTCCTGAATCTTTCCTGAAGTTTGTGATCCAAGACCTCAAGAACTTCGATACGAACATCTTAGGCCATACGCTCCGTTGATGCAGAGTTAGACTCTAGGTAGTAGTAAGCCATTTACCGGCCAAACGAGCCAAGCCTAAATCGAAGTTAAATCAAGCCTTGTACAAACATTGGATTAATTGAATTCAAATAGAAAAGTTTCGGAAAAGATCAGTTTATAGTGAGGTAGTACTGAAACTCTTTTTAGACTAAAGATAACTGAAAAGGATTAAAGTCTTTACACTTGAGAAGGACAGAAAGTCCCGCAACTTTATTGGAAGCAATCGACTAACGTGATCTTTCCATTATTTCAGTGCCACTAGTGCTGGCAGACGATAAGCTTAAGAAGCCGACGCCCGTAGTTGCACCGTCGGTCGCATCATCGTCCAAGATCTCCGACAGTGTTGCTAGTCCCAGCATAACCGAGTACAAAAAGACTCTTATCCGTAAGCCGAAACGATCGAACGGAGAAATTCCACTGCTGATTATCCGGCCGGTGGAAAAGCGTCGCAAGATCTACTTTAAGGAACCGACGGTGAAAATCGCATCCGGTGGTGTTGCCACGTATGGAACCTATCCTGGTACGGATGTTGGGATCATTCTAGTTGAAATACCTCTTGCTAACCTTTTCGGTCGACCTTGTCTCGACATTTTGTTTCAGAGTTACATACGAGCGACGGTGAGATGTTTACACTGGAGCACATGCTGCCCATCCTGAGTCTCGAGGGAATGCTGAAGGGTTTCACCAAGCACGGACCCAACCACTTTGTGCCGTCACCGCAGTTCAAGCCATCCGACATCCATCACCTGGTGGCACCGCAGAAGACGAAGGAAGAGTACCATCACCAGCTGTCACCGCTGAAACCGAGCCAGCTGTTGTCCATCTCGCACAAACCAGCGGAGGCCGTCCCTGCACAGACGCTCCCATCGCCTCCACCACCGAACTACGTACCGGCCGTAAATTCTGAAGATCAACTACTGAAACTTGGTCAACCACAGCCTTCCTTTTCACCCCTGGTACAGGAAAAGCCGGCGTTCGTCAAGCCCGAGCAGCTGCCCGCAAGCTTCAACTTCAAGGTGCAGGAAGAGGTCGGCCACTACAAGGTAAACGCGATCCCGCTGTCGAAGCCATCCGAGGTTCACCATTCGGCACCGGTTCACCATCACTATCCGACGTCCGGTGGGGCCACCAGCTACGTGGGCAGCCAGGGAAAGCACCAATCGCAACCACTCTACATCCATGCCGCGCCATCACCATCGAGTGAGCACTCCTCCAGCAAGTGGCAGGAGATCCCCAAGAAGCCGCAGGTATCCGTGACGACGAATTTCTACCACCCGAAAACGATTGTGGCCGAACCGGAACAGCCTCAGCATACGAAATCCTATGCTCAGGCCCAGCAGGCCGTCGCTCCACAGCAACCGACCGTCCAGACACATTTGAGCTACTACTTCCCGAAGGAAGAGTCCGCACCGCAACCGTCCGCACACCATCAGCACAGCCATCAGTCGGCAACGTCCTACAGCAATGTGCAGGCAAGTGCAAGCGGATCGACCGGTGAGCATCTCGTCGACACACCGTCCGAAAAGCCCATCCACAAGACGTACAGCTCTCACATTAAGCAGAAGTATCAGAAGCAACACCATCAGCAGCCACATGTTTTCATCCAGAAGTACTTTGAATTCCCGTCCAAAAGCGGTGCACATCAGAAGAATGTTGTGAACGAATTCCACGGTTCCCACGGCAATGACACCTCGGACCATCAGCATCTCCCGGAACCGCAGGCGTATGCGGCACCGCAGTATTTGCCCTTGCCACAGCCACAGGCACTGCACCAACCGCAGCATGCTCCCGCGATCACTGGACCCGGCGCACAAACGTTACACCTGCAGTTGCACCATCCCGTACATCATCCGGTCCATCATCCGATGCATCATGGAGGTCCTGCCCAAAGTTACTGGAAGTTTGGACGCCGCACTCAGGATGCCGCAGTCAAACCGGTAGTGGAGCACACGAACGAACCAGATCACCACGACAGTCAGCATGCCGCTTCCGGTGCGGTGTTGCGTCAAGTAAAGCACACAACGGTGTCGGCAAGTAGCTCAAGTACCGAACCACCAGCACCTACCGGCAGTAAGGACGTGAAAGATGGACAGACGGCACAGGATCGTATTGATCAAGCGTCGCAATCGACCAATGGGACGGCCAGTACAAGCGCACCGACACGAACACCAAAACAAATCCAACACGGTTGTGAACGACGCTGCATTCGCAATACTGTCGCACAGGCCTACGAACCCGTGTGTGGAACCGATGGTGTGACCTACTCGAACCGGGGCAAACTACGCTGTGCTCGAACTTGTGGTAACGATGGTAAGCAACCTGCACGAATATGCACTATTTTTCGATATTATCATGCCGCTTTTTTTTTGCAAACATCTTTCCAGATCTCGAGATTCGATCGTACGGCGAATGTTCCACGAACGCACGGAACGCATAATTCACCAGTCGGTTTTCACGCAAAGCGGAGCAACCGATTAGCGATCATTTCCGCTTTCACTCATCTCAATCTACCATGTACCGGCCGTACCGAAGCCGTCTGATCGGAAGCGATACTGCCAAACTATCATGCCGAAATCGCTCTTTTTACACGATAAAACGCTCGCAACACGCGTGGAGAAATGGAAAACAATATCGGTTACCATGGTTACCTTGCTGATTGAAATAGGCGCTTTCCTCGCATTCCGCATAGCCCATTGGGGTATTGTGCTTTCTTTCTTTGCAACCGTCCACAAAGATCGACCATCGATCGATAGAGCTGGGGGAATGTTACGATCTAGCTGTGCCTCAGCCGGTACATTTTGATCCAATTTGCGATCGTTGAAGAAGAAAACGTGTAGTGATTTATTTATTTATTGGCTCGTTGAGCCGTCGTTTTGTTACTTTAGCTGTTTTTTTCTTCCTTTTTGGTTTACATTTTGGTTTTTACAATCAATTCATCTACGTCGAATCGACCCATCCACACATGTAGGCTGTAAGATTATTTTAATTACCTTGCGATGAGGCTCGGCAAACCATTGCGCGTTTGTAGCAGGGAGCAACGACAGCAGAAACTATACGTATAAATAAAATGGTGATGATTAACAAAACGAACTTGGTTAAGCAGAAAGAAACATCATCAGAAAGACTGGGTGTTTATTGTTACAAATTGCTAGTTTTATAGATCAACTCAGGTTGATACAAGGTGAAAAACTATCTTTATCTTACTCAACTTGCAAATATTTTCATCTATTCGCCTACATAAACATAATTTCTATTTCATGTCCCTTCTTTTACAATGATGTACCTAACTTCCATGTTTGGTAAAAAAGAATATATTTTGATTATCATGCTCCAGCGTTATTTGCTTCCATGTATGCCCCAATTTGCAAGATTTATTATGCTTTTTCAAAAGATTATATATCCATTTAATGTAAACAACCGTTTACCAGTTGTAATCAAGCATTCAAACATATTTTAGCACACACGTGTCGTGGTTTTAGAACACAAATACATTTGGTCTAAAAAAGTCCCAGCTCCCACTGTGCTCTGCTGTCATTTGAATGACATGTTGTGCTATAAAACTTTCTTCGCTATTTGCTATAATGTTAATATTTTTCGAAGAAATTACAAAGTTTCTGTTCAATTTGTGAATAAATATGTATTTTTGTATGGTTCTTGTAAAAAGGCTTCATTTTCAAAGCCTTTTCCGGGCCTCTAGATCCCAACCCGTTTTTGTTTACATCACCAATAGGATGTAAACAAACAAACGAAACGTCACTTGCGGCATGGCATCAGATTTTTTTTGTCTTCCTGTTTCAAACGCGGAGGCCAATTCCAGGGCAATTACGAGTGCGTTCCATTGCAAACGCGATAAGATCAAGTACGTTCGTGGCACCAACCAATCACACCAGGCGTTCGATTCGTCCAAAATAGCATCGATTAATGTGTTATTTTCGTACTTTTGCAGTGAATGGCATCGAATGCGGCGCTGGGGAAGCTGATTTTGGCGGCTACATTTAGCCTGTTCTTCTACTACGTGTTCTGGGTTGCAGTTCTACCGTTCATGGTGATCGATGCGAGAGATGGTAAGACTTACCAGACGGCGGAGATACGTTCTTATGCAAACAAAAAACCAACAAAAAAACACCACACATGCGGTTCAGTGTATGTGTGTGTGTGCGAGTCGCGCAGCTTCACGCAATTGATGGACAATAGTGCTGCGCGTGATTGTCGTAGTACAAAAATCAATGTAATGAATTACGCGAGCACACCGACCACACTTCAGCTGTGTTAGCAGGCGCGCGAGGAAAAAAAAGCTCACGAATAACCTTGACGGGTTCGCTTACGTTTTTGTACATGTTGACCCTCAGCGCGGAAACCTCAAGTGTTCTCCGTACGTGTAGCTGCTACAAATGAACGGATTGATGGCGATAGCAATAGAAGGTCTAATTGGTTCCACTGCTACGGACGAATTGATCTTTGCGTGTCCCGTTGCTCGTGTGTTCTGATCTGATTCAATTGGTTTCTTTTGCAGAAAGTTGGATCTACTCGCTGTTTCCACCGATGAGGTTTGCATTTCTCGTGCCGGCATTGTTCGGTGTGGTGCTACTCGGTGGCCTGTCGGCTTTTTCACTGTACCATTTGCGGGACCAGCTCGGCATTCGATTTATCCGACCACTGTAATTCAGGTAAGTGTCTGCAGCCGAGCAGAGAGCCGTACTGTGCCTGACGACGAATCGCAACGATAAAAGCGTCCGCGTATGCAAGGGCAACGTTCTAAAAGTGAACGTTAATCTGTAGCGTAGATCTATTAGACTGTGCAAATAGCTAGCCTAAAGCCTTGCTGGGTGTCATAACAAGCAATAGAGCGAACCATCACAAGACAAGATAAGAAATTCACTTAGTGTTTACGAACAGACATCGTCGCGCAAATGTTGGTGCCCCGTGTGTGGTGGTACCGCATGTGAGAAAATGATTATAAATCGTAATCATATTCTCGTGCGAGGTTCGGTGTTGTTCACGCGTTTCCAGCCCATGCCGACCGATCGTTCTTATCGCACTGTTTCTAACGATTTACCCGCGGCAAAGGTACGCGATTTGCGCAACCCACTAAACTGTGTAGCGATTAGTCAATAGTTTCACATCCGCCCGTGTACGGTCACCATCGTTAGCCAAGTGTTCTGTTTACTTTTCTCCCCTCCCCCAGCGGCGCTCCATAATGGAAACGTGGCTCGTCATTGGAATATCCGGCGTCACGAACGGCGGTAAAACGACGCTCGCCAAATCACTTGAGTCGTACTTTCTGGCGCACCAAAACAAGGTATTCTTCAAGGAAAATCTCATCCTCAACAAGGTGGTCGCCCTGTGCCAGGACGACTACTTCCTTCCGGTCGACAGCCCGCGGCACGAGGTGATCAAGAAGCTAAACCACATCAACTGGGAGATACTGTCCTCGCTCGATATGGACCGCATGTGCCAGGACATTATGAAGGTGCTGGGTCAAAAGTTTATCCTGTACAACTGCCACCAGCTGCGGCAGGGTGACGACGATAGCGAAATGGGCGGCGAGCAGACCATCGAGTCGATGGACGAGTTCAATCTGTTTGCCGACCACTTTCTGAGCAACTTTCTCACCAAATACGACGAAAACGGTACCGGCAGCAGGACGACAAACATAATCAAGAAATCAAAGAACGAATCGTACCAAAACATGAGCATTAAGATAAACATACTGCTGCTGGAGGGATTCCTCATCTTTAACCACTCGTTCACGCGCGATCTGTGCAACATGAAGTTTCACATCCATCTGCCGTACGAGCGGTGCTATGCACGGCGCTTGCAGCGGGTGTACGATCCACCGGACGTGGTCGGTTACTTTGAAATGTGCGTGTGGCCAATGTACGAGAAGCACTACCGTGAGTTCAAGGGCCGGAAGGACATTTACGTGCTGAATGGCGAAATACCGCAGGAAAGCATCCTCAACTACGTGCTAAACTGCATTAAGGACTTACTGTAGGGGTACCACCAGCCAGCAGTAGCCGCTAGGATTAAGCTAAGCAAGTACAAGATCAATTGTGAACGATTCCAGTAACGGGTTTTTTGACGAGTTCCTTAAGCATGTAAGCCGGCTAATTTAGGGTTAGATCTTTTTTTTTTATTGTGTAAGCTATACACTGCTCCACTCTATACATAAACCAGAGCTCCATCAAGCTCTGCAATCAAATGGTACACAACGACAGCAACAACAACAAGAGCAAAAAAAAGCAACATGTTGTCATTTGTTTATACAGACAGTGTTAACATATTGCGCCTTTCACGACAAGGCGTCACATCCGAACCAACGGAACGCCATTTACTTCACTCCACTATCCCTCGCACTATCGGATCGGGGCAAAGCAGGCAGATTGGCATCAACTGTTTGCTTCACCACCGCGTACGAGGAAGGTGAACAACTTTACGAATAAGATATGCAAATAACTTTCTTTCTCATTTACCGTACGCTGGCGTTCGCAGCGCGCTGCGAGAAGAAGAAAAAAACCGACATTCAAAAAAACGAACCCCCCCTGGGCGCCGATTGATTTCATTTCTGCTTCTTTTGTTGATTTGTATGATTTGGGCCAGGTTCGGCGCGAGAGTTTTTTTTTGCGTTGTTCCCCAATCGTTTTCACCAACCGTATCCGGTCGCATCGGACGATCGAAATCCGTTTGGTTGGTAGAACCGGTTTTTTGGACGGTTTTTTTTTTTGTTTGTTCGCGTCCACGATTGTACTGATCATGCTGACACAAAGTTGCGCCGTGCGTGGAACATGCGTGCCGTAATGCTAGAATATTTTAGCGATCATTACGTTAAAAATGCGTTCATTTGTGGTTTGCGATGCGTTAATCTTTGCGTGAGTTTCGAACAAAAGACGAAACATAATGTTCTCTCTCTCTCTCTCTCTCTCTCGCTCCTAACTAAATAAGAAGCATAACCGGCATCGCGGCTCGATCGTGCGTACCATTGTGCGCTCGCTTTAGGAAGAAAGTAGTCAAACGAAATCGAAAGCCAACGCAGGTTTGGCTATCACCGAAACTACTGCCCGGGATGTTGGATGGGGATTCCGCGAAATGTTTAATTCATGCGTAGACCCCTCGAAGCCATCCCAAGGCAGCAGCAAAAACAGCGAGGCGAAAATCTGACTGTCGGATACAAATGGCGCGCTTGCCCGGATCAAGCGGATCAAGCATTAAAGGTGATCTGGTTGGCTTAATTCAAAATGCGATCAGTGAGGGGTGTTTCTTTCCCTGTTTTTTTTATTTTGAAATCCAAACTTCACAGGATAAAAAACGGAACTTTCGCGAAATAAACCGCAGAAGGGTAAAGTGCATTAACCTTTCGGGTTGGGGCGAAACTTTCGTTGGCAAGAAATCGAAACAGTTCGAAACACGGCCGGGAAGCGGCAAAACATGCTACAACGACGGATCCACAATGTAAAGTGGTGCTTTAAATTAATTATTGCTACGTTTGGCTCGTTTGCCGTGTCCTGCAAGCGCAATTAAAATAGGAATCTCACCACTCCGATAGTAAAAGAACGCATACGCGCACGAAGGGTGAAGGAAGGTTGATTGACAAGGCTTAATAAAATGCTCGTTTATCTAGCATCTAGTCGCTCCTCGCTGTGGAGCTCACCCTCCCCCCCCCCCCCCCCCCCCCCCCCCCCCCCCCCCCCCCCCCCCCCCCCCCCCCCCATGTGGTGGCCTAGACGGAGGAATGCTGCATCCCACCCTGGGGTGGTTGGTTGGTTCCCCGTTTCCACCGGCATAAATCTGCCCACATAAATCTCAGTTACCGTGCATATTTGTATTTGTATGCGGGCATATGACACGTGTCCCGGTAACACCTTCTTGTCGTCGTTCTTCGCCAGGCTCTTTTACCGTGTGTTCCCTTTCCGCAACACTTGCTTGCATCGTGCCCTCCACCGCGTAGCGCATTGTCGACTCCATCCAGCTCATAATCTGCTGTTCATCATCTTGTGCAAAGTTAACGATCCTTTCTCACCCCCTTTTGCGTGCGGGCGAGGTGGGTAGGGTGGAAAGAACTGTAGCAAAAAGGGAGCGGAGGATCTTGTGCACGAGAACGCGCACACAACAAACGGCCGGTGACCAGGGCCCAGGTTCATTAACTTACTCCTATAAATCTTTGCAAAAATCCCACCCTCCGCCGGGACCGCCTGCGGGCCTGCGCCCCCTCTCCCCTCAACCGCACCCTGGTTAGGCGTCGCACGCTCGCAGCCAATTATATTATTATGTGATCGCCAGCAAAGGTGGCCAGCTCGCACGATCGTTTCTAAGGATCCCGTCGGAGAGCATGCCATGGCAGGCTGATGGTACAATCAACTCCGGGCACATCCGATCGATGTCTAAACACCGGTTGGGTCGGGCCGGTGTGTCCATCTAAGGCATACACTCTGTCGGCTTTCGCAACCACTTTAACCCTAACGTGTGATTGCACGTGTATGTGTGTTTGTGTGTGCTTACAGCCAAAGAACTTAAGTCCCTCCGGTCCATCGTTTCTGTCTCTCGTTCTCTCTCTCTCTCTCTCTCTCTCTCTCTCTCTCTCTCTCTCTATATATATATATATCTTTCTCTTTCTCTCTCTTCCGGCGATGGTCGGAGGTGGTGCGATAGAACGTCGAGTTTAGGTACGTACGGGTCGCATCGGGTCATTGTCGGGAGGATGTGGCAGAGATATTGAAGATATAATTTACAACCGACGGATGTGGTTCGCAAAGGGAGTGAGACACAAACAACAACAACAACAACAGCACAAGAGTGCCATCTCCACAAGCACGGGCACGGGAAAAACCTGTCCGTCGTTGTTCTTCGGGGGCAGCGAATTGGTTTCGCGCACCGGGGCAATAGACAGACGATAGCAATTTGCGGATTGGAAAGCGGACCGTGCACAACAACAAAAAAAAGGATACGGATGATTATTTATGCCGGTCGGTTCGTGTTCGTTTTCCTCTTGTCTTGTGGCGTTCCGAGACACCTACAGTGCAGGATGAAGCGCTAGACAGTGGCGTGTGCATCGGGAAATCATGCTTAAAGGTTAAGAACTTGGAGCTGTCCATTAAGTGTAACATGCAACAGGATGTAACTATGGCAGGACGACAAGCTAGAGAACGATCGTGCATAAGAAACTTTATTCGTCCAAGATCTCAGGTTTTTAGTTATATTACCGAAGAACTCATGTACATCATATACTTCAGAGTACACCAATGAAGAAGATGGAACAGTTTGTTGGAGGATTTCGTTGTGTTCTAATACTCAAAAATGTGAGGATCGAATCACATCCCTAGACCAAGGCTTCCTGACGTAGCTAGAACTCTGGATATTCTAGTGTCTAAGTTTGGAGATTAAGTCTAGTGAGACTCATTAGATCAAGAACTGCTCTGAATGATCGAGAATATGCCTAAAACTTTATGAAACCTACCTTTTTCCCAATATTAAAGTTGATGTACCAAACAATGTTCTAAAGCTCTTTCCAACTCCACCAATGCACAAAAGCTCAACCAAGCACTCAAACGCACATCCAAAGAACAGCCGCATCTTCGCTTAGGGGCACTTTCGTTGAACTTGAACTTGACCTTGACTCGCCCATACCGGACGGCCAACGGGGGGGAATATGTTCGCAGGCATCGCTGTACCAGCAAAACCAGCCTGCCATTACACACCGAAACGGGCCGGTTGCAGCGTAAGACAATCGCGCATTGTTGCGCATCTGCTGTGCCTCCCCCCTTTAGTGGCTTCTGTGTGAAGAATCGCACAAGAACATCCCGTGTAGAAGGCGCACAGGAGAGGAATCAATTTATTGGTCCAACCATCGTGTCCCAATGTGCCTCCCCCAGGGGGGGGGGGGGGGTTTGATCGTCGTCTCCATCGGCTAATGGGCAGTTTTGTGCGACCGTAAAAGGAACGCAGGCAAAAGAGAGTGAGAGAAAATTGGCCAGCCCTGTTATGTTACCTCCTCACTTCCCTTTTCTCCTTCTCTCTTCTCCCCTCCTTCTTGGGGTGGAACGTGAGGGCATTCGCCCTCGGAAGACACCCGGACGATCCGGACGGTCCGGGTGGTTGATCGTGCTGCACAGCCCATGTTGGAAGTGCAATTATTTGCCGTTCCATTTTAGTGGCGCAGTTTCTAAGATCGTGCGGTGGATAAATTAGATTCGTGCGCAGTGTTGCCAATTTTTCCCATGCTGCCCATTATCCCGCTAAGACGAAGCAAGTGAAGAGTCTTGTAGTGTGTTTTTTTTTTACAAATTTTTATATATTTTATTAATTTTTTTGTTTCGTACATTTTTTCTTCGCTCCATTCCTATATAAAACCATTAGTTGCGTTGTGCTGACATTGTAGCGTGACTGCAATGTCCAGTTGTCCGCCTAGTGGTCTGTTATGCAATCTAGCATGCACCCCTGAACGATCGTCCACCTTCTTTCGCCGCACGATCCCATCTCCCAATACCCATCCTGCACGACGCACGATCGTGTCTACCATTCCTGTGCTGTTCTGTTGATCGCTTCTTTTTTTTTTCTTGTTTTTTTTTTTGTTTTGCACTTTGTTTGTTATTTTGTTTTTAAAGTCTTCCTACCGCTGAGAATCACAATGCAATAAATTAAGAGAAAAAAAAAGGGTTACACATCGGGAAACAAGGTAAAGAAAACTGCCCGCCTGCCTGCCTTGTCTGCCAGGGTTCGTTTCCTTCCGTCCCGGGCCGGGCACCCAATTGTGACCCCGGGGGTGGGTTTTTGCATGGTGTGGTTCATGTAATAAATAAGTTAAGCGAACGATGCGCACCATTACGGTGCGTTCGCAGTAGTTTTTATGTTTTGTTTTGCTCTCGTGACCCATGTCGCAGTGCGGCTTTTGGGGCAAGTGTTGCCTTCTCGTTACTCGACCTTTCCCTAGCGTGTGTTTTTGTTTGTGCGTGTGTGCGTGTGTAGGTGGTGCACGTGTGAGTCGTTTTTGTATGTTTGCTTGTGTTGCAAATGGAAAGTTTTGGAAAGTCCCGAAAGGTAGTGTGGGGGGAACTTCCGTTCGAAAAAAGTTCGGATATTCCTTAGCAAAAGAAAGGAATTGCACCCGTGAATTCGTCTACCACGGTGCTGCTATGGCGTGTTTAGGCGACCGGCGTCTCCTGGGGCGTATCGGCCGGTGCGTTGGCCGTAGCACCCTCCGACTGGCTGGCCGGTGCGGCCGTGCTCGGTCGGAAGAAGTTCTGCACGCCCTGCACGATGTTCTGGATCGGGTTCTGGGGCTGTGGCTGCTGCTGCTGCTGCTGCTGCTCCGAGTTGGTGGCCGGCCGGTTAAAGACGGAACCGACGGCATTCTGCACCTGCTGGATGATGTTCGGCCGGGTGGTCGATTCGGCTTCCGCGTTCGCGTTCGCCGCGTTCGGGTTGAAGAAGTTCTGCACGTTCTGGGCGAGCTGCTGGACTAGGTTCGGTGCGCTGGTAGTGCCGGCCGGCTCGTCCTGGGCCGCTTCCGCGTTTTCCGACGCTGCTGCCGCCGGTGCTGCAGCGGCCGGTGTGTTCGATGGGCGGTTCAGCACCTGTCCGAGCGGCGTCGCCTGGATGAAGTTGTTCACGGGCTGGATGATCTGCTGGAGCAGATTCGGGCGTGTGGTGGTACTGCCCGCCTCCTGGCGCACCTCGTTGCCGCGCAGTGCCTGGTGCGGTTCCGCCTCCACTTCCTTCACCGGGACGAGATCTTCCGCGATCGGTACGGACTTTAGCACGCCCGCCGGCTCTTCGACGGCAACGGGCGCTTCCTGCTTTTCCACGTTCTCCACCACCTCCGGTACGACGACGCTCTTGACGGCCGGTGCGACCACGCTTTCCTTCTCGACGGCCGCAACCGCCTCCTTCTTCGCTTCCTCCACCACGACGACGGCTGGCTCGTTGACGGCTTCGACCGGGGCAGCTTGACGCAGCGACTCCACCGGTGCGACCACCTTCTCCTCGACCACTTGCTCGACCTTCTTCTCCTCGGTGGCAACGACGGGCTCTTCGACGGGCACAACCGGCGCAACGGAGCGGAGCGATTCCACCGGAGCAACAACCTTCTCCTCCACGACCGGCTCGGCCGCCACCACCTCGGCAACCTTCTCCACCGGCTCGACGGCGGCCACTTCCGGTACGGCGACGGAACGCAGCGACTCAACGGCGGCCACTTCCTGCTCGACGGCTGCGGCCGGTTTCTCCTCGGCAATGGCCACAACCTCCGGCACGACTTCGCTCGGTTCGGCCACGGCAACGACTGGCAGGACGGACTTCACCTGCGGCACAACCTGTTCCTCCACGACGACGGCAACCGGCTCGGCCACCTCCACCGCGGGCTCGACCGACTTGAGCGACTCAACCGGGGCCACCTCCGTCTCCTTCACAGCCACCGCCGCCTCCTCCGCCACCTTCTCCTCCGCCTTGTCCAGGATCACTTCGGCGACGGTTTTCACCGCCGGCACGACGACCGCTTCCTGTGACACCTGCTGCTCCGGCTTCGTTTCCGCCTCCTCCGCAACGACGACGGCCACTGGCTCGACAATCTCGGCCACCGGGGCAACACTGCGCAACGATTCGACCGGTTCCACCACCTGCACCGACTCCTCCACCAGCGGGGCGCCCACGTGCTCTACCACGGCCACGAGCGGTTCGGCCACTTCCGGCACCGGTTCGACACTGCGCAGCGACTCGACGGCGGCCGGTTCCTGCTCGACGAATGCGGCCACGGTTTCCTCGGTTTCCTCGGCACCGCCAAGAACCTTCGGCTGCTGTTCGGCCGCGACGACCTCCTCGACCGCCTCCAGCACCACCTGGCCCTCCGGCACGGCAGCATCGGCGATCACTTCCGCGACGAGCGCCACCGGTTCGGCCACGTCCGCCACCGGTTCCGCGACGCTCTGGCTTTCCACCGGCTCGACCGCCTGCTCGATCGCAACCGGGGCGGCGGCCTCCTCGACCACCACCGGGATTTCGGCCCGCTTCAGCTCTGCCGGCTCGACCACCGGCACCTGCTCGCCCGCCAACGTTTCCTCCTCGCGGCCAACGCGCGTCAACGAAGCACTAAGCACACCGCCGACGGCACAGGCCAGCACACAGATCAACAAAAGCTGCCGCATCGTTTGTTCGCCCTTCCTTCCGGGTGATCTGTTGATCTCGACGAAGCTCGGCTAAAGCCAACACGATTATGCACCCGCCCAAAAACAAAAAAAAAACAAACGGCACCGTACGCACGAACGGGTACAAACAGAACGGCCAAAGGAAAGTCACAAAAGTCCCGCTCACGAAACAAAAACAACCAAAACTAAAAAACAAACCCACCACAGCAAAAAAAAACAGGGAGGGTTTCGTGTTGCGCGCGGGATGCTGGTTGCTGGTGCTGCTGCTACTGGAACGACGGCACGATCTGCACCGGGCCAATTAATGTATCCGACTGAATGTAAAATGAGAAAGAAGCTCGGTTTTATATGGCCGGCACGTCAGACTTTGGGCCGCGGGACCCGGGGGGGAGGAGAGGGAGAGGGAGGGTTGGCGATACATGTGGTGGTGGTGGTGGTGGTAGGTAGGTACGCATCTATAGGCGCCCGCACGCAGCCGATGACCCGTTAGCTGTCGTTGTTTTCTTCTTTCCCTTTCTCGTCGCTTTCCGCTGTCAACCGCCCGTTGGTGCCGTGGTCACTTTCCTGCCTGGGACCATATTATCGTTGCCGTCGCACGATCGTGCCGTCCTGTTCGGGCGCCCGTGCACGATCGTCAACATGATCCCGGTCGCTTGTTGTTGTTTTTCTTTTTGTTTCTTGCTTTGCCGTGGCCCATCGGCTTTCCTTATCGTGCATCCCTCGTGGGAAGGGAGGAGGAGGGTGGATTTCAGGGAGGGTGGTTAGGAACGGAAAGGTGCTTAGCAAAACGCATTATGCGCCGACGGGTGAAAGAACGAAACGAGAAAGTGTATGCGCCGTAAGAAGGGGGAAACGGAGCGAAAGAAGGAGAAAAGTTCCAGAAAGAAGCAGGCCGGGTACACGGGTAAGAATCTGCAGGATGCGAGAAAGAACGCGCTTTTGCACGGGACAAACGTTTTATTTTTATTTTTTTTACATCCCTTTTTCTTTTTTTCTTTTCGTTGTGTGGCAGGATCGTGATTGCCGGACCGATTCGATCTTGTTCGAACGATGTTGCTGTCGGTTGTGTTGTGTGTTTTCCTGCACCGATAGCTTCACCGGGATGGTGTACACGTGTGTACGTGTGTGTGCATGCTCTTGGTATGGACCGCAGAACGTCACAATCATAAATTAGCAATTGGAAATGCTTACTGCGCGTGGAAAATCTTGTTCGATGCATCTCGTTACAGTGCAAAAGGTGAGACCGATCGGAGCGGGAAGAGGTGCACGATGGATGAAGCGAAGGGATAAGGTTCTGTTGGAAAGTGTACAACACTGCCTGGGCTGCAGTTAGAGCAGTGAAGAGTGAGTTGTACTGCTACGTCGTGATGCTCAACGATTATTTTAGCTGCAATCAATTTGAACTCGAACCAATAATTGCCATGAAATGTCAAAGTTTTTATCGGTTTCTGGATTCTTTGCATGTTGAAGTGGAATGTTTTTTTTTACTGGTAAAGATGAAATCTTTCATCTTCGTTATCGATCGTGAAAGCTTTCAATAGATTGATATTCCAGTTCTACTTGCAAATGTTGCACTTCAACCTGAACAAATCTATAAATGGTATCTGAAATGTCGAGATTAAAGTGAAAATTCACGTAAATGTCGTCCATTTTGTCAAGTGAATTGTTAATTAAATTGATTTTATTTGTTTTACATTTAAACACAATAACATTTTAATGATCGAAATGATTCGAAAGAATGATTCCTCACTGCTATCCTAAAAAAGAAAACAATTTCTTTCCTGCTTCAGTCGCTTATGTTAAGTGCCCACAAGAGCTTTAAAGATTTTATATCAATTTAATCGCACCGGTGCGCACTTTACAGCGAAACAATGGAGCAGATACATTAACCTGCCTGTAAGTGGAACACACTGTTCTGTGAGGGGAACAACAACAAAACAAACCCACTAAAAAAAGAAAAGACATGACAAACGTTTTTCCCAAACTCATTAGACCATCCACTCCCTATAATCCTTCCCAGGTACAATTTTGGGTTTTTTTCCATCCAGTTTTTTTGGGTCTTCATAAAAGCATATAAAACGATCGGGGTACGGCCATTTGCAAAAAAACAAAACATAAAGAGGGGGGAGGGGAAGGAAGGCACCACATGCCAGCAATCCGGCAGCAATAAGGCTGTGGGCAGGAATTAGAAAGAGGAAATAAAGCAATAAACGACACGTCCAACGGTCTCAACTCTCCATTATACAATCGGCACCGATGCCTAATGTCAAGTGCCCGAAACAAAAAAACAACTCTCTGTCCCGGATCCCTGTATCTTCGGCCCGGGCAGGTATAGTTACCTGTTTTTTGTGATTTTTTGTTGCGTTTTCGCACAAACATCCCTTGGCAAGTCATATCAATCAAACCATGCTGGCCAGCGACACACGAACACATGAAGCTGGCTATGTTTTTCATACGCTTGTGAGTTGTTTCATGCAGCACAGATTGTTGTGATTTCGGGGTTAGTTCTGCCACCCCTTTCCAAAAAAAAAAAACAACAAATACAAATACACGGGGTGGCACTATAACGGTGGCGTTTGTAAAGCCGATGAGCCGGATCGAGAGAAATCTCTCACTTCCTGCTTAACACGGCTAACAGGCAGGCCTGCGCGAAGGGCGCTGAAGAACAGTGTTGCTCCAGCACGATCGCACGTGGCGTTTGAGGGGGTGGGGGGGAGGGACGCAGAAGCAAGATGAAAAAACTCGATGAAATGTTGGCGGGGGAGGAAGGCGGGGGAGAAGGAGGTTGGGGACACAAACATAGAACGAATGATCGGCTAAGGTGAGCAAAAGACTCGCAGACCGCCGGGCCAGCGTGATCTGCCGTTATATCTGCCACTTTTTCTCCACTCGGAACGATCGGACGATCGGATCGGCTGCCCGTTCGCAGCCAAATTAGTTCAACTCGAACCCCCCCACCCCGAAAGGTGGGGGAGGTGAGGGGAGGAACGGAGAAAGGACTAAAAACCGGGCGCCCTGTGACCGTGGCCCTGCCATGGTATCGGTCGGTGGAATAAATTACCCCTGTCACCCCATCCACCCCTCCTCCGGCAACCCCGGGCTTTTCGCTACCACTTTTCTTTTGACGCTTCTCGGTGGACTGTTTCAAGTCCGCGGACAGCTAACGGGACTTCATGATCAATAAAATTTCTCTCCCGCTCTGCATCATCCTCTCCCCCCACCCTTCTTCTCTTGCTGGTGTCCCCTGGCATGACAGCAAACAGTGAAACATAGCACACGCAATTATGGCGACGATGGTTCTGTGGGCGATGTCCCTTTTTCTTCCCCCCTCTCTCTCTCTCTCTCTCTCTCTCTCTCTCTCTCTCTCTCTCTCTCTCTCTCTTCCTCTCTCTATGCGATCCATTCCCTAACTCGATCTTGTGTGATGCTATTTTTAGGTGGCTTTTGCTCGCTAGACGCATATATCACCTTACGGGGGTTCCTCCCCCACGCCCCTTATTCACCCCACCATCATACGGGGTTGGGTCAGTGGCCTATTAAGCCCTTTAATAATGTAAGCTCTAGGTATGGAATTTCCGAGACGGTTTCTCGACCATTTTGCCTCTCCCGGCTGGCGACACTATCGATGCACTTCTTGGTTGGTCATTAGGGGGGAAAAAAAGACGATTAGAAAGAATGACATCCCCCCAAAACGCACACACAAACACAGACGCGCGTGCGCATCGAACGAAAAGAACTGTTACGGCAGTAAAAGCGAGCGCTTGGGCGGTGGGCGATAAAATGTAATGGAGCCATTTACCGAACCGATTTGACTGATCGCATTCGGTGACATTCCATTTGACTGCGGTCGGACGATCGTGCAAGGCCCATGCATGGCTGTGGCCGCCCGCCCGTTTGGCATGGCATCCATCGGCATTAGAATCGGCCACGGTTTCTTTGGTTGGGTTCGTCGGCTGCGGTTAACGATGCAAACGGGCGGGCATAAATAATCTTGGGGATGGGCCGGACCGAGTGCTAACCTCCCTCCCCCCCCCCCCCCTGCCCCTCCCACTAACGCCGTTGACCGACCGTCCGGGGGAGGGAAGGTTTAGCATGTACGATAAAATGTTTTTATTTTTATCGGTGTGAGTCTGTGGCCGCTTTTTCTTTCTTTCTTTCTCTTCCCGCCATTGCCATGCGTCAGCGTGGTCGCCCGGCGGTTAATTTATGCTGCGGATGGACACGGCCAGGCAAGGGCAAAACAGGTTCATCCTGTGGCCCTTTTTGCCTGCCGTGGTTTTGAGTGCATTTGATTCACTGCATCGCTGCTTGGGTCAAGCGGAGCTGAGAAGTGTCCGCGAGTCGCGCGCTTAAAACCGGACCCATCGGACTGCATGTGTGCATATGTTATTATGCAATTTTTGTTTTAGCGCATCTGCAAAGCGTCCTGTCCGAAGACCTGTTGACGATGATGCAGGCAAGCTTCCTTTTTTTATCTTATTGTATTTTCCACTTGCCAATTCGTTCTTGCGCACAACTCGGCAGCAGCAAACAGCAGCAGCAGCAGGTTATTATCGGTCGGTTTTATTGCTATTTTCATTGCAATTGTTAGCTGGCTGCTGGGTGCATTTTGTACAAGTTTGTGTGTGTGTTTATCTTTCTCATTTCTTTATACTTCAACTACCACTGTTTCCTTACTCTTCTGGTTCACGTTCTCCAATGGGCAACAATTCTACTGGTCGAAGAAAAGCACTCCCGCACGAACCTTTTACTGCACCCGTGACAGGTTGTACCGTCGGGATGGGACAGGTTGTACGATGAGACGGGTGAAGATGAGGGGAAAAGGGTGGATCCTGTTTCAGCGGGCTGTCCAGCACTGCAGCAAATGCTAAAAATAAGCGACCCGCGTTTGAATGGTGCCACTTATGGCATGTGCTGATGGCGCTTGATGATAAGGTCCCGGGAAAAAGGCCTCCATCGGAACGTCCATCATCATCGACGTC
This sequence comes from Anopheles rivulorum, assembly GCA_018908115.1. NCBI lineage: Eukaryota > Metazoa > Arthropoda > Insecta > Diptera > Culicidae > Anopheles > Anopheles rivulorum. The sequence goes on from CM032178.1 coordinate 10,072,846, forward strand.
CAGCGAGGAATGAATAGCGAGCTAGCTGGCCAGTTTAATACCCTTGCAGGTCGTTCCCGTTTATTTATTTATTTATTTTTTTTTTGTTGCTTTGTCGTTTCGCGCAACACGCAAAAAGGTAAGAAAATAATAACGTTAAAAATAAATCACCTTCATTCGAGCGTGTGGAATTTTCGTACGGAAAGACTTCAACGCGCCCGTACGCGACGAACCGCGCGACGTGTTCAGCGCAATGGGTGGACAAAAATTGAACCCGTTCGGCAGTGAAATGGCCAGGAAGGAAACAACATTAAACACACACACACTCAAACACACACATACACAGTTAGCAAAACAAGAACCAACATGGTCGAGTTCCGAGGGCGAAATCCATTTGGCGCACCACGCCAAATTCCTTCCATTTGACATGAAATGCATGTGACGGGTGAAATTAGCTTCAATGGGCCAGCAGTAACAGGCAAAGGCTGCTGGTGAAGTTTAGGATTGCCACCCTTAGCTGGCTGGCCGGTTGTTGTTATTTTTTGCGTCACAACTCATATACATCGATCATAAACAGCAAACAGGGTCATCTGTGTGTGTGTGTGTGTGTGTGTGTTTGTGGCTAATCTCGCGATCCCTCAGACTCGGAATTCCCGCGTGCTGTGGCGTAAACAACCAATTTCTAAATGTTTCCCTACGGGAACAGGGGTCCCAGTGGTCCCAGTGTGAGGCACAAGTTGACGGATGGCTTTTCGTTCGCTTTCGACTGATAGCTGTCAGTTCTCGGAAATTGGATCATGGTACTGGTGCACCGGTTGGGCCCGTTTGGAACCCTCAATCGGGGGGTGTGTGTCTACCTGGGGGAAGGGAGTTTTACTACCGGACCCTTAACGCTGGGGTTCGAAAAATTCTTGTTTTATTTTTTTTTCCTTTGGTTTTCCCACTTCAGATTCGGATGTTGTTTGCGATGTTTGTTTTACCGGGATAGCACGGGATCTAGGTCAAATTGCGGCCAATTCGTCGACCGAACCGACACCGTTAAAACCATAAAAGGAAAGTGTGATTGTGTGTAGCGCGAAATTCGACGATCAGAGCGAAAGCAAATTTTGTTTATCGTTTTTCGTTGCTGTTGAAGCTCAATATATAAAATAAATATATTTCACCCGTAGCGCGTATCTTTCTTTCAATTTTCAATAACCGTTGCTTTATTTGCACCCACACGCAAAAGGGTTGTTTTTTTTTTGGGGGGGTTGTGCTCACACAGCACGCCGGATGTGCCTTTTACTCCAAAAGTTTAGCGTCGGCTGATGGTTGTTTACACGTCGCGTTAACACACTGTCGGATGGAGATTGTGTTCCATCGTCGATAAGTGGTGCCAGGCAGAGAGAGATGATCGCGATAGTGTAGCCAAAACTGCATCAAGAAACATTGCATATGCAGCTCTTACGACCTTGGCATTGACGGTGGTACTACTGCCGAACGGTCAAACATGTTCGAGCATGATGAGTTACTTTCATTCCAGTATCGGTGTGTTGTCAGTCTTAACCTGCATATTCTAATTGCTGTTCGTCTCTAACTAGAAGCCTTAGCCGAAAACAAAAGACAAAAAGGAATTGATAGTTGATCGTTAAGGAGCGGCCTGTTGGTGTATTCAGCAACGGCGTTAGCTCCTAACACGACCGGACCGTGTTCAAATCCCATCCGGACCGTTCCCCCGTAGTTGAGCACTGACTATGCAACTATGTGGTATCTAATAGTTTCTAGTAAGCAATTTGATGGGGCCGGCATGACCGAGTAGATCGTTAAGCCAAAGAGAGAGAGCGAAAGAGAGAGAGAGAGAGAGAGAGAGAGAGAGAGAGAGAGAGAGAGAGAGAGAGAGTTGATCGTTAAAGAGTTACATTTTTTCATGCAGGAAATTTGTACAAATTAAATAACAGAATTACCATCAATGGCATCTTTGGTATTCGAAAGTTGAGTTCTCGAACACAAATTTCACAACCATTTGTGTACGGATTGTCAATTTGTTTAGGCTCGAATATACAATATCTAAGTTGTCCACAACTTGCCCTTAAAGGGATTGGTTAAGGTTTATTGTAAAGTATCTCACGCAGGAAGATCACGAGTCAATCGCATATGATCGTGTGATGGAATAAAATTTCCTTCACTTTAGCCAAGATCGCTTTTGATCCTCTTAAAATAGAATTTCCCATTCAATATCTCTTTCCACACAATAAAATGCATTCATTTCTCTTTTAATCACAAAAGGTTAATATCGAGCTGCAGGCATAGAATGCATGATGCATCCAGCACTTGATTAATTGAACTCGGTCAATCGTATTCCGTATTCCCGGTGCAATGTGCCTGATGCTTCTCTTCCGCAAAAGTCCATTTTACGCCACACCAACCATGCTCAACATGACAAAGGAAAGCAAATTGGCAGAATCTTCCTGTGCACACCGGCGGCTTACCAGCCCGCAGCATAATGCCACCGCACCGTACAAATCACACCACACATCATGCACCGTCCGGGCACGGGTCGATCGCATTGAAATTGCATCCAATTTCATGTTGTTTATTCCTTCTCCGTTTGCTTGTCCCTTTTTTTTCTGCTTAATTCACGCTTTCCTGCGCAAAGCAGGCATGATTTTGAGCGATCGAACATGGCTGGGACACGAGCAGACCGTGTATGACGAGCGACCCGACCGCGGCTCGACTCGACACCCGGATCGTGAAGTATCCCCCCTTTGGTTCATGGTACGTGGGATCCATACGAACGAACCGACCCACCCGGGACCCGGACGGCTGATTGAGAATTCAACGTGTCCGCCCCGACAGCGAAAACCCCGAGCGGGGCGACCGAGTGAAAAGCGAAAGACATTCTTTAATGCATCGCAATTTAGCTGGAGCGATAATCTTGCGCAGACTTATCGCGGGCAGTACGTGCGCTCGCCACCGTACCGGGACGCAAGTAAAGGGCCTAGAACGATGTACCAGCGCCAAACGCGATCTACGAAATTGGTTGACGGTTGAGATGTGGCGTGGAATGTTGTAGCGATCGATTGGCAATTGTTGTCCGGCTGGCCGTATGTACAGGTGTCATTCCATTTGTACACGAAGATGTGATGCAGTTTTGCAGTGCCCCCTCCAGACCGGACTGGTATAGCTGGATTGGTTTCGCCTCCGCTTCAAAAAATGGAGCTCCGACAGGTCTCCGGTCTCCGGTGCACAAGCGGTTAAAGGTCATGATCAATCATATGGACGCGGTGGTAGCCGGTGCCGTGGCTTCCAATCAAGGCGATTTCGATTGCCTCTGGAAGAAGTCTGTTCTGCGCCCCGGGCTGTAGAACCGAACCGGGTGCCCTCCCCGGACGGGCTGATAAATGAGGTGTGCTTTGTAAAGGGTGAAATTGAATTCCGGTCCAGCCGGGACGTGCGCGATTGCCGTACCAGGAAGCATAGGAACGCCGCGGCAAGCGTGGGTTATAAATCAGAATGCAATTATTTATTCATTGTTTACTATTTGTTTGCTCGCTGCTTGACGATTCCATTCGCTTCGGCTAGGAAAATGCGGAAAGAAGTGCCAGAAGAATTCGTCTGCTCTTGTTAGGGTTGTTTTTTTAATTGTTCTCTCGGGTGGTGCAAGTGGAACATGAAGTAAAGAATGCATTGTGATAGAAATAAATGTAAAATTTTATTATTATTTTACTCACGGTAAAGATTATTTATTCTTCTTTTGAATCTTTCCTAACGAAGGTTTTTATAATATTTCTTAAATTAAGAACAGCACAAAGAAATTGGAAGCTGATAAGGTAACTTGTTATGGACTAACTTGCTTGAAAATAGTTATTCAGCCAAATAAAAAAAAACATTCGAAATATATTTATTTAGTATTTCTGTATTTTTATTTTTTCATTTATTTGTTTATTTATATACATATGTATTACACTATTTTAAATATTTTAAACAATATTAAAACTTTTAAAAACAAAGTTTAAATAATTCCAAAGTTTTCAATTTCCCTAGCCTAAATGTAAAAAAATATAATAAATAAGATTAAATAACAATAAAAACAAAATTAAATAAATCAAGACGAAATTCATCGACTTGTTACCTTAATCAAATGAAACCAATATGACCGTAAATCAGAAAAGCATCAGAAGCGAAAACGTTCGTCTGTCGTAAATGATTAAACACTTCCCCATCGCACCTTAATTATCGCTTTTCCTGCGTCGGGATGTAACCTTCCCAAAACCGACAATGATGCAAATCAACGCAATACTTACCCTTTCGTTCTAAACATCGAAATCTGCCCATTCTGTTCACCGCACAACATTCGCGAACCGATCGAACCCGAAAAAGAATTCACCAATCAGTGCGCAACATCAGTAAGAACACATCCCCGACCCGCTCGGACCGCCCCAATCCATTGGCNCGTTAAGTGTCCATCGCGACCAAATGATCGACAACGGCCGTAACCACGTTCGAGCGATACGAACCAACGATAACCCACTTTCGTAGGCAAAAGACTTTCAAATTGCACCAAAAAAAAAAAAAGAGCAAACAAACCGCATTCGGTTGTTCGGTGGTAAATGCGGAATTTGCGCTTAATTTTTATGCCCTTGACAAACGTTTATTGAGATGTGTTTCGAGTACATGAAAAGTCGATAAAGGATAACATTAAAACAGTAAATGAATATTGCTGTTTGGGCTGATTATTTGCTTTTCGATCAAATAAAGTTCTTCATACCACCCCAACGAACAGTTTAATACACCACTTGGTTGATGATCCTCAGTCATGATTTAAAAAAGATATTTCAACTAACTTCTTCTAAACCATCTAAATCTAAACCAAATGAAAAATAAAATTAATATTTTCAATTAATAAAACTTTTAAATATTTCTAGGGTAAAAATCTTTATAAATTGAAATAAAAACAAAAAGTGCGAAAAATGCTAATATAAAGTTGTAAAAATGAAGTAAAATCTATATAGCCGAGCAATTATTCACTTGTAGCAATAATTACTTAATGAAACAGGTTATTAAATCTTATTTCTTCTCACAAAGAAATCCTCATCAAAAGATTGCCATGAAACTCACAAGAGCTAAATTCGATTTGCTCTGAAAATGTTCAAGCATCAGCAGTATGATGCAGGTATGATTAAGTGCGATCAACGCGCACACCCGTGTTTTGTGGAAGGAGAAAGACACGACTTTGACTTTGACCGAGTGAACGAAAGAAAGTGCGATTGAATCGTGCCTCGGTGGAGAAGAAAAAATGTCAAACCCCCCCCCCCCCTTCTCCCCTCCCCACCAACCTCACCCACTCTGGATGCCCATTGGCCTTTACCTTGCAATGATTTCCTCAGCCCTTCCCTTCTCCACCCAAACAGTCCCGTTGGCTGGGTGTCACGTCACAACCAGGCAAATGAGGCACGATCGGGCGCGTTGATGGCGCCACATAATAAATTGTTTCGGCCACATGCAATATTCATGTTAATCGAGCACCTGGGCCAGACCACTGCAAGAAAGTGCAGCATAAACGATCGCTTTAAATGATGATTCGCACTGCCACACGGCTTAGATCGCTCCATCTAATTGGTGGTTCGTGTGTGTGCTTGCGCGATCGTTGCAGGCTCGACCATGGCCATGGCACTGTGGTACAGCTCAGGCTGATGATTATAATTATGCAACTTATATTTTTAATCGCTTCAAACTGTCGTGTCGATTAGGTCGGGAGGACGGGTCCCTCGCAAAAACAAAAACGGGAACACTGAGAGATTTCTGTGGCATGAATGCAACCCATCGGCAACAAGCTGGTACTGGGGTAAAGACGGATATCCCAAAATGAGGTCGCCGATGCACTTTTATTCTTGAACAAACAAGTTTGCCGCACGGTACCGATGGACGGGTTTGATGGTGAGAGGTTGTGATAGACACGCGCGATGTTTATTTTTCGCACTCCACCGGTGGCTTTGCCGGTAAACCGAGCAACGGCTGCGAAGTGTGTTAACTATCTAAAGAATGATCCAGACGGTTCATGATAGTGAGCATCAACTTAAACGATTGCATGACACCATTCCATCACCTGCCCGGGACATATTAGGTCAGATGGTGGAAAGGGCCAAAGAATTTAACGTCTACGCTACTTTCTAACGATGCTGTTTTGCTGAACGATGTAAAGTTTTATGATGGTGGGGAGATTGAAAACAATTCTCGCACAACTTGAATAATAACTAGACAGGAGGACACAGCTCCCCTACTTTTATGAAGCAATAATAAAATGTGCGAGAAAAACGCAATTTATTAACCACCATTCGTTCACGCCTAAACGGCTCATAGTATACAACCTCAGCTAGGTCCCACCAGATCCGAGGCGAATCTTTTATAGCAATTGATGCAAGCGTTTGGGGCAATGGTGAGATGCTAAATTACTTTCTTCGTCTCTCTCTCTCTCTCTTCCCTCCCCCCTTACTTCCCTTTCTCCCTCTCTCTAAACTTCTCAGTTTAAATACCTCCTTAGCCATGCTTGTCATGTACTTATTCTCTAGAATACATCGAACATCCCAACTTATTACATATTATGGATTGATATATGCAGAATATAGAACTCATTATGAACAGAAGAACTCATTTTCGAATAGTTACTACAAATAAACCACTCAGTTCGTATGTTCAGTTTTGGAAACACATTTATTTCTGTTTTTGGTTTTGTTTTGCAATAATAGCATATTCATTCCTTACGGACAAAATATCATCGGTACGTCATTTAATAAGTTGGTTTTTTTTGTTTGCTTTGGTTTTGCTGTTACGGTCTATTTTTCTTTATCTTTCTCCATTTTTCTCTTCTCCTTTTTTTTATTTTGGTTTATTGATAGCAAGGAGCGGAAGGAAGATAAAACGGGCCGAGGAATGTTATAGGGCGCGGGAAGAAAAAAATCAGAATGGAAACCGGAAGATACGAAGGTAAAAAGGGCATATTTGGCTAGCATTATGCTGTCTATTGTTTTATGCTCTCTCTCTCTCTTTCTCTCTCTATCTCTCTCTCTCTTTCTTTTTAAACTTTGTGCCTTTACAATCCTTGTGCTTGCTGTTGCTTTGTGCACATCCCATACAATATGAAAGGGAAGTTTGAGCTTAAATTTTGCAAGTAACTACACCAAAAACAGTAAATATTAATGGAAAATACCACAGAAAAGTAATATTAGCACAATTTGCACTGTTTTGCAGTATTACAACGGTGGAAGAAATGGATCGGCAGATTCGCTTAGATGGTATGGTAAAGAATTAAGAACATAAATGAAACAAAACACTGAACAAGCGACAAACTCAGTGATGATTAATACATCTAATCTACAGAAAAAAAAGTGATAAAACATTCCTTTTGCTTTCCACACTTATCGGTCGATGGAATCCTTCCTTATCCATCGAAATGGATAAAGGACAGCAGAACCGTACCATAAAGGTCAGACCTTGAAGCCTAATGGCTGAATGCAGCACTGGGGAATAATTATTGTGCTTTATGCTTTACGTTAACAGTCCGCCCGGACGTGCACGGTGCGGAATGTTATCAGCTTTCACTGATAAAAGCACGGAAGCAAACCCAAAATAGGAAGGAATGTCACAGGAATGTAGCACGAAACAGAACGCACGAAAGAACGCGATAATACATGCATGCGTGAGTGGCTGAGTGGATGAGTGGATGAGAAGTGAGAGCTTAAGATGATGCACTCACTGCACAAGGAAATGGAAATGGATTGCTTTGATTTGATGTTTCGGTACGAACGATGACGTATGGATGGTATTACGGTATACGCGTTACATGTAAATAGATACGATACGATTAGTAAGTTGATCGTCCTTAAATTAAAGCGCTTTTGTTTAAGTATCCTTCTTCCTTCTTCTTATGGTAGGATGGTTCGCCCACTATACGCCCTTCGGTGCAAAGGGCGTAGGGAACAGAAGCGTAAAGTGCATGCGCCGGTGCAGACTAGCGAAAGGGTTCTGGCCCAAGCAGGTAACGTTTGTAGAATAAACATCTAAAGTAAGCCACCGCCGCCGGGCTGTGTCGTGCGACGGTGCCTTAAGCGTAAACAGAAAATATTCGGAAAGCTAAACCGCAGAAGCATATTATGTATATATATGTATATATATATATATATATATTTATCAATGGGAATATTTGGAGCAAACAGGGAAAACAAAGCTTTAGTGTTAGTGTCAGTGTCGGATAGTGGGCCGCCATTTAAGTGGGCGGGTTTTTTTGGTTTTGCCTTCTTTTTAGTTACTACTATTTACGGGTTTTTGTATATCACATGAAGCCATTCAAAACGGAGTTTATTCATTCCGCGCCGTCTGGGGGTGGATTTGGGGTTGTTTTTTTTTTTTTTGTACCGTACCATGTTCGTATTGGTTCCTATGGACACGTGGACGCTTCTCCTTCGCTTCCGGAGCTCATTCTCACTTGAATAAATATGTGCGCATCAACCGCAATGGTGCGTAAGGACGATCGCGGCAAGGCAAAACAAAATGCATCCTTTACCGATTGCTAAAACAGACCAAAAACTTAACTATCGGGTGTGCGCTTCCACGTGGATAATTCTTCCAGCTAGCGAACTGTTTTGTTTGTTTGTTTTTCTTTTTGCGATAAATGCGATTAGATATGAATGTTAACGTACGCAAGCGAACTGTTCCGGTACCAAAATGGCCTTTCTCTTCACCCAACATTCAACATACACACACCGACACAAACACACTGGTTCGGTTACATACACGTGGACGCAACGGTCCAGGACGATTCTTTCAAAGCATCGTCGAGACGGGTCTGACGGGTTTGACGGGCCGGTTTTTTTGTTCTTTTCAAACGAGCTAGAATTGTTAAAAATGTATGCACTTTGTTCATCACTTAGTAAACAGCGATAGCGAAACTCCTAAATGCTACCACCACGATCAACATGTCCCGATTCGACGATCGACGCCTCAACACCTGTGTTCCTGTTTCGCACGTTAAATGCGCTTAATGGCGGTTACTAGTACAGTGTGGTGTGTATAAATATGTTTTGTTTGGTGGCGAACTTTTTCTTTCCTTTTACGTGGGGAATAGACTGACCTTGCAAAACATTTCCCACACATACATACATGTTCGTGCGTGTGTGCACGTGTGAAGAATAAATGTTCTTCCTGTTCTATCGTTTCCGCTATTCTCTGACTATCGGCAAAAAAAAGGCATTGTTACAATGTGTGACTGAACCGGACAGACCTACGGAATCCTTCAAACTGTAAGCCAGCAGATATTATGTACCTAACCACGAAATTCACCCTGTTTCTATCGGTATCATTCATGTCCATTCCACAATACTTTGATGCACCTTTACCGAAGGAACTCAGGTTCGATTAAATGCTGATGGGTGGAAAAGCAGCCAAAAAGTTGATTGATTATTCTATGGTGAACTTCATTTTTCTTTAACTTTTTCCCTTTCTATCACTAGCAGTTCTGTCGTGTGTGTGTGTGTGTGTGATTAACTTATCCAGGATCCAGTATTATGCTATAAAAATAGACGAGGCATTTTTCACTATCCATATCGTTTTTTAAGCTAATTGAATGTACATAAAGTATAATACAATCCTAACCGTGCTTGTGCTTGTCCCGTTCATCAAAAAACCTTTTGATTTTTATAGTTAAGAAAAAATGAAACAAAAAAATTTGGAAAATCCAAACCAAAATGGATGCTTGTTCTCTTTTCGCTTTTGCTCGGACTCTTCTCAGTCTCACACCAACACCATCACCATCCATCGTACAATAGACCCGGCTTGATAAAAGCGACGCGCGCGCGCATGTGTGGGTCTGTGGTTTACATTTTACTACAGCGATTAAGTTTTGGCGATTAAATTCTAAACATAAATGAGCACTTTGATTCCCGTCGCACCGTCCGTCGTCACTAAACTCTAAGTTTATCGACTAAGCCCTAGCGTGTTCGTCTTTTTTCCTTTTTCTTCTTTTTGTGCGGTATTGTGATTACCGGTTGCTACCTCACCATCCACCCACTCAACCCCCACAAGAAACGCCCATTTAGACCTTTTTTTCCGAGGCTAACCATGAGGGAGAAAGGGCCAAAATGGAACGATCTTTGCTTGGGTGGTGTGGTGCTGTGGTATCATTTTCTACAAGTTATACATACCTAGCGACTACGCGATCAACAATTGTAAGCAACGTTCGGTATATGTATCCATTAACTAGTCCGAAGCTCTGATCCCTCCGACGTGCAGGGCACCAGCATCTTTGTGCGAGCGTGCGTTCTTCCCATTGGAGTAAGTTTGCTTTGCAGTTTGGGTTTCGGGGTTTTTACAGATTCGTCTCCGTTCGGTGCGGATTGATCGGGTACTTGTGACTGTTGCCGTACGTTGCAACGGTAGCACCGTTGGTGCCGGTGGTGCTGGCCGTACCGGTTCCGCCATGCTGGTGATGCTGGTACGGACCCGCCAGCTGCGGTACGGCCATCCCGGGGAACAACCCTTTGCACGGATCGCGCACCGGACGTGACGGTTCCTCGCTGCGCCCTTTCACGCTGGACGCGGACGACGAAATGAGCGACTGGCGGCGCGTGTGCACCGTGGACCATTCGTTCTGCTTCAGCAGAAACTGCTTCACGTTGTACTCCATCTGCGCCAGATCGACGCTGCTACTGTCGTCGTCCGGATCGTCCGGACGGTCCGGTTCCGCCGATAGGCGACTTTCGCCATCCATGAGGCACTCGGTAAGCGCACTGTCCCGCAACACGGTGCTACCCTTCCGGATCGCACCCAGCCCACCATTACCACCAGACACGGTTGTCGAATTGCTGTTGTAGTCCAGCACGGATGAACCGGCCGCACCGGTGAGCGTGCTGCTGAGATTATTGTTGTACCCGTGCCTGATGCCACCGGTCACCGGTTTCGGCCCGTTCGGGCCAGTCTGTTGAGCAAAGGGCAAACAGCCGTACGCGACCGGTCCGACGCCATTGTTGTTGAGCAGATTGCTACCGACCGATGAGCCGTACGAATGCAAATGGCGCCCTACCTTCATATCGCTGGCCGTGGGCGGTTTGCTTTCACCGCCGCCGAGGACGGATGTTCGGATGGAAGGCTGGCCAGTGCCGCCCGCGGTACCATTATTGTTCAAACTGTCCGCCGCTAGCGCGTGTCCGGCCGTTGGCTCGTTGTCCGACTCGGTGTTGCTCGGCGGTTCGGCATTGCCGAGCTTCGAGTTGTTCTGCACCCATTCGGCGACCCGGGACAGCTGCTGGCGGCGCAGTATCGCACTCTCCTGGATGTCAATTTCGCTCGAGATCGAGCTGGACTGGGTGCAGGATTTCTTCGACGTCACGTCGATGCCGTCCAGCTTGTTCACGTTGATGTCGAGCCGCGGTTTTGGCAGCGCGGCCGTTGCCAGCTTGGTGTTGATCAGCAGATTGCTAACCTCCTCACCGATCGTGCACAGCCGATCGGACGAGTGGGGCGAGGTGGTGGTACTCATATTGCACACCTGCTTGCTCCCACCCGTACCACCACCATCCTCCTCCCCACCACCACCACCACCACCACCACCCTCATCGACACGGTTGATTGTGCCGCTGATGAGATTGCCGTGCCCATCGGTGCCAACCTCACCAGGGGCACCCGACCCACCGTTACCACCCGCTGGCATGGTTTTGCTGGGAGTGAGCATCGTTTTGCTGAACCCGGCCGGCGGTATGGAATCGGCGGAAGACGTAGCCGTCGGCAGGTTCGTCGTTTTGATGGCACCGTTCAGCCCGATCGAGGGATCATCGTCCAGCAGTAGCTCCTCGTCCAGGAACTTGGCCCGTCGCGTGTACATCACCGGTGTGGCCGGCTTCGAGTCCAGCCCTTCCAGGCTATCGTCCACCAGGTTGTCCAGCAGGATGTTGCTCGAACCGTTCTGTATCCGCAGCGCGCAGATACGCGGACCGGACATTTTGGGATTTTCAGCCTAAAATGTGAAACAAGAAAATTCTTATAACTCACATTTCCTTTAAAAACTAAAATCAAAGTTATAAAACAAACTACAATTTCATAAAAATGCACCACAAAACCGTAGTTTCACCGTCCCTGGCGGTGGTGGAAGAAAACATAATTACGCATACGCTCTGCGGATTGCATACATTTTGGCGCCAAACGATAAATGTGTTGCATCGATTGCGCACAGTGCTCGACAAACTTGTCGTGCAACGCCAAGGTGCTCACCTTGATGGTTTTGATGAGATTACGATTAAAAATCTCAAACATCTTCGCACCGTCCTTCTCCGGATCCTTGCTGCTCGTTCGGCTCCACAAGCTGTTGGTGCTGCCGACCGTGTGATATAAACCGCTTCCCACACTACCGTTTGCCGATGTGCCGTACTTGCCCGTTTGTCCCAACGCTCCATTGCCGGTGGACGAGATGGGTGTGGCATGGCTGCCGCTCATCTGATCCGTATCCTTGATGATGTACGATGGGGAATCGTGCGTAAACTTTGGCTGCTGTAGTGCAGTGCCGCCCGTGGGTTCGACGCGATTGAGCTGTGGTGTCATCTGTCCGGCACCAATACCACCACAAACCGGTGGCTTGGCCGGTTTGAAGGAACTGTCACCGGCCACCAGTCCCAGCTTCTTTGCGGGCGGCTGGGTGGCCGGCTGTTTCGGCACAAGCTTGCTGTGTTGCTGCTGTTGCTGCTGGCTGTGATGTAGTTCCGCTGTGGTCGGTGTGAGTGACGCGGTTCGATCGGTCGCCATACGATGGTGGCCCAGTATGGGATTCACCATCAGGTCGTCCTTCTTCGTGGACACCAGCAGTGCGAGCGGTTCGGACGTGTCGCCATCACCGACCGGGCCGATGTCACAGTCTGGTAGGGCGGTACCGCCCGGTCCGCCCGGTCCGCTCCCATTCGCGCCACCCGTCGGTGACACCTTGTCCGGTGTGGTAAGGTAGTCGGACACGCTGCTTTTCGTTTCCGAGATGACGCTGTCGCTCGACTTGATCAGCTTCATCATGTACGGGCTGTTGTTGTGGGACGGCGAGTTGAGGTTGCTGCTGCACCGCAGGCACAGCGTGTTGCTCGCCTCGCCCTTGATGAGCGTTTGCGTGGCAACACTGTAGTACTTCTGGTCCGAGCCGAGCAGGTCGGCCAGCAGGAGCGTGCCGGAATCGGGCAGCCGGGCATCGACCGGACCGGCCATACCGGGGCCGTGTGTGCACACGCACGTATCACAGTGTTTGATCGGTGTGCCGAGCAGTGCGTCGCTCGACTTTAGCTCATCCTCCAGGAACTTGGCCATCACGGACGGTGACACGACGTTCTGGCCGTTCGGTGGCGCCGACAGCGAACGGCCGTCCCCGAGCAGATTGTCGGTCGAGCTGGCTGGTGCGCTACCGCCGAGCGGTACGACCAGTGTCGCTTCCTGCTGTGCGCTCGATTCCCGACCGGTGGCCTGTTTAACGCCCGCCTGTCCGTCCGTATTACCGTCTGGAGTGCGTTGGACGGAAAAAAGCGAGAGAGGGAGAGAGAGGGAGAGAACACAAAATTAGTTTATACTGACACAAGATGGATGGAAGTTGTTAGTATTATATCCCAGACGAAACAAAAAAGGCGCTGTTTTTGGGTTGAAATAACGTTCAAAACCCATCCATCTATCGAGTTTAATCGATCGAAATGGGGGGGGGTGGATGAACGAACGAATACACTTCAAACCAATTTTATCATCGCCCAGCACCCGAAAAAACCCATACTTGCATGCTGAAATATTGTTTTCATTACAAACAAACCAAACAAACAAAAAACCGAGACAAACCTGCACCAACTTCGTACAATTACATCTACGTGCGCGAACGTGCAAGTATCAAACCGTGCGCGGATAGTTGATTCGCGTTCGACAGGGATTTACTGGTGATTACGAACACTACATGCTTTGCTAAAACGCCCATCAAAATAAAACATTTAACCCATCGGCATCACGGACAACACGGACCGACCTTTGACCGAGAACTTCCGCTGAATCCGATGCGAGTGAGTGAGTGAGTGAGCGAATGAGTGAGTGAGTGAATGAGTGAATGGGAATGATTGGTCCTTACCGTACCGCACTCGTGTGCATTCGGATGGAAACTGATGAAACATTCTACACCCCCCGGGGGGCAAAAGCCGAACGCCGTACAGTACCGTGCAACCCCGAACAAGGTGCAGGGGTAAAAGTATTGATTTATCCAAGCTTCCGACAAAAAAAAACACGAAGTGAAACAGTATGGGGGAGCCATCGTTTTTTTTTCTTTTGTTTTATTTGTTGCTACTACTTCTTCTATTTCTAGTTGTTGTACCTGTGTTCTTTTTTCTTGCCGTTTTTTTTTTTTGCCACTGTTGGCACTTTTGCTATACTATTGCGATGCGATGCACGTTTCGAACGAATGGCAGCAGCGGACTGTGGGAACTGCTTTGTGTGAGGGTTTGGCTTAGAATAGAAGCTTTGCTGAAAACGATAAACGAAAAACAGGGAAAAAAAACACACCGGTTCACCATACTAACCCCCCAAGACCCCTGGATGATGGATCCGGCCGCTGAAAAGCCTTTTCGAGGAAGGGGACGGGGGATTGTTGGGTGCGCAGGCGGGGATTGGGAAGGTATTTGACGTTCCAAGTTAAGGAAAGATATATCCTTCTATAAATACACACGAAAGAACCCATTCCAACAAGGGGTATTCGATCCGGGTGAACGTTTTGCTCGCAGTGTGCGCAAGGTGCCGCTGGAAACCTGGTGTTTTGGTTTGGTTGGCACGCGAAAAACAAAAACCCCCCTATAGGTGGAAAACTCATACAAACAGAGGTCTAAAACCGAAACGCACGCGATTTTGGTTTGTGCAAACGGTTTTTTTGTTTTTGGTACGGGGAAAAAACGTTCGTTCCCATGGCATGGCTGGCATCGATGGTCGGATGGTCGGATGGTCAACCGATTCAACAGGAAGGAAAAGTGAAACACTACCACCAGACAGGAACCGATAAATTGTAGGCGCACAGCCCCTACATTCGTTTGAGGGGAGGGTTCTAGAACTGCGCCCTCCCAGCCCGAGGGGTGTTTATGGTAATGTTGGTTTGGCTGAGGCCTGCTAGCATAAATTAAGCACCAGACAAGGACAGTTTTAGCAAACCCAAGCCAAAAACGGGTGGCTTTCTCGCTCGCCACACCTTGCGCGCCTTATGCGCCGGGCTTTACTTTTCCGGCCTTATGGCCCATTGTGTTGGAGTGCCCTCCCCCCCCTCCCTCTGGAAAGCAACCTTAAATAAATAATGTCAATTTAGTAGTACCATTTGCACGTACGACAACGAAACCGATGGTGGAATCGACACCATCATCATCATCATCATCCGTGGGTATCACCGGGTATTTCCGTGTGTGATAAGCAGTACGCGCTTCAGTACCGGTGGGATATAAATCCGGAGTGATTGTTGATGACAGTCTAGCTAATAATTTATCCCTACCGTCTGCATCTGGCGGTGGAAGCTTTTGTTTCTGTACCTCCCCACCACCCTCTTACTCCTCCCCACCCACTCCCTTACATCCTAATGAAAAGCCACAATGATCGCATCATCTGTACGGAAGCATCGGAAGCGCCTTCTCGCAAACGCGCATTTTGCCTTGCAAACACACCAACGATTGCTGCCTGCGGCTACGGCTGCATTTACACACTTGCCAAGGCATTTTGTTTGTACGGGATAGGGAACCAAACCCGAGCAACTCCAGCATCATGCAGCGAGTGCACCGGGTGAGTGATTATCTTAAGACCCCGGGTCTCCCGTCTTAAGGTTTTGAGGTTTTGCATAATCAACGCTGATTACCTTGAAACTCTTGGCTCTCGAAAAACTTTCGGCAAAACCAAATCGCAAGCATTGTTTGTCTTTTGCCTCTTCAAAACTATAACTCCCCGGAGAGGGCTTGCAACGAGTTGGGCAAGCAGGTGAACGGGGTGAGGGAGGGGTGGGAAGTTTGTGAAATTGCAAACTTTGTGCAAATAGTGCAAACCCGTTAAGAACGGAAGCAGAACGGTTCAACACCAAACCACCAAACACAAACACGTTTTTCGGGCGTTCGTTTACAGTGAAAATGGCTCACTTTGGGGCACCGAAAAATTTGACCCATTCCGAAACCCATCCGCTTGATTTGATTAAAACGAAATTATGATAATGGGTAAACGATAGTCCGTTCGTTCGTTCGTGCGATTTGATTTTCCACAAGCCAGGGAAAATCGCTTCTCCGGAAAAGGGGATGTGCAGATTCAACTCCGCACTCTCCAATCTCTTGTTTTGGTCATTACTGCCGAAAAAACCGGGGAAACCCATTAGTCGAATGCCCTTGGTTTGCTTTATTGCCTTTTTCCACACACACACACGAGCAACAAGCTCACAAGGATCATTAGAACGACGCCCGGTATGGTGCGAGATGATCCGATGAACGGTCAGAATGAACAGCGAAACAGCGAAAAAAAAGGGTTCGCTCTTTTGCATTTTTCATCTCCATCTCACGGGGAAACGCACGTGAGTGAGGTTATGATTATGTTTTGCCCCGAGCGCGCCACAGTTGATGTCGTTAGCGGGCAGAACGAATTCCGCATTAAACGCACCTTTTCCAGTGCTTAAAGTTAAATGATTTGCAGACAGAAAGGTGGGTTCCGTAAAGGTGAAACAGGAAGGTGAAGCAAAATGAATGCAATTTAAATGGAAAGCGACACACTCGTTTGATGATGTTTGCGAGATTGTTGCTGCTCTTTCTTTTAATTAATGCCAGGCAATGCAGATGAACTAAGTTAGTGGAACTTTAGTGGAGAAAAGGTTAACAGTGATAACACATTTACATTGTAATGATATAAAACTATAAAGCAATCAAAACATTCTTTTTTCCTTGCTTTTAATAACCAAATGCACACGGTGACGCAAAGTACAGCGCAACTATTCGTTCCTTGGAAGTGGTCCTCGTACGGGACGAACTGTCATCCGCACACCGGCACTAATTAACGATAGTTGTTGAGTTCTTACTTACATGGTAGCACTATTACCGGTGCCTAATACCGACACTTACGCGAGTCACACAGCAAACAAATCTCTATCGCCGTAGTCACCATTGCAGGGAATTTTTACGTGCAAAGCACGGCATGCACTACTTACGAACTACTGCTTAAAACTTAAAGCAATTACTACTAGCGTTAGCGAACTTAAGGGAAGGAACAACACACAGGTGTGTGTTGTGTTGGTGTGAATGGAAGGTGTACTTTGTGCATAATTTCCAACCAGCAGTGCAAACATAGTTTCTACTAGGAAAATCTATTCCCCTGCACGTGTAATGCATGTGCTGCATCGGTTACCGTCTGCTTTTGCGTCTGACGATGATGCTGATGTAGTAAAAATCGAGAAACACTTCCACAAACATCGGTTCCAGCTGAATACTTCCGCAGGGTTGCACAAACACTTACAATGAATTCTGGTTTTTTTTAAGTGTGAAATTATAACAAACAAATAAAAACAGTGTTTTACTATTTATAGCAAGCGTGGCAAACGTCTGGCCGGTTTACATTCGACGCTCGAAAGTTCGAAGTACTAATTATCGCAGGGAATTAGGCTCACTAAACGAACCGTGCGTAAGGGATGGTAGTGTGCTTTATCATAATGGGGGAAAAGAAATATCCCGTTCAATGCAAATCACCGGTGGCGGGAGGAAAGTCTTTTCCTAATTACAGGGTTTTCCTGTTCAAGTGGTAAAGTTGGAGCCAAATAGCGATTTTTGTTTTATGTTGAACTAGAATGCGAGAAAGTTGATCTGGAATTCTAAACACTTTTTTAAAAACTTTTGCCTACAAAGAACATTTTTTATAATACGTTTCAGTGTTTCATTCGAGAAAGTTTACATCGGATTTGATTCTTGCTCGCATAAATTCTAGAAATTAAGAAATAATTCATATTCTAATGCAACTTGAAAAATATGACTCCATCTTTAAAGCATCAAACCAGCGAACCCTGCACTGGACGGTAAAAGCAGCAGAAAGTACAAATGGCGCTGAAAGCAGCCCGTTACAGAAGACCGGAAGAAAGTGAAAGAAATGCCAGCAGGATGATAATGGAAATTAATGTAGTTGAATGCTGCTGCATAAATAAAGGAGCTGCCGCCGCCACCTTGCACTGTGGCGATCTTGAGAGCAAATAGTAAGAAGCGCTCGGAAAGGAACTTTTTTAAGCGATGGCGAACACTGTGCGAACGTCTCGGATGGAAGGCAAACACGAAAGTTGCACAAGAAAAGAAGAAATCTAATTCATTAACGTTTTAAATTGGGTTTGCATTGCAGTGTTGAAGGGAAATAAGAAATTAAAACAGAAGAAAAAAAACTCGCCACTTGGGCGAGTATTAGATGCTAAAAATGTAAGTAAAACAAATTTACAAAACAAAAACGAGCGCTACAAAGTGTTTGTGTGCTTTAGGGATTGGGCCAGCATACATGTGTACAAGTCAGTCATGCAAAACGCTAAGCAAAACGATATCAAATACGAAGCACATGCACCATACGCACAGCAGAAAAGGGAAGCAGCAAAAGGCACTCCAAACAAAGCAGTTTTCTTGAGCAGATTCCTGAAGGCTGGCAAACAACTATGCAAACCGCTACACACTTCTCGGCTACTAACACTTACCAAGTCCTCGCATGGAATAGACCATGGCGGTCGGGGGGAAGGGACAGATGGGTGGTGGGCTGTCGGAGGCTGGCAGCACGTGGTACGCGTTGGTGGTGGCCATACCGACGCCGCTCGTGCTGCCCTCCGAGTCCGAGTGTGAGTTCGTGTCGAGGCGCATGTACGTGGCCACTTTCGATTGAATTTCGATTGGAAGCTGCAACAGAAAGGAACAGCACAACCGATCGTAAGGGTTTTTGTTGCAGGCATGATTTTTCACTTCACAGTGTACCAAAAAGTTGTATCTTCGCGTTGGACACCTTTGAAGTGACGAAGGTTTTATTCTTCTCCCAAAAAAAAAAAAGGATCATGCAACTTACCGAGGAAAGTTTGGGCGATACGAAGCTGTCCGGCTTACACTGTAGCAATTGTATCGCAACACTGATGTCGGTCTTGTAGCGATCCTGCAAAATAGAAAACCAAACACAGACAAACAGGCGTTAGCGACACAGTTGGTGGCACAGCGAACAAAATAAAATTCTCCACACCAGCGCCGGTATCATTCCGGCTAAAGTGCCAAACCATCAGAGACACACTCTCCGGGCTCAGTCAACCGCAAGGCAACCATTTCCGGGATGCTGCCGTTGTGGACATACCACACGATGGCGTGTGTAACATTTTGTTTCGTGGAGCAAAGTTGGCAAAAGATTGATTCGTTTCTCGTCTCGTGCACTTCCTGGTCCATCTTTCTCGCGACGCGATTTCACGTTCGTGACCTCGGTTTGCGATCGTTAATGTCGAGTCCTTTGCCCTTTTCTCTCGTTCCGTTTGCAACCATCGTCCGGGAAAGGGAATTCCATTATCTCTTTGTTGGGGCGTTTTACTTTTTTTTCGTTGCTTTACAAAGTCGTCTAAGAGTTCGATCGATTGCATGCTGCAATGAGGCGATGAACTGAGGGAACGAAGTTTTGACAGTTAAGAGATTAAAAAAAAACACGCGACGCCGGCTGGTGCAGATGGTGGGAGTCGTGTTTTTTTGGTTGTACATTTTAATTATGCATCATCTTTTCGATTCAATTTCAATAAGGGGAAAAAATCAATTATCAGCAGGCTCTCACTTTCCAAGAATTTCCAAGAACTGGCTCTCATTTTCCAAGGATTTTATTTTTTGGTAGTTAAAAAGATATCTTTTCACTCTCATTATTCCTTACTTCTTGTGTCACTAGTCACTTTTGGCGCAAATTGAGTGTTTTTTTAAACACTATATAAAAAGTGTTTTTTAATGATAAAACTGTAATAAATTATAAAATGTACCAACACTTTTATAAGAACTAGATGCAAAATTTAATAATATCCAAATTACGCTTAGGTTTTCCTTAACTAAAAATCGATGTGCTAAATAAAGATGGATTATCAAAAACAATTTAGAAATAAGTTGACCCACTGGACATGACTTCCCACAGGACGGGACACGGTGTAGTGGTTATTAATAAATAATTTCAATTAAATTTTGTAATCAATCAACCCAATTGCCTTTCGCATGATGTGTGCTAAACAACGTCAAGCAGCACAACCCTTGGCACAACGGGCCACAACCGTCCCACATACCCGATTCAATATCTGCTCCACTGCACAATGCACAAATGTTATCCGCACACGTACACTCCCTCCCCTCTTTCTCTCTCTTTCTCGAGAGAGGGATGTATTTATGTATTTTTCCTCCCTTATTTTTTCCACCCCTAATGCCACACATTGAGCGAATGGTGCCTCAAGAAATGGCTTCAAACACTCCGAGCAATGAAAGGACAACTAACGAAAAAAGAAATCCTATCATGCATCCAGCAAAATCCATACATCTCCAGCAACACTCCAGCACACATCCAGCAGTACGCTACCATTCACGAACGGTACAATGTTTGCCACTCGCGAAACTTACACTTCTGCCATCACAATGATGGAAGAAGATTAATGGAAAAAAATATTTCGTCCCACACCGTCAGCCAGGCGACCAAACGAACGGCAAAGGAAGCTGCCAGTCCTGCCCCTTGGACGACGAAGAATTCTCTCTTTTTTTATGGTTGCCTGCTATGCTCGATGTGCTCTGGGAACTGGGAAGCATGAAAGGAAAAATTTAATTATGTACACACAGTGCTGTTATGGCGGCAAGCACCAGGAACGCCAGAATTCGCGAGTGGAGTAAGCGCACTGACAAAGAAGTATTGCATTACAGTACATTACGCGTTTTTTGGTGGCATAAATGATGGGCTTCCTGAGTGGAGTATCTATGGCAAATCATATCGCTGCAGTGCGAAAGTCCATTTGAAAACCCAAATATTAAAGCCATAGAAGCAGTTGTTTGTTTCTGCGGGAAAAGCTTATTTGTAAGATTTATCACTCTCGCGTGTATGCAAATACTATTGCTATGGCAACCAGGAATCTTCACCAGATCTGTCTCCATCTTAACGACCACGAATGTGTCCAAATCTTCCATGTGTTAGATACCTTTTTGCGGAATAAAATACATTGCATACCTTCAGGCGNACAAAGTGTTTGTGTGCTTTAGGGATTGGGCCAGCATACATGTGTACAAGTCAGTCATGCAAAACGCTAAGCAAAACGATATCAAATACGAAGCACATGCACCATACGCACAGCAGAAAAGGGAAGCAGCAAAAGGCACTCCAAACAAAGCAGTTTTCTTGAGCAGATTCCTGAAGGCTGGCAAACAACTATGCAAACCGCTACACACTTCTCGGCTACTAACACTTACCAAGTCCTCGCATGGAATAGACCATGGCGGTCGGGGGGAAGGGACAGATGGGTGGTGGGCTGTCGGAGGCTGGCAGCACGTGGTACGCGTTGGTGGTGGCCATACCGACGCCGCTCGTGCTGCCCTCCGAGTCCGAGTGTGAGTTCGTGTCGAGGCGCATGTACGTGGCCACTTTCGATTGAATTTCGATTGGAAGCTGCAACAGAAAGGAACAGCACAACCGATCGTAAGGGTTTTTGTTGCAGGTATGATTTTTCACTCCACAGTGTACCAAAAAGTTGTATCTTCGCGTTGGACACCTTTGAAGTGACGAAGGTTTTATTCTTCTCCCAAAAAAAAGGATCATGCAACTTACCGAGGAAAGTTTGGGCGATACGAAACTGTCCGGCTTACACTGTAGCAATTGTATCGCAACACTGATGTCGGTCTTGTAGCGATCCTGCAAAATAGAAAACCAAACACAGACAAACAGGCGTTAGCGACACAGTTGGTAGTACAGCGAACAAAATAAAATTCTCCACACCAGCGCCGGTATCATTCCGGCTAAAGTGCCAAACCATCGGAGACACACTCTTCGGGCTCAGTCAACCGCAAGGCAACCATTTCCGGGATGCTGCCGTTGTGGACATGCCACACGATGGCGTGAGTAACATTTTGTTTCGTGGGGCAAAGTTGGCAAAAGATTGATTCGTTTCTCGTCTCGTGCCCTTCCTGGTCCATCTTTCTCGCGACGCGTTTCACGTTCGTGACCTCGGTTTGCGATCGTTAATGTCGAGTCCTTTGCCCTTTTCTCTCGTTCCGTTTGCAACCATCGTCCGGGAAAGGGAATTCCATTATCTCTTTGTTGGGGCGTTTTACTTTTTTTTTCGTTGCTTTACAAAATCGTCTAAGAGTTCGATCGATTGCATGCTGCAATGAGGCGATGAACTGAGGGAACGAAGTTTTGACAGTTAAGAGATTAAAAAAAAACACGCGACGCCGGCTGATGTGGATGGTGGGAGTTGTGTTTTTTTTGGTTGTACATTTTAATTATGCATCATCTTTCCGATTCAATTTCAATAAGGGAAAAAAATCAATTACCAACAGGCTCTCACTTTCCAAGAATTTCCAAGAACTGGCTCTCTCATTTTCCAAGGATTTTATTTTTTGGTAATTAAAAAGATATCTTTTCACTCTCATTATTCCATACTTCTTGTGTCACTAGTCACTTTTGGCGCAAATTGAGTATTTTTTATGGATCGTTCATTGAAAAGATGTACAGAAAATACTTGTTAATGATAAAACTGTAATAAATTATAAAATGTACCAACACTTTTCCAAGAATTAGGTGCAAAATCAAATAATATCAAAATTACGCTTAGCTTTACCCTAACTAAAACTCGATGTGCTAAATAAAGATGGATTATCAAAAACAATTTAGAAATAAGTTGACCCACTGGACATGATTTCCCACAGGACGGGACACGGTGTAGTGATTATTAATAAATAATTTCAATTAAATTTTGTAATCAATCAACCCAATTGCCTTTCGCATGATGTGTGCTAAACAACGTCAAGCAGCACAACCCTTGGCACAACGGGCCACAACCGTCCCACATACCCGATTCAATATCTGCTCCACTGCACAATGCACAAATGTTATCCGCACACGTACACTCCCTACCCCTCTCTCTCTCTTTCTCGAGAGAGGGATGTATTTATGTATTTTTTCTCCCTTATTTTTTCCACCCCTAATGCCACACATTGAGCGAATGGTGCCGCAAGAAATGGCTTCAAACCCTCCGAGCAATGAAAGGACAACCAACGAAAAAAGAAATCCTATCATGCATCCAGCAAAATCCATACATCTCCAGCAACACTCCAGCACACATCCAGCAGTACGCTACCATACACGAACGGTACAATGTTTGCCACTCGCGAAACTTACACTTCTGCCATCACAATGATGGAAGAAGATTAATGGAAAAAAATATTTCGTCCCACACCGTCAGCCAGGCGACCAAACGAACGGCAAAGGAAGCTGCCAGTCCTGCCCCTTGGACGACGAAGAATTCTCTCTTTTTTTATGGTTGCCTGCTTTGCTCGGTGTGTTCTGGGAACTGGGAAGCATGAAAGGAAAAATTTAATTATGTACACACAGTGCTGTTATGGCGGCAAGCACCAGGAACGCCAGAATTCGCGAGTGGAGTAAGCGCACTGACAAAGAAGTATTGCATTACAGTACATTACGCGTTTTTTGGTGGCATAAATGATGGGCTTCCTGAGTGGAGTATCTATGGCAAATCATATCGCTGCAGTGCGAAAGTCCATTTGAAAACGCAAATATTAAAGCCATTACAAGCAGTTGTTTGTTTCTGCGGGAAAAGCTTATTTGTAAGATTTATCACTCTCGCGTGTATGCAAATACTATTGCTATGGCAACCAGGAATCTTCACCAGATCTGTCTCCATCTTAACGACCACGAATGTGTCCAAATCTTCCATGTGTTAGATACCTTTTTGCGGAATAAAATACATTGCATACCTTCAGGCGGATTTACCCATGATTGGATGTCTCAGAGAGTTGTTGAGGCGAAAGAAATACGCTGACACCGAAAGAAATTGTTTTGTTCACAAATGTTCGCCTTCGCTAAATCTGTAGGAGAAAAATATTCTCTCTATTTACTTAGATAAAGACATAAAACGCATTTATTAAATGTTTATTCATACTAAAGGCATCGAGAAAAAGGTCAAATTTATTTTAATTCACTCTATTGAATTTCTTCGGGTTTCAAAATCCTAAACACACTTTAAAGAACGCGTGTTGTTTCATTTTACTAATTCTACGAAAAAATCTTCTCACTTCCTTCCCGACCAACAGATTGTGTCCACTTAGGAACAGTCAACGGTTAATTACGGCAGCGTTGAATAGCTGCCCTCACTTCACAGCGGCTACATTACACCCAGTAATGGACTGTAAAGCGAATGATTGAGGATAGAAAGTGTCTGTAATAAATGACAAAAAGAAACACACATACAGCGCACACAAATATAAACCCCAGCTAATCTCTGCTCT
>CM032178.1:10155989-10224585 GCA_018908115.1 Anopheles rivulorum
GTTTAGTGGCCAAGCCGAAATAATCGTACCCCGCTATCAAGATGTCCGCGACGCGCTGGATACATTGCAACATTTGCTTTCATCTGTTGTCGAGAAAGGAGCGCAAGTTTTACCATCTGTCTTGCCGTCATGTGCTTTGTAAGCAATGCATGGCCAAAACGAGTAGGTAGCGCCACGACGATACACGCTTTTGTGCATCTGCTGATATGGTTCATTCTTATACACTTCCTGCTTGTTTGATATAACAGATCGAGGTACGATATGTCCGGTGTGCGAAAAACCATTGGAGCGCTTCACCGAACTCAGTAATCAGGTAAGAAAGTAACCCAAATGGTAAACGGACGTTCCTTAACTTACACGTTAACACAATTTCAATTTCAGATGGACCGCAAAGAAAAGATGTTCTACGATTCCGGTTCGCTTAAGGTGCTTAGCGTTGCCTATCAAAGTGTCGTCTTTCAGCACAAGCAACGAGAGAACATGATCAGAGGAATTCTGCGCTGTGTATGTATCATTACAAAGCAGGACAACAACAAAGCTGTTTAATTACCTAACACATATTCCCCTTTGTGTGTCCTTTTGCCTACCACGCTAGCGCAACGCTGTGATGAAGATGAAGGACATGGAAGATACACTGCGACAGAAAATTGTGGAAACGCAACGACGGTACGAAAAGTTTCGTACTTACCGTCGGAATCTGCAGGAAACGCTGCGACAAATGTCCCCGCGATACGGAAATGTTCCGTTGATGGGCCCTAGCGGACGTGCTGCTGCTGCCCGGTCGCTAACAAATCACCCGTCAGCACTGTCTAATCGCGATAGCGATTCGTCCAGTCGCCGATACGATCAAAGGCGGCCAACTTCGACGATATCCTCGAACGTTGATAGCTTTAATACACCATGCCTCACGAATCGACCATCACCATCAGATTTGGATTGTAATTTTACACGACAACACGCAACGATGGTAAGTGAGCATAAGGCACAAACTGTAAACCATCGTTATATGTCCCTCTTTTTATGATCCGTTTCCGTAGATGCACTCACAACGCAGTAACATCGGACACCCCGTGGAAGTGGGAGGCAAAATCGGTGGAACCGGTCTCGATGCGTTTGCGGATGATTCAGGCATTTCTGGCATGCAGACACCTTCGTCTAGCTTTAGTTTTGGTGGCAGCTCTAGAATCGCTGGACAACGGCAGCAATATCTCACTCCATCAACGCCAGCAAGATATCATACCGCGGGTGTGCCTTATCTGCACGATCAAATGTTGTCCTCCATCAAACCACGGCATTGTTAAAAACAAAGAAGGTTCATACATACAAACCGGGTTTGCTGCATGTTCGTATTTTGTACATAGTCTTAAACATTCACTGTTAAGCGGGTTAGCGTCCGATGTCGGAATTTTGTTATGTACCGTGAGCATAGGGTTCATGTGGAACGGAAAAAATTGGATTGGACTTTCTGCTATCTCCTGATTCAATTACCGCTGGGTTTCGTTGCATCTTTTACTGTTTTTCATTTACATTACAAGTCGAGCGCATTAACCATTTGAATAAACCGATCTGTTTGCAAGATCCTCAATGAAATTCACCTAACAAATATATAATTAAATGCGACAATACTTTGAACATCGGAACAGAATATTTGTATGAAACGTCTACTAAAGAGGAAATTTACACAACTTATCATCTAAAATAAGAAAGCCAACTAGGACCGATAGTAACATACCTGTCCTTCATCCCATTAATCTTCATGCCACGTTCGAATACACGCCCGTTCGGACACAAATCAAACTCGATAGCTGTTGTGTTGGTGCTTGGTTGTTTTACATCGCTTTCATTATCCGGTTTTTTGTTTCTTTTTTTAAATCACATCGCGCTTCACATCGTTTACAGCAGTCCATCGTTTCCGCATCTCTAATTGTAATTATAATATGCTTTCTTAATTCTTTCTCTTCTCCATTTACCCATCAACTTTCGCCGTTTGCCATACGCTGTTTCGCCTGAGTCTGAGCTACTAGAATTTTATTGTTGGAAAGATATAACAGAAACGCCGGTTTCTATGTGGTAAGATATTATTTAACAATCCTAACCTCCCTCGCTCTCTCTCTTTCTCTCTCTCTCTCTCTCTCTCTCTCTCTAGACTGCTGGCAGCCGTTCCAATATGATGATCATGTATTGTATTTCTTCTTGTTGCTTGCATCTTGCGGCACAACTTGTCTCGCTGCAAAACTTAAACAAAATAAGGACAACAAACGGTGGTTTGTGTAGTAAACAAAATGAACGTATTCCGTAGGTAATTCCTTTTCTGCTGCACACTAATTTATCTAGCAGTTCTTCAGTTAGAATGGATTAAGCTAAATTAAACAGGCGATATAACGCCCACACCACCGCCCACACACACACACACACGCACACACTAACGCGCGTGTTTTGGGTGCGCTGGGGTGCAGTAATAGTAGTGCAGCAAGAGGACAGAAGCACAGCAAATTAACAAAACCTAACCTCTCTGTGCGACGCGCGTGCAATCCTACCAAACTAATTTTTCCAAATCGAATGGGCGCACCCGCGTTTGTGCACGTGTGTTGGGCAAATGTGGTGTGGGTTTTGCTTCGTTTTCCTATCGGTGGTCAATCGGGGACGCGAGGAAGAATTGTTTTCTATATTCATTAAAAAAGAAAAACAACTCAATAATCGCTTTTACACCAGACCCTTTCGTAACGGGGAAGTAATGATAGTAATATAGTAATGGGTAGTAGTATTAACAATCGCCTAAAAAAAATCTCGCTTTTCCGGGCGCCCGAGTGCAGTACACGCTTGGCAACTAAAATGTTCATAGCTGCTGCTCGGGAGGATCACGAGAAGGACGAGGGGGTGGTGGTTAGTGCGAGCTCCCGTTACATGATCATCAGAAGTTACTTCTTGCCTTTGGAGCGTCGCCGGAAGAAGTTATCCCTCATCTTGGGCGTGTTGTTGCTGCTGCTGCTGCTGTTGCCGCCAGTAGTTCCTGTTGCGCTTGGGTCGGATCCTTTCTTCGGCACAGCACTATCGCTAGCTGTGGGCGGCGAAGGAAGCGCCGCCGGTGCGGTTTCACCATTTACAAGATCCGACACGTCGTCCGTGCTGTCGGACGATGGCACGACTTGGCTGCTGCTGCTACTGGTGGTGCTCGTCATCGTAACATTCTGCGATGGAATGGTGGTAGCCAGGGCAGCCGCCGTTGCCACCGATGGCGTCGAGACGGCGGAGGACGTTTCCATCTCGGAACAGTAGGCCGCATCGTCGTCGGTCGACATGGAAGACGTCGGTTGCTCGATCGCTTCCTCACCACAATCATCGTCCTCTTCCTCGTGTGGCCTTTCCGCGTTTTGCTCGTTTGCTACATCGACACCACGCTCGGACGTTCCGGCAACAAGCTGTACCTCCTCCACCTCTTCATCCTTCATCTCGTGGTGTTGCTCCTTGGGTTTTGGTTTATGGAGACGAGCATCTTCGGAGTACTGATGATCGTCGAGCGTAAGGGAGGACATGGCCGAACCGAAGTAACCGCTCGTCACCTCCGCATACGACAGATGCGACGATACGGATGATTCGGCCAGCGAACCGATCGATGGGGATGAAGCCTCCTGATGCGATTCACTTTCGCCCGAAGTCATCATCATTGTGCTGGCGTTAGAAGCGTCCGATCCACCACCAACACCACCACCAGCTGCCAATTCTTCCTCAAGGCTCTGGTACCCGTCTACGTGACCCCGCACGTCACAATCCTTATCGGTGCGTAGCTTCTGTAGCGTCGGTTCGACCAGGGTATCGTTTGCAAATTTGGCTGTGGAGAAGAAAACAAGCGATATTACAATGATGCGCTATGTATGGGAGCAAGGAATTGGCAATGTTTTCCGACAGGCAAACAATACGTACGATGGGGGGCAATGATTTCCTTGAGGCACTTGGCGACTTGTATTCTAACGTTCGGCACCGCGTCGTCGGCCAATTTGAGTACATTGTTGAACACATGTTTGCGGAAGATTTTTACTTCGACACGATCAGTCTCGAGCTGAATGGATACAAAATAAAAAACAGATTAAATGTTAAGCATTTCGTGTTTTGTTCGCCACTTCCGGTGCTAGTTTGTCGGAATTTACCATTTTTCCAGCCGCTATCACATACGTCTGACGACGACGCCAGTTGCTATATAAGGCAAAGTGCTTATTGAAGAAGTCAAACACCTTGTCGTTTTGCTGGAACTCGTGGCTGCATTCGACGAACTGTAAAAGAGAAAGAAAACCACCATAAAAATGCATCCTGCACGTCCCGCTTGAGCATGTTCTAACGTACCGCATCGATGCCAGCCTTACGGACACTGTCATACTTGTCCAGCATGAGGCGCATCGCCAGACCAGTCAGGAAGAGCAGACAGTTCTCCTTGCGAATCGCAGTGTGCATGCGGGCCAGTTCTACAATCTGCTGGCCAGCCAGCTCCCGGAAGCGCCAGTTCATCATGTTGAGTGGCGGCTGCAAACACATGCCAAGATGGTTCATCAGCGTTTCGTGTTCGCATGCATCGATCACCCGCAGGAACTCGGCCAGTGTGCGCACCACCTCGTACTTGATATCGTCCGCATCGAGCAGAAACTCCGTGTACGACGGTACCAGATCGCGCGTTGCCTGTTCCCGCCCGATGATCAGCGCTATCTTGCTGATCGACGCGGCCATCGTGCGTCGTACCGAATCCTGTATGTCGGCGCACAGGTCAAAGAAGTAGCGGTTCAAAATTGGCCAAAATTTGTCACCGAACGTGAGCACCACGGCGGGGAAATTGTACGCACAGTCCTGGCACAGCTCCTTGTTTACGTTTTTCATGTGCAGAAAGTCCTCGAGCAGATTCCACTCCACTTCTTCGTTCTCCCAGCGGATGAGCGTCTTCAGCTGTTCAGCGGCACGGATCCGTTCTACCGTGGTCATCGTTGGTGTTACTGTGCTGCTGCTACTGCCGGCACCACCGGACGTCCCCGGAGCATTACCACTGCCAGCACCGTTGTTGCTGTTTCCTGCCACCGTAGTGCCGCCCGCCTGTCCTGTGGTTCCGGATTGCGTTTGTGATTGGGACGGTAGTAGATCCTCGTACAGGTAGATCAGTTTGTTGTTCTCGGTCTCGTTGTTATTGATGCTGCCGTAGCTGGAGTCACTATCGTTTTGGTTCTCGTTGTCCTCCACAACCATGGCGGCCGAAGACGAGCCCGTATCACCAGCCGTAGGTGACACACTGCTGCTGCTAGTGCTACTGTCACCGCTGGTGCCCTGCTGTAACAGGTTATTATTTCTGCTATCTTCTGCTGCCAATCCAACTGCAACGGCTGCTGCTGCTGCTGCTGGTACTGGTGGCGTTCCAGATTTTCCCTCCACACTAGCACGCTCATTCACCGCGTGAATGTTATTGTTATTGCTCGCATCCGATACCTCCTTTTCCTCCTCTTCGCCCGTCGCTGTTTCCTCTTTGTCGATGAACTCCAAATCCAGCGCGAGGCCCGGACTGATGTACCAGAACTGATGCGAATTGAAGCATTCGTCGATCGCATTTTCGTCTTCCTCGCCTGCCTCCATAATAAAGTCCAGCCCTCCCGCTTCATCTCCTCCCCCGTCCGCCTGCTGATGCTTTGGGTTATCGCTGTCATAGATCACACCACTGCCACCATCGCCCCCCTCCACGTCCGCTCCGGCCAAGCTAAGATCCGGCAGATGGTGCAGATGGTTGGCACCGTAGTTGTCGTCCTCCGAGTCCCAGTGGCCATGGTTGTCGAAGGCATCGCTACCACCGCCCTTATCGCCACCATCGCTTCCCGATGGGTTGGCGAACGCGTGCTCAAAGTTGTTCTTGAGCGGCGAACAGTAGCGGATGAAGCGATTAAGCGGATTCTTCTCGTCGTAGCTCTGGTTGGCGCGATACAATGGTGACGGTGTCGGTGACGTGGATGCGATCGACGAGCTGGACGAAAGCGACTTGTGACGCACGTAGTAAAAGTCAGCTATCTTCGATATACCACCACCGCCATCGTCCGAAGTNCCTTATCGCCACCATCGCTTCCCGATGGGTTGGCGAACGCGTGCTCAAAGTTGTTCTTGAGCGGCGAACAGTAGCGGATGAAGCGATTAAGCGGATTCTTCTCGTCGTAGCTCTGGTTGGCGCGATACAATGGTGACGGTGTCGGTGACGTGGATGCGATCGACGAGCTGGACGAAAGCGACTTGTGACGCACGTAGTAAAAGTCAGCTATCTTCGATATACCACCACCGCCATCGTCCGAAGTCGAGCCGGTCGACTGACGCTGGGACAGATGCTCCTCGACGAACACTAGCGACGCGAGGTACGCCTCCACGTTGATTCGATCCTCGGACCGCGGCGAAGACGCCTTCCAGGACGATGGGCCATCATCGTCGGCCGATTTCACCAGCGACAGCAGCGCATGCCGCTGGATCGATTCTTTGAACCGCTGCTCGTAAGACTCGTAGTTCTTCAACAGCACGCTCGCAGCCGGCTGCTGACTGCCGTGAGCAAGTTGTCTCGCATTCCCCATCAGCTCCGTGAATGCTTCATCGGCCGCATTCGTTATCGACAGCTCCAGGCTGCCATTGTACGCAAGCCCTAGTATCTGCAGCTGCGCGAACGTTGCCAAAAACCGACCCAAATTCTGAGTTGAGATGGAAAATGTGACAAAACAAGAAAAGAAAACTGGGTATCAAACGAACGTTCTCGTGTCGCTGTTGGGTGGGGATTGGATGTTGCGTTACCTTTAGTGCCGCCTTGATCACCCACAGACTTGTGTCGAACATGAACTTCTTGTATGCCGGCACCAGCACCTTGCGACGTTTTTCCAGCGTGCAAAGCAATGCGATGAAGGGCATCACCTCCGCACAGGCCTTGCGCACGGTCCAAATTTCATCCTCGCACAGTTTCATGAATATTGGCAGCTGCAAAAATAACCAATTGGCGAATTGAGTTGAACTCTCGAACTTTCCACACTCCCACATCCCAATCGAAATGGACCGGACCCGCCCCCGCAGCCAAAGTCTTTATTTAGCATTTTTTTTTTGTGCTGCTTACCAAACTTTTTTCGAACACTTCGTTGCCTAGAACTTCGCACATCACGGGAAAGGCGGTGGCACACTCCTTGCGGACGAAGTTGATCTTGCAGGTACACATTTTTACGAAGCGACTGTACAGAAGCTCGTGCGTCTTGGCGCTTCCCACCAGCGGTGCAATCTTTACCATCAGCTGTGTACGTGAAGGAGGAGAAGATCGACATGCAGCCATGCAGCGGGACCAATCGTTTGTTGATTCAATAGGCCGTGGGTTCCGAAGTAAATTAAACGATATGAAAAGAGAGGTAAACAAAGGTAAAGAAGAAAAACAAAATTAGAAAATTGATATAATCGATAAAACTTTAGCGTGGAGAATAAATAAGCATTGAAATAGACGACGAGGCGGTGTTGTTGTAACCTTACTTTTGAGATTTTTAACCCATATATTTAAGCACTGTCGATCGAACAATTCACTAACACAGCTCACTACTTCGGCGTGGCGTAACTTCCAGCCCAGAAGTGCACCGGAACCGACACACGGTTGTATTGCCACACGGCCTAGCTCATCAAAGCTGGCTGTGATATGAGATATCATATCGAAAGTGCACCATTTCACAGCCACTTTGTGAGACAGGACATGCTTGTACGTTCAGGACGGACAATGCTGCTTACTAGTCACTTGCACAGTTTAAACGGGTTTAATCACTCCCGACACGTCACGTCACTCCACGCACTTGCCGTATGTACGTTACCGTGACGCTCTTCAAAGCTGGCTGTGATATGCGAATAGGATATATACCCCGGAAGGACGCATTTCACAACCACTTTGAGAGCGACACAGTAACAAATGCTCTTTTTGCGCACGGTCGATGATCCGCGCCATGATCGCTTACGCTCGCAGTCAAACTCGTCAAAATGGCTGTGATATGAACATTGCTCAAATCAACACAGCACAACCATTTTTACGACCTGACCACGAGCAAACTATCCACCAGCTTCCAGCTGTTCCAAGGGACATTCCAACAAACACTTAAAACATGACGCTTGTCTCCCGCCTCACAGTTGATAGATACTGGTCGTCCCTTTGGTGTTGTTAATAAGATTATTTCATTATTTACTTAATTTATCCATACTGGGGAGCTTATAATTTAGTGAAATCATACGATACGATTTTTACTTTAAACATTTTTACATAAAATTTATTTGTTCTGCCATCCATCGGTACCCAATCGGTAAAACGTACCTAATTAATTGGAATTTATTTTTTATGGTGTGCGAAAACAACAAAGGGTAAAAACATATTTAAAACTAATACAAATCAAAAGTGAATCGAACAAAAATTTGACCTTTCTGCCGTAGGGGGGAAGGGGGGAGGGGAGGGGAAAACTTTAAAGCATCTATACTCCGAAAAAAACACCGAACCACGTGTACTATTATTTTATGCATTGGGGTGAGACGACCCGAGGACCAGATGTGTTTCAGCACCCGACCGAGCTCATCAAAATGGCTGTGATATGATAGTGAATAGCGGAAAACAAGTCCGGTTTATTTGGTGATAAACACATAGCCACAACCAATTGATGAGCCCAGTCCGTTGTGTGTGGTTTTTCGATACGAGCTTCATTTTTTTTTTGCGATTCGACTATTTGGCGGTTTTTACCTATCAGCAATGTGCCTAATCCATTTCCTTTCTATACACTCTATCGCTCACTATCAATAGTTCCGCTGGTTTTTTTTAAATCTAGCATTCAAAATATAATTTAGATATGATACAGATAAACATTAGGCACTTCTTAGCGGTGGCTGCGCTGAATTATTTTTATTTTCCCTCCCAAGACACGTTCAAGCAAAACTTATCCTAAAATCTAGCTAAACTCAATATCTAAATGCGTAATATTACGCTTTAAGCAAAACCAAAATTTGAGGAGGCAGTACCATTAGCGAAGAACATTTTTGATTCAATCCCAACAATATCTCGTGATCGAAAATGTATCAAAAAACAAATGGACTTAATTCGGAAGAAATTGGAAAAAAATTAACATAAAAAAAATTTAAATAACATTAATAAGATCGCAGCAAGATCGACTAGGATCGCGCAGTGCGAGTGTGAACCCACGGCAGGGTTCGATGAAGATCGGCAGGTGACGCGTTGCTCATCAAAGCTGGCTGTGATAGCAACTATCAGAGCAAGCTACAACAACCAGGTTTGATGACAACGCACTGCACCTGGACGCTGATGGTTCTCGTTGTAATGCGGACATTTCAATGTGTGGTAATGATACGTAAAACTTAGTAAATAAAGCATTTTACATTACTCACGATCAAATGTGATCAATCGTAAAAACAAACTTAAATAAATAGATAGGAAATCGAAAAAAGGAAACCGTTGTAATAACCTTATTCAACTTTAAAACTGAGAATGCAAAACTTTCATTAATTTACCAGTAAAGACTTGAAAGGAAACCTTATAGCAAATTTCATTATGATTAAAACAAACTTTTTTATATGTATATTAAACACAACAATAAGTTAGAAGTTATATGAAACGAACAAAAGCAGCACAAATTCATGAACACCACAAATCGATTGTTAAGATGAGTATCAAGTGTGAAGCACAAAAGGGACAAAACTAAATATAAAACACAAGCCAACACACCACAGCACACACTAGAACCGAAAGCAGGCTTATTGCGTCATGTCCTTACAGACACAAGGCGGGACGTCAGTGTATGTTGAGGATGGGAAGGATATGCATATCCCTGTGCGGAAGGTGCTTACACGTTAAAGATGGCTGCCACTTTAATCGCCGCCATTATTATACTCTATTGTATCTATCAACATGAAAGACAAGGTAGTGAGATCTACCAGTACTAAAGCCACTATCTCACTACCCATGTCTTTCTTGCAGACAAAATACAGCACAAAAGAAACTAACTCCAATTCCACCACCACCAGAGTAAATAGTAGTAATAGTAGTAATAAACACACAGGCACACACACACACACACATACACCCACACATTAAACAAGCAAAATCCAACGCAAAACCAACACCACTAGTAAAGTACGGGTCGTCACACACGCTTTAGTATGCTTCTTACTTAAGTCAGCGAAAGCAAACTCCACAAAAACCGTTGCTGCGGCGTTTGTAGACGAATAACACTGTTGTTTAACTACGTTGTCCAACACCACACACCATTAAATGAAGATCAAAAGCTCCTTACGCTTAGCGCTTAATATTAATTACTATCGCTGCAAAAATGTACTATTACATTTCTAACTACGAATTGCTAAACTAACCCCCAGCTCAGTCGCTACTGAAGCCATTACATTTACGCTAATGTTTAGTTTATTTTCTTGATAAATGTTTGTGCCCAATCGCTTGGTGACATTGATATTCTAGAGAAATAATATTACCATCCATCATCACAATATGCTTGCTTAGTAATAGTTTTGAATAAGACATCTCTTTTAAAAGCATTACACAAAAACTCCCCATTTTAGCACGTGTTCCAACGTTCAGCACCTCCAAAAAGGCAAGCGCAGGGAGAGGAAGTCTGTTTGCTGCGTGCTGCAGATAACGAACAGCAGCAGCACACATGTGAATGGGGCGGCTCTAAGGCACTCTAAGAAAACGCTCCACAAAGAGGCGCGCCTCTTGACGCTTTGGTACCGCTAGATGAGCATTGCCAGACCGGCTTCTCAATATGTGTGTCTTCAGTCACGTGTTCATAATACTACTGCTAAGCGGTAATCCTTTTTCCACGAAAGTCAGTGAACTATTACACACCATATCTTTTCCTGGTGGCACCGATTGGACCCACCTGGTTGGAAATGATTTCCTATTCAAGGTGTTAATATTAGGCAGGGCCGTCTGCCGAATGATATCGCATACGGAAAGATATAGTAGTGGTACCATAGCCTAACTCCTCACAAAAGTCTATAGAAAAATTATATTCCATTACACTAACCTATACTCGATAATGAAGAAACCCCGGCACAACGAAAAACTTTGATTCACTTGACGACACTCGTAGCTTCAACACTGTTTTTTTCTTCTTCACTTTACACTGATAGTGCCTTTCCGATAGACTAATAACTCGATAGTGGCCTTTTTGTTAGCAGCACAGGTAGTACAACAACACGGTGCGCCATCGTCGTTGGCGGATAGATTATTGAAGGGAAGAAATTAAAGTAGCGAAGCAGATGCCATATACTTACATGGATATAGTTGGTGCACATGTCCATGAACAGCTCGTTGATCGGTTTGCTGACCAGCTCTTCGACGATGTTCAGCTTAAGCGTGGTCTCCCGGTCTAGGTAGCCTTTCTCAATCAGATACGTCAGTGATTCGAATGACGAAGCACGAACCTACAAACAGAAACAGAACGGATCCTAATTAATATCTTATGACATATAGGATTCTTTAAATTGAATCAACTGTTTCCTGTGACTCTCTCTCTCTCTCTCTCACACTCTCTCTCCCCACAGCAAACTACTAAAAGGCACGTTTGAACAATCTAAATCATCCTAACATAATTCATCACCTGAAGCAGTATTGCCGCCTCTCAAAGGTGCTTCACACATTCGCTAAACGCCAGCAAGGCAAGCAAGCACAGTTCTGTCGTTTGTAACAATCATTATAACATGCTCATGGCGTACAAGTGGGCAACAACAGTTGAAGATGACTTCTATGCCTCTTCGTGCATAAAAGTTGCACACCATTTCATGCTGGAAGCCGCCGCCGGTCACAGCACAGCAACAAGTAGTAAAATCACGGGCCAAGACAAGTTCGGGCTAACCGAACGCGGAAGTTTCTCGGTGCAGGGAAGAAATCCATATATAAAAACACACGGGCCCAACCAAGCAAAATTGTTAACATTATGTAACGCAAATGTGAACGGTAAGCTGCCCGGTAACAAGAGGTTTTGCACAGGGCGGTATATGATTATAGCTAGGTGAAAGCGAGATCCTGCGTGTGTGTTCTCGTCTCCACAGCGAATCGCTTCTTGGTTTCACTTTCTTTCTCTCGCCCATGGACTATGAATGTGTTAGGGCTGTATGCGTGCCGCTGAAGAAACCATATGCCATTCTGCGAAACAGGATTCAACGCTCAGGTCCTCCGGGTTGGCATGTAAATGGGGCGTGAATGAACTACTCGACTCCCCCCCGCCGAAAAGCCACACGGAAATGCAATGATGTTTTTCGCGATAGGTTTGGCGATTTGACTTCCTGTGGTTACATTCGGGGTTTGTTTGTTGTTATTGAGCGTGAAAATACCGATTTTGAGTTACTTTTGCTTGATGCTACCCTTTCGTGCAGATGACGGGGGGAGAAATGAAGCATTCAGTGCAGAACAGAGGAGAAAAGTCACTAAAAACAAATGGAACTTTATTGGATACGTATTGGTTTTAGGAGTACTTTTTCTCATTTGCTTCTATTGTTTTCGTATTGGTTTTACTTACAATCGGCTCGTCTGTTAGGTAACGGACGATGATCTGCAGTATCTTCTCCAGGAACGCTTTGCTGAATATGCTTTGCAGGTCCTGGTCTCGATCGAACCAGCTAGCACAGTACTTCTGCAGCCAGCAGGCCAAGTATAGTCGTACGGAGTCATCTGCAAGAAAGAAATAAACGTAAAGGTTAGTTAGTAAAACCATCTCCAACAAACGATCACGTGGAGCTGAACATGAAAATCCCTTTTATAATTATTTAAAGTTTTATATAAATAAAAAAAACAAACCGCAATACATTCTCTAAAGGAATTTGACAAAGTTTAGCTAGTAGCTAGGCACTGGAAACATTGTAAATTTTTCGATTCCATTCCTAATTTTCTAACTGCTAAAAACATTTAACCACGCAGTACTGTAAAGCGAGCATGGCGTTAATGTGGTGGTACTAGAGTTAACTGTTTGCGTTTCATTTCAAATTAATTTGGATACCCCTTCGTGGGTTTACATCCCCCATACGTGTGTGTGTGTGTGCGGTGTGGGATGGTGCACGCAAGGTACTAGCGAATACTGGACTAATTAATTTACCTTTTTCATCGCCACACGCGGAAAGACGATAAAGGACGTTTCGCATTAGCTAGAAATAATATGGGCCACTGTTGTTGTTGTGGTTCTTTTTTTTCGCCCTTTAAAACCCAAAAGTTTGTTCATTTTTGTGGCGCACCAAAAAGTGTTTGCCTTTTGTGGAAAGTTGATCGCGCGCGGCTGGTACACTGCATTGTACTGTCGTTGCCGTTTTGATTGTCCGGTGTGGAAATCATGTACCGTAAACACATTGGATCACAACACATTAAGGATTAAGGGTCACATTTTTCAACCACCATCGAACCTTTCAAAGTTGAACACGTTGCGAAAGGGTGCGGTTCGGAAAGCATAGCAAGAAAGGTGATGCAGAACATGTGAGAGATTTGATAACATTCCTAATTAGGAGTGGTGCCTATTTGTATGATCCTTTACATACATTATCCTCCTTACAGGGATCTCTCTGCATAACTGAAGTGTACCCTCAATTGAAAGATAAGCACAAACCAATATGTTCCATGTTTCAATAAAACTGTATGGGAGGTTTAGGCAAAGTTTGGGGCTAATGTTTGACCAAAGTATCCATGAAAACTATTACCAAATCATGGAGAGAGACATTACTTTTGGGATGATTTTAACCCAAAGTTACCCCCATCTTCGAACCACCTACACCCCTCCACATCATTTGAATGAAAGGAATAAAAATAAGAACTATTTATTGATCCGAAACTATTCCTTTGAAGTGGTTCTGGGGAAGTTGTGGCTAATGTGTGCTCCGCTTCACCAAAAGATCCATTCACAATAGTGATCGAATCGAAGGCGTAGTAATGGTTGGGAACTGAAGGGCTCTTATGCTTTAAACTAATGTCACAACCTGATATACCATAACACAGTTACACATTTATGCGCATGAAACGAAGGTTTACACAAACAACTCCAATGTTGTTTCGAAACAATTATCACCAGAAGTAGAAAATGTTGGATAGTATCTTGTCACGATCGTGTTTTCGGAATACTGTGCAGTATTTAACCATAAGAATTGCACACATTGGATAGGGCGTTGGTAGCAATAGTTCAACAAGCAACAACAAAATGCAGACACACTTCAAGACGTTGATGATGCTAACTCCTTTCCGTTCGTACTTTTTATCATGCAGAGCAATCATGATACGCTGTGTTGCAAACACTGCGCTCTCTTTCTCACCTTCTGTTGCATTCAGAAGAAAGAGAGAGATAGAGAGAGAGAGAGATAGAGAGAGAGAGAGAGAGAGAGAAAGAGAGAGAGAGAGCAGTACGAAAAGAGAAAGAATACACATCGCTGGACACTACACCCTAAATTGAGGTTATGTCATGTACATTTTTGACAGCAGCGACAGCAGGAATGTGTCCTGACAGTTATGCGAACGACTAATGTCTCTAGTCGTCACGGAAAAGCGGGTGGTACGAAATAAAACCAAATCACTTGTACAGTTTTAATTGAAACAGCCGCATCCTTTCTGGATGGAAATGTTCCACAAACTTGGTTACCTTGCTCGGTGAGTCTGTCCGACACAGCGACATATGTGTAAGGGTTATGGGGCAGAAACTGTCACACTAATCACAACTTTCCAATATATCCTTAACGTTCGCTGCTCTTCTTTGAACGAAAGCTTTCCAGTAATGTTGCCGATATATTGCACACCAGAAACACGCCAAATCACCCGTATGATAACGTGGAGCCTTGCTGCTTTTGATAAAACCTGTACTCCCGTGCAACATCAACAACATACACTGGCGGCGGTGGGCACACATA
The DNA here is from genome assembly GCA_018908115.1 of Anopheles rivulorum. Classification (NCBI taxonomy): domain Eukaryota; kingdom Metazoa; phylum Arthropoda; class Insecta; order Diptera; family Culicidae; genus Anopheles; species Anopheles rivulorum. Next base: position 10,170,894 of record CM032178.1, read on the forward strand.
CTGGGCGCTGGCTCATCTTATCACTGCCGTAATACATCACTTTTCCTCGGCACAGGGTTCTGCTGCTGTACCGTACACAGCCAGCAGCAATCGCAGCAGTCGCAGCATTTCGCCACCGAAGAACTGGACATGCCGATGCTGCACCGTCGACTACCGTTTTCGAGGGGGCCAGAGAGAGAGAAAGAGAGAAAGAAAGAGAGTAGCTCGTAACACCACCACACGTGTGCGTGCTTACGTGCGCGGGTGTAATGGGAAGCAAAAGTGTGTCTGCTTGCTGTCGGTGTGTGCAGTAGCTCACCGCTTGGATATAGCAACAGCACTACTAAGCGAAGGAATGGAAGCTCCCGTGAGCGCATGTAGGGTGATTATTATGCCACCATGAAGCATGGTCCGGATGGCTTTTGGTAGTGGTGGGGGAACTGGCACACACCAACTGCCCAACGTGCACACGCACACACACGCCCCCACCAATTTACCACCCAAAACACGCACACCCGCAGCACACGGGACTGCACGATGATCTTCACTCCACCGTGAAGAATGGGTCGGAAAATATGCTCAGCATCCTTGTTCGTCCCCCATTCGGGCTGGGCTTTTGGGTAAGAGCGATGTGAGAGATTGCGCGCGACGAATGAGCAAATGTTGGTAACTAACACACACACACATATATAGAAGAAGGATGTGCGGGTGGATTGTTGGACGATTAGTATCGTACAACGTTTGCATGCAACACAACCATTAAAACACACCATTACGGTACGGTATCCTTTCGCTCTCAAACATTTCGACACTCTCGGCACACCAACACTACTCTACCGATGCGATGAATGCCGAACATAAGGATTCCGCCATCGCTGATAAGAGATAACACACAATGTACGGTACACGGCAATGGGATGGTTTGTATAGTGGATTACTACTACTACTACTACTACTACTACCAGTGCCGAGACCCATTACTACTGTACACAACACCTGTCCCTACGCGATCCTGCGCGTGCCTGACACCCGGGGAGAAGGGTGGGTGGGTTGTGCATACACTGAAGGGAGTTGTGGCAAAGTCGTACGATAAGAGTAATTGCTCATCTTAAGGACGTTTTGGCCTGCCCATTATCATTGAATCTTGTTCTGAATGAAGTGAGAGTGGCTAGCGAGCGCGTGCCAGAGGCGCTACATTCGGCAAGAGCGCAGCATTATATACTTGATACCGTCAGGGCACGAAATACATGCTCCCTTTTTTCTTTGGCGTAAATTAATGTTCTACTCTACTCTTCTGTTCTACAAGAGTCTTATTATTTTACCCCAAATCGTGATCTCTCATTCAATTTTGACGTGCACGTCAATGGAACGAAAAAAAAGAAACCCGTAAAATCTTGCCCAAAGAAGACATTTTTTGGATAAAGTTTAGGTAAAGGTGAAACAAAATTTCCATGCAGTGTAAAAAGTTCAACAGCTGCCTCGTCTATTCGCTCGGTACACGTTGAAATGGAGGATCTTTTCTCTTCCATAAAATGAGAGAAATGAAAAGGCGAACCTGAATATAGGCACGTACACCACACGTTGGCAGGCGCTTTTCTAATGTCCAGCCAAATGGAACAATTTTTATAAAATATACATACAGAAAATTAGTATTAAAAATGTGCGTTTAATATAACTTGACCGAAATGTGTAGAAAATGCTACCTGGTAATATAACGACAAACAAACTAATTTACGTCTCTTTAGGAGTCGAAGAAGGAAAGCGCATGAAAATCTTGTATTCCCTGAGGATGAACAGATTTCCATCCACCCACACACATATACATAACATCCTTTGCCACGAGGGAGCTTTTTCTCGCTCGTGTTTTAAGAATTTCTCTCGTGAAATTCGCAATGAAGGGTACCGCGCACGCAACCAATAAATGTCTCTCTGTTTTTGTTTTCTCCCAACTGACGGAGGGTTCTGCGAAAAGGATGTACTTGTTGTGAGATGCTGAGCAGCAGGCGGGGTGCGCTTGCCGAGAGATTGACATTTAACTATGGCGACGACATTGTTCCCGAAGGAAAAACGTTGTTCACAGTTTTCTCTTTCTTTTTCTCTCTTTTTTTCTCTCTCAATTTGAGAGATCGAAGAAATAAAATGGGAACGAAGCCGTTTTTTTTGCCGTCCACAATCTCCAAAGATGTGTCCATTTTTTTGGGAGCTATTTCTCGTACTTCATTCACAAATACACGCACAACCGCTACGGTATGTGTGTTGTCCATGCGCTTGTGTTGAAGTGAGTCTTCTGTGTGCTAAGGAAGTGACACTACACCACTAAGAACTAGCGCGTATCTTACGAGTCGAGTTTTTGATGGATTGTGTTACGTAAACGGTCAGATCTAGATGGCAGGTGGCAGATCCATATTGGCACTATAGTCAGTAAAAAAAAACCTGGTGAACCTGATAGTCAATGGATGAGTAAAATAAGAATCATCAAAATTAAAAAAATATAAACTAGCAAAGACAGCCTTTATATTCCAATAAAATACTATTCAAACGCTATAAAATGAATAAAATTTAGTAAAAATGTAAGTACAGGTAAATATTCTTTCCCTTCCAACATTCCGCCTTCTAATGGAGCATAGCAATATTGCAAGAGTTGTATTTCTCTCTATCGCTTTCCCTTGAGAACCGCTGGAGGAAAGCAGTAACCAAGGATGCTGCAAACGACCCGAACGACATTCTCCCAACAGTTTCTCCCTCAGTTTACAAACCATCGTTCTACGCTTGAGTAGTGTAGCGTAGTGGCGGCGTAATACTGTCTCTCTCACTCACTCTTTCTCGTTCTTCGCCAAACGCCAAAGTACATACACACATACATGCAATAGGCTGGGATGAAAAGGGCGCGCCTGATTTTTGGCCAGGCCAGAGAGGACGACGACACAACACAGCGGATTTCGGGTGAAAGTATTTCAATTTGGCAAATCAACGACCGTGGGGCGTGGGATATATAGCAGAACACACCGGTACCAATTTGCACTACATCATCGTAATAATTATTGGAACATTTATTTGATCCCGTTTTGGCAAACACGCGCGCACACACACGCACGCATCGACAGGCAGATACAAAACCGTGTACAAATACCAGCATACAACGTGGTGTGTACGTATACACAATACCTGTAAAAGCGCTGGGTGGAGCTGTTCTGCGTAAAGATTTGAAGAAAAGAAGAAAAAATCTGTACAAAAATGCTCTACACTGCAATATTATTCACAATAAAGTACTAAAACCTTACTTCGTTTCGCGAACATCGTGGTAGTAGTTTCAAAACAATGTGCTATTTTTCATCACCGCACCAGGCGTCTCCATCGCACCACGTAAGCACCGCGTAATACTAAAATTCTTTCGAATTACTCGCTCATTTCACGCGGAAAAGAAAATCCTCGTGCACTTAAATGTTTTCCTTTCCCTATGCCGTTCCGAAGGACGAACTGTATTGTGCGATGTAATTGTGCTGCGGAAACGGAACGGAACGAATTGGTGAGGAATAAATCCTTCCTGAGAGGATGCGAGGTGCCATTGTTTTATGACTCAACCAATGCTATATATGGTGCAGCAGGCAGGAAACATAGCTAAAGTAACATCGGAAAATGGGGCATTGTTTTGAAATAAGATCACATAGTTTAAAGATCGGAAATCTTTTTTAAAAAAATCGCGAATTTGTTTCTATAATATAAAAGGAAAGGAGATATTAAATCCCTTTTTTGTTGACGTTTGCTTTAAAATACACTTGTAAAGACATTTAACAAAACTATTTCTTTATAGGGAAAATGAAACACAGTAAAGGTTAAGGTGAATCTATTACAATCCCATCCCTTCACCCCTACAGATATCTTAAGGTTTCAATCGTACAAAACCCCTAAGCGGTAACCGGTTCCTTCCTCTGGCTGCTAGAAATTCTTCCACCCCCCCCCCCCCCCACCCCCCCTGGGCGTGGGTGATGTATGAATTAAAAGCGTGTACATCGGGAAATCGACACACCACGTGTGTGTGTGTGTTCATATTTCTACAATCGTCTCACATTACCTGTACAAACCCCATTGAACATATGGAACGAAGAGACAACAAAAAGGATGTGTCCGATCCCGCGTGTGGCGGTATCGATCCTGGGGAGGGGATCCGGTTTTTGCATACGCTTCACACTATGTGCTTATGTGGGAAGGGGGAGGAGGAGGTAGACGACATAACGCGGGGGTATGTATATATGTATATTAGGTACGGTACGCGCTATCATGTATGTACAACGGAAAATACCCCCCCGTAGGAAACACATTGACAACCCACCGTGTGTCGAGGTGTCCGATGTCATTGCGACGGAAAGAGGGAGCCAACTGGAGCGGTGGAGAATGCACGCGAAAGGGTGGAAAACGGGTGGACAACGTTCATTTCATTCATCCTCTCTCGGCATTCATTCATTTGTTCGTCTATTGATTTGTGTGGGATGGTGGGCGAAGCATGGGGAGGGGGGCTCGGGATGTTTCCCACTCTCGGCACACTCATCATTCTTCCCCATTTCTGCCGGTCTTGGTGGCTCATTTGTTTGTACCGTGTACCGGTACTGATCCCCACCATCGGTTGTGTCCTATTAAAGACAATACAAACATTCCATATGCTCGTATCGATCCCGATTGTGCTCAAAGGAACCATCATCATCTGCTCTCCGCCGCCGCACCGGTCATTGATATGATTGATACAGCATGAGAGACTAGCATTGTTTCGCATCATATGCCAACCGTTCAAACGATAAAGGTAAGCGGAAATTGATTTAAAAAAAAATCAAATACATTTCATAGTAAAGCAACAGAAAATAATTTCTAAATTTAAATTGCAACTCAACGTTCCTAAACAAAACTTGCTAAATTGCAATGCAAACTAAGACATACATCCTCCCCCCCAAATCCATGGTTTAATTTATAATTGATTATACCCAACCCCACATTAGCTGGCCAAACCTGGCGTGCGCATGCTGACCAAGAAAGAACACGGAAGGAAGCCAAACTGGGCATAGATGTCGTCCGGTCCGTACGTCGCTTTCGCAGAAGGTAGCAAACGACACTAATGACCAATTGCTATTTGCTCACATTCCCACCGGGGAATCTATCCGGGAGGACAAGGAACTCACTGTCCGGCAGCAGTCTGCACTATTTCCGTCCCCGTTGGACATTTCTTTCCATTACTCCATGGTCCAGAGGGTTGCTTTCTTCTACCACACAGCTGTACCTAGCATATGGACACATACTGTACACATAAGACTGCGATATAGAGGTTTCTCTATTTTCCCCCATTCTTTGCTTAGGACCACACCAAGCGGCAAGAGTTTGTTTGTCATTGCTTCTTTAACATTAGTACCACACTGTCTGGTGGATATTTGCAATCAGGTTTGGAGTCCACCTTCCGGTAGTCAACGTACCAGCGAAAGAAGCTCGGCTTTTAAAACGTCGCGGGCGGTAGGTGTCACAAGCAATTAGATCACCGTTGCGGCCAACATCGCAACATAAATAAAAAAAAACACGATCATTTTGTCCATTCGCCGAGACACCGGATGTTACCACTCTCTCGTGTCTGCGACCAAGTTGTGAAGTGTGTGTGTCTCTCACTCACTTGCTAGCTAGCTTAAAACGGAAGTGCCCGGAAGTGGCCGTTATGGGTGGGGGTGGGGGGGGGAAGGTAAGGGAGAAGAGAAGAATGGGGGTGTATAGGCCGGTGTGTGCAATTGTGCATGCAGAAGGCAAATCTAATCGCAGTAATGGTTCACCGGCATATTTGCTAGGGCAATGCCGCGGAGAAGCAATGTTTGGTCCAAAGTATGTGTGAAGATGATAGCGTTTTAGCTGCTTTTATTCTTTCTTTCTTTCGTTTTTTTTTGGTGCACTACCCACACTTTCGAACTGAACCACTGTACGCCTTGTTGTGCTGGTTCGGTTGTATTCGCGTGGACAAATAATTTCACTTAACGAACACACGCACAGCGACTTTCTGCAGAGCAAAACCAAAATAAAAAAAAAACAAATGTCCAGACCCCTAATGACAAACACTCCTCCCCTCCCCCTCCCCCCTTCTGCTTTACTCGGCGACATTCGTTTTCGGACATCGAACCTAAAAACGCGGACAGGCGGACGGGTGTGTGTGTGTGTGTCTGTGGTTGGTTCCTCTGTCATCCGCTTGTCCCTGGGTATGTGGACAGAAAGCATAAAAGGTTTAATATATATATATAAAAAACACACAACAAGATCCACCGGACATGGTACTTCCGCCTAAATTGCGCACATACACATACGTGTGCGCTACACACCACACACTTTCGCCCTCCACTATCCGGGACCGATTACGGTGTCGGAAGTGCGATAGAAACACATCGGGAAACGCACGCTATCTCTCTTAAGCGCCCACCATTCGCACACACTTTAACGTGCGCTTGAACGCTACAGAACGGAGCGATTCTGTGTTGGTGGTGGAGACAGACGACGTATCGACTCGATTGTGGTCGAAACTCACCGGAAGTTAGATGATTGACAGTTTGGGTTTGCAGAAACGAGAAGGAGAAAGGGAGGGAGGGGGGGGGGAGGGAAGAAGACACATGTGTGTTTCCTTTTTTTTTCCTACGGTTGCGAGAACCTCTTCTGTTTAGAGTGACACAATACCAACAAAAAAAAGGATTGCACATCCGTGACACATCCATCCACCTTCACTTTCGAATACGTTACCCAAATCCGTGGGAGAGAAGCATTTGTTTGCTGATACGCGGCGATGCGCGATCAAGACATGTTGTTACTGACCTGTAGAAGAAACGGAAAGGAAAAAAACGCATTGGATTAGTGAAATTTTTAATTAATGAAAAAAAAAAACACATGATTGCGGCCACGGAAGGAAGGAAGTTTTCAATTTATCATCACCGCAGCGCGCAACTGTGCGTCATACACCGACACACGATCGAGTTTGACAGTGTTCAAGTTGGGCGTTGGACGGAAAAAGACATCCCAAAACAGGAGTTTTTGTAATGAGGAATGTTCCCGTGTGTGCGTGGAGCAAACAGGCACACAATATGGAGCCAAAATATGAGAAGTGACAAACGAAATAGCACCAAATAAATTTGTGCCAACCGAAGATGTTTGGTGTTCCTAATTCCTAATAACTTTGTTACGATTCCTTTGGGGACGAAACTTCCTGTAAGGATGGAACCAACAACATAAGCGTAAGGATTTGGAATGAGGGGGGAGGGGGAGGGGGGAAGAGATATTTTTAAACATACTCCCTACCCCGGATACCTCACAATTCTTGGCCTTACGCTACTGCCATTGCTGAACGAGACGACAGAAATTTAATTTATAGATCTCCAGAGCGAACGCAAAAAAAGGGATGAAATCCCATCATCAAAAACCTTTCGCCATCCTGTCGTTTCGCCCAAAAGTAGAAGAATCGCTCCTTTTAGTATCGTGTAGGAATACAGGCACTTTTCGTCCTTACACTTGTCGACAGTGCGTCACAAACGTCGTCGGGACCAAAACACGAACCAAAAATAGGATATCCTCATTTGATAGGATCTACACACTCGGGGCGATAGTACACACATTGAAGAAGAACATTGGATTTTGGGGCGAAAGGGGGGGGGGGGGGGGGGGGGGATGGTGTTTTTTTTCGTGTGGTGATTTGGGGGGGGGTGGGAGGGGAAAACCCGTAGGATTTGGGGGGTAAGGGCTTCGCTGTGTGCGTTTTGTGTACAAAAAAAACAAAACAACAAACCCACAGCCGCGCCGCGCGTGGAGAGGAGGAGGGTTCTGAAGGCGGGGGGGTGAAANGGGGGGGGGGGCTGATGTGCTTTCTTCCTGTTGGAATTTTTGGGTAGGATGAATGGAAGAACTCGTAGCAGTGTAGCAGTAGATGCCTTCCAGGTTTCGATTTGGTTCCAAAATAGAACACAAGACACACACACGAGCGCGCGCGCGCATTGGAGGAGCTGAGTTAATTAAGCGGATGGATGTAAAGCAGCATTACGTGCAGCTATTTGCTACCCTGGGCTGAGAGGAGAGGAGGGATTGTTCCATTATGAGTCGATATTTTTATTGCCCTTTTAAGAATACAACATTTTGTGGTGGTACACATTTTGATTTCGTCATACATGTGTTTGAGAATTTTATGTGGAGCGCGTAGCAAAACTCGCCCCGGTGGAATGAGAGGATCGTGTTTTGTCCCAACATGTCACCAACATTGCATACATTTAGGCTGAAACAACAAATGCACTGTTACAGTGATGTAGAACGAATGTAGTTCTCCGACAACTTGAGAATATTGTTACAGTTCCCGCCCAGAACACACAGCGACATACACCCCATCGTCTTCTTCTTCTTCTTCGTTACAAATCAGACACATCCGACAGAAGAAGCACCAAAAAAAAAAAAACATGGCACAGCAGAAGATTTATCTCACCGTAAAGGGAAAGCCGGGATCGTCCGGGGTGTTTTTGTGTGGCAACTGTCTTAAGAGTTGTTCTGGCACGGCACGAAATAAAAGAGAGGGGGCAGGAAGTGGGGAGACGGGATGGGGGACGGCGACTTGCTGCGTCACTTCCCTGCGTGCGGGGTGGGGTGTTCCGATGATAGAAATATGCTGCAGCATATTTCTTATGCACCCCCTAATGTAGAGCAGCACGCGGTGGTGATGTTGAGAGCGACCATCATTCTGTTTTTAGCCAGGAAAAGATGGATTGCTTCCTTCCGCTCCTTGTGAGTGTGTGTGTGTGTTTGGTCCCACCGTGATCTTGGTTCATATCCCCGGGTGCGCAGTAATTACAAACCAACCACCATTCCAAACCCATCAAAACTCTTCCTTTCTCTCTCGCTCTCTCTTCTTGCTACTCCATCTTTTTGTCCTGAAGTGGTGTCGGGTTGTCGCCGTAAATAACAACAACAATAAAAAAAACCATAAGCCAAGATCTCACCCGATGAGAATTGGAATAGAACAAGAATTGGAAGTTCCTTCCGATGGCTTGGTGAACTTTAACTATCAATTTCTTCCTGACGTTTAAGCGGTGGATCAATATAAAAAGGAAAGCAGCAGATCTGCTTTATCAGAATCTTCCGAATGTTCTAAAGATTTTAAGATCGAATCTTTCGTTCTTGTTGTGATTTCCCATGTTGTGTGATATCGGTTTTTTTTTCTTTCTTGTATCGGGAAAAGCGGGAAAAATGTGTATAACGCATCAAAAGACACACACACAGAAAGAGAACCCGGAGGTGTGTTCCTGAGTATGATGGTGGTGGTGGTGGTGAGTTGGGACAAGATAGAAGAGTCCCCTAGCTATCCGCAGAAGCTTCTTCGGTGCAGACAAGCGCACCGACAGGGCAGCCAAACGGCAAACGGAAAGACAAAAAAGGGAAACAGGCGGCACACACACATACACACACACACATCATATCAAGGGGACCGGATGTTGAAGACATCACACACCACACCACCGCGTTTCCCCCGGGGGAGGTGCGTGCACAAGGGAATGGAAGAAGCAGGCAACGGTGGAATGAAACTAAAAACATATGCGTTGCGTGCGCTGCATGTGTGCTCTTCACTCACCGCCGTCGTTGTCGTTGGGTGCTAAGCCGCGGCTTGCTGGCCCGGGTTCGCTTTCTTTTCCACCGACCGACCGACCGGCCCCTGTCGCTTGTTTTTGCCCAGACAGGAAGTTACGGCCTGGGGAGTCTCAAATTACTCCCTTCGGCAAGCAAGCCGCCCGCCACACACACACACACGGAGGCCGTGTGCGCGCGCGAGCTCATTCTTGATCAAATGCACGATGATCGTGGCCATGGCAAGGCATAGCGATCGAGATCGAGGGAACAGCTTCTCCCTTTCTCTGGGTAAGGAAGAGTGACGAAGTGAGGGGGGAGGGGGTTGGATTTGGCGCAAGAGGGATCAGTCGGTCGAAATGGAAAATAACGTTGCCACCGAAAATAGAACCTCTTTCCTCCCTAGAATGGCTGCCGCCACCATGGGCGCATAGCGCACCGTCGTACCGCGACACCACACCCAAGGGTTTTCCACTTCCTCCTACCTCCACCCTCCCCACCCCACCTTTCGCCCAATTCCTGTCCCGTGTCTCGTGTGTCTGTCACGCGCTGGATGGGGTTTTGTGGGGACAAACACACACACACACACACACACACACACACACAAACATTTCGAATGTGTCTCAGTCTCCCCCCACGAAAGACCCTGCTGGGGGTCGCACATTGTGGCGCATCCTCACAGTCTATTCCCCCCCCCCCCCCACCCCCTCTATCCCGCCCAAAGATACTACTGGGAGTGCATGTCTTCCGAGAAAAAACGAAGCTGAATCGCGTAACATGAGAGAGTCGCGTTCTAGAGGGTTTTTTTTTCACAAACTGTCGTCTATTTTGGAGACAATATTGCTTTCTCTTCGCTTTGCTGCTTTATTTATTTAAAACACCGCTACCACCGCAGTACCGCTACCCTAACTAACACAAGGAACGGAAGGGGAGAAAGTAAGGTGGTAAAGAACGGAACGGAAACAGACAGATTCCGAGACAGCAAAAAGGGGGACACACACAATCTTCTCTCGCTTTTTTGCTCGCTGCTGCAGCATTTGGTTGTTGTGGTGTGTTTTGGAATTTGCCGCTAAGATGCACAATCTCCGTGCAATATTCCTTGGAACGGATCACCCTTTGTCGGATTGATTGAATCTATTTTGAGCGGCAAACATTTACCTCCACCTTAAAGGCGCTTATTTTGCGCTATCTTTTGTGAGTCAATTACCAATTGTTACCAGACTTTATTTTAGAGCGAGAATATTTACAATAATATTTTAAACGAAAGAAAAATTGACACATATTTATGTAAAACATACACTGAAACGAATATCCTCCAATGCGGTTTGCAATTTACACATGCACATTTGTTTTCCTGCATATTCTTGCATGCATTTCGGGCGCCTTTTTGTCCGTTCAATGACCCAAAACAACGCACGGACCACGGACGAAAGGATGCAAGAAAAAGGCATTGGGAAGCAGTAAATGCACCAAGAAGGCCGAGCGTAAATAAGCGTCACTCGAGTCTTCAAAAAAAAAGAGAGAAATAGAGAGAGAAAGAGAAGGAGAGAGGGAAGAGACCACGCACAAACACAAAGTTTCGCGGCAAAGCGGCAAATATGCAGTTGTAACAAAACAAATGCAATTTTGTTTGTGCCCATTACCCCGGCCCTGGACGAGCGGATCGCGAAGAGAGTGTGTGTGTGCTGTGGTTCTTTACATTTTGTTTTACGCCCTTACGACGCCACGAAAACGTGCACAGAAGATGCACAAGGAAGAAAGCAAAACAAACAAAAAACGATTCACCGCAGAATAAACCAAGTGCACGCAACACGGCGCACAAAAACAACAACATGGCGCAAAAATAAATGGCCTTCTGGAATGGTCCGAAAGCAGCGAGAGAATGTGTCTTATCAAATCAAAACAATGCCACGGTTTCGTTGTACGCGGGCTAATTTTGGACCGATGCTTTAAAGTGCAGCCAACGGGCCAAGCATAAACACTGAGGACTTGGCAAACAATAACAAACTAAAGCTGAGCGGAACAGCGTAGCGGCGAGAGTGTGATAAGCGATCGTGTGGTGAGGAAATTCAATGGCTTTGGGACAGACTTGCACAAATTGTCAATCATTGCGCAGGGCACTGACAACAAACGATGAGAATGATGGGAATGATGCAGAAATGGATGCGAACACTTCTTCGACAGGACAAAGATGGCCATAATTATTAAAAGTAAAATGGGGAAGCTTGATTTATAGTCGCCCTTACCTGGATCGGTGGAGATGATGTCAAGCGTGCCCAGAATCTCCTTGTAATCTCGGCACAGTACTTGCGGCGACTGTGTGTTGATGATGTGCTCCAGTACCCGCGGATAGCAATCTCTGCAAATACGAGTTAGAATGAGGGAAAAATGTTTAATAAATAAGTTTCCGTATATTAGAAGATTTATATACTCTTTTATATTGGTTAATTAATGAGCTCTGGAATCAGATCTTGAAGATTTTTGTTTTGTTTGGAAAAATCCTTGGAGAGAAATAAAATTCCCCGAACCCAACAAAAGATCGAATTCTCCCTTCGACAATGGATTGTATTGGCCAAATGGGGAGCGCCCCATTCGACTCCCCTTCCCGGAGTGGATGTAGATATTCAACCTCACCGCAGAGTAAAAATGTGATAAAGTGTTGTGGAGACCACACCGTCGTCGATCGGTGGCGGCTTTAACGAAAACAAAACCAACAAACCCGGCCGCGGATCAGCAAACGATCAGGGAGGTACAGCCCAGGATGGCGATTGCTGTCCACACAAAAAACCAACCAAAGGAGCCGATTCCTGACACACAACCATCACCTCACCGGTCTCGTTCTTCGACGGGCCACGAAAATGGAGGCTTTCGCTCCCACCGAAGGGGTTTTTTGTGTTGTGTTAAATATGCATACAACAACAGATCTAACTGTAAAACGCCGCCACCATCGAAGAGAGCTGATGTGGAATGTGGCAAGTGTTTTATTGGCATACCATCACTTACCCTCTTCGTGAGACCAACTTTTCTCTTTTCCCATATCTCCCACCGCGCACAAGTAGCTTTTCTTCGGCCGTTCCTTTGCTAACCGGACGAGCAATATATGACAATTTGGCATTCCCATCTCACACACACACACACACACACGGGCACACAATCTTTCTTTTCTCTCTTTTCGCAATCCGCTAGTTGGTTGTTGGTTGACTTTCATCACCAAACAACTCCCCAACAAAACCGGGGGCTTGCAGGGGTTTTTTTTGCTTCTGTCCTTCGAAAAGATTCCTCTAACTGCGATTTTATCTATTTCCATGTTCCGTCTGTAACGAACAGTGCAAAATAAAAAAAAAACGCACGCCTGAAGAAGCGAATTCCATCACAGAACAAGGCACCGCAAGTGGCCGTTAGGTGACATAAATACCTTTCCCGGTGGTGTTGCTTGGCCCTCTCAACAGCCCGGTCACAAATACCACCGATTTGCCAACAGGGTTTGCGAATCAATGCATACGCGTTCGTTGAGGAAATTGATTTCTTCTTTACAAAAAAAAAATCCGATATTAAAATAAAATATAAAAATGTAAAAGAAATAATTTGTCGAAAAAAAAATGGCAAAAACATATCAAGAACCATACAAAACACGTAAAAAACATCGAAAAAAAAACCACACACATAACGAAGCACAGCATATAAAAACACAACAAATGATTGAAAAGAATTATGCAAAAGGAAAGGAAAGGCGCGCCACAAAAGGAAAGGATAAAGGAAGAAATGGAAAATGGAAAAGAAACGAAAGCGTGTAGAAAAGATAAATGAAAATATGCTGCAGACGCGCGCGGGGCCAGAAGAAACACAAGATCCACACACACACACACATTCCGATGTAACAAGGGATGAAGCGAGCGCCCCTCCCTCCTCTCCCCCCCCCACCCATAACTCCCTCCGAAAAAAGCAATAAGAGAGGGGCAGGAGAATGGGAGAAATTTCAAAAGATTCAAGAAACTGGAAACACAAGACGAAAATATGAACGAACACTATAAAAAAACTGATTTTTCCTCTTTTGCTCTCTTGTTTTGTTTCTTTCTTTCCTTCCCTTTATATGCCCATAACAGGCATAAAATGAAAAAGGGGTGAAATGGGAGAAAGAGAAGGTTGAAAGGAGGGGGTTTGTGGGCTATAGAGCAGACAGAATGGAACGCGGTGTTACGAGTTTTTTTTTTTTCTCCTTTCTGTTCCTCCTTCATCCTCCTTCACCCCCCCCCCTCCCCTCACCTCTCATCAATCGATTTTTGCCGATCAATTCTTGGCCCTTGCTGTTGCTTTTTGCCGTTTTATTTCGTGTGGCGGGGAAGGAAAATAAGAAGCCCTCCCCCTCCCCTTATGGATGTAAATTCCACACCATCCCACCACCCATCATCATCTTGAGGAGGGGGAGGGGAGAAGGAGATTCTGGTTTTTTGCTCTTTTTCCCCACTCATCCCTCATCCCTTTTCACCCCTTACCCTACACCTGGCCCGACCACCCGATACGAAAACGCGGCGTAAATTGGTTTGTTGTTGTTTGCTGATCGTGCTATCGCCAATGTTCCGCACATTCTGCCTGTAAGCTTTTGTACCGGGGTTCTCGATTTTCTGCGTAACGTTGGGCAGAATGTTGGACGATGCCTGCCTGGAGCTGCTCTCCGGTCAGATGCCGCGCGCGCGTACGATCATCGTTTCGCAGACACACGCGATCATTCGTGGTCGAGTGGACAAGACGTCGGCCCCGCGGAAGGCAAAAAGACAAAAAAAGGTGACAATAAGATTTGGGGATCCACTTGGATCCCGGGGAGTGGAGGAGAACAAGGAAGATATTACTACTTTCTTCCAGGTTTCTCGTTTGTGGAATTGTTTGCGTCCCATTCGGGAGTCCGTCCGTATTTTCCCTCCCCTTTTTTGTTTGTCTGCCGCGTCCTCCCCCCCCCCCCCCCCCCCCCCCCCCCCCCCCCCCCCCCCCCCCCCCCCCCCCCCCACCCCCATCGTGATTCTTTCGCGGCTTTGCGTTCCATACGAACGCACGGTCGGCGTATCGACTACACACACGCCGACCGGCCGGTCTGTGCCCGGGTGGTTCTGGTGTGGTTTGTAGTACCCCACCAACGCGCATTCGCTCCTTCGCTGCTCGGTTCGCTATCGATCAACAGACTGGTTCACTTGTCGGTCATTGACATCCCCCGGCAAGCCAGTTTGCCTGTCTGCTGCTGCTCTCCCGTCGCCTCTTCATCGATCGATTTGTTTGCTTTCCCCCACCCGGCCATTCGGCTACGGTGACTTTGTATGTTGTGGTGTGCAAGAATCCACACAACCACCCCAGCACGGGGGTCCTCCCCTACCCCTTTGGGTAGTGGACTTTGGGAGTGCGATCGACGCACCACACACGAACAACCCGGGCCTGCAACTATGTAAGCACGTGCGTGTATTTAAAATAAAAAAGCGCCCCAATTCGAGATTCCGTATCGAACGCTTAGAAACTTAAGCTTTCGCAAACACGCCGCCTTGAGGGAGCTGTCGTTTTGTTTTCCTCGTACAGATGGAACAATTCATTTCGGAAGAGAACAAACTCCGTTGGCTCCAAATGCCACCCGAAATGGTGAGGCAAGTGTGCGTGATATAGCGGCCTGTTGTTGAGTTTTTGTTTGTTTCGGTATTCCTTTTTCGGGTTGGGAAGCATTCCAGGCATGCAAAACTATCAGCCAAATCTCTCTCTGTCTCTCCTGACACTCATCACCCCCCCTAGCTTCCATTTTCTTTGGAATGTGGTCTTTCGCAAAAAACGGAAGAGGGAGCTAGAAGATCTTCACCTCTCGGCTAATATTTCTCCCCGGGTATGGCTCTTCTTTGGGCATCTTTCTTCCCCCAATCCCCAGATCCCAATCTGACTGCGCGTGTGCAGGAATGTGGCTTTCGCTGAACGGTTTTAGGTTATCGCAAGTCGCACAGACACAGACGCGGTTATGCAGACAACCAGAGCCAAGCCTAGTACTTGCGGACTTCCTTTTTCTTCCACCTGTGGGAATACTTAAAGTGGGAGAAATAATGCAACAGCATTGCCGAACATTTATGCAGATAAAATATTTTTCATTTATTGATAAAAAAAGCACATTTTAGTTTTGCATAACGAAATAAATTTTGTTAAGTCCTTTTTTTATGCAATATATATTCAACAACTCCATGACAGTTGCACAAAAAAATATTCAAAAATGATTTTAAAAAAATTTAATCATAATCTCGCCACATTGGACACCGGCGAACCCTTTATATCTCAGGTAGGTCCGCAATGCGCGGGAAAAACAGTTGCTTCTTCTGTACGCGACCTAGAACCGTGCGGTTGGGATAGGAAAGTCGAACCGGCTCGTAAGTGAATGGTGAATGGAATGGTGAGCGAGACAGCAGGCACAGGAATGTGTGCTGAGCGAAGCAGCGAACAGCAGCAGAGAAAGAGAGAGAGAGAGAGAGAGAGAGAGAGAGAGAGAGAGAAAGAAAGAAAACAAAAAACAAAGCTCAGCCACAGAAACACTTTTAAAGCCACACATTCCAATGCAGGTGTGTGTGTGTGTATGCGCGGGTTGCGCAGGAGGTGATTCCACGCGCCTGCCGAGAGGAAGGGTGGATTGTGGCTTCTTATAGCCCTCGGGTTCTTTCGATAAATTCTCATCCCCCCCCCCTAACTCTCCTGTTGGTATGGAGACAACACCAGACAAGTGGGTCTTGTGGGCATGGTGAGCCGCGAGTACAGTCTCCCCTTAGTGTGTGGAGAGTGCGATGCCCCCAGAAATAAAAAATGCCGTTGACGTGGAAGTTGGCATGCCATGGTATATATAGGGTAGAATACAGTTCTTTTCAGCTCAGAATCGAATGATAAGATTTGTTATTGAAAATATAAATTCAATTTATTATACTAAATTTTTTCAAGCTGAACATCTTGAAAAAGGTCTTAAAAAGGTAATAATTATCGTAATATCAATTAGTATCATATAACCTTTTTACTCCATTTTTGGGAAGAAAATTGCTCCAATCGTTAGTTACACCTGATCACGTCAATAAAGCGTGCGCGCACTGCATCCCCTTTTTTTCGTAGATTATGGGGACAATAATACAACCACAATGCACCAAAAAAAAGGCAAAATAAACAACATTGAACCCAACCACACAACAGCAACAGCAAAAATACCGTTTCTGGGATCTTCACACACAGACACAAACCTCACTTGCGGGCTTGGTTGGGAGGTTCGGTGGGAGCTATGCTCTTTCACTTCAACCCCCCCCCCCCCCCCCCCCCCCCCCCCCCCCCCCCCCCCCCCCCGCCCGCCCTATTCAGCGCACTGCCCCGGGTTGGGGCAATCGTTCTTTCTTTACACTCGCCTTCACAGTCGGTGGGGAAGGGTTCAGTCAGTTCGCCGCCGACGACGACGACGACGACGGCTACAACACACCACACGCTGCACTTTTGTTGACTTTTCCCACGGATATACCTGGACACATCATCGACCAAATCATCATCATCATCATCATCATGGTTGCATACCAGTAGGGAGTGAGAGAAAGAGAGAGAGAAAGAAACAGATAGACAGTGTGGTCACTGGACACGACAAATGAAGGGGATAGAAGGGGAAGCATTCTTCAACCCTGCCCGAGCTCTCTCTCTTTCTCTCTCTCTCTCTCTCTCGTGCCATCCACCCTTGGCGCGTGTGAGTCCAGCACGCCAAACCCAAAAACGGGGTGGAATTCGGTTGACCTCCTTTGGCGCTTTGCGCCAACATGCCAACATTCGACGGGGAGGGACGTTAAGAACTGCAGGGCGGAGAAAAACTGCAGCCGTGCAGATACATATTTAAATGTTTTTAATGTTCTAAACATTTTTTTGTTGTCTTTTTTTCATCATATCGATAATGCGTTGCAACCACTGCAACGATACTGATTGGACGGTTTTTTATGCAGAGAAAACTTACGAAACCACATGCCTCAAATGTTTCTAAGTTGTTTGGGTGTATGACACGAAACACGTACCTGCAAGCAGAAGAGAAAATAAAAGCGGGAATTAGTTAAAAGGTCGAATGAAACGTCAAATTAATTAATTTATTTTCCCTAAAATTTACTGTTCAAAATCAAACAAATTCAATTCACAGTCCAGCAACAGTAGAAAAAAAAATCACAAACACACAGAGGAGAGAGATAGGGAGGCTACTGACGGCAACACAACACACAACAGCAGCAGTACAAGAACGACGCAATAACATAATCAAAAAGAGAACAGCAACGAGCAAAACGAAAGAAGAAAAATAAAACAGTTTGAAAGCGAAGAGAGAAACACAAAATTCAAAAACAAAATTAACAAACAACAAAAACGCGGAGCAAAAAAAACGTTTCGTGTGTCCCCTTTCCTATCCCCACCCCACTCGCACCACAGAAAGGCGGAGAAGAAGTGGAGAGAAACGAAAAACAACATTCACACACCGTCGGCGGCCGCCGTTTCGTGATGATCGCGCGCGCGGCGTGGAATCATTAATGAATGAAACTTTAAATCCATTGATAAAAAAGACCCCGCCACCCCACGTAGCTATCACCCCACTTGTATGTTGTGTTGCTGCATCAACTAACTCCCCAACCCCAATCAGCCCCACACATACATTCATACACACTCACATGCACGTACCGCTCTTTCTCTCTCTCTCTCTTTCTTGCTCGTGTGTCTCGCCCAGCAAACACGCGAGATGAACACCAATAGTACTATAGATTCCTACTACTACTACTACTACTACTACTACTACTACGGCTTGCACCTAGCTAGGGAACGATCGTTCCCTGTCTCTTTTCTTTCTGTTTGCTGTGACTCTATTCGCTGCCTTCGCCTTTCGTCGCCACAAACAAGAAACCCAACAAGGGGTTAAGAGAACGACGACGATGAGGAGGAGGAGGAGGAGGAGGGAAGATGGGGAGGTCGGACGCGCTTCGTTCCTTTCTTCAGGCGCAAGAAATATGCTGTCGCCCGCTGTTTGGCTCAGCCCGAAATAAGAAAGAAATAAAAGAACACACCGACCGCACAACACGACGCGCCTTTTAATTTCTTCCCCACACTGTTCTTCTCACACTGGCGCACACACACACACATACATACGAAGAAAAAAAACGTCCGGCATGATTCTGTTACTTCTGCCACTTTACCGTGTTTCTCGCAACTTTGCTTCACTTTACTTCGTGTTGCGAAAACATAAAACCCTTTCTTTTGGGGAGGGAGAGAACGAGAGATTACACCACATTCCCAGTGCAAAGCTCACCCTCCAAAAAGGGGTTGGACAAACCCGGGTTGGGGGATGATGCATGGGGTGAGATGTAGAGAGGGGGGGAGGGAGGGTGTATGTTACCCTCCAAAAATCTCCTTGTCCCTGTGTGTCTGCATACGAAACCGCCTAAATACGTTCACAAACGCGCATCCAGACACGGCAAAGACGGAATTTGAAAAAAAGAGAAAGAGAGAGAGAGAGAGAGAGAGAGAGAGAGAGAGAGAGAAAGAAAGAGCGACTAAAACAAGAACTTTAACTACCCATGGAACACAGAAAACCGTTGAAATGAATAGAAAAATAAAGGAAAACAAGAACACGGTACCACCGCTAGCTAAAACTGTTTTTCCATCACATTTTTCTCTGTCTGGTGCCAATTCTGTCTGCGAACGTTTGCGTCCGTGTATGTGTGTGTGCATTCTAGGGTTCGGGTTTCAAGGTGCATAAATTTACATAAAATACTCCAATACTGCATATGCAAGCAAAGTGGCTATAGGCTGTAGCGCCACATCCATTCGGCCGTTAAATGTCCCGCGACACACACACACAACACACTGCGCAATCGAACAAACAAAACAAACCAAGCCGGCCAATATGGTGACGATTGACCGATTGACGATCAGAGAATCATCGTTGCGCTTGTTTGCTATAAAATGAAGCCATAAAGGACATTACAAATTATTTAGATAATTATATCTAAAGCAAGCAGCAGTAAGAACTGCAATCGGAATTGGGAAAAAATGGAAAGCACTGAATGAGAAAACTGAAGTTTCGAGCCGTCAGCCGACAGCACAAACAACACGATCACATTTTAAAAGAAAACGTTCAAGAAGCATAGTGGGGATCGTGTGTGTGTGTGTGTGTGTGTGTGGGGGGGGGGGATTTTTTGTGTTATTGTTGCTGGGGAATTCCAGTAAACCGGATATAAGAGTTGAAATCGTTGGACAAAAAAAAACAAGATGATTTTTCAATGCGATTTGCAACACTTTTTCTGGTGATTTTTGTTACTAGCCACAACAAAAACAAAAACATTCGAATGAGTTGCCAATAAATCCGTTGATTCATGAATATCACAACTGGAAGATGGCAATCTTATTTCCAGCTGCATTGGAAACCACAACATAATAATATGCTGCTTCATAGTTTCGGTGTCCCGTGTCCCTTTGCCCATGTGCTTCTGTTCGCCCTAGCCGAAAAATGGCGATTAATGCGAAACCCAAAAACTAGGTCACTGCTGCTCATCACAGCCCCAAAACAGCCGCGAAACAACATATATAGGCGGCACCAAAGGAAGAAAAACAGAATATTATTGCCAAGATGACCAATCGGGGGAAGGGGATGATTGTGGTGGATGAGAGCAATTTTTTTTTTCGTTTTTTGGTTTGTTTGTTTGGTTCTTTCATCCTTCAAATCTAGCGCGCGAGTCATGAATGAATATTTAGAAGAGTGTGTGTTCTCTTTGCTTCTACATCTCTTTCCAACACAGAGCAGATTGTCCGTTAGCATCATAGTAACGGAAACATTTTTTTTACGTTTTTTTTTGTTGTTCTTTTAGTTGGTTAGGTTGTTAGGTGTCATGTAGTCGACCACATGATTCTTCGTGTGAGCTTGTTTGTCTTTCGCTTTCTTTCTAACCACACACACATAAACATGTGAGACCACATTTGTGAAGTGATATTTTTAGTGTTATTTTTTGTGGGAATTTCGAACGGTTTTTTAATGGAATATTTTCACAGTTCAGATCATTTACATCTGAGAAGCAAAAAAAATCGTTGCCGGAAGACACAAGTGCCGGAAAAGACACAATAATACATCATCTTTAGAATGTTCACCGGGCAATAATCGTCATCCAACCTTAAAGCATCGATTAATCAATGGTTCTTTCATTTACTTGATTGTTCTTTTTATTATTAGATAATTTTTAAATTCTTCCTTTAAGTTAATATGTTTCAATAAAGAATAGAACAAAAGAACGCGACTGTCCATATAGTTGTTATTAATTTTTATACGACTAAAATGCTTCTTAACCATTCAAATATCTCTCCTATCTAATGTTGACAACAATGATCGGCCAAAAAACCCAAGCAACGGATTAGAAATGGTCGCATTATTCAAAACAGCACCTTCAGGACGATCTGTCGTCAGTTTGGAACGATTCGTGAATGGTAA
Organism: Anopheles rivulorum; assembly: GCA_018908115.1. Lineage (NCBI taxonomy): Eukaryota > Metazoa > Arthropoda > Insecta > Diptera > Culicidae > Anopheles > Anopheles rivulorum. The sequence goes on from CM032178.1 coordinate 10,191,952, forward strand.
CCAAAACCGAAACCGAGACAGAATGATGGAAGAAGAAAAAAGCATGGAAGGACACGGGTAGAAAGTATGAGAAGAAGAACGAAATAAAACAGGCACAAGAAAAATGTCTTGAGCTGGGGCGTTTCTTTCCCACGCTACTTTCTCCAACGTCATCATCGTCATCGTCATCAACGGTACCCTTTTTTTCTCGCCATCGCCTTTTCGTATGTTGTGTCGTTAACATACTGTGTGAGCGTATGTGTGTGTGTGTGTATTTGTGTTATTCTCAATGATAATTTTTTGATGCGTTTTTCATACTGATTTGATTCATGTCTTCCAAAAATCGTTTCATGTCTTATCGTAACATAAGAACATTATTTAGATTTAGATATATCAATATATTGATATTATGATAAGTTTGTTTAAATCAAGATTAGACATATATGCATTTTTAAATCATTTATTTTTCTAAATTTCAGTGAACATTTAAATAAAATACAAAGTTAGCATGAGGAAATGAAACATCTTTAGAAAAAGTCGCTTCGCACATAAAACGGAGAAATGAGTAAAAGAGAGATCTTATGCTCTCCGTCACTCACGCAACGTTCGCAAAGTAGCTGTGAGATGGAGTGAGCGTGACAACGTTTTGCTGCTCTCTGTCACACGCGACAACACAAAATGGCGGCCGTTTAGACGACTACATACGCACCCATCGCGCGAGGGAGCGCGAGCGAGAGACTTCAAGGAAAGCGAGACAGCGAAGAAACCTTCGTTCTCAGCTGCACACGGGGGGGAGCGCGCGCGTCTACTATGTATTGCGAATTCTTACGTTTTCCAAAAAGGATGAAGAAAGCTCGCGGACCCCCGGGTGAGGACGCGCGCACTTTGCCGTAAAGCGAAATAGTCTCACACAGCACCGAACACATCGTTCGCTATATGTCTATGCGTACAGGCGTGCGCGCGCGTGTGTGTATGTGTGCGGAATATTACAGCGCACCGCTAGGTGGAAAAGAGAACACAAACGCAACGCTCGACCTTCTCTTTCACACACACACCATTTTACACACGCTTCTGATCATCTTGTTCCTTTTCTTGCGATCTTCATTCGCGCTCTGTTTCTTCTACTTTCATTAATTTCGCTCCTTTCGCTTACAAAAATCATGTGCGGAGTTGTGAAGGAAAAGGCTTTCGATGCGTGCTCTTCTAACGTTCGCAGCAGTGCCCCATTACATTTTTTCTAACAAATTTTTCTAACTTTCAAGATAGAGCAAAGAAAATATAAAATTCGACAAAAAAAAAACGACACACACACACGTTAGAAAACGACTAGACCAAGCAGTAAGGAAATATTGAACATAAAATATAGAGCTGTCGTGATGACTTCCGGACGTCGGCGTCCGGGGATGGTCAGAGGAAAGCGAGACGTGCGTTTATTTTCTGGAGAAATTATTACTATATGTCAAAGGTTTAGTGATATTCCCCCAAAGTGATCGACACTGGCAAAACGTGTCAAAATGTTAGGTTAAACTTCACGTAAGTGGATAATAAAGGTTTATTAGAAATTTTCGAACTAACTTCTTTATTTAAACGACACTTCAGAATACATAATAAAGCAGTTCGCATGTACTTGACACTAATTCTTAGTTCAATGTTATGCAATAAATAGTTTTACTCCTGAATGTAGAGACTTGTTTGGTAAGCGTAAGAACTCATTTCATTCTTAGAGAACAAAATTTGTTATTGTTTTTGTTACCAGAATAAAAAAAACCGCGCGCTATTTGGGCGAGTGAAATTCTTTTCCATTTCATGTTATTCTACCGCGCCGTTCGAGAAAGCTAAACTCCATTCATACTACACGCGCGCTTGTTCATCATTCCTTGCGCTACCTTTTGGAACACAAAATCATTCCATGCTTTTTAAATCATTCTTCTATAGAGAGGAAAAATAAAACAAATTACAGCAAAACCACAAGAGCGAGAGAGAGAGAAAGTGTTCAACCGATACGGTGTGGCTGGAATGTTGTTACCACTCTCTTTCGTCAGAAATGGTCCATATGCATACCAGCAAGGGAAGTCGGTGCGAAAAGGAAAGAAGCATCGCAACGAAAGTGCTTGAGTAGGAGAGCATACATTCACTTGATCGGGCACATTCGTTTTACTTCACACCACGCGCACGGCAAACACACCACTGTCTCTCACTGTTTTGCTATCTCGCTGCTGCCGCATATATGCTTGTTCTGTGTCTCGTTACACAAATGTATGGATGTGTGTCTGTGTGTGTGAGAGGTTTTTTTTCGACCAAACGAAACAATAACAAGGGACCAGTGTGTGTGTGTGTGTGTGTGTGTGCAACTGAAAGTGGAGCTTATCATGCTGCCCCCCACCAAAAAACACAAGCACCACAGCTCTCCTTTTCTTCTTTCCCACAAACATTCGTTACTACCAGAGGACACACACGATCTTGGTTTAAATTTACTATCAAAAAACGAAACAGGACAACAGCAACATCGTTTCGTTGCATCTCTCGCTCTCGCTCGGTACGACGAGCACGAGCAGTACCCGAATGCGTTTTGTCTGCGCAGCTCTACCGAAATTCAAACCGTTTCTCACACGCGCGCTCTCTCTCTTTCTTTCTCTCGCTCTCCCGCTTTCTCACGCGCTTTATCTCTCTTTCTAGCTACACATGCGAGCGCCGTACAAACAAACAAGAGAACGAAAGAAACCAAACAGGCGGGAAAATGGTTCCTTCATTTTGAATTTCCTTTTCTAGCGTAGCCCTGAGGTGTGTTATGTATGAAACGCAAGAAATTACAGCAAGGTGGCTTCTTTCCCGTATATTTTAGTTCCTTGTCACATTATTAGCTTTACAGGACATCCGCGTTTTTCGCATCGTTGGACACTCACCTTTAATGATTTACGCTCAAAATCGCATCCCGGCATACCAAATCTGGGCTCGGTGCGACAGAGATTCTTTCGCAATCCTCGGGCAGGTCGGGCAGGATTATTCACGTGTTTGCACAGACGTGTGTGTGTGTACGGCAGTGTAAGTTTAAAACCTTCCACACAACCGCGCTAGCGAACACGACGTTAGTGTGTGTGTGTGTGTGAATGTATTTGTAAAAAGCGCACGCGCATCCGCGTAAATACGCACTCGTTTCGTGGAAGTCACATAATTTTCTTTTCTCCAATATGCATCCGGCGGCAGCAAGGTAGACGATTTTTCAACATTAACAACTTTGTTCTGGGCTGGGGATATGGGATGGAACCGCGTCGTTCCGACTTGAGCTCGCTCGCAGTATGCTCAGGACATATGAACACTCACACGCACGCACACACGCGCACAACAGCCCTCTTCACATGGTTGGTTTGCGAGAAATTGTTACGGTATCCTTTTCGGAATCAGAAACCGGCGGAGCACAACACACACGGTGCGATGATAAGCGCTGGATAAGTGGAACCACCGACAATTGGGATACCAGAGGGAGAAGGAGAAGGAGCAGGTCCGGCGTAAAACGCCCTTTCGTTCTTCGCTTCGCTCACCTCCTTTTCTAGCGTGAGCGCGCGGCGCGCGCCTGCTCTCTCACACTCGCGCCTTCCTTCTCACACTCACTCGATCGGTTCGCTGTTTCGACGCGCTCAAGCTCTCCAAGGCCATCATCATCATCATCATCATCAAAGCAAGCAGCAGCAAGCAGCAAAGCAGCCACAAGGGGCGACCGACAGTGGCACACAAATCGGAACAAGCGAAACAAACAGGGAGGACAACAGCGAAACATACAGCAGCTATACGTTCATCTCTATCCTTGGCCGATCTCTCAACAAACGCACGCGTGAATAATACACACCGCTCTCGCCAGCACACACAACCAACCGGTCACACAGACCGCGCGCCGTTACGGCTGAATCCGGAAGTTGGGCGAAAAATTCCATCAGGTTGATGAAGATGATGCTGCGGCGTCGTCGTCTGCAGCACACAACCGCGCGCCGCCTCTGATGGCTGTGTCGTGCCGATTTGTTTGTGTTGGTGATTTTTTTTTTTTTTTTTTATTTCACTTTAGAACGGCCAGGCCGTATATCTTGTTTGTGTTGGTGATGTGTGATACACAACTACAAGCGCTACACTTGGCTTCGCTTGTTCGACTTCGTCCGGGAGCGGGACGGAAGCCGTTGCACGCCGTTCCTTTACGTGACACGGCTTTCACACACACACACACACGCACACACAGGCACGGAGCAAACGCACACACAAATGTGGCGCAACAGAAACGCACACCACTAGCCTCATACGCACACACATCACCTCACTTCACCAGGCACGATCAGCGCTCGTCGTCGGACATTGCCGCTGTATAAATCCACTACCGCTGTGCGCACACATGCTTACAAAAATACGCACACACACACATGTACACGCGCGCGACGTAGAGCCCATGATGGTACAAGGCGGCTTTGGAGAGGCGCACAAGCGCGCCCACGGACGCGGAAGGGCCGCTGTCGTCGCCGTCGCCGCACGTTCAAAGTGAATTCTTCCGCCTTCGGGGCGTGCTTCAACCCGTTCTTGGGAAACCGACCGAAACTTCCAAACACAAACATTGCGCTGCTGCTCGATACCAGCCCGCGGTGCGGTTTCTTCTTGCATCTGTGTTTTCGTAGCATTTTGCCATCATTTCCAGAGAGCAGACCTCTACAACGGAGAGCATGCAACGAAACGTGAACGTGAATGCAAACGCGCGCGCGCGCGCGCGCTTTCTCTCGATGTTGCCCTCTTCGTCGGTTTGTCTCGCTGGTATTAATCCGGCGTGCGAAGCCAACGATGACAATTCATTAGCACTTCATCATCATCATCATCATCGACGTAATCATTATCATCATCACCGTCAGCGGTGGCCGTCGCCGTCGCCGCCGCCACCAAGTGACCGACGGCGGTGGTGCGGTCGTTACGGTGAACCCGAAAATATTGCGTTTCTTCCTCCGTACGGCGATGTCGAGCGCCGTGACGGCGACGCAGCAGCTCATCGCTGTCGGTGGCGGCAACGGTCACAGTGGCCACCATTTTCTTTTGCACCACTGCACGGTTGCTTCCATCACGAAGAACTCGTTGATGGCTTTCCATTTTTGGGCGTCTTTAGCCTTCGCTTTTGGTGTTACTGTTACCAAAAATCTAGTTTGTTCTTCACATTCACAACAAAAAAAAAACAATCCCGCTTTCCACAGCTTTACGGATCGGCCGATCAACACAGCCCACAGAATCGGGGGAAGGATTGTTGCAGCATTGTCACAGTTTAGTTTCTTGCGCACAGTTAATTCGCACAACAGTAACAAACGCACCTTCTTTTTTATCACACCTTTCGCTTTATCACACCTCTGCCCCTTCACTTCCCTTCACATGTGCACAAATAGTAGACCCCTTTCTATCACCAAAGAGCCATGGAAGGTACGGTGGTACCGTCGTGTGTGTTTGCTGTCACTTTCTTTTGCTGGTACCGGTGATGGTGGTGGAGCGCAAGGAGAAGAAAAATTTGCATGCGCAATTATTAATTACAAAAATAACGTTGTGTCCCGCGCCAGCAGACAGGAGAGAGGGACAGCCACACACCAACAATGAAGCAACAACAACAAAAAAAACAACGCAACCCGCACGGGATCGACGTTATGCCACCGTCGCCACTAACGCACTCAGACTAAATGCGAAGGCTGAGTGTTGTGCGGAGTGTTCTGCGCTCTGGCCCATCATCATCATGGATCGTTCAACCCGGAGCCGACGGTTGTACGAGGAATTTCGCTGAAAGAGCGCAATACAAACGCTCCGCTTGTTCGCCGCATGGGGAATTTACTGTGTGCCGCTGCTTGCGTTCGCGTACGCGCGAGCGAGACGAACGCCGCGCGCTCTGTCTCAGCCATTTTTGTTCTCTCCCATCGTCACTCACGTGCCGCTCACTCTCAAACGCTCGCGCTCGGGTTTTGTTGCGAGCGAGTTTTGTGTGCGATATATCGCTCTCACGCTGCGCGTACGGTGAGCGCGCGTGAGTGGCTGCAGGGTTCACATTTTCACGCTCAATTTCTTAAGATGCGTCCTCTGCGTGTCGCGCTACATACCAGCACATCCATTTCGGTCACACCAAAAACCCGAACAACGAAGATGGAAGAAAAACCACGCACGCGACATGCGACTCGCTGGCGGAAAAATTATGTCCCACACACATACACGCATACACAGGCACAAATTACCTACGCGCAACTTTATCATGCCGCCTCTTTAGGAAAACAGATCCTTTTAATGGGGTGTAGCAAATGTGCTTTTCCCAGTCAAAATAAAGCCTTCCTTCACACATCCTGCTGATTTCGCTATGACGATGAATAACAAGAAATTCATAGAAGAAATTAATTATTAGCAAAAATCTTGTGAGAAGTTTATACAATTATTCTATTTTTCTTTAGTTTCTTCGACGTTGTTTCAAGAAGAGAAATGTTTTTCAAAAAAAATTAGGCATTTCAAATATTTTTTTTGTGATATAGTATTACATTAATATAGCCAGATCTTCAGTTGCGAATAGCATATAATCTGTTTTAAAGTCAAACATGTTTTGTAAAACTAACCAACACATAAAAACAAGAGATAATACTCATCATGGCATACATTTCTAACCGTTGCACATTTGATTGCGTAAAATTTAAATTATTACACAAACATATTACGTTCAAACATCATCAATTCGTCTTTCTTACGCATAAAATGACTTTAAGCGAAAAACAAAAGCATTTCTCTGGGTTTTCCATTCATTTACAGCTAAGAAAACATTTCAAAATTTCAACTTCAGTAAATTTAAATGGATATTCGACACTTACGACGACTTACAGTAGGAAGGATATTGCTCGGTATGATAAGCACCCGTACAACCGTTCGACGCTGTAGGGTTTATATTTCGATCTATAATCTCACGCTTACAGCATCTCAAGGAGCCAGGCAGTCTGCACCCGTCTCGGCTAGAGTGTAAAACCGCTTGCTTTAGCGCCATGCGCGCGCCAAAGCTCTTTTTCCCCGGCACGTTTGATGCTGATGCCGGAGTGTGTGTGTGTGTGTGTGGGCGCTTTCGCGTGGTTCCGTTCATCGGCGAAGGTGTAACCCGTAACGAGCGAGCAAAGCGATAATTACCGAACGAGATGTATCACTGGTTGATGTATTGTACACCATTTTGATACCGCGTTTAACGAGCAAACGGATTCGTTAAATTCGGTTTTCATAAGTAATCCATTCGTTTATCTACAATTGATCATTTGGAAGGAGGATGGTAGCATACATTTGAAGCAATTTGTTAGCAAATTGTGTCGGAATAATCATTGTTACAGCGTATAATAATTACGAAATGGCATTATTTTTATGCGTTCATATGAATGATTTCATATGAACGCATAAAACCGCTTATCAATGTAGAACGAATATTGTTTCTAGACCTTAACTAGACACTTCAGCTCCAGATTTGACACAGGAACACAGCAAATCTTTCATTAAAAACTATAGAATTTGCATCACCATTTAGAACTCATTAATCATCTTCAAAATAGTTTTATTTTAAATGTGTTTTTATCATTCATGCTGCAAACAAAAAAAACCTTGCACAGTAGTGCCTGAAAGTCTGCTGCCGCAATTAATCAATGCCCCTGGCCCATTGATTGTATCCGCTCACATTCAACGGGCAAAGCAAAACGAATGAAGAAAAAAAAAACGGCAAACATTGGCTGCAAAAAGCAGCTACAAAGCAGCCAACGAACGAGAAAATGGAGTCAATGGAGAGCGCAGGATAAGCGGCAAGCAGCAAAAATTAAAAACAAAACACAAACTACGCAAAATGACAGCGATGTGCTAATATAAATAATTCATCTCCGCGCGCATCAACTTCAGCATGGTTACTATGCTATAGAGTTCGCTATTACGAAAAGTGTGGCACCAAATGGTCTGGAGGAGATGATGACGAACGATGGCGATGATGAAGAGAAGATGACGGTGTGAGGCCCTTCCATCTAAAAACAAAACAGCACCCAGCAGTCCGTTACCGTCCAAGAAATCGGGAAAAATGAAGATGACCGGCCGGCCATCATTCGGGCAGGGCAGCGCTTTCCGGTGTGTGGATGCGGATATCTCGCCGCATTTCGCTAATGAGCGAATCGTGCAGCAGAGTTTAAGATGTTAAACAACAGATAAAAACAAAACCAAAAAAAAAACTAGCCCAAATCTCACACAATCTCTGGCTATTGGCCGGCTTGGGTGTGGTGTGGTACCATCGCCGGGGTTGGCCTTAACTAAGTCCTAACTGGGCCGGGCGTGCACTGGACACACGGGTCCGGGATGGGACCAAATTAGCAGGTTACGCTTCGTACGGTGAAAAAGGTTGTTGCCGCTGTACATTTCTGTTGGTTCGGAAGTTTTCTTTCCGACCCGGAAACGGTTCCGCTTCCAGTGCGCTAGATGTTTGCACAACTGGTTATCTTCAATGTAACAAGTTAGATGCTGTTGCAGTGCATCTATAAATACGCTTACAATCGATCGTTAGTCCGACATTATGTATTAGCTAAACATGCCCTTTTACCGTTCCAGGTTCAATGACCACTCCCAAAGACACAAATGTCTAACAGAATGAAGAAAAAAAGGTTAAAATACAATGTTCTCTTGAAGCATATTCTATTATGAGCTAATTTAAAACATAGAAATATAAAGAAAAGTAAGATACTACATTTGTAAGAGATTAATTTGATAGAACTAAAACTAGAAAATGAAATTGATTTAAAAAATACCAGAAATATGCAAAAAATGTACGATAATTGCATACCACATAAGGAGCAACGCAAACGAAATTAATTTTGTAAATCATCATCAACCTCTTAAAAAAAGCCGAAAAGAAAGAAGAATTCGATTAATGGATTGCTTTACAGGTGGGACAAATCATCACGAGCATGTGTAAATGGCTTCGTGTTTTTAACGATACTAACCCTCTAATCGTTCCCATCTTGTCGCTGTCACGGGGCTAAAGCCCGTAAATGGATATGCTTGCAAATAAACGATCCAGAACGAACGAAAGCTCGTGCACGATAGTTTTCCACAGTATTTGACAAGTATAAACTGCTCATTAGCAATCCGGTTGCGGCAGTGTACTGCTGCTGGTCTGTCGCCCCGGGCCCAGAGGATCATTATATGATCGCATCGAAGTTTTCCCATAATAAAGCTTACACAAAACAAAACACGCTAAAGGCTGTGCCCCAGCAAATCACCAACTTGCAAGCATTACCGCCCCGGTATAAAACGAGGGGGGAAAACAGCCAAAATCAACCTCCCCAAACCACCCGAACAAATCTAATCACCACCGCTGTGTGTATAAAACATTCGCCTAAGTGAAAAACAACCCTAAACTGTACGAATAACAGCAGCAGCAGCACCTAAGGGAATGCGGGCGAGAATTCAACCGGAACTAGAGTGACACAGGCGTGTCCGGCTGGGACGTAGCAGCACACAGGGAGAGCGCGCGAAAAATGTAACCGTAACCCGGTCGTCTTCAACACCACCGAGACGACGGCCAAAGGGAGTGGGGCTGGTCCAGCCTCAAAAGCGTTCGTTCATCAGGTGGCTCGTCTTCCTAATGTCATAATCATCTTCAGTCACGTGCTGTTGCGTTCTTTTTCTTCCCCCCTCCCCCTCCCCCCCCCCCTGCCCATGTTCTAACTCTTCCTCTTCCTTCCTTGTAGGTTGTGAAAGACCCTTCCTTCCCCCTATGGCTTGCGCGAATGGGTGGGTGGATTGGGGCGCGGTTGAGATTTAATTCGAATCACAAATTTGCCCACCATTACCGGGCTGAGAAGGATTTGTTTCTTCTTCCAGCTACTGGCTTTTTTGGCTGGTAGGTTTGGTCGTACCATATGAAGGCGCTTCGCATCATAAAGCAACAGTAGGCTTTCGATCTTGAGTCAGCTACCGTACCGACCCCGACCTGTAGCTTCATAAAGCACGAACCTTTTGAGACGAAAGCTGATCGTCTAGGGGCCGATAAGAACGTTTCCAACACACGATTGCGATGTTTGATAGTGCTGGAAGATGGGTAGATGTGTAGTTCTGTTTTATTATTTCACCCCCAATCGTAGCTTTAAGACATTAAAAATGTGTCAAATAAAAACTTATAGCAAAAAACACAACTGTTTATTTGTAAAATCTTTATCAGTCTGAGTAAATTTTGCTTATTTTTTTCATTTCAGGCAATCGAATATTAAACCCTAAACACGGAAAAGGATGAAAAAAGAACCGCACACGTAAGGGCTGTGGAAAAAGAACCATTCATACACACACACATATGACCACACACGCACATACACCAACCAAGCGAACGGGGCGAAACAATAATGAACCGGCGCGATATCTCTCTGCTTTGCGCGGCTTTTCACCGCATCGCAATATACTTTTAATCTCTCTCTTTCTCTCTCTCTCGCTCTCTATCTCTCTCTCTCGCTCTCTCTAAATCATATCCCAATTAGCAGCGTTTAGCAGTTAGCGATAAAAAGCTTGAGCCCGACGGTATGGCAATTTCGTACGTTCGTTATTCGTGCTTTAAAAATTAATTAATGAAAACTCTCCATATATATATGTGAGGACGATGACTTTCCACTTCCGGTGGAGTTGCTTCTTCTTCTTTCAAGCACGAAAAGTCTGCCTTGATAATGCTGCCTCGGTAGCATTTCGACCGTAAAAAGCAAATTCCGTGTCTGCAAGTCGGCAGATAAATTGAGTGCGCAACGCAAAAGCTTCCGACAAGCAGACGAATTAGACGAGAATTAGTGAAGATGTAGAGTTTTTTTTTTGGAAAATATATATAATTTTTGTACGTTTTTCTTGCGTTTTTATAGTGAGAGATTATAATAATTAATTTAATTAGTACGCCATTTTTTATTCACCCTTTAAAAAGGAAAAAAATGAAAAAAGTAAAAACCCTGTACATCAAAACAAAAACATTGCATACAGCAACAGCACTTGGCGTTTCCCGCCAAGAAATGAAAGCTTCGGTTGCGTTCTTCCCGAAAGCTTAGACAGACGCCCGAAAGCCAGAGTTCAAGGCCCAGCCAAGTCGGGTTTTGTTGTTCTCGTTCGCTGCGTCTGCGAACGAAGGTTTGTTGTGTTGAGCCGGGCAAGAAAAGCGCGCGTAACGCAACCGGGAAGCATTCCTGGTTTGCAAGCCGCAGACGCACATTACTACACAAACCAATCGAAAACTGGTGCGATCGCATCAACACCAACAAGCGGCAGCAGTAAATGAGTGCAAGGGCACAGCAGCGGCAGCAGCATACGAGCAGCTCCGTGTCCTTAAGGTCTCATATACCGATGGCGCTGTAAATAACGGGAATCGGTCTCAGAAGAAAACCCTGGTTGCGGAGCACTGGGACGAAAGCATTGCACAAGGGTGAAAGGTGATAGGGGAGAGGTGCGCACGAACGGGAGAGACGAGGCGGAGAAGGACCAAAGAAAACAGAAAGAAAACCCCCGTTGCCCGCCGCCGTTGTCTACCACCGTCCACCGTCTTGTTGTGTAGTGCTTTTGACCACCGCATAGCGAATGGTGACGACGACCACCAAACATGCCAGAGTGTCGATCGCATCCGAGATGCCGATCGACAGACGAAAACAACAGCCCGAAACAGTGTTAGGGAGAAAAGAAAGAAAGAGAAAGAGGGAGAGAAAGAAAGCACACACATCTCCCCTCGTAATCCCCCCCCCCCTCCCCCGACAAACACCAGACGCGGAAGTGTGCATGCACACGCACAGATCTCCGCACAGGGATGCATTGCAGCGGCTCGAGCATACCAGAGCAGAAAGGCCACACGGCCGCCGAAGAACGACGTTAGACGGCGGCAATGCAAGTAACGAAACTAGGGAAGAGATGGAAGGGGGAGTGAAGAAGAAGGGGTTCGGGATGCAACCCGGGGACGGGGAGGTAACGGCGTCGCAATGGCATTTATGCTGCGCTTCGTTTCGCTTCGGATGAAATTCCTGGAAGGATCAGAGAGCCGGTCGCCGGGTTTTTTTTTCGGGCTGAGAAATTACCTGATCCGGACGACGGGATGGATGGGTACAGCAACATACAAAGCTACCAGAACCGAGAAGAACAAAGCATAGGGAAACAAAACAGAGTAGAAAGAGAGAGAGAGAAATGGTGAGAGAAAAGCCGATAGTAATGTAAAGACGGCCTTCATCGTGATGTGTGGGTGTGCGTACAGGACGGGCACGTTGTGTTGGTGTGCTTCATTATGGTTTGTGTGCGAGACAGCAGAGAAGGTAGCAGAAAGCGGGCAACAGAGTCCCACAAATAAGCCACCTAGAAGACGCACTGTTTGGGCTGCTTTTTTAAGGCTGCAAAAGCCTGTTTTGGAAACGAATGTGATGAACAGCCTTAAACAGCACGACAGCATAAATGGAAGATTATAACAAAATTTGTGTAATACGGTTTAGAATTTGTTTTTGGTTAATTAGGTTCAATAAAAGGACGTAAGAGCTGATCGTGTTGCTGAGAAGCTCTCTCGTAGAAGTCTCCTTACTGACTCCAGAAAGTGATTTGCGCAATGTTTTAAATCCCATCTTACATCGCTCAGGAAGTTTAGTAATTCGAGGAAAAGGAGATGATCGCATGGTACCAGGCTATGACTCTGGTGGATACCTTGTAATTCCCTAATGAGACTCTCTGAGTTTCTCACGAGTCACTTGAGTGGCCTTGGCGATATCCGATATCAGTTGTTGACAATAAGTACGAAAGCCACTCATAGTAAACGATTTTCTCTCCAGACCCACCAACTGTACAGTAGAATTATTCAGACAGTTGATCCTGGTTTGGCCAACGCCGTCTGTGATTCTGAACTTCTGTGGTTTCGATTAAAAATTCGGTGTAGTTTCAATAATCTATTCCTCAAACGAAAGAGATAATTTTGACATTTTTCGAATAAGAGTAGCAAATAGACACATATTAGCATAAAACCCTTTCAGGCAACAATTGTAATTAAGTTCATCACTTACGCATCAAAGGGCACATTAAAAGCTGCAGACGTTTCACAGCGGACACTTACCTGTAGGGAAGATAAAATATTGATTACATTGGAGAATATATTTTAAACATAAAGCCAAGCATACCAGAAATGTAATTAAAAAAAAATCCATTTATTTTTCGACGAGATGGAGACGCAAGGTTCTTTACAATTGCAAATAATTGTATAGATTGTGTAAAGAAACAAGTTATTGCTATAAATTGAGTCTAAAGCCATTAAACAATACTTCAAAAGTAGGATAGACAGTAATGTGCAAAGTTTTATCACAAACAAGGAATCTTCCTATCCATTTAGCTTTCAAATTCAAAATTTTGCTTTTTAATTAAAATTTCCATACTCTTTACGAAGGATTTACATGTAACGCTATCTTCAACGGCAGCAACGATTACCCAACATTTCAACCTTGGTATCGCATCAAATTGCCTTGCACGCTCAAGGACTCCTTATCTTCCTGCCTTGCCAATGTCTGCGCTTCACCAGCAAGGAAATCCTTGTGCCATTTGCCTTGGGGGCGTTGTTTTCCATTAACAGTTCATTTTCCCAGCTGATGATTGTGCATCCGGCCGGACGCCCGAAAGGATTCGCCCATGGCGGCGCGAACCGGGGCGATAAGCCGTGTACCGTGAAATACGAACGCATCGATATGCAACAGGGTGCGCGATGATTGGTGGAATTGGCAACAAAGTGTGATAATTACATTTTTGGCCCGAATTGCCGACAGCGCGGGTAAAGCTGACGCGCCGTGGGATCGGTTCGTCGGCCCTCGCCCCGGTCCTGACATGGCAGGGAGTTACCAACTCCCTCGTTGTCTCGCTATGGGCAACAAGAGTTTCTCAAGGATTTCATTGGAAAGCTACGCTGTTCCGTAGATAGAGAGAGAGAGAAACACACCAAAGGAAGCAACGAAAGGATTGATTCGAGCATTTACCATTTCCATATTATTAACAACCAATCGCAAACAGTGGATGAATGCAATGAGCTCAACGTTATTTAAGACACGAAAATACTTTAAATTCGTCTCGTTGTTCTGAACAAGACTGCAAGAAACAATGTTTGTAAACAGATACTAAGAGCATAATACCATTTTTTGTAGTTCTGTAGATGCTGAATCAAAAATAACATATTAAAGAAATCTTTAAAATCCAACTCAATCTCAAATTCGTAAGACATCTACAAGGACAAGCGTGAGGTTCGACACATCTTTGACAATACTTGAAATATGTTAAGACCCAGAAAGTATTTTTATAACGTGCAAGAACAAATTAAGTTCTACAAGAATCGTTCAGTGTCACACGATACAGCTTTCATGGGCTGTGAAAAATATATATTAATTATGGGAACAAGTTCACTCGAAAGTGTTCCACAAGCAAATGAGCCGGTTCGATTATTTTAATATACTTTGAGCGCCGAGGATGGTAATGACACGCATAAAATTCATACCAAACAGACGCGTGCCTTATTTCGGATCGTTACATTTGGTGGTTTGATGGCGCTTAGAAACTACAACAACACGCCGCCACTGCTCAACGACGCCATTAGCACGTTGTCCTGTACCATTGCGCTAATATTTCTTGCTCGTTCGTACGTGCACGGTTGCCCTTCAAGTCAAGTTGAGTCAGCCGGCGCAGTACCAGAGCGAGAGAGCTGGTCCTGGTGACGCTATCGCAAACGACCAGACCGGCCGGACACGTTAACACTGCCAGACGGCCGTATGCTAAACAGAGCTCTATGGCCAATTTGAATATCTTTATTTCGACGCATATACGCGCGTGCACGACGACGCTCGCAACCGCGGTTACCACGACCAGATCGCACAATTGTAAGGCATCGTTTCGTCTATTTTTTTTTTTAAATCGATTTAGCTTATGCTCATGGTAGAATTGATCTCAAAAACTATCGAAACATTCAATCATTGTTAAAATTGTGTATGTGATAGGTTCAGGAAAGCAAAGACACTGAAAAGAAACCTTAATCCAATTTAAGACCTTAAGCAATACACTATTTTCAACGGCTCTAATGTGAAGTCAGTGAAAATTTGACTCCACTGAGTTGCAAACCAGTTCAATTTGTTGAATTTTTCCATTCATTTTAAATTAAAATGATCGTGATAGCAAACATTATCAACAGATAATAAAACTCTAGTATTCCGTATAAACCATGATTTCACAGTATTATTAACTCCCTTTGTTCGCCATTTTTCATTCATCAACATAAAGTGAAGTACCAAGCGTCTCCATATCGGATTGCAAACTACCTAAAAGCTTCATATAATGATAAATATTGCCAATAATTGTTTCTTTTACAATTTCTCGTATACACGCCATTGGTTAGCACCCTTTTGCCATACATTTTTCAACACATGAAACAGGTTTACAATTGTTGGGAGAACCTTTACCAACATTTGTTTTGTTCTTGCTTATTTTAAAATCTTTCTGCAAATCTAAAACCATTGTTGATTACAACGGGCGAATAAGGAACCACAATAAGAAGGTAAATTCTTTACTTAAAAAGTAAAGAAACGCCGAAAAATAAAAAAACAAATCTATTTTATCAAGTCGCATTTTTTGTAACACGCCCCAGGGCCAGCGCAGCGGAGATAAAATGGAGCACGTGTGACGGTGCTCTCTCGATGCTGACCGCGAGCAGCGACACAAATACATCACAGGGCTCGCGCAAGAATGCGCAAGAAAAAGGGGCCCACAACACCACCACCAGCACCAATCATGTATTTAATCGGGCCGGCGCCACACTGATCAGCATGCGGCACCGCACGGATGAACCGAGGGTGTTGTGTTGTAAAGTGTTTCGAACACGTTCTGGTTGAGGTTAGGGGGGCGAGTACGGCTTTATACGTCTCAATGATTCGGCATTAAAAATGGGCTCAAGAAAGCTAATAAGCCGGATCAATCGCTGGCGGTTGCTGGACGGGCCCCGGGAACCATCCTTGCCCATTGTGGTGTTTATGATCGTAAGGATGCTCTTCACCCGCTAGGACAGTGGGGCAGTAGATTCGGCATGCTATTATTTTCATTCACCTTCTGCTAACTTATCAATCCATTGTCCACGCTCGTGCTTTACTTGAAATACTTATCAAGACGCACACACGTGCACACACCGCGCGCTGTGCACAGCGGTACAAACAACCAAACCCCCTTTTCGCTTCCCGCCATGCTCCCAGTGCAAGCCTATATTGCTCTTGGCCACACACACACACACACCTTGCAAAAGTCCATCGCATCTTCTGGATTGTAAGCAGAAGACACACACACCCGAAGGGCGCTTGGCAGGGGTTGGAAGGGTGGGGTGGGGGGTGGGGTGCCTGTAGCTAAACGCGCGCGACAGATTCCCAATTTGATTTCGGCGACGCGGCGAAACGTTGGGTTACACATTTTGACCGCGTGTTTGTGTGTTTGTATTATTGTGTTCTTTTCTAGCTTCGGTTTTTGGTTGTTTTTTTATTTTTTATTTTTTTGGCGCGCGCGTTTCACTCACAGGTTCAACGAACTGCTCGAACCGCCACAAGGTCATCGCCGCCGCGCGCAGAGCACCGCGTGTATATTGCGTACCTCGTAAGAAAGAAAACAACAACAACAACAACAACAAAATACAGCGACACACACACATACACACATGTATAATAAACCTTAGAAGGAGGAGGGATGGAGGGAGGGAGGGAGGGAGGGGAGGAGATTTGGGCGGCATATACAAGAGAACCCTCAAGAGCAACACACAACAGCACAGAAGCGCGTTGGGCGTGAGCACTTCTCGCTCATAAGCGAGTGTCGGGGAGCTGAGTGAACACACATTTAGGGGATGAGCTTCGGCAACGAAAAAAAAATGGGGGGCCCCAAATATGATATTGGGGCAGTTGAGTGTGTGTGTGTGTGTGTGTGTGTTTTATTTTTCAAATTTCAAATATTCCCACCCTACAATGCAGAACACGGAAGCTCTCCGAGAGCATGCTGGGGCTGGGGAAGATCTCGCGAGTGCGTTCGTTAAGCCCCGCGAGGTTTCTTGTATATCGAGCGAACTAAGTGCTGAAGCTTTTGAGTTACGCTGACCAAAACCGTGTACTTACAACAGCCGCCAATATCCCTGTCCGAAGGCAACTTCAGGAACTCCTAAAGAGTTGCTACTAAGGGCACCAAAGATATTACACGCAGGGACTTTTGGGACCGTTGGAATGATATCTTTAAATAACAAATTTAAAACATTTTTTTCTCCATAAAATGGAAAGAAACTGACCTTTCATTTTAGCAAACAAGCAAACATTTCGAATTTCTTAAAAATCGTTTCTTTTAACAATAATTGAAATCTTGGGAATACGTAAATCTTTAAAACACATAAAACATGTGAATAGGACTTCTTTAAAACATTTCCTACCTTAAATTATTCTATTCAATACAACATTTTCTTCGATATCAAAGCAATAAAAATAAAATCATAAAATAGTTTTGAATGGACTTCCGATCCATGGACCGTTTCGTTAATCGGTTTTGTTTTAGCATCTTGCTATTTTGCCACGCCCATGATTATGAGCAGCAATAATGTTCTGCCGCAGATGATAACAGAGCGCCCAGCGTAAAAAGGATGCGAGTATCAGCGGAACGAGCGAATTGGTGGGTTTGGTGGTGGTTGCATATTTATGCCGCGGGTGGAAACCCGGTTCCCCAACAGCGAACGTAGTGTACACGCGCTAAAATGGGTTCGTTTGGCGCATTGTGTTATTTTGTTTTGTTTTGGTTGGCAATGAAAACTCTAGAACGCTGACAACCAAGAGATGGTGGTGTGTTAGATGGAAGGTGATAAAAAATATGGGAATATCCTAAAGGAATTTGCAACGTTTTGTCAGTAATTCGTATCTGACTGCTGAGCAAAGTTATTTTCATAATAAAAAAAAAGACTAACAAACAACTTTGTAAATACCCTTATCATTCGATCGACAGGTGTCAATTCAACGCAGAAACATTACATTCACGAAAACTAATGTCAGGTATTTTAGGAGGCAAAACATAAAGCCTACAACCAACATAAAAATGTAATTTATTAATAAGAGACAGAATACATGATTTATCATATTTAGTAAATTATTCAGTAAAGCAAACCATACGGAATTATGAGGTTTATGGTGACTATTGGCATAATAGTAACGAAAACCTATATTTAAAGTAAGTAAATGTATTCTCACACAGCAACTAGCAGGTAAAATTGTATATTGCCTGCACATTTATTGAACACTCGAGCGAATTTCGATGATCCCCAGACGCGCCAAAGTGATTTGTACTAGCCACCATCAACCAAGCGAGAAACCGCACCGAATGTTTACCCGGCGGGTCAGAAAATTTACCCACGGGAAGCAATGGAAAGTGAGACTAACTTCCACATTTGCCCTCGAACCTCGGTCTGGACCAGCTTAATGTTCTCGAATGTGTCCAATCGGTTGCGGTTTGGAGCAGAAGATGTCTCCAAAGACAATATACAAAGAACCGACCGTGTAGCGAGCGAAAGATGGTGACCGAGCGGACCCCAGCCAGCCAGTTGGGGTTTTTGCGGAGATACTTTAATATATTATCAATTTTATATTCGTGGGAACCTGATGGAAAACTGCACTGCATAACCCATCTCCGACAGCATCTGCATCCACTGGACCGCGAAGGCGACGGCCATCGAATCTATCCACCCTCCTCTGGTTGCGGTAGGAAGGCGATAAAAGTGAGTTATTATTGATCTTGCTCTTTGGCCGATGAAAATGCTCTCCGTACGTACGGAGAACGCGAAGACACAACCCTTTTAGTGCGCCTTTGTGGGTGCTATAGCCTATTTGTGGAGCGCGTTCGATCGATTGCGGTTTGATTCTCTGCCCCATCTTCCCTTTTGCGACACAGGACACAACTCGAACCCACACACACCTGTGGGTTGGTGGGTGGTTGGGGGGGGGGGGGGCGGTATGAGTGTTGCTGCGAAGCCCCAACTCCATTGCGAGTCGATCGTCTTGTACTGTGCTACTAACCAAAGACATCGTAGACCACATCCAGAGGGTGGCACAACTATTGGGCGAGTGAGTCCCAATACTGGAGGATACTGAGAAATTATTATAATGGTGTCGCTACAGCGCGAGCGCACGCAAACACTAGTTCTCTGCTTGCTCACTACTTATGATTTTCGTCTGCAAGACACAGAAGTAAAACAAAACAAAACAAAACCAGCAGTACTATAAAAAGCGAGTGAATAGCATAAAAATACCCAAGTGATGGCGAAAACCTGCAACATGATGTGAGATTAGAAACGAGAAAATTATCTACAATCAATACGCATTACAATGAGAATATAATTTCTGAAAGTTTAACTAGTTGAACCGTCCGGTGTGATTCTCATGACGTAACCAGCCGACGACGAAATATTGGCAATTTAATGTTTCGAACAAGAGTCAGTTGAAGGAGCGCAGCAATTCGTTGTTTATCTATTTATCATTTTAAACATATTAAAAGGGAGAACCTTTTGATCAACTAAAAACTAAAAATAAGACAATACAGAAAGGAATTAATTTGAACTTACAAATAAAGGAAGAACGCAAAACATCGATTGAAAGACTTGTGGAATTGATCACAAAAGCTTACTTGTTTGCCTTCAGTTTCGTTTCATCCAGCAGCAGCAGATCCACGCTGCTGGTGACCAGCTCGGGCCGATGATCAACTGTGCGCTTCACATAAATCTGCCCGTTCACCGTAAAAACGCTCTTGATTTTGCCATCGCGTTTCAGACGCATCGCTTCCGCCTTCAGGCTAACGTTACCGCGGGTCAAATTTTCGCTCACAAACACACACCCGTCCGATCCGCTGTAACCCAGGTCCAGCAGTGCCAACCCGGTGCCGGCCCTGCCACCTTCCTGGTACCGGCGATAAAACTCATTGCGAGCGTTTCGAAACACAAACTGCACGTGGACGGCTGGCGGCTGGACGGCAGGATCGGCGACACTGCCGGCACGCAGCTTCCCGGCACGAGTCCTGGCTAGATTGTCCAGCACGGCTATGCTGTACCGGGATGGTTTCACATCTGCCGACGATGATCCAAGATCCAGCCGTCGTATGTGTACGATCGGGATCTCACACTCGGTGTATCCCAGTCGGCGGGCAATACGCACATAACACTCGCGCAACCCATCGCCTTGGAGGGTGACCGGGACGCCTATCAGCAGCAGATCACCGGCCCGGTTTGACCGTTGCCCATAGTCCTGGTGGGCCAGGAAAAGCCGATTCGTTTGCGTAAGGCGACGATTGAGCGTTTCGATGCGATCGCCTATTTGATCCCGTAACCCGTGCACTTCCGACAGCAACCGATCGAATTTATGATCAAGCACACTTTCGTCCGCAAGCGCAATGCAACGGTTACGTTCATTGCATCGCTCCAACTCTTTCTTTTCGGTAGCGGCGATTGCGGACATTATTTCGGCATATCTGTCGTCCTCGTGTTTGTCGCCGATGTTCAGATTAAGAAAAGCTTGACCTTTGACGTGAGGATCGTCCTCGTTTATTGTGTTTTCAATTTTATTGGAGCGTTCCAATGGAAAACTTCGCGAGGAGGAAGTACTTCGTTCACAATTGAAGGACATGCTCCAAGTTTTGTTCTAGTATAAATTACACATTCGACACATTCGGTTCCTATTGCACCGGATAAACTCTTATCACTCATATGCGCGATGACTGTTTAGAAGATGAGAATTTGAAGAATGAAAACGCACGTTCCAATATCCTTGTAGATTACCAACAAGATATTCAAAATCATCTTGAATCTCCTTCAATTTTAAAAATTTTCTAACCCCATCTATTTGTACACAAAAACAACAAAAATTTACAACAAAATTAAAACATCTTGTGAAAATTGCTAATTGTCCTTACTCAAAAAATTAATTTAAAACCAAATCGAAAATAGTCTCAACATGCAACAAACTCATAAACAAACTCAAGTATCTTGAAATAAACCTCCGAAATGATAGGGTACAACTTAACAGGGCAAAAAAGGAGATCATGTGGCTATGGTCGGTAAATATATACTCCCAAAAAACCACCCAAACACAGCGCAATACCTGCGAAGGGCGCTGAGGACACACGAAGAGAGAAAAGATTTGTCGTCTAAAAATGTAGCCTTTCACCACAACTGGCTCTGGTGGCACAAAAATAGCTAACATTTGCTCTCCATCATCACCTGATATAGTGTATTTCTGGAGGGTGCAGGCTATTTTTCGGTGCAACTTGAGGGCTAATTCCATGTAACTCAATACAAGGGCAACCGCCGTGCGCTACAAACTCCTACCGCTCTTTAACCAACCTCATACTGTACATTCTGCTTCGCATAGTGGCTGCCATTACCCATCAGCATTCGCATTCGAAATCACCACCAAAACCCAGAGAGAAATAGTACATTTTTCGGGGTTGAGGTTGAGTTCAAACACAATTTGTGTGCTCTCGCACGGTACACGGAGCAAACACGTCTCTAGGTTGGCATCTTAAGGGAATGTGTTATGCGCCGGTCTTGATACGAAAAAGGTTTGCACCGAAAGGGCTTGGCACCAACACAAGCGAATGTCCTTTGCGAGAGGATTCCTTCACGATTTCGGGGACGGGGGCGTTCGTTCGTACGACGGTACAGGAGCAGTTGCGTTTCGGAGAGTTTCCTCTCCAGTTGTTGCTGAGAAAACAGAGAGCGATTCCTTTTTCCCTAACTTCCACCTATGCTTTAAGGTATGAAAAAGTGGATATCACGGTTGTAGATAAATAAGAAAAAACACATTTACTAAACTCTTACTTACTAGATTGAGCAGCAGTACAAGAACCATACTTTGAAAAAGGATTCAAACGCGTTTTTTCAATCTAACAGAGAATCTAACTAATGCCAAATACACAATTTCTCTAACATCGCATATAAAGGTAAAACTATAATGAACCTCCTTACAAAACCAACAGCAAACAAACATTTTTGATATGCATTTCGATGCTACCCTCTGACAGATAGTGGATTCCTTTTCCGTCAACAGCCTTCGCAGGAATTGTTACTCCTTTTCCGAGAATTACTTCTCGTTTCACCATTTATACCACCTCACTCCTCGCGCCTATTTGGCTTCCAACACAACCACACCTAAACTCCCATGCCCCCCCCCCCCTCAACTCCCCTCACTTCCCCCTCTCCTTAAGGATTGCGTTTTGGTGAGCGCAACGAGAAAAACTCTCGATACACCTTTCCATTTCCATCGCCCCGGGACCATTGGGTGAACAGTCGGAAAATTATCGATTATACTCCGAAAGTCGTCGCCTCCTCTTTCGACAGTGGAATCGGGCCCGCGCACCAACTGCTCTTTTTCTTCACCACTTGAGTCACTTTTCATTTTTCCTTTTTTAGTGATTTATCACATTTTCGGAGAAAGTTTGATCCCCGTGCTCTCTCCTGTTTGCAAAATGTGTGGTTTTCTCTCGCTCACAATTTTGAGGTGCCTTTTTTTTTTGTGACGTTCCCATCCAGTGTAGGTAGGATTGGAACTAAACACCATCTAACGTCTATTGTTTTATTGAAGCAATATTTACCCACTGCAGGAGTGATTAATATTATTTATTAAATTATAAAAGGAATTACACAAATAAGAAAAATAAACTAAAATGCTTAAATTGAAACGCCATCATCCAATCTAACAGAAATGCTCAACATTCAAGTAGTACGATGCAAGTACACAGTTTGAAATAATAGACTAGTTGAATTTTGGCTTCAAATGTGTGAAAGGTAGTGCACATCACCATCAAAATCCATATTGTGCACAAATACATTTTAGGGTTTTCATTTTGCGTTAGTTTTGTTACACTTTGACCGTATGACAGTTGCAGGTTCTTCCAACTTATTCAGTCTATGTAAACACATACACTTATAAGCAAGTACGCACACACAACCACAGCGAACGTGTTTGACAGCATCTTCAATGCATCTGTTACGAGACACGGTCAGACGGTAAACTATTCGTCCGCTATATATATATACAAACTAAACGCACATCTACGATGCAGTTTTCTCGATGTTAACCCTTCGGTTTGCACGCGGAATAAACTATAGTTATCGATTTTCAAAGCCAACGCACCTTGGTAAGCACCGAACCGATGCCGCTCGCTTGCGCAAAATCCATTAGCAATTGGGTAGCGAGCCGCATTTACAACGCCGCACCAGATTACATTTGCATTATTTGAAACTATCCTAATAAACAAGTTTTGCACCCGCACCGGAGAAGCATCAGGAAAACACTTTCGAGCGGTGGCTTCCCGAGAACCCGCGCGCGCTTGCTGCATCACGCATTTCCCTGGGCGCATATCCTGTCACCCTTGTCACCCGATCGACCCGTCGCCAATATGCCCCTTTTTTTCTGGCAGTTGTGTTGGTGTGTTATTTTCCTTTCTCGTTCGGCAACGGCAATGTTTTACCGGCAAAGTTTGGTTGTTGGGGAGCCCTTGGATCGTCAGCCACACCGGGTTGTGGCGCACACGAACTTCTCTCTCACGCGGGCGCGCTCTCTCTCTCTCTCTCTCTCTCTAAAATGCGAAAAAGGATATTTTTCCACACCGTAGTGTGTATGTTTTGCGCCTTGGGTTACGAGAAAAGTCAAAGTTTTTGGCGAGAGTTCGGTCGGAAAATGAGCGCGAGAGAAAGAGAGAGAGAGTGAGCATTTTCCTTGGCGAAACGATGAAACCACTACCCGTTCGTTCTATCATGTGAAAAGTTGTTGTTTTGCTTGTATTAAAACGGATGTTTATAGCAACAGAGCGCGCGCGCTTTGCCCTTTGCTAGTGTTGGTAGTAGCACCGTAACGATACAGAGCGGAAACAACCACTGAATCATCATCGGATGAACTCAACAGACACCGAGTTCACATTAAAACAGTTCGAAAAATGAAAGTTTAACATTAATTTCCCACACAAATTCTCTCAGAATATTACGATTATTGCGAAGAAGTATAGCAAAGTGAATAAAGCGTTAAATGTTCAACTTTTTTTTAAATATTTGATTTAGAAAATTGGTCACTTACTGCACAGAACTCAATTCAGATTATCTTCTTAGAAATGGATGTAAAATAACAACAAACCTGAAAATAAAAGAAAACATTTTATGTCAATACTTATGAAATCAATGTTATGAAATTTACAAGATTCAATAACAATTCACTAGTTAAGTGAAAAATTATTTATATTTATAAAGATTAGATTTATAAGAAAATAAAAATAAATCATCTGCAAGTTAGTAACCACATCGAATGAAACATATTGAATATTCAATGGAAATACCTAAACCAAATCAACTACTTACTCCAAATTAGGGGTTTTTCCACTCATGTTTTCCCCACATTCATAATATCTTACAACGCATTGTAGCTTCTTCATGCCCGAATGATACTTTACAGCAGAATTTTCGTAACATATTGTGATGAAGTGAACAAACACACCCCCCCTCCCCCCCTCCTCCCCCCTGCACAACAAACAAGTCGCACGGGTTAAATCAGCATAGAAGCCAAACAAAGAATGCTTTTGAGCTGCAGTTGTCTAATTGACAAGCAAGCCGTGGATATTTCCGATGCGACTTGATCGACGAATGCGCTTCTGCATTCTTCGGGCAGCACCATGTAAGTCGCTCTCCCGCTGTATTTTTATCCAGCAGTGACAGTGGCAGCCGGAACAGACATTGGGGGTCGTCGTTCCACCGATAAAGCCCATATTATATCAACAACGGCAACAGAAAAGCATGCACAAAGGGAGACAAAAGCAGCAAGAAGTAAATAAAACAAAAAAAAGTGCAGCACGGCAGCGGCAAATATAATGGAACGAAGTGGTGCAGCAGCAGCAGCAGCAAATGCAGGCAAACTGCCATTTGCCACCAAATAACAGCAGACTAGAGAAACTGGAAACCTTTTTCTTTTCCCCCTTTGCTTTTTTTTACGTGGATATATATATATTTTTTTTATTTATATTTATTCTGCCCGTCGCTTGCCGAGAAATTCCGGACAGCGAAAGGGAACACCGCATTCCACAGCGTTTTGGGGGCAGTTTGGCTGCGGCGCAGAGCAGTGCTGCTAGAATCCGAACACGGCAGTGCACCGCGCGAACCGCTGTTGCAGGTTGCCAAGTCCAAGTCGACAGAAGAATAGAGATGCTGTTGCATCTTTCTTTCTTTCTTTTAGCATTTTTTTTTTTCGTCCGGTGCTTCATTTAAGTTCTTTTCCATCGGTTCCATGCTTGTTTTTCTTCTTTCCTTCTCGTGATAGGTGCCCTATCACACACAATTGTCCAATTCCTAGATGCCCTAGATGAGCATCAGCAAGACGTGCTGCAGTTGACTGGATGCATTTGGGCATTAACTTGCGGTGAGAGAAAGAAAAACCACACACTCACACACACACACACAGCTTGCATTCCAAAAAAACTATGCATTTCCTACTCGGAGAATCCATCATCTTGGTTCGGTGGTGATGGTGCAATGTTTTGTTCGGTGTGTTCCGCCTTCCACATGAATGAATAAGCGTTGCTTCTGTGTATTCCTTTTATTTATTTCAATTTTGACTCCCTTTGGCTGCATTTAGTCACTCTTCCACTGCCTTCCGCTGTGAATGTGGCTGCGAGGAGAGTGGTTTTGTTCTAAGATTGCGTAAAAAACAGTCACCATCAGCAAATAGTGCATCATGGACAGATAGGTCCTTTTTCCTTACTTTCTGTTCTCGTTCTTCCACACCTTTCTTTATTTCTCCTGCTCACTCTCTCTCTCACACACACTCTCTCGCCATCACCAACATTGCCATGGAACAGGTTGAAGGGTTTGTCACAAACGGAACGGAGGCAACCAACATCATCCAGAGTGTACCAGAGTGCACTGTGGCAAGTTGCTTTCCGTTGCATTCCGTTGCACTACACATACGCCTTCTTCAGCACCACAACAGCCTTCAGGCGAGGTCGAAAAGAATCGAAATAGGAATGCATTCCTCAGTCAGAGGAGCAGGTCGGTGCATCGTCGGTGCAAGTTGGTACGGGTACGGTGCGGTACGATCGAATGATCGTACTTCCAGGAAGGTGGTGGTCTACTGCTTGACCACGGCAATCGGTTCAGACAGCGAGTGATTTTAGAGTGGAATTTGGTTGTGCCGGAACTGCACCGGATTGCCGTGCCAAGGTTACAGTGCAAAAAAGTGAACTAGTTGTGGGGGAAAAAAATATAATACACAATGGTACACAATTTAATGGTCCCGTACAAAGTGGCAAAACAGTGTGGAAATTTCGCGTTTGATGCAATATTTACCAATTAAGTAAAATAATTAGGATTTTTGCATAATTTTTACTTTCATCATGTTTGGTGGGCACCATTTTGTAATAAACAAGCAAGTTTAACGTGTTTCTTTAATAATAAATAGAATTGGTGCTTTGAGAAACAGATTTTTAATTAGCCAGCGTAATAAACAAAATTCAAACAAACTCGCAAAAAGCTAATAATTCCCACTACTTTAATTTCTTGTAAATTTGTTGAAATTGTTTACAAAACTTTTCTATCGAAAATGGCGTTCGAAATGTTAACTACATTAAGGATACATAAGTGAATATAGGCAGTCTTAAAGATACCGTAGAACTTTGATTGAATGCAAATTAAAGAAGAAAACTCAGGTGGTTAGGAACAAATTTAAGAACAAACTTGCTGAAATAATACCAAGTTTGGGACGAAAGTCAACCTAATTTAACCAATATTTTAAATTTTAATGTAGATTGTTTGATGCCATACAAGTTTGGTCAAACTGCAGATTAATAATTCAAATGTTGTTATTCAAGCAAATTGTCAAAAATATTCTTTTTGTCTACGAAGCATATGCTTTTCAACGGCTGAAGATACATTTCGTGCTGCAGCCAGGCCAACGCCCGGCATCGATTCTCGGTTCGAGAGTTGCTGCGAACACACTGAAATGTTGGTTCACTCCTAAATCGCTAAATCGGCAAGAAACAGTGCAACCATTGCCAAAGGAAAATGCTTCCAAACACCCACAAACATCGATAGGTGTCCACTGCAGCAGGTGGGGCGCAACCAGAAGGACATGCGCGCAATATCTTGGGCACCTTCATGCAGGTTGCCTACCCGACCGAAGGATCACTCTCGATGAAGCGTGGGAGAAATCTGTGTGTGTGTGTTTTTTTTTTGTTGTTATCCTTTCGGGCTGTTCTCGAGATCCTCGAATAGTTTGCTTCATACACGAACGTACCACCATTGGCGTAGTGCTGATCGTAAAATATAACGTCTATTGGTGGTTTTTTTTTTGTTCCTGCTTGCTCCCTAGTTTTAACGACGGACCAACCCGTCTTATGTGGATCAATGCGTACCAAACCAGGGTGGGGTTCAATTGGAATAGAGTTTTAATTTAGCAGGGCAGCTTATCAAGCGTAGCCCACTGCGGGCCACCCATAGCCGTTCGAAATGGCGTCGTTAAAATCCTACGTCCGCGACAGAGATTAGCGGACGAGGCCGTATTGTGAAGGAGAAAAAAAACGGTGCTGAAATAGAGAAGAAAATCCGCAACACCAGTAGGGAGGGAGAAAGGAGAGGGGGAGGGGGGTGTTCGCAAAATCTCGCCTCAGCGATACGGGGTACGCACTATTCTCATCACTGCAAGAGAAAAAAAAATAGCGAATGAAGAGAAAGAGAGTCACGAGAACACGAGCGGCGACCGAAGGCAAGCATCTTGCCTGGTAAACGAGCGAGATGTCTCTCGCTCAACCTTCTGTATTTTTTTGTTGCCTTCTTTCTTCTTCTCCTCACTCGTGGGAGATGCTTCACCCACCTTGCGGGACACTGTGGTCCCCCGGCGAATCCAAACAACTTTTTATCAATGTCACTGTTACGCGCTACTTGTGAGTTCCTTGCACCCACAACTGCCTAACTCGGCTACTACCACTACCACGCAGTAAACCATGGAAGGAAGAACGGGGAAGGGGGGAGGGGGAGGGGGGGGGGAAGTGGAGGGTAATAGGGTTTGGACAACAACCACCAAGCGCTACAACGACGACGTTATGACTAAAACAGATCGATACTACGGGCGCGTAGTACAGCCTGCCGGCGACAAGGTAAATGGCGGAAGTGCAAGAAAGAAGTATGGTACAGTTGTAATGTGCTTGGATGATGCGATAAGGCCGCGTGTAGCCGTCTTCTTTAGTACAACAACAACAACACAACACACACAAAAAAACCCAATCCAATTGCTACCTCAACCCAAAACAAAAATCAAGTGTTTTCTCTAGAAAATTCGTAATATTTTTGCCATCACGTAGTATTTGGCTAAAGTATAATTTTCAAGCTCTTTACGTTGTGATATACACTAATGAGAATGGATTAAAAAACACTAACCGAAGAAGTTACTAATTTCTTCACAGATATAGATTGATTGTGATACAATTTTTAGCAAGCGTTGCGTTCCCATGCGGCATAATTGATCAATTTCCTCTCAAGATACACCGAGACCGAGCGGGTGAGAGATGATTTCGTTTCGCCTTTGTAAACCATCGAAAATTCCATCACATGATGATGAATGCGCCTTCGCTCTCGCACATGCCCGGCTTTCTTACACAAAGTCACCACAGTTGGTTTTATCGTTAAGGGGTGGTTGAGAGTTGTATGAGCGTGTGTGTGTGTGCGTATTTTTTCCTTCTCTTACTTCTCTATCAGGCCGTGGAAAAAAAAAATTGTGCTGTCATCGATAGTATTCTTCGCGCGTGTCGGTACGAGTGGTTGGTGTGCGAAATTTCGCGAGCACTTGTTTTGGCTCCCCTTATTTTGTATTTTTTTTTTTTCTGGTTCCAAGTTGCACGAGAGCCTTGCCCGCGGATGGATCTCCCTGTAGTGTCACTCAGGTACGCAACACACCATCGCGAAGGCACACACTAAGTAAAAATGAGAAGAAAATAACCACTCACACACGCACGCAATTTCGCGACATCCAAAACCCGTCTCCCATTCTCATAGCGCGCACACACACACACACATTCGCTCGCTCTCTCTTTCTCTCTCTCTCGCGCGCGTACGCTTACTATCAGACGCGACACACGAGATACGCGACGTTCCGCGAGCGGATACGCAAAATACGCAAAAACAAAATGAAAGTTACGCGTACGAAATGAGTAGCGTACTCATTTACGTTCGCCTTGTGTGGGGAACGTTATCGACCCCCCCCAAGACTCACCATCTCCTTTCACACTCTCTTTCCAACCACCCCCCCTCCCCAGGAGATCTATCCACAGCCGGTCACTCAATGGGGCGGTGTTCGCAAATAATACGGATTCATTAAGCGTGTGTGTGTGTGCGTGCGTAGGCAGCAGGCTTTGACTTTGCTTACACGAAATGTTTCGTTTCACTCGTTCGCCTTCGGTTTGCTGCTAATGTGCCATTTAAATGAAAAGGACAGCGCAAATCTTCGCGAGTACCTGGGAGACGAGATATTCGAAGCTGGGTGGGGTGGGGGAGCACACGAACTCAAAATACGAAAATGTGCTCTCGTACGTGAGTGTTTCCCGTCATTCTTCCTTTTTTTTTCTTTCCGTTCCTTCTTCATGTTGAGATTTCGCAAACGTACACGCTTCTTCCTGCGTGAGAGCAGCGCCACGCAAACGCTACCGGCAAAAAAAAAAACCGTGCGGAGACGCACCGCACACACAAACCCGGTGAATGGGACGGCAAATGGCGCAAGCGTTGACGGCGAAAAAACAAAATGGGAGCCGCGGGTCGCCATCGTGGAACGGAGCGCTTGTCTGTTTCGTGGAGCTTTTTATCCGCCTTACGCCACACTTTTCAAGGCTGTTTCGGCAAGGATCGTTAAATTGGGGGCTTTTTTTGCTACCGGTCGGCTCAACTGTTGAATATAATTTGCTAATTATGAGTTGGCGAAGTGTTGCAAATAAGCGGGACAGTGGAAAATGCAGGAAAAACACACATGAAATCATTCGCAATGGGAAGAAAATTGATTCGATGCACAGGTAAAGCATTAGCGCGAAGACATTCAGAAATGGCTGACAAGTGTGTAAGTTTAAGTTTACATTTGTTCCATAATTAATATTAAATTTAAACTTAAAGGCATGTTGAAACCTGATCGTTCTGATCCCGTGAGATGAACTAATGTGTAAAGATTTCAGTGTAAAACAAAATTGTGAACCAAAACCAATAAATCAATTGTCTTTTTGATGATCCCCATCATTGCCAACTTGTTGTCAGTAATATAAAACGAAAACCTGGCGATCGTATCACATTATGGCATATCGTTTGACTCGTCCATCGTAAAACGGTGCAAAAGAAGTCTGAATTCCAATCAACTTTAGCAACAAAATCAAAAAAAAAGTTTCGCCATGTCACAAGAAAGGCAAACCTCGTGGCAGGTTTACAAAGAAATGTGACCAACTGAAGCGAATGTCAGCTGCCCGCACCCAGCCCCAAGCTTCAGCTAGTTTTCAGCCGGATGACATCTGACGTAATCAGGAAAACGATTACGGATGCTTTCGGACAAACAAACTCGCCCGTTGGTGGAATTCTTTCACAGGAAAAACAGCGCTGCGGGGAAAAAAGGATGTATTGCAAAACGTGGGAAACGAAGGTTGACGTATGAGAGAAAATAGAAAAGTTTCACGTATTTTGCTAGGAATTCTTCAGAATTCAATTCCTCAAGTTAGAGTTTAAGCTGGCGAACAATAACGAGTTCAAACATTGTTACCGTATTTACGCAATAAAGATTGAAAAGATTGGTAGAAGAATACTTGCGACATGAGCACTATTTCCTTAAACGAATCATCCAATAATATGTGTTTTGCTTAAATTTTAAAACACATTTGGTAATAAATGGTATTTAGCCCACCATGCCTAATACAATAAACATGTGAAAAATCGCAAGGACGTTCCTTTGAAACTGAATCCAAATTTCCTCGATATTGATAAGATGTAGGATTTTCCTCGAAGATTTTAATTACAAAAACTTACACAAAACAATCAATGTTAGGCAAATGTGAGTTGTGTGTTTTCAAAAACATCTTAAAGCACTACTAAAGATAAGAAAGACAAGGAAATGTAAAATATCCTCAATACAATAAAGAACACCAAAATAAAACCAATGTCCTCCAACATAAATTAAATTTAATACAATGCTGGCTACAACTATGAGTTTTAAACATAGAATTGCAACAAATCTTACTCACATGCTCAGCAGGAGTCTTAACGTAGACAGCATCCCTAAACTTAAAATAGCTTTATTGATTGAATTAGATCGTCGAACTATCACCATTAAAGACTGCAATTACCTAACAGCAAAGGGGGAACAGTTTAGGTGCCATTCGGCAATGCCGTTAAAGTTGTAAATTTTAAAACCTTTTGTTTTTGTTCTTGGAGGATTCTCCAAACCTCAATTACCATTTATCTGACGGCGTTAAGAAATTAGGTATTGGAACCATTTTTGGACACACTTCCCCCTTTTGTCTTGCATGTTGGGGGGGAATGTGCGTAGAATCCCATCCCACCTTCGAAGCCACACACGCCTTTCAGTGGCGTTACGGCGATTATTTTTCGAACAGAACAGGACGGGATTTGGGAGACAAAGTGTGCGCGCGCCGGCAGCCTCCTGGCTCGCGATCAATATTCCGGTGACAAAAAGATTTAAAATAATCATCGCCCATCGCCGCGTCATGGTCGTCCCCTCGGCTCGTCATCTTATTGCGCACGAATTGCAACCTATTAGAACGCAACGTTCAATAATGACGAAACCGTACCGTGTAAGGCTGGCCGGCTGACGGGGGTTCCGTTTAAGAATAGAAAATGCGACCTGTCAGGACGCGGAACGATGGGACGACCGTGCCCGTGCGTGTGTCTGTTTTCCCCCCAAATCGGTTCCAAAACTAATGCAATCAATATGCTCTCGGCTGGCCCTTCTGTGCAGTAGTTGCATTTACCTAGCGCGATCATTACACGAGTGCGAGATGGAGCGGCCAAATACGGATGGTTTCGTGTTCCATCGTTGCCGCGAACCCCGGGGGCGAACGACCCCAGCAGAATGCCGTAGACCTTCGGCGGACGGGAAAATTGTCCAACGAGTTCCAACGCGACAGGCAACGAACAAACGGACCTCGAAGTGAAAGAAAATTCGAAAATTCGAGGGGGATCCTCCGGGGTTTGTTTTTTCGTTTTGTTTTGTTTTTATTCGCCGTCTTCCACTGCATCTTTTCGACTGTCGCGTGGTTTTCCTATTTTTAAACTTTGCCGCAACACACCAGAAACCCAACCATCCCGCACCCATTAACGATCGCAAACGGACGTGAGCGTTTCCGTTCTTCCTTGTTTTTTTCTTCTATGGAAGTGCGTACACGATGACACTGCAGTTGCGTGCATCGGAATGCAACACACACACACAGTTCCGCTGCAGTCCATGGGGGTGCTAGCTGTGCTCGGTCGTGCCCGAGATGAAGGCACAACATTTTCGACGGATTTTCTTGCCCGATGTACGATGTGAGAAGGGGGAGAGATTCCATTGCCGGAGGAAAAGTGTGCATTATGCAGAGTGAGGGGGTGGT
>CM032178.1:10226925-10328450 GCA_018908115.1 Anopheles rivulorum
GGCACTGTAGCTCAAAAAGCTTGTAAATGCAAAACGAAGAATGAAACGCATACAAACTACAAACCGGAACAACGGTTCATATTACACGCACACATAAAGCTCGGCCGAGGGTTGTTTAAACGTGAAATGAAATCGAAAGCGAACCACCCCCCTCCTGCTTCCTCTCCCCCTCTCCTTCCGCACCCTCCCACAACCAAGTGAATCCTACCCTCTCTACCGCTCCACATTACGCAGTCTACCTTTCCCCTATCACAGTTTCCTACCACCTTACGCACATGCGCTTCGTGGCATGAGCCCTCCGGTACGTACCGTACTTTCTGTTTCTGACATTGGCGCTCTCGACGAACGTAGGCTTTTTCCCGAGAGTTCAATCGACTTCAAAACCGTTTCACAAAACCCACAGCCACAACCAACGGAGGTAGAATTTCACGGAGAACAGGCGCACGCATGCATACACAATGTTATTGACATCAAACGGCAGGCAGCCAGAGTGGAACAAGTGTGGGGACTAGGAGCAGAACCACACACAACCAGGGCGCAAAAATCAACCTTTTCCCGTTTTTTTTCTCTGTTTGGCCTTCTTACGCTTACGCGTAGAGAAGCTTTCCCTTGAACGAACGAAGAAAAAAAAAACCGGTGCTGAGAGCGCGAGCAGTTATGAGAGCGGATATTTGGAAAATGGAAAAGGTTTTTCCACCCAACATCCACCATTCCTAGCAGTCCGGAATTTCTACTGCTATTTGTCAGGGAAGAAATTTCACTTTCACTTTCCGTGAGCTAATCACGCTCGGGATGGATTCTCAGAAGCCCGAGTACAACGTACCTGGCAAAAATTAAAAGTTATCACATGCGAGCCGTGTAGCTTCGATCAAGGGAGGGAGGGGAGATTTTTAAAGGCAAATTGCGTAATTTGTATATTGATTTTCAGTTTCTGGCCATAGGCAGGTATCTCTTAAAAATAATAATTATTATTAACCGTTTCAGTTTTAAATTAATAAGCGCTGGGAGACTGGCATAGCTAGTAGACATGACTCATACCTTAAATCCACTTCGTTCGTGAATGTGACTCACCAGGCACGGAATTAAGTGCCTGCTACGCTCGTCCAAAGAGTAGTAAAGTAATGTGGAAACAAAACAAAAAAACAACAAACAATTTATTTAACAACACTATTCGACACATGACTCAAGCAAACAGCCCAGTCGGTGATGCATGTTTTAGTCGTACGTAAGGCGATTAGAACATGTGCTAAGCAAACAATCAATCACGTATGAGTAATATTTCAACTTTCGGTTTATTCTTTCGATTTAATAATCGATTTAATTTTATGCTCCGAATTCGAGTGTTAATATTGTAAAGTTGATTACAGGAAGAAAATTTTCCAAAAGAGCAGTATTGCTCAACATTAGGAAACGCTCATGTCTCGGCAGTAGTGAAAAACTCTTAGTATTTTCACGCCTTACAATGTAATCCAAAAATAAAAAAAACACAACCAATTTCAATATTTGAACTAGGAACAAAACATGAAATAAACTTGAGACAAGCTGCAAAGTACTGAAAGTTTGCATATCTGAAAGCATCGAAGAATAAAGTCGGCGATCCTCAACGTGCGAAGAAAGAGACGTCTTCACAGTTCGTGCCGTCAGTCAACTAAAACCGAAACCAGCCAGCAACAAACGGGCTATCTCTGCAAAACATCATCAGCAAAATAACGCCAGACTGCCGAAAAAAAAATATCCCAGACTGCAAGGAATGCACTCGCCTCCAGGCGGGATGGATGGGACGGGAGCAAAGCACGGCCAAAAAGGGAGTAGAACCTTTGCGCCTTGCTGTAGTGGCGCAGACATGCCCCTCAGTGTACACCGAATTTACCATACACCCCTTTGGCGTGTGTGTGTGGATAAAGATTGTGTGATGATGATGATGTTGTGTGTGTTGTTGTTTTCTTTTTTTTTTTTGATTGCAAATGTTGTTTTATAGTGGTTCCTTGCCTTCGCAACTGAGGACCCGCGTTCCAGGAAAAAAAATAAATAAATAACACCACCTTCCTTAAAGTCAACGTCTCCCGGTCGGACCGGACAGGACAGGACCGGTGTGGCCGGCAAGTTATTTGGCGGGAAAACAAAGTGGTAGCGCGCGCTCGACCATTCGGGCATGCGGAACGGTGAATGGAACATAAAATGCAGCAGCATTTTGCAGCCACGGTGCAAAAGAAGCGTCCAAAAAAATGCATTCAATGTCCTGGAGTGACCACCAGCCACAACCTGATGGTGTGTACGAGAGAACATAAATAAAAAGACAAAACGAACGAACGAACGAACGAACAACCCAAAGAGTAGCATGCATTAAATGCAACCGAGCTGCGATCAGCTAAGGAGCTTGGCTGCGTCTATACACCGGCATACACATACATGCACACGTTTGATGTGTGTGTTTATGGGAGTGCATTCTTTTACGACTTACGCTGCAATCGATACCGCCCGCCGATGCGATTGCGCCTCCGGGGGCCGATGGAAGGAAAGCGAAACACATTGGTACCCTTTTAACGGTGCGCAAATAAAGGAGCATAGTAACATAGTATAAAAAAAGTCACAAAAAAGGGTACCGGCAAACAGGATCGTACGAGGATGCGGACCCGCATTGTGCGGTGCTGTGTGGGCACTGTTGGGCCGGGAAATGAAGAGAAAGCGACATAATAATTTGGGAAGGCCGGTGCAAACAACAACTAAAAACAAAAAAACGATAACAACAATGAGCACGATCGTACGGACGGGATTGGTTTAGGGACAAGCGGAAATAACAGGAATATATGTGGCCATCGATTCCAGTGCCCAATGTACCCAGAAGTTTGTCTTTTTGTTGTTGTTGCTCTACCACCAGAGCGAATGCAATCACTTGCTCGACGACGCACATCACGAACACTTTTGCGGACGATTTAGGGTAGAAAAGTTGCACAAAATTTGCCACAAAATAATGCTTTGCTAATTTGTAGCAAAAATGCAACACAAAACATTCAATGTTTTTGGTGATAATATTTAAAATTTATTGTATTCCAGCTAATGTGACCAAGAAGTATTGATCTGCAAGAATCAATGCGAGAAGCAAAAAGCAATTGAACGAAGATCTGATTTTGGAAAAAGAAATACAAAGTGTTATTAATACAGGGTTTTTGTTATTAATGTTCTTTGAAAAATTTACACAAATATTCACGATCGTACGAGTCACCAAATATTCTTCAGTCAAACTGTGGGCTTTAGTTGAAAAAACGTGAACTTCAGACAAAAACACATGCGAGCAAGATTTCGCGATACAGATCTCAACAACATTCCGTGGTACGATACTCGACTAATACGGCGTCCCAAAGCGTGTCTGTGTGTGCGCGTTTGTGAGCGTGTACGTGCATTTGTGTGCAAGACCATATGCATTTAATTTTCTGTTCAATGAACTGTACGCTACTACGCGCATCCGCGCCATCAAGCCAGAATATGCCAGTAGTAGGCTCCAGAAGACGCCTGCTTCTTCCACGAAAGCGCAACAAAACAAGAAACAAGTTTCGCGTGGAATGCGCAAACCGAACGGCGGAGGACCTTCCCTTCGCATCCACGGGACACACGGGAGACAATCGGTGCTGCACTTGAGGTTTCCAATTTCCTCCCTCGCATCCTCCGCACACACCACCACCACTACCACCACGCCGTACTTCTCGTCGCAAGTATGGGCGATTGGTCCGCGAAATACGAGATTGCACTTTGTTCTCGCGTCTTTCGCGTCTCTGGAAAGGCCATTTGGTAGCCCAAACTTTGGGCGAGCGACACAGCGCGGACACTGTCTCAAGCTGAAATGCAGTCTCCTTCTTCCCCCTCCTTACCTCCCTCATCTTCTTACCCCTCAATCATCCCACACACTCCCCCCCCTCCTTTCCCCCATTCGGCGCTTGGGCTTAATAAAAGCAAACAAGAGCACCATGGAGCAGCAGGACTTCTCACCCGTGCCTCACCCAAACGCTTCCCGGACACTGTGGTGGTTCGTTTGGTGCATTTTGCGCTTGGGATTATTTTTTTTTTATTATTTGATGTTTCCCGTCTGCGCTTTGTTGTTTTTTTCGCAGTTCGCCCCGGCGTGATTACTGACCTTCCCCTCGTCTTCTTCGCGTATTTTTGGCATACCAAAGGAGGAAAAGCGCGCGAGATCGGCTACATGCATTGATAGGATCGCTGCACGAAGCGAAGAAAGCAATGAAGAAGCCACAATCGTTGCGTACAATGCGCACGAGAATTGGCATGCTGAAGCAAATGCCCGAAAACCCTTTCGGCAAGATTGTTGCATCCTGGATCGACAACAAAAGGCGTAAGACGTATGATTGTCGGATCTACATATTCAAACATTTAATACGCAACGATTCTTCAATCGTGGTTTGGGCAATTGCTACATTTCTATCCACCTTGTAAACATGATAAATAAGGTTTAACAATGCAAAGAAAAGTGGAATTAAATTGAAATATACTTTATAAAAATTCATACGTCTGCTAACGTCTAATGGCAGACGAAAAGAATAATTGTCAGAAATGCATCATTCCAAACGACCAACGGTGGCATAATTTTGCAAACTTAAGCACCAACGTCGGAAATGGTAACCTTATCCACCGTACCCATACCACCCACCGACAAAGCGACCACGAGCCGCTGTGTATCGTCTGTTTATCCCGACACTCAAGAACCGGGATGGCATACTGCACCAAAGTACGGTGCATATTTGTTTTGTGCAGACTATTCATACGTCGCACGTATGCAACGTGTGCACCTTCTTCGTACATACACGGCGTTATAGAATGATGCACACATTTACAAAAAAAAAAAAACGCTATGCGCGATGTTAATGCGAAAACATATGCCGCGCGAGTGTAGCTCTATCTCGGGCGCTTCTTCTACGACCAAACAACAGAAAATAAGGGTGGAAAGAAAACAAGGCAGAGTGCAGTCGGATGCACCACTGGGAGCGTACTGCCCGTGCCCCCCCCCCCCCCTCTATCCCTCCCTTTACTTCTCCCTCCCACTCCCTTCTTCTATCATGGTCCGGGGTCGCGGATGAGATTTATGAATGAAAATCCACGTCATATTTGAACTAATCTGTTATGAACGGTATGGCGGTGGACGACGACGGCTACGACGATGATGATGATGATGATGATGTTTACTACCGTACTGTTCTGCGCGTCCGGCCATGCCTCCATCTGGCTGTACACACAACACCCGGTTACATCGAAAGCCCGTCGCGAATGCACTCACGCGCGCGCGATGCGTTCTGTACGATTCCGTACCAATCTGTGCTCAAACGGTACGGCAACACGACACGACACGGGTCGGGAGTGCGACGGGAGGAGGAGGAAGTATTTCCGGTGCACATCGGTGACGGGAGGATGACGGCAAACCGGGGTGCAGTGGACACCCCATGGCACGGTGTCTGCACATTGCACGGTGCTGTGCGCGGATCGATGTGATTGACCGACGGTTTTGATGATGGCTAATGATGGTTCTGCTGCCAAACAAATGCTGTACAGTAAACCCCTGTGCCAATGAGAAGCATTTTTTGGGAAGCAAAGTGGTTTCAGAGATATCGGCGAGCCCCATATATCGTTGATAATGCAATGCTGCGATCGGTTAAATAGTGATGGTACGATAATTTTTTCCCCCAACAAAACAAAAAATAACGAAACGTTCCAATATACACACATTTCCTGCTAAACGAGCGTAGCAAAGTGTGCACACTAACACTCTCTTCCTTCTCAAAAAGCGGGATGGCAAACAGCAACAAACAATCAATCGCCCAGCCTGGCTGATATGCAATCGCGAAAGTGCAGATGTGAATTGTGCAGAGTGCAATAAACGCTGCACATGTGCGCGAATCTTTATTTGCACATGGAACATGCACGGGAAACGTTTTTTTTTTGGGTTGTAAATATCGCTTACAAACATTAATGATAAGAAGCGAGACACGAACAACCTGCCGGCACGAGGACTGGTTGAAAAAAAACCGTATAACATTTCCTGTTGTTTAGTGAGAAAAAATGGTAGAAACCGGCCATACAAAACAGCTGATGTTAAAAATGTGTTAAATTCAAGGCATTACTAATTCAGGAGTTTGAATGTACATTGGTGAGATAGTAGTGATGGGTACGGTTCTTATAGTTCCTTATCGAGTCGGATTTAGCTCCGACTGCTTCTTTTGTACATACATTTAGTAACATTTTTTCCTGCTAATTCCACGATTATTTTTTAATTTCCAAAAGGTAGTTGGTAAATGGTTAAGTTCTAATAAATATAGGTATAATACCTCCAACCAATATGACAGATAAGCATCAGAAAGTACCAATGAAAACTATGAGTAGACGCGGGAGTTGTCTAAGGATTTAATTTGAAGTCGGGTTTGACGATTCCGGAGTCGGAGTGGATTAATGAAACTTTTCCGGATTTCCCATCACTAGCTGCGAATGATTTGAAATGTTATTTCGGTATTTATTTATGCTTCCATTTTAAAAATCGCTTCATTTTGATTTGTTAATAAGCATAAAAATTGAAGAGCTAGTATCTTTTATTAAAAGAAAAATAAATTTTGCTACATAACACATTTTTGCACAGTTTAATTAATTTATTCCTCTCATTGCACAAATCACTGCCAACGAGAGGGCGGATGTGCTCGGTTTACCATCGGATTACCATCCAAATATCATCACCTTCGGCACCCGGGCCAAAAATTAGGAACAATTGGGTAAGCTAATAATGCTCGGAACCCAGTTCCGACTGTTCCTACATTCTAAGACATCCACATCGGCGCGTCGCACATAAGGCGCAGCAGCAGCAGCAGACAGGAAGTGCCGCACAGATTTTCGTAACGATACAAATTGCTCCCTATTGGACTCCCTTTCTATTGCGCCATACCAAAAAAAAAAAACAACCAACCCCCATCGCAACCCCGGTCGGCGAGATCGCAATCGGCGCTGCTGTTTGGGTCGACTCCGTCGTATATACACTAAACGTTACCATCACGATCTCTCAACTAAGTTCCGCTCGCCTCCCTTTCCAATCCTCCCCTGTCTTCCCTCTGCTGCCACGGTCACCTTATTGGTGGTATGTGCGTGCATGCAAAATTACACCGCCCACCACCATCACCACCTAACGCCATCCGCCCACAGTTGGTGCTAACGGGAGTAGTAGCAAAACGGCACTTATAGCGGATATAGCGAGAGTCGCATCGTAATGCACCGGCGTGCACGGCGAATGCGAGAAGAGGGGGAAGGTGGAAAAGAAGGGAGGGGGGGGAAGTGTTGAGGGTGGCGCCAGGCGGAAGGGACGGAAACCGTGTGCACGTTGTGTAGTGTGTCTCGCGAGAAAGTATGAATGAAATTGCTTCATTCATAGTGTGTGGTTTACCTCCGTCGTCGGGTTTGGTTCCATTCAACAGAAACAACAAAAAAAAAGGGTTTCTCCTTGCTTGTGCCGCCTCTGCAACGGCGGCCAGCCAACGCACATGCTTCTGCCCTCGGCATCATCCGATCGGTTGACCTCAATAACGGTAACCAAGGGGGCGTCCGCTACCCAACATACAAACAAGCACACACACATACACTGTGGGGAGTAGTGCAGCAGTTTGACTAACAACAATATATATATATATATATATATATACATATATTGCACGAACTGCAGGGTGGTAGTAGTGGGACGCTGTGGGTGCCCCACGCGCGCTCTACCAATGCTGGTGAACAGCATTGCCTTTCTTCAACATCAAATCATGCTCGACGAGCCGGACCAAGATCCTCGACCCGCTATGCTGCGGACAATTACGGGCAGAGTATACCACAAAAAAAAAATCCAACATAGGTATGTGACCGGAGCACGATCGGCGAGACGGGTGAACTGTAAAGTAAACAAGCCCTCAAAACGCAAATAGGCATAGAATTTGTTCTCCCAACTTCCTCATTTAGGAATCTGCCGACCAGTACCACCGGTTCACAGTATCTATCTTTCCCGCTTTAGCACGCATCTAAATCGGACGGTAGAAATGGGATGTCATGTCGAAAGCAAACCTGCGCCTCACACGACGTGATAAAAAGGTGGCTGCTAGTTGCCACCAAATAAAAAATAACGCCCGGCTATCTTATTTGGCTCCGATAGCATAAGGTTCTGTTATACATATCAACATATTTCCTTTTTATCATCCAGAATTTCACTCCATAAATTTGAGCACGGCAAAAGCGAAGTAAACAGCGTCAAAAAGGGCACGGGCGAAGGCAGCAGGAGCGACAACACCTTTATCACCTTTCGACCACAACACCATAATAACGCGGTCAATAGCTGTGAAGCGTTTGGTAAATAATCGCTTCCTTCTTTCTTCGGAATTGAACATTAAAGTTCGACGGAAGTTTGATAAGCCACAACAACAGCTAAAAAAAAAACTAACTATTTCGTAACACGCTCTGGGCAATTACGGCTGTTGCCTTCCTGATGTTAATACTGTCTTCTTTATGATTTGTGGTTTGAAGAATGTTGCAATGATTTGATAAACAGTTCTGAGATACAAGCGTTTTTTGAGTTAATAAAATATATATATCTTAGAGATAATTCGTATTTGGAATCAGATTTATGAATCTGAGAGATGAATCTTTAAATCGAATAAATGACTCTAGAACTTCTGAAGAATATCTCAAGATGTCTGAATCTCCATAGCAATTTCTAGAATTCTGAATCTCCCAAGATATCTCCAATTTTGGAGATACTAAAGACACTTAATAACAAAAACGCCTCAATTCATTAATCTTTCGCGAGTTTGCCCATGATTAGAATGACGCTTCGTTGAAGATTCATAAGAGTGAGTCCCACAAAAAGAGGACATTACGTTAGAATTCGTGGAGTGTATTGGGTAATTGTAGAGATATTAATATCACTTCTTCGTGGAAGAATTTTACAGTTAACTACTTACAACAATGTAAACAAAGACTTAATCATCTATTCGTGCCAACACACGATTGCTATGGTCGCTACCTAAATCATTGTTTACTGTAGACGATTTCTGCAAACATGCGTACATCTGCCACACACCATCATCCGGGATCACATGTAAATTTCACAAATTAATTCCAATAAAAGTCCAATTCATTGCTGGACGTTTTAATGCCCCGTTCGAGTGAGGTGGGATGGTTGCACTTTTTATTATGCAGCTCGGCACGGCCCCGACCAGTAACTGGCCTCAGTAGCAGCCTCAGAATCCCAACACGGGGGGAGGTGGGTGCATTCCGATTGAAACGCGGAGTGGCTTGCAGTGGGAAGCGGCGAGGTGGATGATGTTTAGCATACGCATTGGCGCCCTACTGCAAGGAAAGCTTCTTGCTCTCGGCATGCTCATGCTGTCTCCCGCACAGGCTCCCCGTTTGAAATTTCTCCATTAACTCGTGAACCAGACTTCCGGGAAAGGCATACACACCCCACGGCACACTCCTTTTTCACGCCCC
Organism: Anopheles rivulorum; assembly: GCA_018908115.1. Lineage (NCBI taxonomy): Eukaryota > Metazoa > Arthropoda > Insecta > Diptera > Culicidae > Anopheles > Anopheles rivulorum. Next base: position 10,236,430 of record CM032178.1, read on the forward strand.
GGCCAGTTGTGCGTGTGTCTTTGCGGTTGCACTGGTCGGGTGTTTTTTTGTTTTTACTGTTGTTGTGTGGCTCTTTCACCGACTTTCTTTCAACAAGCACGTTCAACACTCTCATCTACGGTACCGTGCGGTACCATCCTGGCCAAAAACAGTGGCGCAAATGTCTGTAAACATATCGCGATGATAATGAACAACCACCACCGGTCACGATTGGCATGCGGACGGGTGATGGCCGGTCCCAAACGAAAGCCGCCCGACCGGCCATACTACCATCATCGACGCAGCAGGGTGTAACATACACGCCGGGCGTGAAGAAGATGAAGTACGGACACGAAATTCCAGCGTTTGGCCAGACTGACCAGGCACCGCTCGGAACCTTCCCAGTGGATCTTCATGGCATTCAGCTTCCTTTTGCGGCCGCAAAGTGAGAGGGAGAGCGAGAGAGCAAGGAACGATCATGCACTCATTCGAAATGCAATGTAGCAATGTGGCCGGCTTGCCGCTGGCTGGCACTAAAATCACAAACGACTAGCTGAGCGGTGCGCGCGCTTAGGAAAAAGGATGAGCAACGAGGAAAAATAACAACGACAAAGTGCAGCAAATCTAGGTTACACACAACCCCACCCGGACGCCGATTGTGTATGGACGCCGATCGTTATGGACGTGCAGGTATGCACTACCAGGAAGATGGACATCAACGCACACGCAGCGGGCATATGCTTTGTGCACGCGACTAAGACACATTTTTGGATAAAAATTGACGCAACGCGTTTAGACAATTTTCTCGCTTTTCTGATTATGATGTTTTAGTTTTAATTCCAATTTTTATTCGATTGAACAACGATCAGATTGTGGTGAAACATTTCAACAGCCCAATGCTATTCCCAGTACACGGCATCGTGTCAAAATAAAAACAAACGGGCTGCATCCGTGCGTACGTACGCAGCCCAAAACATTTGAAAGCAACGGAGAAGAGCGATAGAAGTTGGGGCACACGAAAAAAACACACACACCAACAACAACGGTTGGAATCGAAATGGAACGCTTCTCCATTTGCGACGACGCTTGGGGAGTGTGGCTGACGACTGTATGACGCTTACGATCACCATCGGAATGTGTGGAATGCGTCGAGTATTTCCTGTTAGGCATGGAAGATGAGAAAGGCGTAAGAAAACACTTTCCACCCCCTTCCCCTCCGCATCATCTTTTCGTGGTCCTCTCCCTGACCCCAATCGCCCTCACGTGTCTTGCATGTGGTGAAGATGTGGCTATGGTGTATGGCGAACCCAAACCATATAAAGGGAGAGAAAATGGGGCGCCTTCTTTTTCTAGCTTTTGTTTACTTGTTTTCTTGTTGATATTTTTCTTACTTTTCTTCCATTTTCCCCCCCAGCTTCTATCTATTTGCTTGCAACAAAGCCCGCTGGAGGTGGTCCCACAGCATAGGCCTAGGTTCTGGCCGTTAAGAAATTAAACAGTGGGGGGGGAATCGGAGAGGGCAGGTGCGTGTAAGGTGGTGAGGTACGTTTTAAAAATCCTCTCCAGCCGTGTATGTAACCTGAGCACACGGTATGTGTGCCCTGATTCTGGCACCTCCAATGAGGCAACAAGGCAAACCCACAAATCGGCCTCACCGCGTGTCGGACTGGAGACGCGCACAAAAAGGCCCCAAAGAACTAGCGTCGGTGACTTGCCAACGTGGTTACAGCGCCCGCGCTAGCTTTCACCTTTTGCGCCTTTTTCACGCTCCTTCACGTTTTATGGCGCCCGGCGTGGCACGGTACTGTTGTGGCTATTCCATTCACAAATCATCGGTCGCTCGGCGCTTCGTAGGCGCGCACGAGATAGCGAGATAGAGAGATAGAGATAGAGAGAAAGAGATAGAGATAGAGAGAAAGAGAGAGAGAAAGAGAGAGAGAGAGAGAAAGAGAGAGAGAGAGAGAGAGAGAGAGAGAGAGAGAAAAAGAACTGCGTAGAGGGAGAGCGAAAGATGCTGTGACAACACACAGCCATACACACAAACCCACATAGACTCGGTCTGGTTTGTCCACCAAAGCGTTTCAATGATGCCTCTAGTAGAAGTGGAATATTGTGAATGAACTGTGGAACTGTAGAACGTTGACTTGAGAACTGACAACAACAAACCAACCAGACTAGGCCTTTGCAATCTTCGATCACATTAAAACGTTTTCAAGAACTGGGCACTTGGAGCATATTTTTTTTCACACGCATATTGGGTTGAAGAATTCATTGTTGCACTTTGGACGGAGTCTGTAACTACGACTCAGTCAGCGTTGCCGGATGCTCTCAAGGGGCAGACATTCGGTGCTGATAGGCAACCAGATGATAGCCTCTGGGCACTACTATCATGCCACTCGCCCTAACCTAGGAAGTGGCCGGGTCATCGCAGCACACCCCATTAAGCATGCTTGCCCGACCAGCTGGAAAGTACTATATTTTGTTGTGCTTTGTTTTGTGTTTTTGTGTCGAACATTCGATGTTCGACTACCGCAGCCCAATATGTTCAGCTGATAGCTTGGGCCCGCGAACGCAACAGGAATGTCGGTGTGCTTCCGCCGTGCGTCAATTGCTCTCGCGGTAGATCGGGAGCCTGGTTGCAATAGTCCCTTAGGCGAGATTAGGAGGTATATGCGTCATCCGTCGCGTCTAGTTACAAAACCCACGTCATCGGTTGTGTATCCCGCCCGGTCTAAACTACTCTCCTACTCTTGCAAGAGTGCAAGTACACTATTCCACTGCCAAATGGCGACGTTTGTCGTAAAGCCATTCCGGGAAGACTGTACAGAGTCGGCATCGCCCATACCGGATGCAGGGCATGCGAAAGACGTCACACAGCGCTCGTTGCGTCATGCCTTCATTTGGGTTCTGTTTCCGGGCGCCAGGGCAAGTGCGCCCATCTGACTAATACCGGAGGGATTTCCTCAATCGCTTAGGCCCACACTCAACACCGGCAATAGAGGGTTAGCATTTTTTATTTGCTCGTTTGCTTGTAAGTACGAAAACTATGACACGCTCTCTATGGTATTCGGTGTTGAACCACCATCGCCGTCATTGTGCCATTTTTCGCGCGTGACTCATCGCGAAAAGCGCCGTACGGCCTGGGACATGATGAGCGGAACCATTTCCAGGGATAATGAATGAAACAGTGAGTGAGCGTCGTCGTCGGACAATTGTCTGCATCACACCAATTCCGCTAACCAGATCGCGCTAGCTGGCCTACCAGTTGTGACCGAATTGAACGCGATTTAATTAAAATTCCTACGCGCGCAACGCGCATAACCCGAGATCTCTCTGCCGTGTTCCTCCACCCGCGAGGTTCACGCAAATGTGGAAGCTCGGCGGCGGCCCCACAAAACCGCGTATGCTAAAGAGGAATGTGTTGCTTCTTCGTACGAAATTCGTCGAAAAGCGGCGGCTACAACACATCAACCCGCAAAGATGGTACTGTGCTTACCCAGCCCCACCACAAACGCAAAGCCTCGGGGAAGCCGCGGGAAACCACAAAAAAAGGATTGTGAAACAAATAAAACTCGTACAGACGTATCAGATTTTGAGAAGGTGCCATCGACCCAAAAAACCGCCGCCAGAGGCTGCTCTTTCCAATCCGTCCAGTGGTCGGAATCGCCGTCTCCCATCGCTTGGATGCCCACAGACACAGACAAACACACACGCACACATACATATAGTGCGCGCGCCCTTGTTATCATCTCATCGCCATTATTAATGTTCTCACTCTCGGGGTGTTTGTGGTCCGCGGGGCCCAAAGGCATGCCGAAAAGGAATCGCTCGAACAGGCCCCGGTCACAAGGAGATTCGGAAGGCATTGTGAAGAGAGAGGGAGTAGAGGAAAAAAAAGGCTAACAACAAACAAGCTCCAGCAAAGGAACCGAAATGCATCAGGAACGGTGGGATGGATTCAAGCACTTTTGGCCCACGGCCATTCTGCAACCAAATAATAACCAAAAAAAAAACGTCGACTGCATGCGCGATGGAGGAACTGCTGGATGGAGCAACAGATAAACTATCGCCCGGGTACAGTGCGTTTTAAAATTTATGCTCCAGACGATCGTACACCGTAACGATCGAATACCGTTGTAATATCCATAATTTAATTAAGATCTCTCTCATGCACACTTTTGAGGTGATTCTAATATCCAAGGTGATAAAACTACCCGACGAACATTTATTACGTTTGTTTTATGAACCTTTAGTAGATATGAAAAAAATCATCCTTCTCACGAATATTACACTGGCTTATACATTAATAATAATGCCATCACTGGCCTGAGATAATCGAGTGATTTTCTGCTATTTCATTGTTTCACATGGCTTCTGCTCGTCTACGGCGCTATTTGCCGTTGCTGTAAACCTAATATTCCAAACTTCGAAGACCTTACACTCTGGGGTTTACAGAATTGTATCTATTCGTTTGAACAAAAATAGCAAGATTCATTGAAGATACATATCCCAATTGATTAATTATAGTCACATCCGTATCAATTGCATCCACTGGCAAAAATTGAAGCACACTGTATTTTGGATCGGTGGGAACCGACAGATCGATTACTTGTGGCCAAAAAGGCGATGCTCATCCGGGGAACGGCGGTTTGGCATCACACACAAATATATGTTATACCAAAAAAAATATATGCCCTATCACGAGCTTCACGCTGGGCTGGTACAGTGCAGATGCAGTAAGCGGCGTCAGCCGAGATGTTCTGGGTGTGGAGGTTCAGCCAAAACAAAAAAAACGACCAAACCGCACAGGAAAAAGCCGCCAATAAGACCGGGTTGAGAGGGAAATTACGCTCCAAAATGCTTTTGGGCAACGGTCCGCCACCGTCTCGGAGATGCCCGAGAGTGCAGCGTACCGGCGACACCAAACGCCATCAGCAGGCCGAAACGATCCCAAGTTTCAATCTGGTTGCAGCATCCAGCGATACTCCATCCAAGGGGCGAACACGAGTGAGAACTGTTTCGCTGATCAACCGTGCGCTGATATTGAACGTTATCGCGTTCCCCAAGCATCCATCAAAGGCAGAGACTTGTACGAATCCTGTGTGTGCATACCTGGTTAAGAAGATGCCGCCAGTTAACGAGCAGGGTGCTGGGAAAACCCGAAATCTTCCGTACAGCTCGAAGATCCCCAAAATCCCGCCCCGGGTGGGAAGATCTCTGGAGCTGGAATGCAACACTTTTGGTGGCGCCACCATTAACACGCAACGCAAAACGATGATGATGGGAGAGCAAATGGACGAAGGAAACAAAGCGCACATAAGACCTCGGGCGGCAGGGTGGCTGACCAATGGCAAATGGGGATGGGAATAGCACCATTCCACCCTCCCAGGAAAGGTCCTCCGTCCATTGGGGAAACGTGTGCAGACATAAAAAAAATTACACACACACACAAAGGCGCGAGCGCGGCGAAGAAAATTAGTACCGGCAGCGTGTGTGAGAGAGCTGAACGTTGGAGCTGATTTGAATTTCGCAGGAAACAAGACAAATGCCGGTCTTTAACGAGAACTCGTCATCCCGTACGCCCGGCGGGTCTCAGGAGTGGCTGCAGTGCCAGTGGAGGCAGAGAAGGCAATATTTTTAGCTTAATGGAGGTGTTGAAACACATAACGTTGTGCACGAGAGAGAAAGAGAGAGAGAGAGAGAGAGTGAACGAAAAATTGAGCAGGCCTGTAAGCGCGATGAAACCAGCGTGACACAAACGAAACCCCCTGACAAAAAAAACTGAATCGAACCCGAAGAAACGTCGAGCGCGATCGCGGAGATTTTATGCTGCGTTTGATGTCAATCCTTTTTGTGTTAACAAATGACGAAGCAAGAAACCTTAAAGACCCCCTGTTTTTTTTTGCTTCACAAAGAAAAGAAGAAATAAAAAACAAAACATGGTGTTGCCGTCGTTTGTTTAGTGATCAGATTTTTCATCCTGATTATGACGATCGGTCGCTCTGCGGCACTACGGGGTCATGTTAGGAATATTTGAACAAGAAAAATGCCCTCAGTGCTCAACTTCATAAGTTTAAGCTTTAAAAATTTAACATATAAATTTTAAGAAAATAACAAGCACTAAATTACCCTGAGTAATTATTGGGTTTTTTGGGGACCACCAAAAATGGTCCTAAATTATTTAAAAAATCTAATAAAAAATCCTACCCATAAAGTAACTTAGTGTGTCAAATTCAGCATAAATCCAACCAATTTGGTATTGAAAATATAATTTCGAATTTCAATTTACATCCACAGATCTTCATTATTACAATGCTTGCACCAGGAGCCTACAACTTGACGAATATCCTCCACCGAAAACATAAAACACCAACCGGAATCGAAACGCTTCCCATATCCGTTTTGCAATGTGTGTTGAGTTAATAAATTTTCACAAAAATCGACCCGCACCCGTCTTTTTTGCAATTAATTTCTCCATTCGTTGCACAGATTATGGTGTACGCTCTTCTCGCCTGGTGTGCCTTCCGTCTCACATACCCGTTGCTGCATATCGATCACGGCAAGGACCCAGGACACGTCTCTAATCCCTGTAAAATTAAACACCTCACTTCTCGGTCACGCCCCCCGCGGTACCCTTTCTATGGCTCAGCCCAAACAAGGGCTATCTATATCTTGCCTCGGAAGTCTCGAAAGGATTCGTAATGCGGAAGTATAATAGAACGAAATACAGGACACGAAGAAGAGCAACAACAAACACAAAGAGAAGCGAGTTTATTTATCCATTTTCACTTCCTCTTCCACGTCGAGACACTTCCCTTGGCGGCACTGCCACGATAAGGGGCCATTCTTCTGTGTGGCAGTCCTGTCCTTCAATTAGACGGCTTTTGTGTATTGACATGATAGATTTTACACGGCCCGAAACAATCCCTCCTCGAGAGGGTCACGTAAAGTATTACACCATCCGTTTTTTTTTTCTTCTTTCCTTCAAGAATTGCCAAAATATACGACTCCGCTGGGGGAATAAGGGGAATAAGGAAGATGGCAAACGAAGGTTTTTGGCAGAAGAAAACAATCTACAGCCATATTTATCTTCGCCAAAAACCCAAGGCAAACACTCTCATACATACCCGGAAAAGGTACACTCATTGCCGTTAGAATCTAATGTTACCGCACCGGTTGTGCGCGTTTTAAAGTAATGATCTTTCCCACGGTGATGCCTTGCGATCCATATCTCTCGTTTGAGAGTGAGTGGATTTTTGCAAAGCGGCAAATAAAATTGCTGCAAAACATACAACTAAATGCGTTGAGTTTGAATAGATGCAAAATTCTACACAATTCTGCTGAATTCAGTGTATGCAATAAAACATCTTTCCCGAAACAACAAGAATCTAATGCTAAAACATCGGTAAATGATGTATCTGCGTGCACATACAAACACCTTGAATAAACGATAAGCTACTCGAATGTCACTTTGATAGCTTGTTTGGCTTGTCAGTTTGTATGTAAACAACCAACCATCAAACGTCAAAATGCATAAAAAAAAGGATTTAGGTCATAATGGACCTCAATACAAGTGACATCAGAATCGGAACAAGCAAAACAAGGATAATGACACTATAACTACCGACATTGTAAGTGCGATGTTGATAGTGACCGATCGGTAGTTTTAGTATTGAATTATGTTATGAATTTAAATACGTAGATTTTCTTACCAAACAGCGCACGATTTTAATGTTTATCAAGAAGACAGAATAAGGACGAGACATACCTGTAAAGATTAAAAGAAAAGTTTAATTAGAATACTTATAAAAAAAGCATACAGGGCTAACAAAAAAAAATACAAGCACTTTGCTTTTTATTCTACACGTATATCAAATATAGAATAAATACATGAATAAAACTGCATTTCAAAGAATGCTTTGAATCACCACATATGTTCTTCAGATATTCACGCAAAATTGTATACTTAGGAAGTGTAGGCATCAAACATCCGATCATAAGCGAAGGATCATGAGCGACAAAAACAATAAAATTGACATCTGTTGTAGTTTGTGATGTGTGTGAGGCAACGAGAACTCATCATTGATTCCTGCCTTTCATTTGCCACATTGCCCATTTGCATCAAATGCACATCAAACATGCGATTATTTCAAATTCGAAGGCAAAACGCATCCATTTGGACACCCTCGCCGTCGCACAACTGTAATGATTCGACGCCGGGGAAAATGACACCCGAAACTATGTTGCAAAACTGTCACACGTCCTACGATCGGGGTCAGTTTTTAAAACGCATATCGTTTCGACTTCCATACTTTGCCTTCTATCATTTGGCGTTGGGCCCGTGTTTGCAAAAGGTTTCGGAAATCAATCAATCTCTTTCGTTAATGCGTTTGCGACAATGAGCTGATTTTTGCACACCTTTTTTCCCATATTTTGGGGGGTGTTTGTGCGTGGCTTGGTGTTATTTGAGAAGTGTCTAACGCGGAACCTGAGGCTAACAACAATTCTAGTACCAAGCGGAAACTCACGCACCAGTATGACAGCCAGTATGTATGTAATCGGATACGGCGGGATGCCTCGATGGGGCGGGTTTTGTGCGCGCTCTCCCTCTGTTATGAGGTTGATAGTAGGAGAGCATGGGTATAAGCATATGCACACATGCGGCACCACAGACAGACAATGGCCGAGGACCTTTTCCTGTTGCAGTGTGACAGGCTCATGCCGTCACTCAACTCGGTATGTGTGAGCGATTTGCGACAGTGCACTGTCCTGTGTCTGTTCAATGCACCCCCGACCAATGAAATTCTGCGGGTTGTCACAAAAAGGAACAACAGGAAAAGCGGCTTCTTCCGCTTCCGTGTCATTTCGTGCATTTGCAACGCAGACTAAAGTAGACTATATTTTTTCTCTCGCATCACTTTCATTCACTTCCCTATTATTATGATGCGAGCTACATTTCCTGTAGGCTCAAGATAAGTTTCATTCTTTCCCTGCGCTGGTGAATAATGGCGTTTTTTTTCCTGGAGTTTTTAATTTTGGCAAGGTAAAGGAAAAATTTTAAATAATCTGCCCGGGTTTTACATTTTCCCCCAAAACAAAACAACCACCATCGCCTTTGTGATGGCGCAAAACGAGAACTAATCGATGCCTCGTTTCCCATGATCCAATTCCGGGCCTATTGCACCCATTAATATATGTTACCGAACGAGAAATAGAATAGCCGAAAGGCACCAACAAAAAAAAAGGAGCTAATCGTATTCTCCACAATTCCAGCACAATTAATGTTACAATAATATATCTTAAATCGGTGCGCCGGGGCCATTATGCTCTTTTTGTTTCGGCCTGGTTCCGATTGCTGGACGTTTCGCACGTCGTCAAACGGTTCGACAGTAAATCCCGCCGTTGTCTCGATTTTCCTTTTGAAGCGATTCCCTGAGCCACCGGGAACGATTGTGCCACCGCAGCATCACATGCTGTTTTCCGCTTTGCCAGGGTTCACTCCCCTCGTAAATCACCTTTTTTCCAGCCAAACGCTTTCGCTACAAACTTTCGGCGTTGTTGCATCGGTAGAAAATTTATCTTCATATAATCGAATCACCGTGACACGCTTCCGAGCACATCTGCGAACGAGGAAAGGAAAGGCGAACTATTTAAAGCTCGTCGAAGGATTTTCGTTCCCTGCATGCACCATCGCAAAAACACCATCAACAGCACCATTTCGGGCAGAACGGCATAATGGAGTTTTTGGAAGCTGGAAAAGAAAGCAGAGCTTGGCGAAGAAATTTTGCACAAAAGAACAGTGCCACACCCGGCGCGGATGGAAACGAAGGCTCGATGCAATCGGCACGAAGGTTTCTTCGCGAAGGATCGCTTCAACCCAGGCAAGGATAAGGGAACAAATCGGACAGCTGCAGGTGAGACAGAGACAGTAAGATCGATGAGATGCAACGAATTTGCCCGCGCCCATACGCATATATCCTTCGGGGTGTTTGAACGACGGGTGCAGACATTTGCAAAATGGCGTGCATCTCAAAAAAGTGGAGCGAAATTTAGCGCGATTCAATTCTGCCACTGTACCACACATCACCGAGAAATGAAAACCACAGTTCCTGAGCAAGAACGTCAAAAGAATTGTTCTTTACCGTGCCTCGATTTGTAAGCCGAAGTCGTCTGTTTGACGGAAGATAAGACACAAACAATGCCAATCAAAGGCGTATTTGGAGACGATGCAATATGGTGGAATATAAAGAGGGAAATATTCACTTCTTAGTTACAACAGAAGCGTTAATATAGGCGCTTCCTAGTTGAAGGTTCATTTGATCAGAAAGAAGCTGCCTATTTAGTTTCACATAAATGGCTTAATAAATTGTTAAAAGTTTTTGACTAAAGTTATACTTAACAAGAGACCCAAAATTGTCCAATCTAACTAAAATGCATTACAATTTTCTACAAATACAAAAATATTTTAAAACTTTGAATATTATTTCAATTTAATTCAAACATATTTGCCTGGCACACACCGTGTATTGCTTCTGATTTCATAAAAAAGGAGAATTCCAGCACTGACATTGACACTGAGCGACAGTGATGACAGATCGTAGCCATGTGGTGATCAGCATGCGAAGAACACGGAACGACGACTCGAAGAAGCTAGACATCACCCACCAACCGAAACCGTAAAAAGACTCCTTGGTTATGAACCGGGAATACGGGATACTGCAGCAGAGCCACCTGGCGCTTAACTTTTATTGAATTCAATGTCAAGGCGGATGCAGTCGCAGCCGTCGCGTCACGGAAAGCCTTCGCTTGTTTTTAAGCGTCTAGAGACAGAGAAAGAGAGAGAGAGAGAGAGAGAGAGAGAGAGAGAGAGAGAGAGAAAGAGAGAGAGAGAGAGGGAGCGCTCGAAAATCTTGTTCCCTGCCTTTTGTTTGGGATGCAACTCCGTGCCGAGGGCGGTCGAGGACTCGCGATGAAACCAAGTAGTGCCACGTGCGCAAAGAAGGCATGCTCCGTGTTTGTGTGCTTTTTTCCCATTTTTCATTGCTTTATTTTTAACGCTCCCTTACGGTTTTGGGCGTTTTTGTCCTTACAGTGCAACACCAACACAGGATGCGCCCGGGCATCAGTATCACCTGGTGTTTGCTTTATTTCGAACATCTTCGGTGGTTTTCTTGTTTTTCTTTTCCTTTCCTGGCTTGAGAACACCTACTCCCGGGACATACACACACCGGGTCGAATCTTGGGCACGTCACATTGGAAGGTTCGTTTCATTTGTTCCACATCAGCTCGCCGTCGCCACGAAAGCCCGAACCGGACAAAAGGACACCGGGTGTTGGTTGGTGGGTCCTTCCTGTCCATCAAATTTAATTCGCTTTTCATTAAAATTGCGTACTTTCTGTGGCACATTCAAATCCTGTAACGACCACTTTCCTTACTCCTCCGATCCTTCCCTCCTTTCAAGACGGGAAGTGATTTTTCTTCTGTCAACACGACGACACGGCTCGCACAAATCAAACCGCTTTGCCTTCTGCTCGTGTGCCCGACGGCACGCGTTTGGGTTTTCTGCTTTTGGGTTTTGAATAATGCAGCCGAAAAGCAGCTGCATTAGAAAACTGTCGCTTGAAAAATTGCACCCTTCCTTCCATCCTTCCCGCCACCTTCACACTTCCTACTCGTCTTAGTCCTGCCGACGTCTTCGAGGGTGGAAGAAGCTGAACACAATGCAGCTCAGGCACATGAAAGCGATAGCCAACAGCCTATAAGAAGCCGAGTACCCGGCTGTTGCATACATAAAATTAAGATCGGTTCGTTTATGGCACAGAAAGGCGCAATGGTAACGTTTATAGTGTCTTGTAGAATTTTAATGTAAAAATAGAACATTGAAATATCATTAACATTTCTCAATTTATTCTAAAATTTAAGGTTATTTTTTATTACAAACAAAGAACTTTGGAAATAACAAATTTTTGATTATCTTTAGATTTTAAAAGGATTGAAGATGTAGACCGAGTCAACTATTTAGCAACATTGTAACAAACGATACCAATTTTGTATTTATTTCTTGAAGACCATCATCTTAGCAGTCATCAGTACTGATCACAAGTTGAAGTCATTCTTTGGATCCCAACAGACTGATTAACAATTCAAAAAACCATCTTCAATGACGAACGACTTCAGTGACGGATGAAAAATACTTGTAATTGTAATTATAATTATTGTGGAGTACAATTACCAAAATACTCTTTTGATTCCCTAGTACAAGCAATAATTGTGCAGCAAATGTCAGCATAAAACAAAAACTATCACTAACTTGGCGATGGATGTTTGAAACTCCACACGCACCAAAAAAGCGATCTTTTAAATGAAGATCGTCTAAAAAAGGGGCCACATCACAATTGCTGCTTAAAGCTCAGGTGGAACGTTTGTGTAGAACCGATTGCCAGAAGGCCCGTCCCAAAAAACCACCTGTCCTTCGATTTCGTTAACCCATGCGATGCCGCTGATTCTGGCCTGCGTTCCGCCGGGTGTGTGCCACCTGCACCCAAAAACCCCTAAATGTTGCTGGTGGTGTGCGATTTTTGTCCCGTCCACAAACGATTTTACTCCTTTCGCTTATGGTGGGCTGCTGCCGAGCGCGCAGATGGTCCCCGATGGACATAATTCTTATTTATTTCGCTCGTTGTGCCTTGCGAAGCTTTGTGCGGCACGCGATGAACAACCACATCACCGGGAAGGAGGTTATGAAAGCGCAACAAACAAGATGAACAAGGTAGGAAGCCGGTCCCGCACGTGCGGTGGCACACTTTCCAGCACCGGCAGTACCGTCCATTTCCGTTCCGATCGATCGGCACGAGCCGATATCAATTGTGTGTACGGGGCCGGACATTGGGGATGGCTCCATCGGGAACTGGAACGGAGAACCAAGAAGTAAAGAAGAACCGCAGCACGCCAATACGCACGACATCATCTTCCTTCTTCGCAAAAGATTTCCGTAACATCTGCTGACAACAGGAGAGCGATGTATACGCGCGGCGATCGCGCTACCACCATTCTTGCAGTATGAAACATTGCAGTGTAAACGACAGGAGGGGGAGAAAAAAAAGGTTGAACATCCTTGGCACTTGAGGCTCGCGTTGTGCATACAAGCTTTTTCGGCGTTTGCGTCGCAATAAATTTGCATACGACATCAATTAATGATGACAACCCTTATTAGATGCCGACAGGCACAAGAAAAAAAACAGCCTTACGCGCGTTGCTTTATGAGTTTGAGGCGAATTATTATAATTAAACGAGAAATCGCTTAATTTGTGCATTTGTCCATTCATCTTTTCGTAATTATTTTGTATTACGTCTATTAACGGATAAAAAATGTTTTCTTAATCAACATCAAAATAAATACAAAAAATGATCTTATTTAATGCAAGTTAAGATGAAGCTCATAGTCATAAATAAAAATGATCTTTAGATTGATATTACTTACATTAATTTATCTGAAACACAACTATGATCGAAACATGAGAAAAGAAAATACATTATGCTCATAACTAAAGCATTTGAACGTAATATTCCAAAAGTAACCATATAACATTCAAGTAACGCTAAAAATGTCTTAAACACAAAAGGAAGAACCGAAGCGACGCACCAATCAGCAGGACACGGCGAAATGCAATAAATGAATAACTTTTGCGTGAGATTCTACTAAAAGATTATAATTTATTTCCCCCGCACACACATACACAGACATTGCGGTGCCCGTCGGCGCTGACGGTTTAGTTGCAATCATCGATCGCAAAATTTCGGAAGACACATCCTTATTGACCAGAGTCCAGTGGGACCTGGTGTACCGCCCGAGGCTTACCACGTGCCCGGCGCGCGACCTTTTTGTTTTATTTTGCTCCAGCAGGCAAACGGCAAACACAAGTAAAACTTGACTCGAAAGCGCGCAAAGCATGTGGCTGTATGTTGTGAGTTTGCAGCTGCCATCGTCAGGAGAATAAGACGCACGAACACACAGATGGAAATAAAAACACAAGAAAGGTGACAGAGCGTCGAGAACCTTGCTGCTGACGGGAGATCCTCCTTGAAGATGTGGTGTTGAAATTTATAACAGAAATTTAGTAAAGTGATGTTTCGGAAATTCGTAACAAAATTCTTGATAATACTGAAGAAGGATAAAGAAACTTTAGTACCTTCGGTGCTTAGTTTTTTTTTCTTAGTTTGAAGTTTTTGTAGAATAAAACCTTCAGAATTAAGTTTCGGGAAATTCGAATAAATCATATATTTTTGCCTAAACCCCGAAACAAACCCCGATGGCACGTGGCAATGGATTATAAATCCCGAAAATGCTATCCCACCGCACCGGGCTGTACAAAGCATTCGGTTTCCCTTTTTCCTCCCACCTACCGCCGTTTCGCCCACGAAACGGGAACGCTACGGGTATTTCATTTTCAGTTTTGTTTTCAGCAACGGAGAAGTGGCACGAGCTACAGCTGGCAGCTGCGAAATGAAATGCATCGGCATACAGCCGACCCGATGGTCCTGCCAAGTGTGGACGACTGTAAAGGAAACGCACCGTGGTCCGAGGACCACTCTCTCTCTCTCTCTCTTTCTCTCCTTACGTTTTGGGGCGGTTCAATATTCAACTCTCGAGTGCCTCATCCAATGGCCACCACAAACATCAGATCCGAAGCCGAAAAATTAAAACACAACCAGTCCTGCACAACCCTGAACCACACGCCTGGTCCCTTTCGCCTAGTCCCTTTGAGAAGAGAAAATTCATTATTATTACGTCGGCTGTTTTTTTTTTTTCATACCGAGAAGCGAGAAACTTCTATAGAGCCTTACTACCCCTTTCGGCTCGAGGAATCAATTTAAGGTTTTTCGCCAAAAACCAGCACCCCACACACCGTGTTCTTTTTTCACGAATAGATTCAACAGCGGGTGGATACAGCTTTACTGCGGGCAGCACTCCACGCAGGCATGTCCTTAGAACTCTCAGCTCTGCGGACCAGACGGATGATTAAAATGCAATTATGCGCCAGTGACCAAGAGCTTGAAAGCGGCTTCGGCGAAATATGATGTTTTTGCAATAAAAATGCATTTTATTGTTTGGTCCAAATTGCACAGGACCGGAGTGCGGGGTCCTATTGTAATGACAAACAATAGGAAAGTAAACGAATTGTGTCGCACGCAGACATCAAAACAAGCAAGCAAATCGCGGGTGCAATACACTTTTTTTGTCTTTAGGCGATGAAATCTATTCTTATTGCGAACTACAAAAGCGACTTTGACGGAGAGAGATTCTTGCGCTGTATCAAAGGTTCTAAAAGGAAAATATTTATTCGCCTTAACGTTTCTTTATTTAATTACTTATTTTGTTTTACTTTAGAGCATATTGTTCAAACCTTTAAACGCTATACATTCGTCTTCAAAACCCAATAAAAAACATCCAAAAATTTATCGTTTTACACTAATATTTTACTTTTTAATATCTTTTCCATGTAATCTTCGTTCAATCCATCTCATTCATCTACGATATACATCTTACCCTAATCTTTTCTCATTTAATGGAATGTTACCCACATATCATCCGATCGAAAATATGCAAAAAACCTCTACCCAGGCAAATACTCATTTCTTCTCCAGTGTTTATCGCGCATCGCCCGTTGATTTGTCGTCTCGTTAACCTGCAATGGCATGTTTGCAACCACCCCCGGGGGGACGAAATATCCTCCACACAGGGTACGGCTGCTATGGGGTGGTGATACCATGACCACCGCACACACACACACACACACACGCACACCCACTCCCCTGTTGTCATAAATTATGCTTCAGCGTTTCCGAAACGGCACCCTGGTGGTAAATAAATTTTATTTAATCATTTCATAATGTATGCAAATTTGTCTTCAGCACCCAAAAGAATATGCGCGCGGGATCGGCGGAAGCGACGTGCAGCAATGCCGGTTGCTACTTCCGGCCCAACCGGTGGCGAAAACGGCGCGAAATGGTTTGAAAGGAGGGATGATGAACTAGTATTCACACGTTTCCCACCGGAGCAGCGAAGAAAAGTCGCCTGTTGTTCGGCACCAAGGCACAAGGCTAAGAGCCTTACTTGTCAGTGCCGCGCAGGAACTTATTGGAAATTCTTCCCTATTCAGTAGGAAAAAATGTAAAAAAAAACACTCGACATAGAGCACGCAATTTATATCGAACAATCGATCGAAGGTGGGAGGGGGCGCCGACATTAATTTCTAATTTATGCAACCCACACACACACACACACACACACACATGCACAAAATAGCCCGAAATTGGAAGGGACTTGTGCGTATCATAATGCCCTCAGTTTTTGTTTTGTTCTTCTCCTATCACGCCCAAGGATTTGCAGCCAACTTTCAATCCCGCATGATGGAACTCCTATATCATGCCGACCACCCCATGCTGTCTGTGTGTTTTCTGTTTGCGATCGCTCGAAAGGGTAAAACCCAACTGCCCTGCAACTAAAACGGTCCCTTATTAATGCGATTATTATCGATCTGTATTCGCTGCTAATTTATGCAATACGGTTTTTTGGAGTATAAATGTTGGGACCATTCGGTTAAATATCAAATTAATTGTACGCGGACGGTAACAACATTGACAGCGACAGAGAGAGAGAGAGAGTGAGAGATCGAAGGGTAAAGGTCAGGCCGAATTTGGCTCACAAAGTTATTGTATCAAACATCGATTTAATTCTATGTGTTACGTCTGTTTTATTTTAAATCAATTGTTCCCATTCTATTGCAAGAAATGGCTCTTTTTTAATTGATTTCGCTGGTTTAAAGGTTTTATTTTTAAAAAAGGAAGGAAAGGACTGTATGCGAAATATCACGAAATGTAGCTGGTTGTAAATATGGAGTTTCCATTCTCGAGAGAGAGACGTATTAGGTGGCTGAAGCTCTGATCGTTACATTGAGGAGTTCATTCTAATGAATTCCATTCCTAGATGATGCGTCAAGAAACTAATCTAGTGCAGTTCACTCTGTTATCGTCCATGAAATATTTCATGAAATATTTCATTAAACCTTATTTAATTCCTTAAACAGACTGAAAGAAGTGTATTAAAGCTATTATCAAATGGATATAGATAAATCCTATTTAACCGAAAACGATTAAATTATAATATGACCGTCATTTGCAGGTATGGGAAAATTTGACAACAAAAAAACAAAACCCCATCTGCAACCTTAATAAAGCCTCCCTCATAAGCCTGCACTACACATACACACGAGACGCCCATTAGTCTAATCGCGGCGCAGTTAACGCAAACGCGCGTAATCATCCCAAAACCCTGGACATAACGCTGACTGGACGATGGTTAAGGATACGAAAAAGTGAGCTGCACACACTCATTTGCCACAGTTAGGTAAAGCTTGTCTACCATTCCCATTAGGTCGGTGTGTGTCCCGGAATATCGCCGTACAAAAAAAAAAAACAAACAAACAAACGCCTTGAAATCCCTACTCCCCATCTGTGCAGCAAACTCATTTGCATTTGGGCACCAACAAATGAGCCATCATTAGTCGCTGGTTGCAATTATTTGCGACCTCCAACACACATACACAAGCGGGAGGACGGGATGGGCAGTGTTGCACCCTCCAAAAGGCTAAACAGAGCCCAATTTTTTGTTTGATCCCAAAAACCAAAAAAAAACACACACACACGACGCTTGTTATTGCTGAAGATACTGGTGTACAGGAAACGCGACCAGAATGTGCCAAGCGACAGCTGAAGCATCGCAAGGGCAATAACACGTTCGGCACGGAGGTGGTGCGCGGAGTGTATGCGAGGTGAGGTAAAAGAGAGAGAAAGATAGAGAGACAGAGAGAACGCTCGATAAAAACACGAAACGATGTGTTGTAATCCATCCGTCCATCGACAACACGACCGACAACATCTGCGTGCCGTGGGCTTGGGTTTTCTGGGACTTCCACCACCAACCACCATCACACCACCACCACCACCAATCCAATATATGCGCGCCCCTTGGGTTCGGGCTTTCGCCTGTTTGGTTCGGGGTTTTTCGGGGTCCTTGTTGTTTTTTTTTTCCATCGCTTTTCTCCCCCGTTTTGGGCTTCTCACCTTCTAAACTCAAAGCCAATCCATTTTACAACAACACCATCCGTGATCCGTTCCCCGTCCTTTTCCGACGATCACCACCTCTCTCTCTCTCTTTTTCCTTCTCACTTTCTCCTAGTGGCTTTTCTCTTTCTCTCTCTCTCTCCCTCTATTTCATCATCTTCTGCTCGCTGTGTTTAACTTTTAAATACAACCCGCCCGAACGGAATATCATCGTACAACAATTTCAAACAATGTTTTTAACATACACCTAACTTATATGTTTGAGTGCATATGTGTGAGTGTTTGGGCTAATCTATACATTCGGGGTTGTATGTGTAGGGCCCTCCGTAGGACGGGCCGAGAGATTCGAGATTCGGTACAACCGCATCCGTTTCGGGTCGGCTTGGCTTGGTTTAACGCGCTTTCCCTCTCCCTGATCTCTTTTCCTTTTGTCCCAGGTTTGTTCCTGCGACCCTTTCCTAGGGTCTCTCTACCCAACAAGACCCGTACGCTATGCTACGTGCTGAATGCGTTCGCCCAAAAACAAGCACAAAATCGTACCTTCCGGACCGGCAGGAACTCACTGGGGTTTGCTTTTCCAGGAAAAAGGACACGCTGGGTGAGTGCTTCCGCCGTTGGACGCACTCTCTTTCTCTCGATCTTTCTCTCTGAGTGTTGAAATGCGGAGCTTCTATTCTCTCCAACATCCTGCCGGTATGCTTTTGCTTCAGCCGCTTCGGCTCTTCATCCAGGGCGACAGCGAACAAAAAAAAAATGCGGACAGATGTTGAATCCAAACGACATTTACAGCAACAAAGCGACAAACCGGGCCAAACTATGACAAACGAAACTGATTGCACTGGCCTGGATGGGAAGCTGTGTGTTTACTTACAGCAGCCACATTTTTAAAATATATCTGCCTAAAATGCAGGTTGTAAGACAAAAAAAAAGTCTTGGTCAAAATTATGGCAACATCCTGATTTCGGGGAATTTGATGTAAAACATTGAGTACGAAGTAAAGAAAGAAGAAGAAAAGTACTTCAATATTTGTGGACAAATAAATTAACTAATACATTAATTAAGATTAAGAAATTGAGATGAATAGGAAAAATGTAAGAAGGTAATAAAACTTTTGAACATGATTTTGAATATTACGAGTTAACATTAAGGGTTAAGGGTCTCTTTGATATCTTAGTGAGTGCAAAAGTCGGACAATCTACATTCTTCATAAATCTACAAGCAGATGGATAAACGAACAAACCAATACGAACCAAACTTTGGAATTTGCGCCTGGATGAAATGCACTTTTCTGCACAGCAACATTGCAAAATCAATCATTTCACCTTACTACGCCAGGATGCGCGGTTGAATAAAAGTTAATTGAAATTAAAACGTCACGTACCCGAGGCTGCACTTGTAGCTTGGGGAATGGGCTCCGATGGGATCCGATGTGATTGCATTAAATGAGGTACTTTGGAACGTTGATTAAAGCTAGATTGTCATTTTACGTCGACCCATTCACCGAACGTAATATGTTTGTTTTTCCTCCAACAGCACGATGTACCCGATTCGCGATACGAAACAGCGTGACAGAGATACATGGCTCGATGCTGTTGCACCGTCGGAAAAGAACATGTTTCAAACCCCTTTAGATCCCCCTTCAGGGCGAGAAGGACGATCAACACACAAAAGCTAAACAACAACTCCCTGACGTAGGTAAGTTTGAGAACTCCCTGCTGCCTTTGACAAACCTTCGGCACAAATTCGAATCTCGTTGCAGATGCAGTCGGCAGCGGGGCACCACCAATGCAGCACACGCACCATCTGTTACCCCAATGAAAAGATGATCAATTTCTCATTTTTGCCGGCTGATTGGGAAAGCGCGTCTCGTACCCGTTGTCCAGCATGTTTTCATGTGCGACGACTATAGCCTGGCAAAGAGGACGACACACACCCGAAGCGGGGTTTGGCGTAAAACGGACGCGCCGGATGTCAATGTGGGCGTGTAGGGTGCAAAAAGGATACAATGGCAATGTGGTGCATGTGCAGCGAAGCATGTGCTGGTATAGTTCCGCTTTGCGTGACATCACCACCACTGATTGTGATCAACCACATATACGCAGCGTGAGGAATTGCTATATGGCGAAGGTTTTGCAAAGTTCGTCCAAATGATGGATGAGTTTACCTAGCCACACACGGTATGGGACACAATTTTTCCTCACAAAGTTTGCCGAACAGTTTTTCCCAACCAGACCACGCATCGCTTCGACCCTCGAAATCCTATAATGGACTTAAGGATATGACCGTACCGAGAGAGAGAAAGAGAGAGACGGGTGGCGAGGTCCTCGGTGCGATCATTAATTTTCATTTCAAACCATTAATTGGCCCAGCATCGCTTATTTTCCGTTAAATCGTTCCAACAAACAAATCGAACGGTTCGGGGAAGGAAAATCCGGCAAACGTGAAATTGCTGCAAACCAGAAATCAGTGCAACGATAATCGGGATCGTTAAGTTTGGTTTAACGACGATTATCACGAAACGATTTAAAATCACGCATAATAATAGGAAATTGAGGATATAATTCCAGAAAATAGAAGCGTTCTTATAACACTAAAGAATTGAAGTTGAAAACGTTATAGACATTATTTATTTTAATTTATTTTAAGTAAAAATGAATCCTTGTAGGTAACTTGAAGCTCCTCCATAGTCTCATATTTCCATTCCAATAACTACATGAGGAAGTTTGATCCTCCTCACGCGATCATTGTCTAGCAGCAGTACAAAAGAATAGGAAATTACTAGAATAGAATCTGTTATGGCACAAGCCTTGAGAGCCTTGATTTCACCCTCATTACCATCAAACTTCCGACGAATCTAACGAACCCAGCACACATGGCACATGGTAAAGGTGGCACCAAAAAAGACACAGATGATACTGATATTTCAACTGTCCACGTGCGCACAAGGTGCGTACCATTCGACAGGTGCCGACGCTCCAAAACATTTTGTAATGCAAGGATTAACGATCAGCTATAACAGGCGGCCGGATGGAGTTGTGCTCATCAAATGTGTCCAAGAAGGCAGACACTCTCAAAAGCCCCTAAAGAGTTCCTAAGCTCCTTCTTTCGAGAATGGGGCACAAACACATTTGGCACGCTCCTCATCATACAGCACCAGATCCGGACGGATAACAACATTTGCTGGCCCTTAACCAGGTTTTTGGTTCCTTCTGTTTTTTTTATTATCAAGCACACTTTTCTAACATTTTCCGTCCAATCGTGATCGTCGTTTTTGTTTTTTGATTCGCCATCTGACGTGCGTCTGGTACGTACAGTAGCAAGGCTTCCAAAGCCTACAAAACCCGACAACACTCTTCCCATTTTTCATCGTTACGTTGTGACACGAAGGTACCAAAAGTGCGTCCAGAATGCCGCCCGGTGGAAGATCGCCGCACTCTTAAAGCATGGGACCCACCGTCACAGTGAATATAAATTCAAAAGCGTCAACCAACTGAGGAGGGGCTTTTGTCCAAGGAAAATGATGAGTAAAAGGTAACGTAAAACGCTCCCTAAGGATGATCACCCGAGGATCGTTAGCTACACGGGGGTAGGCTAATCAATACTGAGGACAAATTTCATCCCGAATGTCATGCTTATCGAAGCAATAAGGTCTTTTTTTGTCTACTTTCAAAATTGATCAAATTTACGATACAATGCACATTAGTACGGGAGCTGTTCCGATCATTAACTTTCACTAATAAAGTACATTAACGAGCGATAAATTAGATACTGCAACTGAACGTAAGTGACAACACGGAATCGAAATTTCAGTCAGTCAGTCGAAAGAATTATGTTATTAATTCATTATTTTTTTTTTCAATGCGAGATAGAAAACGTACTATTGGGATAAAATTGTGCTGAAGAAGGCATTATTAAAACAATTTAAATGTTTTTAATACTTAAATACCTATGAGCGGCCATTTGAAACATGAATGTCGAAAACCTAAAGATGAACTTCATTTCTCTGTCAACTTTCCCATGTTCCCACAAACACGTTGCAGTGCCCCGTGCACTTTCCTTACGGTAGCGAAAGCTTTCGACATGCCGTTCCGGAGCAAATAAACAACACATAAAAATGGAAATGATCAACCACACCCGCCGCCCGTTATGAGCCGAACGAAATAACTTCTTTACCACATGACTAAGCAAGGAACCGGGAGGAACTGCAGGTTCGAGAGGAGAAAAAATAAACGAAAAAAAAAATGCACGCGACGGAATGCACATTCACTTCGCCCTTTCATTAGAAACCTCAAGGCCCACAGAAATCGCCCCATCACCAAACTCCGAATAGCGCTCTTCGGCCGCAGGATGGCATATAAAATTCCCATCTTTTACGATGCCGTTTTTATGTTTGTAATTCCACCATTATACACACATAATTTTCGGACAATTTTACCGCATTCCCATTCCGTGCCCCAACCCATCCGCTTTTTTTACAATTCGAAATTACTGTTTCTCTGGTTGCGCTTTGCTCCTTTGGTCTCCGTTTTGGCTGGAAGATGTAGCTTGTGCCTTGTGTGCGGTGTGCGCATTTTCTCATTTTTCCCCCCATGCATGCCCCGGCCCCGTCACCACGTTAAGCCATGCATGCATGTGACGGAATGCATTTTACAGATCCACCCCGGGGTGCATTAATGACAACGGCCGGCCGAGAAGGCTGGGAAAGGCGGCGGCGAAAAGCGGCATTTTTAATTTTATTATTCAAAATAAATTAAAGCCAATAATTGGATACCCGATCGCTTAGTGGACGAAACAGGGAATGCAATAAGGGAGGAGGAAGGGAGGAAGAGAGAGAAAGAGAGAGAGAGCGAAGAGGAGGAAGGGTAGAGAGAACTGGTGAAAGATAGTTCCATATAAAAGGGCAGTCCAGCGCCCGTTCTAAAATGCCTAAATTCTATACCAAAATTCTATCGGCAGATGGTGAATGCGCTTGAAAGTTGGACGATTTCTTCAAGTCTAAGTTATCTAATAAAAACGATTGACTCTACAATGTGTTTAATCCTTAAAAAAGCTAGAATGAGCCATTTTCTCAATTATTACAAGAATTATTGTATGTCTAGCATGGAGTTTCTATGTACTGGATTTCTTGGACGAGTTTTGAAGCATTGATGTTTGCAAGATTCGGGAACCATTGCAAGTACGACTACAAGGAGTTCCCAGTTTTAGACAAAATAGATCTAATCGTTATAGCACAGTTAGGCAGACAATACTCTCAGTGATTAGGTTAAGTTATAAGCCTTTCGTAAAGAAATTGCGGTCCAAGAAGTATCAATCGAACATCCCACGGAATCGAAGTACTCAGCGGACGACACTGCAGTCCACGAACCTTACAGATATTGGATCTTTAACATTCCTAGACGAATTGCAACGAATAATCGTCTCTTCGTCTTGCGGCTTTGTATCAAGCGTCAATATCAGGATCCTAGAGTTAGTTAGTGCGCTCCATCGGATATGGTTCTTTGATTCTCCAATGAAAGTGATAATGCAACACTTTGCGATTTACATTTTTGAGTAGTTACGATTACACGAATGGCAGAAGTCATTGAGGTATTGTTAATTTTGTTGTCAATCCAACATAAAGTATCTTACCAGCTGACAACGCATAACCCAGGATGTTAACGTAAATGAGAAGAGTCACACCCGGACGATCAAACAAAAGGTTCGGTACTGCCAGACCGGCAAACCCTACGACCCCCCTCAGACCACCTCACTTCAGGCAGTAATTATCATTAAAATAATCGTAATATAATGAAGTTCTGATTTACAGTGACCGGGCGCACAGTTCAACGGTGTAAGAGCGCGCAGTGTACGTTCTCTGGCAAACAGGAAGAAAAAAACAGGATATTAACCCTACCGCCACACACACACATGCGTTAGCACATTAGCACGCAGTATGTGTTGCCGGTTCCGGGCGTAACGTTAACGGGGGTTAAGGGCCACCGAAACAGGATTTCGTAGCCGAAGCTCCTTCCACGGCCAATCGCAATTAAGAGCCGTGCGCAAAAGGGTGTTCCCTCAGTCTCTAGTCCCTCAGCCGGTCTGGCCAGGGGCCGGGATCCCGAAGAATGAGGTGCGGGAAATCTAACTCCAGATAAATTCGATTATAATTGTTCCCATTCTTCGTTTCCAGCGAAGAGGGAAGAAGAGAAGCAAACGAAAAGAGAACCAGCCCCGAACCATACAGAAGCAGAGTGCACAACCGGATGATTTCGATTGCACAAGGACTTTTGTCAGCTGGTTCGTTCTCGGCTAGTGTCTCGGCAGATACTTCTCAAGGACCAATTGAAAGCAACAACAACAACAAAAAAAAAGCCCACAATCGGCCGCCACCCCAGTCTGCAGGCAATTGACGGCAAAATAGGAGGACTTTTTCCTACCCTGTTTTTTTTTGTTGTTGCTGCAGACCACCGGAAACTGGTGGATAGAAAACCGGGCAAGAGATGGAACCAGTTCCGAAGGGCGCCTCATCCTAAGGAGCAGGCCACGCACATACAAGCAGGCGCGCGCGC
The DNA here is from genome assembly GCA_018908115.1 of Anopheles rivulorum. NCBI lineage: Eukaryota > Metazoa > Arthropoda > Insecta > Diptera > Culicidae > Anopheles > Anopheles rivulorum. The sequence continues at coordinate 10,261,080 of CM032178.1, forward strand.
GCCCAAGCATTTTGCACAGCTTTGAAGCTGATGTTTCCTGAGATTCTGGAGCAATGGCGCGGTGAGCTCCTGAGCACACCGGTTGGTGGCCCGGAATTTCCCTCTATCGGCGTAAACCAAAAAAAAAGGATACATCGTCTGTCTGGCTGTGTGTGTATGATTGGTGCGACAAAACCGTCATCCTGCATCGGTTCGGCTGTGGGGTTCGGGGAAGCCCGGGTCGGGACGGGAAGGGAACGGTTTGAAAAACGTGTTCACCCCTTTTTCGCATGCACTTTTCGCTGCATCTCTGAGAGAGAGCCGGTTGTACGAAAAAAAAAAGAACACAAACCCGGGACACATTCACCGCAATCGGAATGAGGGGAGGAGGGAGGGGTGGGGTGGGAAAGTGAGTTTTGCGAACCTGGTGGTGGTGGTGGTGGTGCTATTTTGCATCCTATCTCAGTGTCGTCGGCTTTTCCCCCTTCCAACCCCCTTCCCCTCTTCCCTCCCACTCCACCAAACCCCTTCAGTCTGAGTAGGCCTGTCTGTCTGCTTTCCCCCCTCCGTTTCCTTTGGTTCCTTCCTTACTCTCTCTCTCTCTCTCACACACACTCTGCCGGTTTTGCGTTCATTAGTACCCCAAAAGGGAAAAACCCCCGAACCCCGTGGTTGTCACTGTGACATACACCCGGGCGTTCCGGCGGTTTGTTGCGTATGTGCGCGCGTTGGGGTGCGGGGATGGATGGATTGGGAATGTGCGGAATGGGTCGGAGCGACAAGACGAAGAAAGGGAACCACATTTCGAGTAACCTGGCGCACACACACACACAAACGGCAAGCAACAGCAAACGAGAGAAAAAAAAAAGCAATGAAACGCCAGACACATTGAAGTAGGTCGGGAACTCGTCGAAAGCGACCATCGTCCGTCGACCTCGTCTGGTTTCGCAGTTTCGCCTGTTCTCTCCCTCTCTCTCTCTCTCGTTGTCATTCATTCAACTCGCTCGCACTGCGGGACCCGATATCGGGCGCACACTGGTGTCTCCCGTGCAGTATGTCCACCGTCGTCGTCTTGCAACGTCCCTTCACACCATCTCACCGCTCTCCCCTCCTTCTCCTCCTCCACATCCCCATCGATTCCCCTTTTACCAGATCCAGCCAATTTCGTACCCTTTTGCCAGCGATCCAGCCAGCTCCGCGTCCGGTCGCTTGCTGGATGTTGGGAGAAGTTTCCTTCGTGCCGACTAGAAAGCGGTGCACACGGTGCATTTTCCTTATCTGTTCCTTCGCACGGTTGCCATTCTTTTGCCCCGCGTTCGCATATGCACCACAATTCGCACACCCGTCGCTACATTGTTGCAATTAAAGGCAGCGTGCGTAGCAATTGCATACAAATGCACACACACGTGGTACAAATTGTGCAGGAAAAATTGGATAATAATTGAATTTTTTTTATTGTTTTTTTTTGCCGCACACAAAACGTGCTTGCACCCCACTAATTCAATAATGCAGGTATTCCATTTTATTTAAATTGAATGTTACATTTAAAGTGCAACAACAACAAAAGAAGGAAATAAATTAAGCACAACATCTATCAACCTAAACAGAACACATTTGGTGCTCCTGCTGTTTGATCATCGTCGCACTTTTTCCTTCTCTTTTTTCTTTGTGCGCACACACCGTTTTTCACCCTGAAACCGGCCTCCCGTGCCCGGCTATCCTTCCGCCACCATCAATGCCCAGAAGATGGATGAGAAATGCACGAACACACACACACACACACACACACGCACATTATATACCGAAAATAGATTGCAAAACAAATGCGAAAAAATTAACGTTTAAGCGCGGCTTGGCGCGTCTAGACACGATCGCGGTGTGCTAAAATTATGTTCGAATTTGTGCGTGTATATGCACCACACACACACACATACGCACGTACAGCCACACACTTGGGCGACCACCAGACGACAGACAGCGCAAAGAAAGAGGGTAGGAACAGCACAAACAACAACCACGGCAGAAGAAAAGCAGTCTCGACGGTAACCAAAAGAAAAAAAAGTGTTAATGCTAAAAATATAAAGAAACAAAAACAGCAACAAGATCAACACTTTGCGAAAAACACAAAATAAAATAAAAAAATAAATAAAAACCCGAACGCACTAAGCCTTCAAACGGCAAACCACAGACTATTACCATCAACACCCCCATTCGTCAGCCCCGAAGCACAACTGCTGCCTTCGATTTGAGCACGGTGCGTTGGGAAAAGGCGCGAACGCGGCAAACGTGTGCCAGGACCGACCGAAATGGTCACCGCCACCGATCGAAACGAGAGGAAAATTAACGAACGATCGGAATTGCAGCTAATGGCTACGCGGCTGCACGAAACCTGTACGCATACCGTAATAAATAATAACGCTCCATGCAATGCGTTGTGCATCCTATTTGCAAACACACAAAGAACCGATATATGGCAGTGGTTAATTTAATTATGGGTGAATTTGCATCATTACCATCTAACTCCCACGAAGCTGTTGTTTAAAAGTCTTTCTAAACGATCTACCAAACTAATAAACTGCTTCTCAATTCCCACGTACATTTAAACCCATTAAACATAATCGCCGCTACCCACCGCCAGGTGGCGCTTTTATTAAAGATCGCAATCGTTTTCCAGTTGATCACGTTCCGCGAGTTGCAAAACGGCGCACCCCACTGTACGGCGCTGGCAGACCAGACGAGAGCTACGACAAAGTGAAGTGCAAAAATTCAATCCGTCGTACGGACGAATTATAATTATATATGTATACATATATCGCCGGCCGTCTGCTATGGCAGTGGCGCATTGCTGGCGCAGTGAGTGCATCTTGAGGCCCTACTGGTACGGTCGCCGCACACATATGCACACACACACGGCCAAACACGCCCTGGGCATACACACAGACACACAGCTGGACACGTGTGAAGTACACATATGCATCGCCCGTCTAGACACGCTCGTCTTCTTCGGTCGCGGCAAATTGAGAATCGCTTCCGGTCTGTGCCGAAGGTCTGCGCTTCCCGCCCCTGCCACTCGTCTTATTCTCTTCGGCATTTTCCCATCGGTTCGCTCGAGATGGTGTACTCCACCTCTTACGGACTGCCACTACGGTCCCTACAATCCTTGCCGGTTGTGGGGCGGGATGGGGCCCGTTTCTTCGTTTCCCACCGATCCGGAGCACCCGTGCCGCTATGGCTAAGAATATGTCTCTTTTATCCATAACGGTTGGGATCTGTATGGCAAATGCAATTGCGATTCTCCTTAATTGCTCGCCTAGTGCCGTCGGATGGGAAACCCGGGCCTGCGGACGATGCCGTCTAGCGCGCGTCTTATTGACGTGCCGCGTCTTTAAATGCTGGCTACGTGTTGAGGTAGTCAGTACCGTTGCCAAAAGGCCGATGTCGCTGTTTCTGGTTCGCGGATAATGTACGCCGCAGACCACTGTGGCCGGGCAACATTGTAGCGGTGCTACGTTATGCACTTTTTGCTCGTAGTGTACGTGCTGTTGTTTATGTGATGACATGAGACAGTGACAACAGTTTTTACTAGCTTGTTGTTGTTTTTTTTTTGTTCTGTTGAATACGGCACATCGTTTGAACTACATCGGCAGTTGAGGAAGCAGTCTGGAGGAGAACACTTTTTTTGAAAGCAGAAATGTGCTAAAATATAACACATTCTGTCTGGGTTAATCTTTCAGCTATGGATAATTCAAGTCGCAACGATTGAAATCGAATCGAATCAAACGAGAATGAATGATTTTTGAGATTGTTTCAAAACAAACAACATATTTTCTAACAAAACAAAATTTATCACAAAATATTCAACTTTTGCAAAATTGCAATGGTTAACAAACTTCGGATCGAAGAACCAAAAATGTACGAAGCATCTACCTACCTTGCATGTTTTTCCTTTGCAGTAGCGATCTTCTTCAAGGAATTGACCGGATCTCTTTCGTCGACCAGCTCGTTGAAATTCGAAGCTGAAAAATAATAAGAAACGATACAATTTATTAATCGACATTTGTTGAAAACATCGCGTGCATATGTGGTGATGGCGACATTTTAAAACGATTCTGTGTCTTGACTATTTCCACCATTTTCATTGCCGTGGATGAATGTTGAGCGAAATGCTTTTCGCTTCACCACAGCACAGCAGCGCCTCCATACGTTCGAGCGGCATTTTACGGAAGCTTACTGTTATGTCGCGCAATCCCAACAGATGTCGCTTTGTGTTATTGAAGTACAATCGAAAAAGAATTCTCTTAATTCATTCTAACTGGAGCACCGTTTCTCTTCGCGAATTGAATTTAAGCTAACGAAGTTATGTATGATTTGAATTTGTTTCCTTCAGAGAAGATAACTTATCTATCATGTCAAAACAAACCACTACCGGCACATTTGTGGCACCAAATAAACAATTACGCTCTCGCAATCAAAACACCATCGAACGTTCAATGCAAAACAATTGTTTGTTGCACATAGAGTTGTTCTAAAGACTTTCTCTACACACTTACACAACGCGCAGTCAACGTACAACACTCCTAAATAAAAGGGGTTTTAGCTGGTTCAGAAGCCCAGTAGCATAAACCGTTCGTATGCGAAGATTCTAACGGTTCTTTAGAAGAAACTTTGGCTATGCAACATCGAACACCAGCCAGCTCGATGGTGCGTACAACCTATCGGTACTACAATGCACCTACCATCAGCCGTTTCTTGAATGGTTTACCTATTCGAGTGACGAGTGTTTCCCTAGCTAGACGTGCACTGTGTACATTCGGTATGAATTTAAAACCACTCCTATCTCTCTTATCATTCCACACCCGGTGGCTCACGTTGGAAGCAGCCTTTCCCTGTCTATTTTTTCTTGTTTTGCGGCGTGCCATTGTACCAGCACTCTCGGTTTTTGCGTACACGCTCGCGACCCTCTGATTTTGACTGTTTCCGTGCACAGGTTTGCAAACTTATCAGCTACTGAAGCATTTGTTTTCTCCTCCGTCTAACTTCGAGAATGATTACATTCCATCGTTTGTTCGGTAGCTAAAATCATATCGATATTATGAATGTGGTTCATTTGGTGACTAAATGTAAAAAACCCGCTTTAGCCGAAGTTCACGTAAGATGATGATTTGCGCGCCAAGTGTAGTGTCAGTCTTTGTTACCGTAAGCACCCTCGGTCCCTTTTGGAATATTTTACCACAGTCAACATTCTCACAACCTGAATCACAGTAACCGTAGTGTTTGATGGTGGGTTGCTATAATATAACGTAATGCATTTCCAACTTACTGAAAAACATTTTCTCTGCCGCTTCACGTAAACGTGCTGCTTTCCGACGATATTTGATAGAATATTAACGGTGTGCGGAGTTGCAGGATACGACGATGGTTGGTAACACCGTTGGCGCATCCAAGCAGAGCACGCCACGGGCAGACTATTCGCGATGTAGTCGCACAGATTCACGCCGAAGGCCACACGAAGGCAAGGCCACACTAGAAGATAAACACAACTGTTTGTTTCGTTTCTGTTTTGTTTCACCACTAAAATTACGGTCGGATTTTAATGACACTGTACATACGAACCGCGACTACCGGGAAAGGGAACCGTGTTGGTACAACACTACTGATGCGCACACAATCACACGCACACACACGCACACTTTACGAACGTTGCAAACGCGGAAGGATCAAAAGGATTTGGGAACTGTTCGAGCGAACGCGTACGGGATGCATCGATTGCGACGTACTTTTTTTTCTCCCCAAACGCTACGCAGATCGGCTAACACAAAATACCTAAAATCGAAAAGAAATGCATTGATTATCCGATGCTAGAGGTCCGGTTCGGTGCAGAAGCGATCCGATATTCCGAGGAACAGAGAAATGTCAAACACCAGATGACGATTGCCGTAAGCGCAAGATTTGTTCATTGTTTGCATGGTTTCCTTGGATTAGATTCGTTTACGCCGGTTCGGACGAACAAACAACTATGGAGACCTGTCATTACTTTGTCAATCCTCCACGAAAGACGCACAGGTCCCGCAGGGGAGGCAGTTGGTTGGTTTGGTACGAGGCAGCGTGGAAGTAGATGGGATGCAATATCTCTGATAACGCGACAAAATTTAAGCTCACTTCGCCCTAGCAGATAAGATCGTAACAACGGCGTCACACGCACGGTCGCGATATGGGCTGCTACTAGAAAGAATAACTCGTTCGCTGCTTTCGAACGTCGTGCTTTAATGTTTCTTTGTTTCTTTACCGTCTGCACGCACTGCCAAAGCAAAATGGCTATCAGAANGTTGGTTGGTTTGGTACGAGGCAGCGTGGAAGTAGATGGGATGCAATATCTCTGATAACGCGACAAAATTTAAGCTCACTTCGCCCTAGCAGATAAGATCGTAACAACGGCGTCACACGCACGGTCGCGATATGGGCTGCTACTAGAAAGAATAACTCGTTCGCTGCTTTCGAACGTCGTGCTTTAATGTTTCTTTGTTTCTTTACCGTCTGCACGCACTGCCAAAGCAAAATGGCTATCAGAAAACGGTAGAGAATTGTGTGTGCATTCGCGTTCCGCCGCGCGCACACACACAAACGCCTCTCCTTTCTTCGTCGTTCGGGTGCTCGTCGTTCAGCGCTACGGATTGATTTCACAATGCAGGTACGACGAGGCTTTCGTGCGTGCGTGCGTCCATAGAGCACAAAAAACAACCGAACGATGGGAAAGTAGGGGAAATAACACGGCACACCAAAACACCCGCTCCTACTACGCATTCCATCCTCCACACGCACTTCTTAAGGGCTCCAGATCCACGGGTCGCTCTGTGTGGCGACACACGATTACGTGCACCGCGAACTGTTTTGTTTATTTGTTGACCCTTCTGCTGCAGGTCACTGCACCGATGCGGCAACGGGCACACGCAGAAAATGTACACGGAAGTGCTAGTGCACAGCAAAAGCGCGTAATTTTACCTCACATCCAAAAAACGAGATGCGTATCTTTTCTTCTCGTTTTAAAGGGCACACACAAACACTGGCACACAAACACACGCTCGGGAATTTTTGACAATTGTGAAGGCGCTTCGCATTTGCACCAGATCTTTCACCGGGGTGATATTTCGTGCAGTTCCGCATACGTCGAGCGGTTTTCTCATTTTCCGATTCTTGAACAGCTTTTTTTATTTTATTGAGATCTTTTCTTACTGGTACGGTATCATAAGCATGAATATTTTTCTTGTGCATCTATATTCCCTTATTTACAGTTGTGTTTTATGTCAACTATGAACATAAAATCGGAAGTATTCTAATAATGAACTCCTCTTGGATGTGTAGAATTTTAATGTTACGGAACACATTACCTCTCAACAATGTGTTGAGAATATTGTCTATTGTTTCACATTACTTTAAAATATGTTTTATTTCTCCTTTATCACTTTCTTTTAACTTTTAAAAACTAAAAATAACCGCTTTGTAGTGTAGTAGCGTTACTCAAGCGTTATTTTATTGTTGACGTTCGAACTGTCATCCAGGTGGTCTTCTTCTGCTGCGTGCGTTCTCAAACAATGCAGTTAGTGCTGGTGCAGTTAAGAAAAAGATAATTTACGAGTGTGGAGTGCGTTTCCAATGTTTAAAACACACCCAGCTCGCGAGTGAAAACCATTGTTCATTGCTGGGTGATACAGTTCAGTCAAAAATCGAACCGCAATGACGCAGTATTTACCTCCGAACTTGCTTGCTCTGTTCGCACCCCGCGACCCCATTCCGTACCTACCACCGCCGGACAAGCTGCCTCATGAAAAGAAATCACAGGGCTACTTAGGGGTGGGAAGTTTTCTGGATTGTTTTGAGGTAAGTTCAGCCCCGTCGGGACAGACTGATTTTATTCTGATATTCTGAAACAGCTAATGCTTCTCTTTCGTTCTCCCACAGGATCCAAAGGATACGCCACCGCCGACGCGAGTGGAAACGCGAGAGGAGCGATTAGAAAGGCGTCGAAGGGAACGTGCGGAACAGGTGGCTTACAAGCTCGAAAGAGAGATAGCCACTTGGGATCCGAACCAGCTGCTGGAAGCGACAGAGGATCCGTTCAAAACACTGTTCGTGGCTCGGATTGTAAGTGGCCGCAAGTTTCAAACAATGCGTTTTTTTTCGCCAATTCATTTCGTGTATCTTTCCCATTTCAGAACTATGACACCTCGGAATCAAAACTTCGACGAGAGTTTGAAATATACGGTAATATAAAGAAGATTATTATGATCAACGACAAGGAAACGGGCAAACCGCGTGGATACGCATTTATTGAGTATGAACATGAACGAGACATGCATGGTAAGTACCGGGAAGAACGGTTTAAAGTGGTTACTACTCCTGCTGGAAGCGCTCCAGTTTGGTTCCATCCATCCAAACGACCTCCCCCGTTTAAGCGCACACGTTCGGTGTGCACTAATAATCACTGAATCAATCGTCAACCGCAAGTTTGTTCGAGTCTCATATGCAGTTGAACGACCCAAGTCGTCTGCTTTACTATTAGAAACAGATTTTGGCTGTTTCTATTCTACGCGTTGAATAGTGAATGCTTGTCTAGTCTAGGTATATGATGCAGAGACACAGCTAACAATACTTCTTCAAGAAATGATTGTGAATCTTTTAACATTATACGGTGCAAAATGCATGTTTTTAGCATGTCTCTGGCACGTCCAGGAACGTAGCGGGAAGAAGCAACGTAAGAGGTTTAATTATTTGCTCATTTAACTCCCAAAGGCTAAGCTTCGGTAACCGTTTTATGTTGTAGATTTCGCTCTGCGCGGAACTTACAACTAACAACACACAAGCACACACGTACTCTGTTGATGAAGTTACAGGTTTGGTAGGTTTGTATGTGTAGGCAATCGTAGTTGTAATATGGTAAGAGAAGATCTAAACTTATACCCGGTCGGTCGCTTGTATTGTTTTTTCCTGAACATTTCCATCCATACAGCAGCAGAAAACGAAAGTAGTATCTTCAATCATGGAGTGTTGGAACTCTTCGAGCATAACCAAAAACCCTGGGTGGGTGATTGTAGCATGTAACGCTGATGTGCCCACAGCGGCACGACTTTGTTTTCCTGCCCTAGGGCAACCTTTGAGATTCCCGTCAATGAATTTTCTGTGTACCAACAAAACATCAGAAGAAGAAACGGCGGGAATGGGATGTGTTCCGAACAGAAATGATCGATATTGCATCGTAAATGTGGTAAATAGTAGGTCCGTAAATACACACTTTCTATCGCAAAAAAAAAAAAACACACTGAACCCGGAACGGAAACGCTTCGTTGCCAGCCGTATGTAAGTATTCGCAAAACGGTACTGCATGGGTAAGCTGATTGTGATATGGTAATAATGACGGTAAACTGCCTGTTGTAAGTTACACGCGAACGAATCGTAAGTCCTGTAATTGAATTCTGTAAATTCATTGATTGTGTCATTGGAGGTACGGGTGCTGGCCGAGGTTATACGGTTGCTGCTGCTGTTATGGTTAATGACAATAATGATGGTTAGTATGTTGCCGATACCGGAGGAGGTTACGATCAGTGGTAATAATAGCAAATAGGTAAAACAATATAATTGATTGTACGAACTACACATATAAAAAAAACACACACAAACACAACATACCCATAACCGAAAGGCAACGGTTATGCTGCTAGGGTCACCGTACCGGCACCTTTTAGACCGCGCACTCCATCCTTCCCCCCGGTGGTTAGTAGGTACACCACGCGGTTTTCTTTTTATTTGCCAAAGTATGAGAATGCGGCGGTACAGTATCGTCCTTGTCGTCGTTGTCCCAACGCCTGTTCCAACGCAGCGCAAATGTACACGCGTGTGGACGTAGGAAAGGGATGTGATATCTAACGATTTTTTCTCTGCGCATTTGCAACCTTTTTCCCTTACGTAAGTATGGTGTGCGCATCGCAGGTAAACGGTAACGATACGACAAACGATGTGTTAGAGGTACGAATCGGTGCAGAAATTGTGGGTCCCTCAGGTATTCTGGAGAGGTGTGTAAACGAACACTTGTGTAATCGACTGGCGAGGCAAATAGCGTTCTGTGTCGTTAGTGCGTTTTTCTTTGCTAATAATTTTCTATGCCGGAAAGGTTCCTTCCCCGGGTAGGTATCATCCAATCGAGTTCTTATCCCGTAAAGCAACAGTGATTGTTCTTTCGTTTAGTCAGGAGTATCCTACCAGCGGAGCCAACAAAAAACATTCTTCCATACTAATATTTATACCTTCTGCTCAATCTAAACTATCTTTCCCTATGTGTTGGTTCTGCGCGATCAATCAGTAATGTAAGCTAAAAACGATCAGTAATGTTTGAAAACAAAAAAAGGGTGCCATGTTCCTTCCAGTAAGTTGTGTTATAGACAAAACAAATATACCGCAGGGTGATGGAAAGTGCAGTTGTTGTGGAGCTCTCATGCCATTTTCCTTTACACATTACGCATCGTGTGTCGTGCCACCGGTGGGTCCCAGCCGGGAATGTTTGGCGCGACCCGAGCCACGAGCTCTCGACCGCTTTTTGTACTATTTTCTTTTTCTTTTGACTCTCTTTTTCCCGCCCTGTCGCGCATTGTCACACTGTGTATCCCTCTGCTGTGCGTGTACAATGGTCTGAATGTGTATGATATGTATGAATGCTTCCGGCCTCCATCTTCCATTCTCATCGATCGACGGGGACGGTAAACTTTACAGCGGCCTACAAGCATGCGGATGGTAAGAAAATAGACGGTAAGCGGGTCCTGGTGGATGTGGAACGGGCCCGAACAGTGAAGGGATGGCTTCCGAGACGGTTAGGTGGTGGATTGGGTGGCACGCGGCGTGGTGGACCGGACGTTAACATCAAACACTCTGGCCGGGAGGACAACGAACGTGAGAGGGAACGCTATCGGCTGGAGCGCGAACGTGAGGATCGCGATCGTCGGGAACGAGATCGTCCAGATAATCGTAAGCGTGCATGAAATAAATCATCAAGAACACAGAGCATCTGATCTTGTACGAATAATATTCTTTGCTTTGCAGGTTTCGATCGCCGGAGATCTCGTTCTCGTGATCGTGAGCGTCGTCACCGTAGCAGATCCAAGGATCGTAGCCGGCGCAGGCGCAGCCGTGAGCGTGATATGGATGATCGTGGTGAACGGTGGGATAAGGATCGGGAACGCGAACGCGAACGCAGCCGTGATCGGGATAAGGATCGTAAGCGCAAACGTAGTCGCTCTCGTGAACGCGATCGGGCAGAGAAAAGTCGCCATAAGCGTAGTGATCGCGATCGGGGCGAGCGGGATCGAATGGATCGTGGCGGCGGTTCCGGAAACGGTGGAGCAGAACGTAAGGAACGAAAACCGGACTTCCGCGAGGGTGAAATCAAAATCAAGGAGGAACCAATCGATGGTAAGTAACATCAAGTATTGTGAATATGGAAATGGCGATAGGAAGAAAACATTTGCAACAATTGGATCCGTAGTGGTTCTTTTTGAAATTGAAGATGCTAGTGCGTTGATCTCAGTGCGAATATGTTGCTAGAGTAGTGTTTACACTTACGCGAAATTCCAGGGCTATCAGTTGTGAAGCTGTTAACTGTTTGGTAGTATCTAAATTTCGTACATATTTTGCCAGCCTTATGTGCATGCCTGTTTTGCGTTGAAAAGCTTTACATGTGTCACTCATCGTTGCTTATACTTTTATTTGTTGCTACAGATTATCCCGACTACAGTGCCCAGTACTCCCAGTACCAGTCGCAGGTTAAGTATGAAGATGGCGAGGAAGAGAAATATCGCCCGCACGAACACGAAGCTCCACATCTTAGACCGGATAACGGACGCGGCTATGTTACTACTAATGGTGACGATGACGACGCGGACTACGATGATGGACAGGGCTACTAGACGAAGGTAGTGGAAACTAACCAGCGGTTTCCCTGCTAGAGAAAATAGAACAAACAGTAGACAAGCATAGTACTGGTAAAAGCCCGTCTTCAACGAAAACAAAACATCGCCCTGCGAATGCATCTTTCATTTGCAAGATGCGCCGGTTTTTTTTCCTATTTTTGGTAAAACATTCTTAGACCATTATTTTCTAATTTCTAATTCCCATATCAATTTGCCAAGACTATTTGCAATGTAAACTTTGCTACACATTGTGGTCTGATAGGTTTTTGCATTAATTTTGATTTGGTACCATGAAGGGAATTTTGTGGAATCCCAATGGAAATTATACTCTTCAAAATATATAGCGCTACTTTTGGTACTTTCTTTTCTAAACAGTTTGGCTAGCATGCTGATAATATGTCGATTCTATCGATAAAAGGTTAAAACCAAACGCATCATTAACCAATTTACACATTTGAACATATGCCAGTTTCATTACAAGAGCTCATAATAGTTGTTTTCTATCGCATCCCACCATAATAGTTTTGGTCACGCATGTTCTCTATTGATTTATTATGTAGCTAAACATTCTGGATTAGTACATTCGTTTACCCATCGAATTTTTTCACAGTTTAAGCATGCGAGAAATTTATCCAGTCCATCTTTTAATTCCCTTGCTCCGGTCAATACCAGACAATTGAGACAAAAAATCCATTACAATCCAAAACGAAGTACGAAATCAACAAATTCACTGATCAAACCATTGCTAGTACCCAATACGCATCCTTTCAACGTACAATACCCGTCGGTACGATCCTTTTGTGGACAAATAATCGCTTAATAAGAGCGCAATTGCAAATCGTTCTATGCGCTACATGCTATCGCATATTCGAGGTAAGACAAAAGCTTTCGCCAATTACATCGTTTGGAAGAGTGAACTAAGGATTTGTGGCGTAAGTGAGATCCGTACGAATGTGAAATAGCATTTAAATGGTAAGGTAACATATAGAGGACACGGTAAAAACATACAAACTGATTCACTGCGTTGGTAAGGTAATTTTGGAGTCTTACAAGGCGAACAGTACACAATTATTCTCCATAATATCTATTCAATCACTCAACGAACAACTTACTCTCCATTGTGCGTCTGCCGAATGGAACTTCATGGCCGAGTTTTCTGTAGCACTGTGTTTTCATAGGTAAATAAAGCTCTAGCAGTTAATACAGCATCTTTCAAATGGGGTTTCGCTAGGTAAAAATTTTGAAAGAACAGCACTTAGAAGAAACATACATGTTCCAGATGCAATAACCATCATAAAATAAGCGACACGAACGCATAACTTGTTTCAACGTCGTTTATTCTATCACTAAAACAAGGCAAGAAGATGTTAAAGTAGTACTGCAAGTGCGTCAAGCGCGAACACGAACGTTCCGCATGCTATAAGCGACCGTTTTTGCGGTGCGGTAACAATTATAATACTGACTAATGTAGAACTGTTTTTCTTTTCGCCTTCGGAAGAGACAGTTCACTCGATAAGTTTCTCCTGGGAAAGGAACTTAAGCAGCGTGGAATGTTCGCTATGCTCGTGCTCATTGTTTTCCGATCGCGGTGTCGTCGGTGTGGTTGGTGCCTGTGCAGACGATGCGTTATCTTTCACAATGCTAGAGGCATCTTTTACCGGATCGCTTTCGACGCTGTTATGCGGTGTAGCTGGCTTCAACAAAGGTTTATCTTCATCCACGTTGATGATCGGTTCGGATTTTTCTTGCTGCTTTCCCTCCTCAGCGTTGTTGTGGTGTTGTGTTGGACGATTCGCCCTTGTTAGTACTTTCATCAGCAGCGCATCGGAACTGTTACGGTGCTCCAGCACCTTCTTGCGCTGTGGATGGTGCGCAATTGGGCGTTCCTCCTGCTGCTGGTCGGTTCGCTGTTCGTGCAGCTTCGTAATGTCTTCAAACATTTCCGCCGATTGGGAGTCGGATCGTTCGCGGCTCGTTCCGAACGGATACTGGCGCTGGAGATCGTAACCGAGAAAGCCATCGGAACCGCGACGCAGTCGACGGTTTGGTTCTTGGAACTCTTCCCCGAACGATGGTCGCAGTATGTTGTGTTTGGAGAACCAGCTGCCCACGTCCTCGATGCTTTCCTTGCGCGATCCGTACCTGGCGCTGTGCGTTGGTGGCTTGNCAGCTTCGTAATGTCTTCAAACATTTCCGCCGATTGGGAGTCGGATCGTTCGCGGCTCGTTCCGAACGGATACTGGCGCTGGAGATCGTAACCGAGAAAGCCATCGGAACCGCGACGCAGTCGACGGTTTGGTTCTTGGAACTCTTCCCCGAACGATGGTCGCAGTATGTTGTGTTTGGAGAACCAGCTGCCCACGTCCTCGATGCTTTCCTTGCGCGATCCGTACCTGGCGCTGTGCGTTGGTGGCTTAACAGTTGTCCGATCGCTAGTGTTCGCCTCATCGGTCCCAACAGTGGACAGCATTGTGGTAGACCCGTCCGATTCCGTACCGAACCAATCGCTCATATATTCGATGCTATCGCGGCGCCGTCCACCTCCGTGCTTGAGACCATGCTCAATCTTTGGCAGCTCACCGACGACTTCCGATTTCTCTATCTTTTCAAACTCCGGATCGAAACAATCGTCCATGTCGGACGAGGAGCGACTTGAGCCGACTAGTTTGATCGTGACGTTTTCCAGCTGCTTGTCCCCGTCGGAACTCGTCTGGGACAACTTCTCCAGCAGCTTGGACACGTTCGGGTTGGTAGGGTTTGGTTCGCTCAATTCTGCACTGAGCGCCTCTTCCAGGAAGGTTTGGAACTGTTCGATGATATTTACCTTGTTGTCGGAAGCGCTGTACACGCAGTCTAGCACGTTAACTACGTCGTGATGGGGCAGAACTTTGCTCGATTCAATGAACGACCCTAAACAGAACTGCCGTAAGCTGCTATCTGCCACATCGTCTACCAGGAATGCGGCCGCCGATGACGTTGGTACAGATTTACTGAGCACATCCTGGTCTGATGATGCAGCTGCCTCTGGTTCGGTCGATGCTTCCGAGTGTTTGCGCGTCGGTACCTCCGGTGGAGCGAGCTGTGAAGCAGTGTCCGATGTAACTAAGGTCGTGTCACCGATCGTAAAGCTGGGACCGTTGGGACTTTCGATGGATTTCCACGAAATCTTGCGCGTCGTTAGCTTGGACTTTGGTTTGACCAGCTCGTCGGCACCCGACGAACGATGTGCGTAATCTTCCGGTGTGAAACGCTCGACACTGATACGGGTGCGCTGCAAGTCCACGGCCGAGAACGATCCAGAGCTGGAACTCTTCGTCAGAATCGGACGCGGCGAACCATCTGGACGGGGCGATGGCTCTTTGGCAAGATTTTCGGTCGTCGGCATGGATATGATGCGCTTCAGCATGCGTGGCGTGTGTGCCTTCGGCTCGTCGTCACCTTTCGGCGGCTGCAGTGGTGTGGACGTCGCGGTAAACTGGGTCTCCGATAGGCTCTTCTGGAACCGGGGAGGTTCTGGTGGTGGCGTCAAGAGCGATGCCGTTTCACGTGGTTTTGTTTTTTGTTTCGTTCGAACCGGACGCACAACGGTGCTCTGCTCACCATCCGATCCACCGGACGAGGGATCCACATCGATCGGTTTGTAGCGAGAGAAATCACGGCTAGGCTTGCGAGGCGCATGTTCGATGGAGGCCTCCGTGCGTATTACATTACCCGGCGATGAAGCGTCTCGCTCGTGGGCGTGAAGTTTGCCATGCATGTGATCGTGATCGTCACAGATGTGTTTGCTTTTGCGGCGCTTCGGCACGATCAGTGGCTCCTCGACCGGTTGCATGCCCTCGTACCGCACGCTGTCGTTGTAGTCTTCCAGCATGGCCATGAGAAATTCGGCCCGCCGACCGATCTGATTGTCCTGCGAAACCGTACGATCAATGTACTTCATCAAGTCTTCTCCTTCCGTCTTATCGGGACTCGGCGAAGCGCTGGTCTCACGTGTCTCCAACTGTTTCTCCACCTTCGGACGCACCTCCAGCGCCGTCTCCTTACTCTCGACGAATCGCTCTATCTTATCAACATCATCCCGCACCAGACTCGGGTTCGATTTGTCCTTTTTCGACTGCTTTTGCTCCTCCCGAGGCATCTGGGGTTGATCCGGTGCAAGCGAATCGGCCAACCGTTCGCCGAAGAATTTGTCCGACTTTCGATTGCCCACCCGCGGTATCTGGGAGGTGGATGGTGTTTTCTCCAGTTCGCCCGTTGTGGGGACTTTGGAGAAATCGCTGAATGCATCGTTGCTGGCATCGATCTCGAAACAGGACGTTTGGCGTGCCGGAAGTGCGGCCACATCAGGCCTTGGCGGTGGCATACTGGCGGGTCGCGTAACCGAAGGTATGTCACACGAGTGCCGACGACTCTCGCGGCCGAACACATCCTGAAAGCCGTTCTTCACCTTGAGTGCTTCATCGGACCGGTAGCGTCCGTCCAGTGTGGCACCACGCTTCTTGCGCGGTGGTGCCACCGGCGGTGTGTCGATCACTTTTTGCTGACGACCAGATCCGTCCGGTACGTACAAACCGACACTCTGCCATCCGGTAGCGGAGGTAGTTTTCTTCGACGCATCCACTCTGCAAATGGAGGAATAAACAGCTGAGATACCAATGCGAACCCAAGGAAACCCAAGGTGCCAGTTTTACTTACGCGCTGCGCGAAAAGTATGTCTTACGCATTGGCTGTGTTTTCCCTTTGCCAAGTCCGTTCGGGCAGATGACGCTGCTAAAGTTGCTGAATGCGTTCCCGGTGCTCTGCGATGAGCCTGTCCGAGGCTCTTTGCACAGCGCATTACCCATCTGCAGAAGTAGAGAAGAGTAGAACGTGCAAAGGTTAGGCTCCAATCGTACAACACACTTGTATTGATGCGACCTGACGCGACTTAAATGATCGACATGGCAACGTAATGATGGAATTGACCTAACGCACTCTTTTAATAATAGACCGCACTGAAGCAGTTGGAGGTAGCTCTGTTCACCACTGTTAGAAGTTCAAGTTTAATCAAGCATCTGCGGCGGCGTGTGTGCGATTGTGTACACCGCAACCGGGCTGTCCATTTAGGGAAACTTGTTATTAGTCATAGTCAAATAATGGTACCTCCGCTTTAGGTAGGAGGCAACCATCTGGTCCAAATATAAATATATGAGTACAGCCATCTTTTAAACATGTCATTAGCTCCTTAGAAATTGAACCCGAAAATGGTTGGGTTGGCAAGTGTTGCTCGTATTTACATTTGTAGAACAATAGTGAGCTCTGTATCCATACCAAGTACTCAACAATTGATGATCTCACTCGACTCGATAACTTTTATATAATTCTGTTTAAATATTGCTATTAAAACATTTTAAACAAATAGCCTCTCTTGCCGTTTTCCAACGCTTTTAAGCTTTTCTTATCACCTTGCACAGCTTGAGCCGAGTGCCGAACGTCGTTAATCGCTGAACGTTTAGTAGGATCGCCCCACCGACCCAATACGGTCTGTTTGCATCCTCCATTTGCGCCTTCGCATTCGGTTGGATGCAAAAAAACAGATTGAAACCGTGCTAATTGTCCCCGGTACTATAGCAAGGTAACAGCAACAGCACAACCACTGCCTCGAACCCAATTAGCCCCGACATCAGAAAATGTGGACCGATCCGTGTGGCACTGATGCTCGATCGATACATTTTGCTGTGTGACGTTCGGTAGTGACGTCGCCACCAATCAATAGCGATTTGATCGCTACCAAAAGGGGACATTGCTGTACGGCAATGCCAAATGCTATCTTGCGTTCAATTAGGAGATGAAATTTGCACACGGACGATAATTGGATGTGCATATCGATCGGAAAGGTTTTGGGCTTGAGTGGAGTTTATTTTCGGTAAACATTCTAACCAGTGTGTTAGATGGTTCTTTCCGTGATGTTCAAGTGATCGCTTATCGATCGTAGTCATAATATTGACAAACGCTTTTTAAGTATATAAAACAATATGATTCAAATGATTTGCTTGTAAATGGAAGTCTTTGAAGTTAATCTAAACGCAAAAAGTAGTTGCATCTTCCCTAGCTAGCCTTGTCTGCCGTTTCGTGATGTAACGAGGAAGTTGTCAAGGTAGGTCACCAGCATTCATGCCACCAGTGTGCCGTCTGATAAATCACTCTAAACGGTTATAATGGGTGGACACGTGTTTTCTTGTTCTCATCCCATCACGTACGTGAACGTTTTTGCCGCCAGACTCGGCAGAGAGTAATGGCTAACACATTACACGACACAACCGACAACAATCGCTGGTGATATCAACCCCCCGCCCAAATGGGTGGTTGCGAAAGGTGGAGGAAGCATCCAATCATCAGTGGCTGGATGACAGACAACCTTGTTCAATTTCATACCATCATCCTCCACTGCATGAGATCCAAAAAACTATTAAAATCAAAGCCGCACATGAACTGATGGGCGCCTCCTTGAGCTGTGTTGCAGTTTGAATTTGTATGTGTGTTTTTTTTTGTTATTCTTTCCATTCCCATTGCCCATTAAGCCGATCTTCGAGGCGTGAAACGTGGTTACGTGATCCCGCGGTTCAGGTCACATGACACAAAAACGCGGGGCGCTCCACACGGAATAGTTTTCGCGCAATGCCCCGATGGGAAACCGAGCACCACCCTTGGTGCTTCACTCGTTCTGGAACATTTGGTTTCCAGGCTGTACGGCTGTTGCAATGCGTTCCGAACTAGACATGGGCAAAACGATTCTTTTGAAAGATTGAGTGCGGTCCAATTCATTCAGTGTCGTGAACTGAACGCGTGCGGCAGTTCTTCCGCACGCCGTACGTGCGGTTCAACATGGCGACTATTCAGTGGCCCGATGACACATGCGAATCGCAAATTCAGTGAGTTACAATTCTTTTACATACAATACCAAACGATTCATTATGCCGACTACACATGCCATCCGACATGCCACAGAATAGTTTTTTCTTTGTCTTGTGTGATGTGTCTAGAGAGACAAATAAAAATTTAAATGCACGGATAACTTTTGGGCTCAAGTTAGCGGCCTCGATTGAGTAAGTGAATCAAAAATAGTTTGGCATATACCTATACCTTAAATGAATGATGATTGAGGTGAGCAAAATATTTCAATATCGAATTTAATTTATTTTTCATTATCAACTTATCCAAACAGGGATTTTGTAATTCATTCGTTGCTTGGTTTTATATTTATGTTTTAAACTTTTCCTTTAATATTGTTTTTTGCTGTGCAAAATAGGAATATTCAAATTAAATTCTATACTTAAAATCCGTTGTGTTGTAGAAATAGCAATTCTGTTAATTTTTTTGGATTTAATCTCGAACGTTTTTCGTTGTAAATTTGTCCCGCTTTAGAGAAAACTCGTTCGCAAGGAACGGATGTAGCAGGTATACAGAAAATATGTTGCACGTGTTTAAATAAGGAAGGAAACCGGGCTTGATTTTTAGACCACCAAGCTAGTGGATCTTCAGATAACCCTATGTAAGGAGCTTTCACGTATTCATCTAGTTCCATTTGAGCTTTGTATCCTCGGCTTGTACACTCTTCTACCACATATGTTTCGTTTAAATAATCACTATAAAAGTTTTGCCGATGGGGATCTGAAATGGTTTGATTTTGATTCGTGGTAGTAGTATCTATGTGGTATGGTGTTATCGATTCTAATATTATTTCGTATGTTTGTTGGTATCTGTCATTTTCATTACCAAAACTGCGTACTTTCATTCTTGGATCGAGTAATATTGCCTGATTAATAATAGAGTTTCGACTAATTGGCTCGAATCGTTTCGAAAGACCTGCCAAGAGTGATTTTGCCAAATTGCGCACGGAATCATCCAGATCTTCAGCCAGTATATCAGTTGTTTTTTTTGTTAAAATTTGAACCACGAGATCCATATGTGATAACGTCACATTTTTTTCAGAGGAAACTATTTTTGTGGCACTGTCAAAGTTTTGGAGAATTTTGATTGTTTGATCCATTACAGCCCAATGTTTGATTTCGAGTGAAGTGTGCATTTTGATGGAATCTAAACAAAACATAATTGGAATCTTGTTCTTGTGGAATCTCTCTAGCATATCGAAGGTCGAGTTCCAACGAGTTATTACGTCCTGTTTAAGTTTTAGAACTGGGTAATTAAATTTCTTTTGTGCTTCTATAAGACTGTTTCCAGCCGAACTACTCTTTTTAAAAAAAGTTACAATCCGTTTAACCTCTTCTACTAATTCTCTTATTGATTCTCCAATAGAATGCTTGACAATTAAATTCAAAGTATGTGCAAAACATGGAAAATGCTCCACGTTTAGCTTTTTCACAGCACTTCTCATATTTGCCGCATTATCAGTAACAATAGCAGCTACTTTATCTGTTAAATTGAATGATTGAATCACTTGCTTTATCCATTCTGCAATATTGTCTGCCGTATGTTGCTCCGTGAACTCCGAACATTGTAACAAATTCGAACATNAATATTTAAATCCTGAACTTGTGTTTATTTAAAATCTGAAAATTTCTTTGATATGTGACACTGTTTTATTGCTAATAAATATAAAATAGAACATTAGAACGGAATAATTAAATCGATATTTATTAAAAGAAAGAAACATAAATTCAAAGAAACTGTTCTATAGATTTCATGATAAGAAAGGGGTACTAAAAACATATCCATATAATTGTTTATGTTTTATCTGGTTTTCAATTATTTTCAACGTTCAACTGTAATTTGTATTTTTTTTGTTGAAATTATATTTTTAATTTAAAATTTTGTTTTGTTTTTTTTTAATAATTTTATTTATACTCAACTAAGTTCTAAGATATTTTCACATAAATTCTACGCAATATATTCGAAATTGGTTTCTTTGCTTCAGTTTTCAGAATCAAACTAATTGATTTTGCTTAAATTTTTATTGTCAAAACTAACACACCCTTTGTAAAGTGTTAATAATTCAAATAAAATATTTTGTACGTAAACACACCATAACCATCCATTCAATTGATTACAAATAATACAAACTGTTGCTTAGTTGCTAATTATAGTTTTCCTTTCCATAGACCTACCTCAAAGCGTTTGCCAATATCCTCGAAACAGCTGTTTGCTCCGAACCGAACAGTTTGTCCATTGAGCGCTGCAGAAACACGTTTTCCCACTCACAGGGCCAACAAAAACCTTCCAACGCTCGCCGTACACAGTCAGCCCTGCGCCGTTGTAAAGGTGACCAGCTTCGTGATAGTGATCAACACCAACACATACAATCAGCATGGTCCCATATTCGCAAGACCTTTCCATCCTTTTGCTGGACGCTGCACGGCGTCCGTAGGTGGCGTTGTGCGTCGGCTTTTCTTTCGCTTGCGTATAAAAACGTTGCAACGCTTTTCAATTTTCCCTCATTTTCCGTCCAACCGTCGGCGGGAGCGCACGAAGCGAAGCTGTTTGTGTAGTGTTTTTAGACCCAGGCATTAGCTACGGTACGGTTCGGGACGTGTGATTTGGGTTGGTTTTTGTGAGTTTTTTTTTCCAATTTTACCCCATGTTCGGTGGTTTGTGCGCCTTAAAGGGAACATTTTCCGGCTGACGGGCTTGTTTTTTCGTTCGCTGTTCGTTTTAATTTTTCGCGCTCGTCTCCATTCCCGAAAGTGTCCTGACAAGTGCTGCGAAGTGTGTCAAAAATGAAGGAGTGAACAAAAAGTCAAACAAAAACAAAAATTCCCCCCACCACCACCACCACCACCACCAACAACAACAACAAATCGTCATGGTCCATTAAAAAAAAAAACAGTCTATCAAAAGGAGGCGTAACGTTTTGGGACGGGATCCAGCGTGGTGGAAAAGCGTCCAGTGGCTTCCCGTCAGAACGGTTTGTCGGTGTTTGTTGGTGGTCTTTCCTCACACACAAGCGGCCGGCGTCTGTTCTGGCGTGAAGTGAAGCGTGTTTTTTTTGTTTTGTTTTGTTTTGTGCTGTTGGAGCCCTCCGTTTTGACACGCCGTCAGTCGTCACGGAAGTGAAGAGGAATTCTGTTCTTTTTTTATTTTGGTTAGGTGGCGCAGAATTCACAAAACCGGAGCAAATTTCAACCCCCAGGGGGGGGGGGGGAAGGTATTTGAACTGTGGAACAAAATATAGCAGCAAACATTATTGGCTGGTTTCTTCTCGTGTGATTGAACAGTTGGCTAATTGTAGTGAATGACTGGTCTGTCTGTCGGTTTGGCAAGATGCTATACATTGAGGATTAAAACATTACTAACATTTACGGCAGAGTGTGGGAAATGTGTGGCAATGAAGTTGCTTTAATGCTTTAATTTAATAATGATTTATTTTGTGCTATGTTGAAAGTGATCATATCACGATCTTTAGTGTTTTTAAGGTGTTTTAGGAACAATTCTACTGTGTCAAATTAAGGTGTTAGTGATGGTATAAATCAGTGCTGCTTTAACAAGTACAGCCAAGAGAAAAGGAAGCTTTAAAGGTAAAGAAACTAAGGTGAGTTCCCCATACATTTTCTTCACCACAATCAAACAAAACAACGACTAATCATGTACAGTGTCCACACCGACATGTCGATCGAACCGCTTGGGGGGCAAACATTCCCTTTTTTTTACCCTCACATACCTAAGTGTCAAGGTTATTATTAGCCGCCCAACCTTCGAACCGACGATGGCGAACCGCCTTTTGCGACATAAAAATAAACGCTTTCACTACCCCCCGAGCGAGGAGGAAAATGCCTGGATGGAAAAAAGGGTTAATTCATAGCTCATTAGGCTACGGTCGTCGATCGCGCACGGCTACAAAGTAAAGCGAGAAGGGAGAAAAAAAGTTCGGAAATCTAGGCAAATCTAATCTGCAGCTGCAGGATGGACACGGAATCCCACACGGATTCGTTCGCTTCGTGAGTTGGCCGAACCCTTTTTTTGCCAGTGATCTGGCTGGCGTACGATACGAAGCGTGGGAAGTGACTGCGATATTGGTACGAAAATAGATCAATCTCCGGTTTTGGTGGGAGTTGGCGTGAAGTGAACCGGTGTGGCCGCGTGAGGTGTGAATGGATTTTGGGAGGTGAGTAAGGTGCGTGTTTAGCGTGCCTGTTTGACCTCGTTCAAAAGTAAACAAGGATGGGGATAGGAAATTCATCCCCCACCATTCCCCGCTGTTAATGCGCTACAATCGATCGCTACTACCAGCTGATGGTAGGTTGAAAGTTTTGTGTTTTTGTTTGCAAATTCCATCGATTTGTGCCGTTTAAAGTCATGCTTTTAGGCGCGCATTGGACGCTAGAGACTTGAGATACGTCGAGCATTTTAATATATGTTCTAAAAAAATCCAATTTTCTAGTTGCATTTTCTCGTAGCTTCAGGATATTGGGAACATCTGGTAGAAATCAATAAAACGACGAATCCAAATCAAAATAGTTAGACATTCATACCTGTGTATTGTTTAAAATCTTTCTTTTCTACTCTTTATTCCCTGATTTAAATTAAATTGTTTTTACCCTATTTTATGAATATTTTTTGTTGAAATTTTCCACTGATTTTTAAATGTGTATGATCGTTCTCTTTCGATCCTTCAGGTGTATATTCCATCTCAATAATGGAAAGTAATTTATAGTTCTAAACTCTATGGAAGCGTTCTTTCGTCAATTGGGTAATATTAATGAAATTCGATTCATGTGGACACCTAAAATTGGTTGAATATTTTAAAAAGAATCACAAAATATCTTGTATAAAAGCTACTTTATCGAAGTACAAAAACAGAAAACCCTTAGTAGTTACAAGAAATAATAATTTAAATCTAAATTTTATAACATTATTCTAGCAAATTGAACAAGAATAGAATATTCATAAATATTATTCAAGAACAAATCGACTCCGATCACACTTCTTTTTTGCAAGCAAATAAATAAAATGTCTTTTTCAACAAGGCTGTCATCGTTTGTCCACAAATGAAGCCCCCCAAAACACAAACACAAACACAATCAAAACAAAAAGCGCAACAATCAAATCGTTAACAGTTTACAAAAATAAACAAACGCAGCCTTCCTTGTGACAATCGGCTGATTTGTTTCGGTCTTTTAATAGGTCATGTGTGCAAACATTTCGGCTGTCCCCCCGGCTGCTGCTGGGTGGTGCGTACCGTGCACATGACCATTAAAAACGCCGTGCGAAAATAGATTGGTTTTTGCTAAATTTTTTTTACAGCGTCTTCCCTTCCTTCTGGTGACCATATCCGGTCACCGTCCGTCGCTTGTCGGTTTTTGCAAACACTTAGAAAACAAAAGCATAAAGAAACGTCTTATTCTTAACCTTTCTTCCTACCGTGCACAATCTCGCACGCCTTTTTGCACTCAAAAGTGTTTAACTTCGAATGAAATCGACTGTGCTGGCTGGCGTAAAAATCGACTTTTCGTTTAAACGTGCATGTGGTACAGCCGGGAAGTGTGGCTGATGGACTTCCAGAGTCATCCTTACGGGTCGCAAACACAATTTGCACACGATTATGCATCGCGAAGGTCACGTGCTTTTAGGGGTATTGGAGTCTTGTTCGGGGCACTAGCGTAACCTGATTCCTGCCACAGTGCACTGTGCTTCCGTGGCACATTACACGTGACCTCCGGGTTGTATGGGGAAAGCTACTTCAACATACGACTGCTGCAGGGGGTGTGATACGTGAAACACCTGGATTTCTTGCTCGGAACAGCTAGCAAATAATAATGCGCAAGCAAAGCTGGCCATCACCTGGCAGTTAGTGTGACCTGATTTATGTGGTCGGGATTTGCAAATGAAGCTTTGCTTCGTATCGTAACCCGCGCAAAGGAACGAACCATTACCTACACCAACACAGCGTGCTGGGGCGTGGAATGTGCTAAACGATCACGCGATCCCTTTTCGGGCGAGTTGCGTTTGTCCTGTGACACGGCACATAAATTACGGCACCCACCCCCCGTATTAATTCCCACGTGTCAGCGCCGTGTCCTATTTGGTTTGGTGCCGCGTAATGAAACACGACAAATGTCTGTCGGTGTTGTTGGGATAATGCGAAAGAACTAGACCAGACCACATTCGCAACGCTTTCTTTTTTTCCAGCACGGTGACAGCACGAAACGAGGGGCTCATTAAACGCAACCCGTGAAAAGACACTCAAGAAAACTCCTATTTGAATGAAACCCATTTAATCGACCCTTTAGTGGCAAGCCTTGGGACGAAAAGTTTTCCGTTACGGTGTAAATATCGCCGTGTCATGCACGTTCCATACACCACGAATAATGAAGCCACTTTTGTGATGCGCATTAGTGTGCTGTAGCGTGTGGTTTGTGGCGTGAAGTGAGAAAACTTCCAGGACAGCACACTATTCAGCGTGGGAAAGCGTGCCGAAATCCTTACAGGCCAGCATGCCTTGGCAGGACTTTGGTACCCTGCGAGGATAGTAATGTGTTGCAAAGTGTTGCGAATTCGTTTACGACTTACGCTCAGTCACGCTACTGCCTGGAGAGCTTCAATGGTACCGTTGGTGCAAGGAACCAGCGTCAAAGTGTTACTATTAGTTGGGCTGATTTCACCTTGAACGCTTACCAATCATGCGATCCGTAGATCGGGGCCAACCAAGGATTTGCCGTTGATTGATTGGCTGTGTAGTAGTACATAGTTACAGCGCGAATCAGAAAGATAACTTGAGCGTGTATGGGGTACAATTTAGGTACAAATTATTGCAAAACAGCAGTGCAGTGCTCAGATCTGCGGTGGAAGCAATATACTGCAGTTTTGCGTTGGCGGGAACTTAATATGTAACCTTGAGCTGTTTTGCAAAGCACAATATCAATGCTTCGAAATGTGTAACACAAAAGAGCTATTTCATGTCTAGCAATAATTCTGCTGTAATGTTTCTTTATTTGCATTATTTAGTTTGTAAAAATAATAACATATTCTGATAGAGATTCATTGAAATAACACACAAAATCCTGGCAAAAAAATGGCGTAGAAAATATTGTTTCTTTTAAAATAATTATTTCATTATTTCACTAAAAAAAAGGTATCAAAATTGAACAATTATTTAAACTACTCGCCGCTAAATAATGTGCTTTACTCTATGGAGTGAAATGATTTTGCATAATTAAATTTGTCGGCACACTTTCGATGGAGACGCCTGGTTGTGCTTGATCGTTTGCGCACGTGTTCAGATGCGTGACAATTTATGTTTGCCGTATTATAAAAGAAAAAACCAAAAATCACGCTCTCACCTCTTCCCCTTCTGTCGATAGATCTGCATGTACCGGTTCAATGACTTCACCAATAATTATGCCTACGGTAGCGTGCTCACTAGCCATTGTGCAGTGGAACATCGCACCTGCCGCCTGTTTTGGAGACACAGGGAAACGTGAGGGAAGGGAGGAAATAACCTGAGGAAAAGGAAAAATCGTGTTTTTTTTAAACATGTTTTTCCTTCCATTCGCACAATAGACAACAGCGGCCAATCAATAATCAACCAGCTTTCCAGCCCGATCACGGTGTGCCGGTGGCACGGGAATGCACACGAGCAAATGAACAGGCTGTGGCAGACAAAGCGGAACAGCCAAATGGTACCAAACACCTTTGCCTGGGTGGAAAATTAAACTCCCCGTACAGTTCCATTCGGTTCTTTTTTGGGGGTTTCTTTCCTTTTTTGTTTTGCCAATTCACGCTCACTGGACGGGCGCCTCAGGGATGCGGGAATAAATAACAACGCGAGGCGGATCTCGCATACCAATCGACGGCGATGGAAAATAAACCCCACTTTCGGCCCCTCGTTCGGCTGGAGTGGGAAAGCGACAACAACAACAACAAAAAGATGGTGAAGAACGCCAACAAAAAAGAAAAGCGAGCGAAAACTCATCGAAAACCCCATCCCAGCGTAGGGGATTAAACCGGATCCGAAAGCATTCTAGGTGCGCGAGTGTTTCGGCTTCCGATCGCATGTATAGTCCCACCCCCACCCCCTGTCCAAAAAGGTGGCATACATGCGTCATTCCATGTCGTGCTTGGCGTACGTCATTCGTCGTATTTGGGAATGTGCAAAAACACACCACATCTCTCGATCAGACGATTGCTGCTGCTGCTCGATCCACTTTTCCACTCTTTATCGAGAACGGGAAAGAGTTGGGAGTGGTGATAGGAAGTGGGGAAGGAGGGGGGGGGGATGAACAGGGGTGGGAGGCGATGGTCTAATGCGGCCGCACGAATGTTGCATGAGTGGTACCGATGTCTACTACTGTTTGGTTTCATTTTCCCGCGAAAGTGTAGCGAAATTGAACGGTCGGAGACATTCGTGAGATTATCAATACGTGTGTTTTTTTTTTCGTTAGATTTGACACAACTAACCGAGCTAACCTACTTGTTTTTGTACCCCCATCGGTCGGATTGTTTATCACCCCAGTACGGTGACAGGCAGGAGTGAAAGTTTATTGTTCCAATTTCTTTTTTTTTCCACATGTCCTACACATGTAGTGTAGACGAAAAAAATGATATGAAAAGAGGTTAAAATAGCATTTTTTTTCCCTTTTTTTGTGTGAGTACTTTTTTACATATTCGATTTATTGATAATATTGCTCTTATTTAGAGGATCATTCCAAATGGTCATTTTCATTGTGGTTTATTGCAATTTTTCCATCCAAACAAGATCCAATCCAAGTAATCCAAATAAAAAGCTCGAATTTACAACGTGTCAGGGCCAGAATTAATTATTATTATTGCCTTTAAATGGGTAATAAAGAATCGAACTGTTGAAAGCACTTGTTGCAGGTGTAATACACTTTTGCAATTCATTCGAACATGTGTTTTGTTTGAGTTTTTTTCCTTCGTTTGGAGCTATTTTTATCATCTTTTTTATATCGTTTATACAAAGCAATCGACTAATAATAGTAATAATTTAAATGTTACCCACCAAACGTCATTTTGTGTCTCGTTTCATCGTTTATTTTACTCATTTAGTATTTTTTCTGGGTTTAATGAAAATAATGTACAATATATGCTTTTTCACGGTTCAAATTCGACCATAATCCATACCACACTGATGCTAAACAGCTGGTCCAATAAAACGAAAGCGATCGTAGTTGTTTTCCTTTTGTAAATCTCCTACTTTTCATATGGTTTAAATGAGTTTAAAACAATGGTTATATGGTTTAAAACAAAAACAGTATACCTTTCGATGCAGATCCTCCACTGCAATGATGCTTAATCAGCAGTGGATTAATAACCATCTGGTTATTGTTTTCTCGTTGCCACACTGCTTTTTATTTTTGTTGGGCTGGTTGGTTTTGATTTACGAGCTTTGGTTTTCCGTGATGTTGCACGTGTGGTTGTAAAAGAATTCGTACAAACAACCACCACCACCAGCAGCAGCAGAAGCAGCATCCAAACATCGTAAACAAAGTAAGTGACAGATGTTATTAGGGACGATCGTGAGAAAGGAAAACATTCGGTAGTAATAAAAGATTTCTTATTTTCTCCCTTTCTCTTACAATCTGTCTTTTTCACGGCGTACTTTTGTCTGTCGTTTTGCGTTATTTATGTGAACGAGAAGAGAAATAAATATAACATTTAATGCAGCATTTCGTTTATGTTGTGTTTCAGCTCATGATGGACGGATCGCCACCGAAAACCAACCGGAAGGTACGATTTTCCCTTCCCGAACCGGCCGTACCCGCCGTTCCCTCCACAACCCCTGTCCAGAAGCAGCGTATGGCTCACGGTACAATGCAGTACGTCAATGGGACACTGATCAGCCAGACGCAGCAGACAACAACGTCAGCACAAACGCGTGCCCATCAATCGTTACAGATAACACCGACCCCAACATCGGCCACATCCGGTTCGATTGGAGGTTCTACCATCTACAAACCAAAGGAACTGAACAACAAGATCGTACTGCATCTGCGTCCGTCGGTAAATTCGCTCGACAGTGGAAGCGAACTATCGTCACCGAAAGGATCACCGGGCGCCTCCACCGATGGGAAATCATCCCGACAGAAGTGTTACCAGCAGAAAACGGGCACCGGCAATGGATGTGCCACCAATGGTGCTACGAGCGGAGGTTCCGGACGGTCGCTTAAAACGTTGCCACAAATTAATCAAAAATTTCCCAGCTCCGAGGACGTTAACAATAACGTTGGTGGTGCGAACCGAACCAGACCGGGCGAGGAACTCGGGACGATGGCGGGCGGTCTTTGGAATCATCCCACCAAGAAGCCAACCATCATGCTGCGTACAATCTCTAGCAGCGGTTCCCAGACGCATCCATCGAAGGCGCCGATCGCGGCCCGAACGCGAACGAAATCGGTCGGAAAGTTGCAGGGTAGTGTAGGGGCTGGTGGACGACATACGAAGTCGCTTATCTCACCCCACCTAGCACCGATGGATGGAATGGTGCTAAGAGTGCAGGAAAATTCCACTGCCAACACCAAACCGACCGAAATGGGCGGTGGAAATGAGCCAAAGGATCGACGTGTGGAGGAGATCAACGTATCTAGTATTATCCGGCAGACAGCTACATCCAACGGTAGTAACCATCGTTCCATGTACGGGAAAAGCGGACAGTATCTGGCCGTCCCGGAGTATACCGACCGGTACGAGGGCATGGAGACGGCCGTATCCGCAACGCTTAACGATGAGGAGGAAGATGAGTTTGACGACAGTGAGCAGGATGGAAACGGTGGCAGCGGAACGGGACATGCGGACGAACGGAACGGAACCTGCCACGAGCTAGTGGGCAACGGCAATGATCCGCTCAAGGGCGGCACGGGAGATGATGGAAAGTTTCGCTGTGCGCGGGATACGAACCTTGGCCGGGATCGCAACACTGCCCAGTTTTGGGACTTTGTCGAAAGGTGGCGCACGAATCGAGCGCTCAAAAAGCTGGAAAGTGCCAACCACGAACCGAGCGCACCCGTTAGCACGACGGTACTGATCGGTTCGGACCGGGGCAAGTCGGATACGAAAAGGTAAGAATAATGCTTTAGTTGCGAGCTAATGTTTAAGTTATCTTTTATTGACACCGTTTACAGATTTTCTGTCGGAAAAATGCATTTATTTAATTTAAAGATCTAAAAAAAGCAACCCCGCAGCGTGATACCTTGCAGCTGGAGAAATATTTCACACATTTGAAAGCTCACACGCGAGTGAAATATTTCACACACAAACTGGCGCTTTCAATCCGTTGGCATAAACGCGCACCAACAGTTTGCTCGTTGCTGGCTGCGTGTTTTTTTAAACGGGCAGCTTCGCCGAACCGTTCATTTACCATTCGGTTGCTCGCAGTAAACGGTCGGTCGTCCGGTCCAGTGCCCAGATCGTTTGATCCCAAAGTTTCACCAAGTGTGTTTAGCAAGTGGCAGTTTACTGTTTTTCTTGTGTGCGGGTTTAACTCTCTTCGGAACGATTTCGGCGCGAACAGAAATACAAGTGCAAGCTAATAATCAATAGCCGGGGCAGAAGCGGCACAGAGAGACCGTTCCGTGAAGTGGGGTTTGTTTTTACGAATTGTTCTAAAGCGATAAATAATTCCACCACCACCCGTGGTGAGTGCGTTCGCTCAGTACGGTTGCCCCCTTCGGTCTGGTTCCTGGTTCTCCAGTTGAGTGAAGCACGCGCGTCACGGTTTTGGCAAAAAGGAAAGCAGAATAGAAAACTCGGCGGCGCTATAAATCGTGAGTTATATTTATTTTAAAACTGCAAACGCTATGCTGCGCCACCGTACGCGGGTAGACGGGGTTTTGCATTAATTTGATGGTGATTTTTGAGTGAAACGTTCGTGTGCGTTCACGCCGATCGATCACTAGCTGTTGTTTAATCGTTTCACGTAGGGAACGTAGCACAGTTGCGCATAAAACTTACATGCACCTACTTCCATTTGCTGCTGTGTTGCCATTTCTCATCGACAGTTTTAAGGGATAGATACATTTTTGACTAATAATAACACAAGCGGAATAATTAAGAACTTAAATTTAACTTTTATTTTCATTCCATTGAGAATGGATCGCTGCATGTTGAACGCAAAATTGCATAATGTAAATGTGTAGCCACCACCCAAACACCGGTCCGGTACGTGGGTAGCTTACACCGATGTATCGTTTAATTTTCCATCTGTAATCTGATGTAATTACATGAACAAACGCGTATGCGAATGAATGCACTGCATCGGTTGACACGTTTATCGCTGCACTCGCGTGCCGTTAATAAAGTGAATTGCTCTGTCCAAATTCCTGCTTAATTATTCAAACCCGTTCCGATGAAAGCGGATAGCGTTCGATTGGGAAATGTTAAATCCGGGTGCAAATGTTCTCTTTACGCTTGTATTTTTTTTATTTTCAAATTCCTTCTTTACACCTCTCTCTCTCTCTTTCTCACTCACACCAAAGCCGAACGTAAATCGAAGATTAAAACCACCTCACTGGAGCGGGTTTACAGCAAATTGAGAGAGGAAGAAAAAAAAAATACATCACATAAATATAATTAAACGCCACTTATTGGGCGCGGAAATGAATAGGTAAACAAACATTCACGCTACACGCTGTCCGTTAAAAATATCAATCCAGCATTCGATTCGCCACTGTCTGGAGGGTGGCAGCAAGGGTGGCAAGAAGGGGGTAGAGCATAAAGACCGCTTTCGTTCCTTTCGAAACGGATGTTGTTGAGCCGGCCTGAGACAGTATGGCGTTTGACATTAACGATCGGCTACGAAAACGCAACCTGCCAAAAGCAACTCCCCCACCCGGCGGAGGGGCCGTTACAGTCCTTCGAAGCGGAGAATCGAAAAATTGGAGCAAACAGTTCTGTTCTGGTGGATGTGTGTGTGTGTGTGGTCGCTTTTTTCCATTTGCGCAACACCTTCCTTTACCTTTTCGCAATTTACCACCCGCCCCAAAACGGGAACATGATCACCGTATACACCGCCACCGGGAGGGTGGCAAAACTGTCATCACACAAATTTAAAATAAATAAAAAAAAAAATACCGGCTAACACGAAACAACAAAAAACGAAACAGCGTCATGAAAAAGCGATGTTAACAGCTCCGACACCGTTTGGCATTCGATCGATTTCCCGCTAGCGCACTGGCGTGTGGATGATGATGAACTGAATGCACCCACCCATCCGCACTGACTTACACACATCGTTGTGGTCCATATTATTTATGTCAGTTGTAGGGGGGTGGGGAGGCGCAATTAAAAGCGGAAAAGGAATAACCACCGAACGATAGCATCATCCGGTATCGCCTCCCCACGGCAACGGTTTTGCTCCGATGTCGCAGTCGCAAAACCTTGCAAATGGCGACCATTGACAGCTAAACCACAATTAGTATAAATCAAACACTGTGTTGCAGCTGCGGATGCAGATATTGTACGGTTGTGAGGTTCTTTCTGCGTCGTCGTGTAATTGTCCGATTGATGGAGGCCCTGCCTATCTGCCTTTTGAAGCGACAACACAGTGTTGTCGCTTAGTTTGTAAGCAAAGACCGAAAACGATTGCAACGGAATCCGGAAGAAGTTGCCGACACAATTGGCGGAAGAAAACAGTTATCACAGTGAGAAACAATATTTCACCGAGAATGAGCGTCATTTTTTGTGTTAATTTTACTGCACGAGCAAAAAAAAAACGGATGAAATAATGAAAACGCATAGAGGGAAATGGATGCGCTAGTGATCGTGTACTGCGATCGTGGTGCGAAGATATGTCAACTCAATCGTAACTCAATTGCGCTCGAGAACTCACCAGAGTTCTTGGCTGAGAGGAAAAAGCAAACTCACGCACACTCACACATCCACAGAGTAATTAGCTTTGACTTGGGGTAATAAATAATGAGCTGATCGGTATCTAAATTGACTCGCGCGCAAACCACCCGCATTTGCCAGATAATTGACAGGTGATAATACGCCTGCGAACGAACATTTTTTGGTTACGAGCGTGAAGCTCGTAAATCATCAAAAGGTACGGATCGCGCACCGGTCAAACAAACAAGCAAGCGGCGAATGGACCGGTAAGTTGTTTGTTTGAAACTGTTTGTGCGATTCGACCGGGAATGCAGCACCTTCGCACACTCACACCAGTGGCACGTTTAAACACACCTTTCTGCTTCCAGACAGTTGAAGAATTTTTTAAGAGATAAATCCTAATATCGAGCAAGAGTGGCCTAAGTGCCCACGTGAGGGAAGACAAGCGTACCAGTGAAACAAACTGATCATGTACGCAAATAAACAGTTCAGCTTCTATAGTAAGAAGAATGACAGCTTTACGATGCATTATCGGCGCAGATGCAGTGACCACGAGCGAGAAGTAGGAAGATTTTATCAGTACCTGCCATACTGCTAAGTGATCTTCAAAGGCAACTACCTCTTCGGCGGAACGTAAAGATCTTGCTTTTGGTGTGATTTATGGTGCAATGCCTCCACCGCGGCTCGTTTATTAATAGCTTCCAGGAACAGTGCCGCTTAATAGCGGCACGGAAACACGGAAGGTAAATGTGGTGCGAATATGTGTCTATATGTACAAACAAATCAGATCGAGCCAACAGATTCGATCACAAGGTACAATCAATTGATTGCTGTCCATTCCGTGTGGCGTACAAATTAAATGCAACCAATTGACCCCGCAGACAGGGTGGGAACTACGGGTGGGAACATCAATTTTTTCCTCCACACAGGGCTCATTGCTCATGTCTCCATGGTGATGTGTACGTGCATTTTTGTGTCTAGTCGTCGCACCCAAAATGCCCAACGATTATTTTGTTTTATTTGCTTGCACACCGTTAACACCTTCATCCCGTACGCACGCACTGTTGCAAAAAAGAATTGCACTTTTTGCACCCTCATCAACCATATATTGCCCGGTCGGAAAAGTTGTAGGATAAATATTTATCCACCGTAGAGATGAATGTTTCGCTTGCTTCGCCACCTTTTCACCCTCATCCGCCGCTAGGGTGGCGATCGAACCGACCGATCGTCCGGCATATTCCGCAAGTGCTGACGTATTTAGCCGACTCTCACCTACTCGGACGGATATATGAGGAAGGGGGGAGGAGGGAGGGGGGGGCTGGGGTTTGGGGAGGTAGTGGATTTTTATTCTCACGCTTTCCTTCGAGCACACGGGACGAATGGTCTATTTGTACAGGACTTTGGATTTTGGAGCGTTACATAGCGCGCCGGGAAGTTGAAGATGAAAAATGGATGTGCTAGCCACGCTGTGCAAACTTCCAAACCGTGCTTTTGGCTTTTTTTTTTACGCGTCACAGTACAGTGTAAATTGTGCTGTTGGAAGTTTGTTAACCACCTTAAACGATACACCCGCCACGCATGGGACTCCCTCGGGGTGAGTGTCCCGCGCAGTACAGCAAAAGGGTTAACGGGTGATAATTTATCATAGCCGTATTTAAAAAATAGCCTATTCGCGCGACTTTTATTTGCACGAACGATGCAAAACAGATTGCGCCCGGATGATGAAGCACGGTTTAATATGTGCTTGTCGAGCTAATGCTAATTAAACGTCAATCTTTGCACAAATTTTACACATCCAGCGCTCTTATGCTTGAGCAAGAAGTTCTGCACATGTTCAGATTAGCTAATCGCAATTCGCCAGCAACATTAAAGTGAAACTAAAACAAACAAAAAAACAATGGTAAATATGCTTCCAAGCTTGATAACGGCGACCAGCCGGCCTTATCAATCGTGCAAAGCCCATGGGTCATGCGGCATAACTTTCACCGCTCGCAACCACAAGACGTCATTCTAGCGGTGGGGAAAGA
Source organism: Anopheles rivulorum (assembly GCA_018908115.1). Lineage (NCBI taxonomy): Eukaryota > Metazoa > Arthropoda > Insecta > Diptera > Culicidae > Anopheles > Anopheles rivulorum. The sequence continues at coordinate 10,295,812 of CM032178.1, forward strand.
AAGAGAGAAAGAGAGAGAAAGGTATGAAAATAAATAAAAAATCACCCAATGCCAAAGCGTAAACATCAGTCGGCTTGGCCACGATTGTTGGAGGTTAGTCGCGATTGTATATACCGTCTGTGTTTCGTTCGGCATCGTAAGCATCGCGAGCGGTTATGACATCCGACGCTGAAACCAGTTAATTTTATGCCTTTTTGTTTTACGTTTTTGCTATATGATTTGTAGTATTATTTTTCGACATAATAGTAAGCTGATAGGCAGTAAGACGTAATACCGTCTGCACTGTTGAACGCTTGTCTACACCGAATGCGTGACCTCTGTCCGGCACGTTTCGATTCAGCGATTCAGGGATGAATGTGTTTAAATTCACCGAAAACAAAAAAAAAAACGCCACATGTGAGGATTAGTTCACTGCGCCATCAATGAACCTGTTCGTATCAAACAACACTTGGGTGGGATGGTGATCAACCAAGTCGAATTTTCCACCCTCACTCGAGAGGTGAAACGGGCACGACGTGCACGAGTCGGGCGTCAAACGAACTGTATCCATCATCGAGTAGCTCACGCTGTTGACTAGCCAAACATCTGGCCTGATCGTGCCCTGATCAATCAGGGCGAAAGAAAAGCTGCTTGCAGCTGGATTCGTGGAAATGCTTTGCGCAATAATACAAACCGAAACGCACGTGAAAGGTATGATGAATTGTTTTAATTGAAATTTAGCGTAAAGCCGTGTCCTTTCACACCTTTCGGGCAGCCGCGGCATCAGCGCTGTAGTCGTTTACGATCAAAGAACAGAATGTGTTTGTGTAAAAAGAAAATCAACCCTTGACCACAATCCTTCCAATCGCTTTGTTCTGCACTCCAACTACTGCTCGTGATCGCCCGATACCATCTGTGGCTAATATGGTGCGTGTTGTCCGTTGGTGTTGTGGGGTTTAAAAATAAAAATTCTTTCCTAATTTTGCACTATTTAGACGGTACCTGCTGGGACAGTGGCCGCATCTACGCATCTACCAAGCGAGTTTTACGCTAGTGTGAATGCTTTCGTTGCGTTATTGGTGGTTTTCTCTGCCACTACTTCAAAGGAAGCGTATGTGGCAGTTGAAATAGACATCTGTTTCAACTCCTGTTTGATATATGCACCATATGCGCAGTACTAACAGCTACTAAAAAATATACTATACACTATAATAAGAATGTTAAAAGTGATACAAATGTATGGTAAATGAATGAGTAATTACTTTTTCCGAAACCTTTAATTTTCAATATTCTTGAAGTTTAATCCCCAAAATACCTGACGGCACTCTGTTCAATATCGTCGATCATCGATCTTTAGTATCACGTTTATAAGCAGCAGTTGATGGCTTGACATTATCATCTTGTTAAACTCCACCCGAAGGTAAATCGACTCCCTCTCTGACGACATAACTTTAAACAGTTTGGAAGCATCCAATCGTCAGACGGCCATTTAGCCTTCCTCAGTTGCTCATTAGTATGCATTTGTCTACCCGACCTCAGGCAAAGCGACTGACGCTTGATCGCTTGTATGTCTTGCATTTGTTATTATTCTCTGCTGGTAGCCTGTTGTTCCCTGTGGTTCATCGCAGTGCGTCTTATCGTAATGCTGAGCATTCGATTAATGAGCCTATTAAAATACAACACACTCATCAGCCGCATCAGTGGACTGTGGCGGATGGCAGGATGCAATTGAGTAGTTCCGAGAACTTCGCTAGTACTGTCCCATAGCGTGCGTACCGTTCTCCGCTCCGGAAGTCTTGAAGACCGCCATTCGGGTTAAAGAAAGCCACATCGGCCTGTAAGACATTACGTCAGCAGTCGTAGCAATCGGTGGGATGAATGTATGTACTCCTCCCGGGAGGTGACATGTAACCGTGATTAACCTCGTGATTTAGTTGGAACATCGTACGGGAACACCCAGTGCTGCACACTGCATGGTGCCTGACTACGGCAACCTAAGACGCTACTCTATTTATATCGATTCGATCGGGGGCAAGAAACTGGCGAAAGCATCGCAACACGCATCGCATCGGGATCGAGGTAGTTCGGGAATGTGGAAACACTGGTACACAGGCCCCATGTGGGAAATGTTGCACTACTTTACTGCCCTCGCCAGCATAAACACGCGCGCGTGTGTGCTTGCTACATCGCACTTCTGTCCAAGCTGCCACAAGCGTTTCTCGATGTCTACAGACGTCGTTGGACACGGGGATGGACCCACACATTTCCCGGTCAACGGCACCGTCTCAAAGTGTGAATTGTGCAATGCGGTTTGTGTGCAGAAGAATGCATGAACATGCAGCATATGCAGCGAGCGCTTGGGTTGGCATGCTGCTGATGCAACTTTTCGCCCATTCTGCCATGCATCATCGCGGAACGTTTTACAAATCCCGTGCGTTAAGTGACACACGGACAGCTGGAAGGGATATGAGCAAACCCACTGTAACATAGACACCATCGTTGTGATCATTTAGAGGCGAGACAAATGGAATTTCGACAACCAGAACGGAAACCAATGACGTCAGTTATTAATTTAAAATTTTAAATTTATAAACGTCAAATTCAAATTTAAAAAGTGAAAAACAATTTGAATGACTTCTGTTGATTTCACATTGTTAATGATTATCTCTATTCTGCTTTTGATTACAGCCCAACACTCAGCTCACGGATACGTGCCCTCAGGATGAGTCTTGAGCAGGTACCGACGGTGACGACACTGCTGCGGGCATCGCGCGACGCCAACGAATATCTGCTGAAGGAAGTGTTCCGAGACATTCTGGAGAATGGCATCTCGAAGGAGAACCTCAATTCTACCGATCGCAGTGGAAGGGTACGTATTGTATTTAAATTATCATTATCGATCTGTGACTTCAGAATAGTTTAAATCAAATAAAGCCAAACAAATCACTCATAATTAGCTTAAAATGTCTTATCTGAATTCTTCCTTTCCATGTCGTCTGGTAGTATTCAGCCACGAATTGTACGTAACTTTACGTTTGGCTGAACAAACTACAAACTCCCGTTTAATAATTACGACACATATTTATAAACACCCACGGCCGAAAGGACCTTCTGGTCCTTCTCGTTGCTCGCACACCAGTGCCATAGTGTTCTGCTGTTCGGATTTATTCGGAATGATAGAAAGCATAAACTGAGGAATAGATTAAATTAATTGGAGCGTGTCATTGGGACCAGACTGACAAGGCTTTGTGTGCGGATTGATTGTCTGTGCAAAGGCTTGTCAGTGTGTCGAATGGAATGTTTTGCTGGTTTGTAGTTATGTTTTTAAAGGGTAAAAGGTTATTTGCTTGCCTTATTCGCTGTAATACACCACATTGGTGCTTTCTTGGAATAAATATTACAACTAATTTTGAGGTTTGGTACCGTACTATTCCCTCACGATATCTCCCGGAAGCTTTGCTTGAAATTAATAATACCTTCAGATACCGCCGTGTGTGGTTGATCTATTTTTACAGTACTGACGTGATCGGCACAGTCAAGTAAATCTCGACTCAATTGGTTCGTTTTAATCGTTTCGGGCGCTTTTGTGTTCTGGGAGGATCTGGCTCGTAATTCAATTTAAACACACGCCACAACCAGTGTTATTGCCGGCGAGGCAACCACAACACTGATTCATCGCCGTGGACGTTCGCTCACATTGACAGTCAAGCGGGCAAGATCGCTTTTACCGTTTCTGCTCGTTTCCATCCATTTTGTGGAAAAAATGCAACCAAAAGCATTCATTTCCCGCCATCATCCCGAAGTAAACAGACACAAAACCATCATCCACCCACCAGCGATGGGAATACCGCCCCACAAGCGTCCGTGGAACGAATGCAGCGCGTAAGAATCCTGGTTTGGAAGTAAATAATTTTGCCTCCAAACGTTGGAACGCTGATCGAACCGACCCGGTGGGAATGGACCGCCGCTTGGGTTACAATGTTCCGGGAACGGTTGGCCATTAAAAGTACACAGTACACAAACAAATCCCCCCCCCCCTCCCTTCCCAACGAGGGAAATGGCAGGAAAATGGTCAACACAACAATGCGTGATACAATACACCGTTTACACTTGGAACATTTCCCGGTTTGTTGTAAGATTGTTTTTCCCGTCTGTTCACACTCATGATGCGGTGATTTGTAAACTATTTACGTGTTTTTTTCTACGGTTGCCTGCGATAGATGCACGGTTGCAGTTAGGAGATGGATATAGTTATAAATTTCCTAAAGGAAAAAGGGTGACAATAAATTGTAAACCTTAATTAATAGCATATGTTATGGTTTGTTGTAATAATTTAACAAAAAACAAATAATAATATGGCCCAAAAATCGTTTAGTAAAATGTTTGCAACAACAATCGATCCAGCAAACACGAGCGGAAAAAATCACTCAGATGCATGCAACACACTAAGGAGCAAAGGAGAAAAAAGTAAGCAAGTGAGAAACAAAAAAGGAGAACAAAAAAAAAAGCGTGTGCGATCGAAAACTGTGGATAGGAAAATGGGTCCATCTCGTTTGCGGACGGCGCAATTTGTTTACGCTGTCATCGGGACCTAACGTTTCGTCCGTCCGTCCATCCGTTCCGTCCGTCTGGTTGCCCTTATTCGCACTGAGCGGTTTGTGGTGTGGCCCGCATGCGAACAATAATTGTGTTCGATTTCGTGCCCGACAGATGAAGAAAGGTTTTAGCAGTGGATGGCCTTTCTGGTTGGCGATTTATTAGCGACACATACACAGAACCAATGTGCTTCCGATTGCTTACCACACTAGCTGCAGGAATGTTACCGTTTGGTACGTGTTCAAACATGCGATTTGGTGTTAGCTTTGATGATGCAATTTTAGAATCGTTTTATACAGTTTGTGATTTGTTACACAAAGGTTAGGAATGACCGTGAACAATCAAGTCATTGAATGATAAACAAGCCATTTGTTAGGTGTTGTTTATGATGCTTTTGATAACAATACCCAACAAGTGTCCTCAAACTGATGACAAAATACCTAGTGGACTTAGTTGGGAGTATTTAAATAGTCAACTTGACCTTACGTTTTGATTAAAAATAGCTAGTTCGACAAGCTTGGTTCGTTCAGCGCCACGTTCGAGAAAAGCGGTACATATTAATGTACAATTAATTTAAAACCAAGGCAACTAAGGCAATGTACCTGCTTTCCTTTTGACTCCGTCGACCATCATAGGATACACCTGGTGGAGAAGGTTATCAGTAGACGATCAGGTGACGATCTTGAGATAATTGAGGAGTTCTGCTGCCTTGGTACGATAGTAGCTACGTATAATGACCTAACCCACGAAATCCGGAACCTCATTGAAGGATACGATGGTTACTAATGAGGATCACCGACTCATGTGCCTGCCAGACCTCCAAAGGTTGTCAGAGTGAGTCTCCAAGAAATGGACTTCCTTCCGGATTGTAAATTTAAAACCACTCCAATTGGGAAGTCGAAACATCGAAATGAAACAGCTTGATCGTGAATGCTTTGTATGTGGATCGTTTCCGAAACGAAAACTTATTTAACCTTCCGCGTCAAGTACGTGACTACCGGCCACTTCCGCTATTTCAATGTTCCGTTCAATTCCCAACCGGGTGGAGTGACGAATTCCCGATCGTTTTTTGTGCTGTAACCGTGCCCAATGGTTTCGAAAACCGTGGCCACTTCCCGTTTGTTTGGCGTCAGGCGTTGAAATAATAAATTCACCGCATGCCATCGTGCGTGATGTGACTTCCCTTCGTGCCACTTCCAACACCTAATCTTTGTCCCTTTTGCGTCCCATTGCGCATTCTACTTCCAGACGGCCATCTCGTACATCTGTTCGACGAATTTAACCAACTTTTTGGAGCTGTTTCTGCAACTGCCCGGCATCGATGTCAACAAACCGGACAACGAGGGTAACACACCGCTGCACTTTGCAGCCCAGGCCGGTAGGTGGATGTGTGTTTGCATACTTTAGGAGCTATTTATATGTGGCATGTCTAGGTGGAATTAGTTTGGTTAATGCATTCCAGTGCGTGAGGTGTTTGAACCCGGCTTTGCAGGTGAATAACTTGCTCTTTGCGAGGACAATTGAGGCATTTAATATTTTAGAGTTGAGCAATTAGACGTAACTTAAGCCACACTTTAAACTGATTTAGGCTGGTGAACATTATTCTTATCTCATCATTACCATTTCTTGCAGGTCTGTCAGACGTGGTGAACATGCTGATCACCAAATGTCGCAGCCTGACCATCGATCCCAAGAACAACCTGGGCTTTACGCCGCTGATGAAGGCCGCCCTTCAGGGCAGGACACGGTGCGCCAAGCTGCTGCTCTTTGCTGGTAAGTGTCACACAGTTGGGCGGCTGGCCGGTGTGTGTGTTTTGTTTTTCGGTGAAGATATTTTCCATTTTTCCATCTTTCTCGCCACGTGGTGTCTCCGGTGCTTCGTCATTCGTTTTTCCCCTCCCTCGGACAGGGGCATCGCCAGTCGAAACCGATACCGGACGAGGATTTAGGGCGGAACAGTGGGCACGCTTCTGTGGCAGGTAGGCACCGTCAACTGTTGGTCACACTTTTCCAAAGAAAAGATCGTAACACTTGTTTCACCTTTCCCAGACACACCTGTGCGGAGACGATAGAACAGTGCGCCCGGGCACGGCTGCTGGACAAATCGACACCCTGCGGTAGATGGTCGCACGACATCAATCTTCCGGTGGACAAGAATGCGCTCAAGGCACGCAGCTGCAGCATTACGCCACAACCAACACAAAATGGTACGGCATCACAACACAAGTGCATCGATCCTTTCTTTATGCTCATGTGTACTGTATGTTCGATCTACAGGGTTTCGCTCCAAGTTCCGCAAAGTATTTCCGTTCAACTTCAACTCCTCGAAGGACACGAAAGCGGTCAGCAAGGAGGGCGAGGAAAACTACACCAAGGATCTGGTCAACTACCTGAAGTCGGCCACGCTGTGCGTGAGCGGACCGGCGCTGTCGGCCAATCGGAAGATCATACAGAGCTTGATCCGACCGTTGGAAGTGCCAAAGTAAGCTCGCAGAAAGGGGAACCATTCGATAGGTGCCGATAGGCGGTGTGTTGATGTAATGGAAGTACTAACAAACACACAAGCCAAGCCAACGTACCATCTCCATCCCAACTGCAAGCTAACCTAATTGACTTACGGCTCCTTTCTCCCATGTCAACTACATGTGGCCAGGGAACCTGCATGTATAAAAATTTGCTTTCCACACGCGCCAAAGCTCATCCAACAAACATAAATGGTTCACACACAGAAGTAAATGGACGCATGAACTACTGCATGTTGCGGGGCTGTTGGTTGATCGTTAAACAATTTGCAAACATTTAAAAGCATTACCTTCTTTTCAACTTACCGTAGACTTGAGGTGACCTATGCGAACAATAATGCGCTCATCAAAAAGTACGAAGCATCGATGGAATCGAACGGAACGGCGGAACCCGCGCGTCGTAATTCGGTGGATGGTAGTACCGGTGACAGTCGGAATGCGACACCGGCCCACTCTCCTACTCCAGTCAGGGCTAAGGTACGGAACTAAACCGGACACCGGTCGGCTTATTTCCGCGATCGCCGTGTCTGGAATCTGTACAGGAGAGTTACAAAACTGAGCGAATTGGCAGTTTAATGGTTTAAGCTATAGCATAGACACAAGCGCGAGGTTAAGGTTAGGCAGATAATGAACGGATGCTCTCTATTCATCACGAACCATACGCTATTTTGGTGCTTTACCTTTACGGACAAAAAATCTCTTCTCCTCAGCAGTCTGTTGTTGTAGATCCGTTCTAGTGGATCAGCAATTTGTATCTGTTTTGTTGTATTTAAGGTAAAATGATAGTGAAATCGCTTGTGCAATACATGTTTAGTGTTAATCCTAGCAGATAAGTATTCAACCAACTCGATTTGGGAGAATGTTTGGGAGCATCAAAGAATTATTATCATCGTCATCGTAAGCATAACCCTACATATATCAGTAAACTAAGTATGGAACAAACGTTGCAAATGTCGGTCGTTCTTAGCAGCGAACAGCGGTAGTTGTAATAGAAAATGTAGAACATATAGAACAGTGTAATAAAGTATATTTTTAACAATAAATGAAGGCAGGATTAGTATGATAATGTTTATTGATCTATATGAACTTTTGATGCTGTACATTTCCCCATTGATGAACAGTTTTTGGATTTTATTCCGAGATGGTCGACTCTTTTCCGTTTGAATTTCGCTTTTCATTGCATTTCAATTGTCATCCACGCGATCACGCGACCCACGCGACCAAATTTAAATAGAAACCAAGGTTCATTGGTACCAGATGAAATTTTAATTTGCTTGTTTGTCCACCATTTTGAATCAGCTGATTCGGCCAACACATACCTACTGATCTAAATTTGTGAGTTTAAAAAAATTTTCAACAAACAAAAGATGCCAAATAACAAAGAAAGTAGCGTAAAACCTTTTACTAACAATCAGATCACGGAATAGTTCCCACTTCAAGGCATTTTCCCCATGCAAGAAAGATTTCACCGTAGATGGTGTGAAATGTTACAACTCCGTTCTGAATTATTTCACTATCTAAACGATTTAGATTTATCTCGAACCTCAACTGTCAAATTGAGCAGCTTGTCGTACTATTTACCTTGGTATCGCAGAACCATATCGAACGGTATCTTGTGCGCGTGTGTGTGTGTGTAAGCTCGCTGTTTTGTCAGAACGGGGTAAAATTAAAAACAAAAAAAAGTCAAATAAAATGCGAGCTAGCGTCTCGGCACGGGAGTTTTTCCTTTCCTGTTCGGAAGTTTAAATGAAAAAATGGCTACTTTCGTGCGTCCTGTGCGATGTGTTTTGTGTGGAAGCTGCGTACGATAAAGTTTTGTCAAAAATTTAGAGTTCCAGCCCGTGCGCCGCGGTCAATGGACAATAGCGATTGGCAGTGCGATTGATTAGACGCTTCCGTTTTTTAAGGTGGGGGTGGTTTGTTGTTGCGTACGATGGTCTATTAACTGAGCATGGCAGCTACCGAAACTGAACCAGATACATCGTTTTGTGTGGTGTATCAAATTTGTAGACTGCACAGTGATTCGTCAGTGATTGTTGTGTAGCAAGAAAACAGGTGAAACTGCGATGCTGTGTAGCTAGATGGCGGGCGGCAGGTTTCGATCATAGTANTTAGAGTTCCAGCCCGTGCGCCGCGGTCAATGGACAATAGCGATTGGCAGTGCGATTGATTAGACGCTTCCGTTTTTTAAGGTGGGGGTGGTTTGTTGTTGCGTACGATGGTCTATTAACTGGGCATGGCAGCTACCGAAACTGAACCAGATACATCGTTTTGTGTGGTGTATCAAATTTGTAGACTGCACAGTGATTCGTCAGTGATTGTTGTGTAGCAAGAAAACAGGTGAAACTGCGATGCTGTGTAGCTAGATGGCGGGCGGCAGGTTTCGATCATAGTACCTTCTTTCAAGGTGTGTGTGTGTATGCGTGTGCGAGAGTGTGTGAATGCGGAGGGGTGGTAATCGCAAAAAGCATGTGTTGATGTACAAATTGTGCAAAAGATGATAAACAACAAAGCGAAAAGAGGTTGAACTAGCGCGGGAAAACTGCGATTTAGTACCGTGCGCCTAGCGAAGTAAAAAGAGTCGTGCAATCGGGCAAGCGGGACCGCACGTTATCGTGTAAGGAAAGAACAGGGACACGCATCCACACGCCCTTTCCCCCATCGGAGCCCATTCCAGGCAGCAATGACGGAGTATAAGTGCGTGAACTTTTCCGAACTTTGCCGCCTGTGCGCGAGCAGTAATGGGCCGCGGGTGGGCATCTATTCGGATGAAGGCCGCAAGAAGCGAATACACCACAAGATTACAGAATCGCTCGGAATAAATGTGAGTGCTTGCGGGTGATATGGTTTCAGCAATAAAAATGAATAATTGTTTTTGTTGATTTTTAGGTAAAAGAATCGGATCGATTGCCGAAATCAGTATGCACGGTTTGCTTGCAGCAGGTGGAATCTCACCAAGAATTTCGCGAATCGGCAGTGAAAGCACAGGGCATGCTGGAAAGCTGCCTTAATTCCCCTAGCGTCGAGAACGGTGGCAAAGTTTACATTCGCGACGTGAAGGCGAAAGAACCGCCACAAACAGTGAACCGCACGCAGACTAGCGTGGTGCATATTTCATCCACGGCACCGGTGGTAACCAATCGAACTGTGCAAGGAAAATCGGTATCACAGCAGCAACGGCTGCAACAACAGCGACAGCAGCAACAGCAGCAACAACACCAGCAACAACAGCAGCAACAACAACAGCAACAACAACAGCAACAACAGCAGCAACAGCAGCAGCAGCAACAACAACAGCAGCAGCAACATCAGCAGCAGCAGCAGCAACAACAACAAATCAGTACCACACCGATACTTATCAATACTATTCCAAAAAGCGTTGTGCACACAGTCAATGGAGGTACGATAAGCACGGTCAGTTCGGGCGCTAATGTCACACCAACCGTTACCCTAACGGGCGTACCGCCTGCTCTAAGAACAAACACCACCGGTGGGGACTTTCTCAGCTCCATCATACAGGCGGTTGGCATAAAGTCAGATGGTGACACGAACCAAACAGCGGGACAGCAGCAAATGAACCAACCGCAAATACTGACCATCCAAAATCAGCAGCAACCAAACCAGCAGTACACGATCACGTTCGATGCTTCGGCAGCGAGAAAGGGAAACTATTTACACTACACCAAGCAGGAGAATGGTACGCTCGTTCCGGTCACTTCGAAGCCAACCGAGCCACAACCACAGACGTAAGTCGGATCTTCTCGCATTGCTTGGTGTTTGAAGTGGCGAAAAGAACATTTATCGATTCCACAAATTTTGTTGTTTCATTTTGCAGAACTTTTACACAAGTTGATGAGTTTATTACGATTAAGGCGAGTCCACCGAAACCGCTTAAACGAGAGTCTGCGCAACATGTAGGTTCAACTCAGTTTTTTTTNGAGAATGGTACGCTCGTTCCGGTCACTTCGAAGCCAACCGAGCCACAACCACAGACGTAAGTCGGATCTTCTCGCATTGCTTGGTGTTTGAAGTGGCGAAAAGAACATTTATCGATTCCACAAATTTTGTTGTTTCATTTTGCAGAACTTTTACACAAGTTGATGAGTTTATTACGATTAAGGCGAGTCCACCGAAACCGCTTAAACGAGAGTCTGCGCAACATGTAGGTTCAACTCAGTTTTTTTTACCTTCTAGCTGTATAATTTAATGTGAATAACTAACTTCATCAAACCATTGTGCTCTTTCCTTTCTGCAGACTGAAGCTTCGGAAGCAAAACGGAAACGGATTATTCAAATCGTTAAAAATCCAGCAGCGGCTCAAACAACGCCACCCAAGACAACGAATGTTGGTAGTTTTACGATCGAAGGTACGACCATAACATCGCCAGTCTCTGCTGCTCCTGCCGCTGCTGTTGCACCTGTTTCGTCGTCTGGCATGATCGTGTCCAATGCAGGCACCGTGTACACCTCCACCCCGCAGAAATCGTACAATTTGCCGGAAGTGAAGGTAATCCCCGGTAACAACAGATGTCTCGTTCCGATCGTGTTGAAAAACGAAAGCGCGACCGATGATAGCGCCAATACCAACAGCACATCCAACATATCGGTAGTAGGTCAGCAGATGGTGAGTAACGCATCCCAGAACCAGCAGGTTCAGCTGTTTGTGAAGTTGGAAACTGGCCTAGATGGTGTGGTGCGTCTAGTGCAACATCCACCGTTAGCGATGCAGCAAACGGCCATGCCACAGTATGGTATGGCGACTATCGCTACTACTGCACAGCCTGTGACCGCCATGCCGCCGATGACCATTTTAGGTCAGAACCAACCGATGGTGCAAGCACAGGTCGGTGCTGGTAACTACGTTACGTTGGTGGGTAAAACATCATCACAGACGCAAACGATCACAGATAGCAATGGGCAACACGCGAGCGTTGTCATGGCGACGGCACAGGTTCCACAAGCGACACTACAGCCGGTACAACAGCAGCAGCAGCAACAACAACAACAACAGCAACAACAACAACAACAACAACAGCAGCAGCAACAACAACAACAACAACAGCAGCAACAACAGCAACAACAGCAGCAGCAACAGCAGCAACAGCAGCAACAACAGCAACAACAGCAACAGCAGCAACAACACCAAATGCAAACACAAAATGTCAAGAAACCGCAACAAAACACTGCTGGTTCGGGGCAACAAAATCAACAGCGTGCCATCGTTGCCATTACTACCGGCGGTGCAGTACAGAAGGCCGAGCAGCGAATCGTTACCGTGCCACGCAAAGCTATTCCTGCACGTCAACCGACAGCTGCTCCACCGAAGCTAGCTCATGCGGCAACGGCCCCGAAACAAACGATCGTAATTAATGGGCAGGGTGGAAACAACCAGGGCAAGCTAACAACTGGCAGAGCATCCGGTGGTAAATCCTCCCCGACGGCCGGTCGTGCTGGACATGTCATGTCGTCGTCGAATAGCAGCAACGTTTCATCGCTAAGCAACAATAGCGCTACCGAGAACCGTTCCTTCAGCGATCATGATAGCAGCGGCAACGAGAACGCCGAATCGGAAGCACAGAGAACCGCACAATCACTCGTAGCATCGCAACAGATGAGCGCTATTTCCGCTATGTCGAGCAAGCAGGATGCGGTTGCGTCCGACCAGCAAACGAAAGCGTCCAGCGGCCGGCCTGGCGACAGGGGAGCAAATGCTGGTGGACGGTCGGGCGGTGATGTCAGCATCACGACGTGCAATGTGTGTGGGAAAACGTTCGGCCGCAAGGAACATTTGGTGCAGCATCTCAAGTCACACATCGGGCTGCGTCCGTTTAAATGCGATGAGCCAGAGTGCAATAAAACGTTCAGTCGTAAGGAACATCTGTTACGGCACACGGTTTCCCACACCGGACAGAAGATGTTCAACTGCGACAAGTGCCAAAAGCTGTTCTCGCGTAAGGACAATCTCAACAAGCACAGAAAGTATGTTTTTTTTTGGTTTATTGTTGGGTCCTATTCGCAGGTTTATATTGCGATCGATTTGCTAATCATTTAATTGTTTTATCTTTTTTCAAGAACGCACACGGATCAGGCTAATGCTTCACCGTATAGTTGCAACATTTGCAACAAAGATTTCTCCTCAAAGAATCAGTTTATAAAACATAAGGACACGCATGGCTGTTGCGAAGAAGAGACGGAGACGCCAAAGGTAAATATGCGGTACTATTATTGGATCATGCTTGGAAAAAGGATCCTTTACCTTTTCGTTTGCTTTTCTTAAATTCAATAATAATAAGCCCACAATTTGCCGATATGGGAAGACGAATGTTCGAAAATGTACATTATTTGTATGCTTTCTCCTTGCAGCCAACGGTGAAAAAACAACCACAACCGATAAAGGTGGAAACGAAACAGCAAGCAGGAGGAAATACGTACACCGTCGTCGAGTCGACCGTTGTATCCAAACCTTCGCAGCCTCCACCGTTGGCTCACGTACCCGCTCCAACAGTGGTGTCTTCGGAACCGTCACAACCGACAACGGTTGTGCAATCCTTGCCACTAACCATCACCACCGTGCCGACCAACACCACAACCATCCAGTTACCACTTCAGCAGCAGGTTCATCAGCTCATTCAACAGCAGCAGCAACCGCATCATCAGAATGGCACAACCACACAGCAGCAAATATACACCATCCCGGCCCAAATACCGAACGCTAATGGGAAACCTATCATACAGCATGTACAAATAGCGCTTCCGAATAATGTGACCACGTCCTCTTCCGCATCCAGCAGTGGAACCGTACAGACGATAACAAACGCACAGGGTGCTACACTGGCAAGCTTAGGTGCAGGCCGGGCGACGATTATCAATTCAGTGGACGGCAATCCTTTATTTACCCTGCCGCCGAACTTTTTCCTCGGTACGTCACAAATCATCACCACCAGCCGACAGTCTTAAGTACCACACGTGTTTAAATTGGCATTGGTCACGTGAAATAACTGCTACGAGGACGGGAGTGCACGCTCTCTCTCTCTATATATATATGCATATTTCTTTTCATTGTATGGATAACAATTATAAGCATATTTGGCTAGTGCTGGACATTCGTGATCGGAGGGAGAATAATTGTAATTATTGTACTATTTGTAAGTTTGCTGTAGTTTGCAAGAGATTTTAAAGATTTCACATTAGCATTTAGGCAGGAATGCAGGAAAAGTGTAAGATAAAAGGATATAACCAGTGTAGCAGGTATTAATCAGCTCCCGACACACCCGGATTCCATCATGTTTAGAGCGAATGTTTAAGCAACTATTGCTGTTACACCGTCTCTATGCTTTGGCTTCTCGTGAAAAGAGCATAGACACAGAAGCCACATTCGCAACATTTGATGATAGCCCCATTTTGCCATCCTTAGCGTACAAAAGCGACACTGACGTAATGTCTTGAATGCGCCATAGCAACAAAAACGGAAGCTTCTTTGTTCGATATTTAAATGCGATGGCTCTTCTCTTAATTAAAATGTATGTTTTGTATACGTAAAGCGCGTACGTATAAGAGTGTATAGTAATTTGGGATTGCAAAACATCCCGTCGGAGCTTAAGAGCTTTAGCGTAACTCATGTGCTGTTACTTTGAATAGCACTAGAACGTTAGTATGTGTCGGAAAGAGTAGAATCATATAGGCAAGAGCATTTGTGTGCATCCGATATTGACAAATCACTAACATGCGCTCGAGCTTTCCTTTACGCTATTGTACACATAGACATTATTTTAAACAGTTTTATCATAGTTGGACGTTTAAGTTTTAATTTTTACCCGTGTCTCCCTGACTGTACATTTTTCTTTCCGTTTTTACTTCATGCGTGTATAGTTCAAGCAATCTGTATGTAATACGTAATTTATTAAACATCTTTGCTCATATATTTTGTAACATACTCGATCATCGGTCATGCGATCGACAGAAAGGTGCAAGAGAGCCGTGGTAGCAATTGACATAGTAGAATTAATTTATTGTCACCCATGTTTGTAGTCGCGTAACCGGGGCGTAATGGTTGTTTCATTGCAAGAAAATGAGCGTACGGAACCTTCCGGTTTGTGACGAACCGCCGAATCTATGGTTTCGTGATCATTTTCTTGCTTTACGACTTTACGCCTTTTGTCCCAGCGCCCGGTGTATGATGCGCGGGCAGGCCACCACGTGCGTTAAAAACATTATGATTAAGAATTATAAGTCAAACCAAATATATGTATTTAAAATGTGCATGCCTGTTCCGGTACAGTTTCGATACAGCTGTATGTCCGAAAGCGGTTGTTAAATATTGTCCGAATACACCAGAAAGTAGGAACAATCGTTCAGCGTACGCACCAGCTGGTTGCATGTGTCCGTATCGGTCCAATATTGAGCTGGGCATTTCTAAAGAAAACGCAACATTAAGCAGTAATGGTAGCTTGCTTGTTGATCAGTATATATACGTTACCCTATACGTTATGGCAAATATGCAATCCATAACAAGCCGCGCATTCGGTGTGCAATTATCAGGCAAAGAGATTGCAGCTGTATACTGTAAAAGAGGATAAAAATAAAAGGTTTAGATCGTTTTTATACGATTTCTTTTCACAACAATATCGTACAAAATGGTTCTGGTGGCATTTGGTGATGGCGTATTGAATGAGATTAGTTAACGAGCGATCCTCGCCGCTCGTCATGGTGAATTGACTCATCGCAGTCTCCATTTGAAATTGTCCGTCTATCAAGATTTTTGTACGCTTAAGAACACACTCAGCCCGACACTGAAATCGAGAAATATACGATTCTGTATAGAGTTGGTAATAACTAGGTAATAACCTTAGGTTCATGCCGTTTTTCGACTGTGATACAGTATTTAAACAAAACTGCACCAAAAGGATAACTATCGGGTACCTCATTCGAAACTTACATTTTCACTTGGCACCGGTGCAAGTGGAGTTTGTAGACACGGTTGAACAACGTCCGGTGGGAGAAGATACGGTATGTTGCAGCAGTTCCGTGGATTGATTAGGTGAAACATTTCACCGCACGGTAGAAGAACCTGCGAAAGATTGACGCTGTGGTACACGGTTGCTATAAAAGCGATCATATTTTACCTGTGCCGGTGTTGGATCAGAGGACAATTCTGGTATTTCTAAAACCATACCGCCACGTACGCAGCCACTTAGCAATGCATGAATTAACGATGCACACACGACGAATAGCAACATGCTGAGTGAGGTAGGTAAATTGGTGCTTAAACTTATTTATGGAAATTTCGCGAATAGTCGATCGTGTTTCTAACGACTTTTTAATGGCGTTCGTAACGACCGTTCGTAATGGAATGTTGGTTTTTTTATTTTGCTATTTTTGAATATAATTTTGACATTGCTTTCAAATGTGAACCAAAACAGCGTCTTTTTGTTGTAGTTTATCAACACGTTTATCATTAGGCACATGACTAAAAGAAAGTAACGTGTCTTTGTCAGTTAAAGGATGTCAACACGTGTCAGCATCTAAATCTTCCACTTGTGCAGAAACAGATATCGGCAGTTGTTCAGTGCAGACACAAGGGAACCACACTCATCGTTGTTGTAGTTCCAATGAACATCGGGACAGTCCTGTAGATAGGGAATACGAAAAAAAGGGTTTATAAATTGCACTCACGGCTGACACATGAGATCCATTTTACCCTGTACGCGATCGCAAACGTACACTCGAGAAACTTCAAGGAAGATGGTATGCACTGGGACGAGATTTTATTTCTAGCCACATCTTGCAGATAGAACGGGTCCGCCTGTTGGCACAAAATGAAGAAATTAAAGTTCCAGAAGGGGTGTATTCTGTACGTTCTGTTTCTGCCTTACCACTTGCAAATGGTAACACTTTCTAGCGGCCACTTCGAACGCTTTCTTCCACAGGAGCGTACCGTTCGGGACTTGCTGCACCAGCACCTTGATCGCTTCCTCTACGAGGAACTGATGGTTTACAAGGATGCCCGTTGCATTCAGTACGCATTCTGCCCGGCACTGTTGGGAGTATTCAAGGAAAGATCACACTGATTGTCGTATTTCTTTTGTTTTGGTTTGGTTTGCTCGTTTGTACCGCTGTAAGTAGTGGATCGGGCTCTCCTGGCAGGCTGGGCGGAAGTGAACGATTTTGACAACGCTCGAGTATATCGTCCGCGAGCAGACGGGGCATATTGCAACACTCATTAAAGTTGGCCTGCTCCAGCAGCTGTTTGCAGTGGCTTTCGGTGTACTGTTTAAGGAAATAGTACTTCTCTTCAAAACTCCTTTACTTTCCTTCACTAAAGTCACTATACATTACCAACATTTGCGCCACCGCTAGCGATAAGGTGCATACAATTAGGAAGGCAACTTTACGAACACGTTCTGCCATTTTTGGTGATCCGTTTGCTCACAGTCAGTGTATAAAGTACACCTGTCTGCTTACGACTGTCAGTAACACGCTACGGAGCAGTGTGTTTAAAACTAAATACTAAACACCCATTAATATCGTATCAGTGATTACAATCGGTCCACCTTTTAAAAAGGGCCCCCTTTTTATTGTGCATTGTTCCCTAAACAGCGAGTGTCACTTTACAGGGCGTAAACACGCACGTAATCAATCGTTAGTTCCGGTTCGGTCCAGGTGCGATACCACGTGTTGCGATTCTGGTAGAAAAAGTATTCCGCCTTCGGGCTGGTGTTGTTCCATGGTTTGGCACTTTTCGCTGGTCCCGTTTGGGAGAGGTCCGGAAAATCTTTTACCCCACCGACACCAACGCCCAGGGAAACGTAGAACTAACACGTAATGCAAACACATTAGTACAGGGGTGTAAAATCTTCAGTTTGCTTGGGACTTACCTCACGATCGAACGGTGCCAATGGTGCCTCCGCATTCCACAGGTTCGCCTGCGTTAAGTTGTGCTGTTGTGCGTGCTGGCGGAAGTTTGTGCGTACCGTACCGTACTGAAATCCATCGATGGTGAGCATTATTTGGTCCGGTGTCCATACCAACCCGTACACGTGAAACTGATCGCCAAAGTGATCGTCGTTAAGGTTGGAACGTAGAAAGTCGGATCGCATCGGGACGGTGTTGGTAATCAGCACACCGCCCCTTAACCGGTGGCCATCGATTTGTTTGCCATCGCGTGCCACCAGCATCCGGTTCGCCAGGATGTGGGCGATCCACATCTGTCCGGATGCGTAGTCAGCGTAGCCGTAATAGTTTTCGTACGGCTGCAGGAAAAGTTCTGTCGTTTGTGTGTTTGTGTGTAATTGAGAGAGAGAAAGAGAGAGAGAGAGAGAAAGAGAAAGAGAGAGAAAGAGAGAGGATGGGAAGGAATTGGTATAAATGTCCATCAATAATGCAATGCTTCGCAAAGCGCAAGGTTAGAGCAATATCCTTACGGGGGAAAATCCAATCTCCCTTCGGTAGCTTCGCACGTATCTCGACACGCCCGTACCGGAAGCGGAAATAATTTTTGGTGTTCAATTTAGCCGACACCACGGGCGGTAGAATCGTCGACCGCGCCGCCTTGCGTTGACATTCGTACGGATTGTTGGTGGGCGAGGTGCAGCTATTATTTGTCGGAAAGAAGATTGGAAACGTAAATAAATTACTACCGCCACTAACAAATGGTTGCGCTTCGATTGCCATAGCCCTTGGGCGGAATCGGATGATAGGTTTGTGAATGTTTGTGCAAAAATATCCATGATTAATGGATCGATTTTTTTTTAGTTCAAAAACAACTTCTTCGCATTCTGTTCAGTGTGGTGGCCGGGAAAAACGAATTGATGTCTGATAACGTCTAGCAGAAGCATTAACTTACCCTTGCAATGTGAGATCTCCCGTGCGGATGCGTTCGTCGGTGTAATCCGCGTTCATGGTAACAAGCGTCGGCACGATGACAAGACGACCCGCCGCAATGTAGCTATTGTCCGGGAGGTTCTGGTAGGACACAAACTCTGCCGACTGAAGGTTTGAAATGGCACGGTTTAAACAGTACATGGTTCGTCTTCATTTAATGACCCACTTACATCCGTGTCCAGCGGAATGCGCACTTCATGCTGCCACTTGGGCGCGAAGCTGCCCTGCTCGAACGTATCCTCGAAGATTAACTTCCCGGCACAGGTCGATTGGCCACCGTTGTACGTGGTGAGCGTTGGAACACAGGGTGGCACCGTTGTGGTCGTCGGTTTCGCTGTGGTCGTCGTTTTCGGTACCACCGCAGCCTTCGACCGGACTACGGTGTGCTTCTTATCGGTCAACCAGTAACCTTGGTTTGCGAACTGTACGTACACCCAGTAGTATATGATGGTACCGTTCGGTAGGGCTGGTTTGTTTGTGTCGTACGTCCACAGCCCGTTCTCATCCGGTTCGGTTACATCTTCCGCATAATCACCTTCCTCGAACCGGTCGAACGGTTTGTTGAGACGCGCATGGAAGGCAAACATCTGTAAGCCGGGTGTGTCTGTGGAAGTGACACACGCGTTTGATTAGGCGAATTGTGTCTAGACGATGGCAATGAGACCCATTGTACACATACCTGGTATGCTGGCACGGAATCCTCGCACCGCCGGATATTCGAAGCGTACCGCTGGAATCGTGTAAGCTACCGTTTGGCCAACAAACATCAACAATAAAGTCCACCTCATTGTGTGGCTTTTAAAGCACAGCAACGTACGCAGGGAATCACCGAGTAAACTAAAGTGGAAGATTTTGACAACTCGACCAGAACTGTGTGTAATCTCTTCCACACGCGCAAGTGTCTGTTGATGTTCGCTCTCAAGTAAAGTTTGCCAAACAGGTTTGTACGCGATGTACGATCGCTCCGTGCGGTGCTCCGTGGGATCAGAACTTCTTTAAAAAGCATCTGTAAGTCGTGTCTTTCTCTCGCTCTCTCTCTCTCTCTCTCTCTCTCTCTCTCTCTCTCTCTCTCTCTCTCTCTCTCTCTCTGTTTCTTTGGCTCAACAAAAATCAGCTGTAGATCAGATTGCTCTTGAATGGCATTGCGTTAACATTGACCGTGATACGTGATGAGGGTTCTCTCCGTTTTACACACACACGCAAAGTAGGATTCTCTTGAGGAGGTTTTTATTGTTGTTGGAAGGGGATTCCCAATTCGCTTTACAGTGGAGCATGATTTTCAATACAGAAAGAAGCGTAAAGGTACGCATCTATGTCTAAGACATGCGTCAAATGACCTATAAACCTAAAAAACACCTTAATATCTTCCAATTTTAAGTTTTAAAATTAGAATAGAAAACTGTTTTTTTTTTTGGAAGCTTGGACTATGATAATTTGTACAATATTCAGTAATAAACGACTCAATAGCCAGGTTGATATGGGATCTAACTCCGACTGAACTGAGTTTCTTAAGGTATTATGAGAGAGGGTAATCCAAGTTGCGCACAGCTGCTAGGCATGGTAAATTACTCGCCATGATCTAATGGTCTGGGAACGTCATGAGAATGCCACTGAACAACCCAATCTTATTCAGGATTTAATAAAATAAATTAAATTTCTTAAGATCTTCCCCAAATACGATGTTGATGTAGAAGACACAAGCGTAATCTAGTCCTTGGTTGGAGCCCTCCATTGGAGTCCTCCATTTGGGACCTCCTCCATGGGAGTCGTCCATTCACGATCGTAATAATTACATTTTACTGGCTTAATTTTATAAATCAGTTTTATTATAATTTTATGACTAATATTAGGTACTTTTCAATGTTTTTCCGACAAGCTTCCCCGTTAATTATCATCAGTACCTATAAACTGGTGGCTCCATACCAGTATACTATTTCCCTTACCCAACGTTCGTAGTTTGAAATTGAACAATCCATTTCGTTAATTAAAACAAATGTTTTGCTGCGGCAAGGCAGACCCTATCAAAGCGCAAACTGCGGAAAACCTTTCATAACGCGCAATTATTCGCCAAAAAAGAAAAAAACATCCATATCGTCTAGATAAGTTAATCGAAAGCAAAAGCACAACGAAAGACAAAAGCGAATACGAAAACTTAATCAAACAGCAAAGGCAAAAACGTGTGTGTCTGTAAACATTGCCGGTGAAAAGGGGCCCTGCTGTGGCAGGCCGGGCAGGCGTATGGCAATGATATAATTTATTAATACTATCAGCGCCGTACATATCCCATCCACGAAGAATTAAGCCATAAATTCATTACCCAAGCCCGAAACGAGCGCGAACCGTTCCGTTTCGGGCATGGCCCGCAAGTTTCGACAAACATTGGGCTGAAAAGTGAGTCCGTGGTCTGACCGGTGGTCGTTTGTGTACATGCCATCTTCTCTACACCGTTCGACCACTGTGTACGCTACCAAATGACCTGTAGAGGTAGAACCCCCGAGGACACACGTGCAGCACTAAAACGGTAGCTAGCACGTGGGGGAAAAGGGCTCCGTTTGTACGAAGATAGCAATAAGTGGGAATGATAAGAGAGAAAGAGAAGGAAAGAGATATAGAGAGAAAGAGAGAGAAAGAGAGAGAAAGAGAGAGATAAAGAGAGAAGAAAAGAACATAAAAAGGGCAGCCAGCTATCCACAGTGAACTAAACAACAAAACCAAAGCAAACACAAATGACCAAATGGTTTGAAGCCGGTGCCGTTGGCAATCATCCTGAAATACAACCATCCCGAACGTCAATTTTGCAACGTACAATCTTCCAACGGCACGGCAGAAGCTTAAAGCCCGACGCTAACCGCGTACCGTCGAAATGTTTTGGGCCTGTGTAGCGCCACGTTTACGTTGAGCAAACAAGATGTTAATTAGTCGAGAAGAAATGGCGAAAGGTTCGTTTGTTTTTTTTTTTTTTTTGGTTTTGTGGCCCGGGCGGCTCCAAACTTCCGGCACCACCTTGCCTAACGCGGTGGTTTTGTTGTGGTGAGTTTTTGGGGGGACGCGATCGACACGGTTCCGACACGACGGTCCAATTTCCGGAAATGAGTAGCGTGCCATTCGGGCGAACGTGTGTGTGTGCTTCGGAGCTGAAAAGCCGTGTGCGAGTGGAATTCTTGACAAAGTAACGCACCAGTGTGTTAAAAGTTTATGATGTTCGGTGTACTTTTTGCTTTCTTTCTTTCTTTCTCGTCTGTTTGGTATGTAAAAGTGCTGTGGTTTACCCCTTGTGTGTGAGTGGCGATAATGGGGAAGCGAACGAATGATACCGGAGATGAAAGTTGGGACGTGTTTAGTAAACTCTTGTCAAAGTTAACTTCCACGTTTTGGAATCATTGAGACAAACGTTTCGTATATCAATTTCTAGCTGGAATAACTAGTGGAAATGATCATACAACTCAAAACAGGGATTTCTTGAGGGAACTGGGAACTAATTCTTAGTTTAAAATACTTCCAAAAGTAGATCCAACACCCATCTTCCAAAGTCTTCTAAATTGCAGCATTATTACCTCATTAGTGAGTTCTTTGTTAAAGATAATCTCAGTTCTTGGGAGATGGTAACTTCCTTGGAGACCTCAGCACGAAGACAACGTAATGGACGATCGCATGGTAATACTATAGAAGATTCAGCTAGCTCATAATGAAAATCTTCGATATTTTATAGTATTTTAAAGCTATAGTACTTTAAAAAAGTACTTAAGTAACTTAAAATGACCTTGAAAATGGTAGAACCAACTCGATGTGTTCATATAACTATGGGTTTAGAAGAAATGAGTTGACAAAACCCTCGAGAGGAGTGAAACGACATCAATTACAGTTCTTTATGCGCTCATTTAAATTCTAACTTTTCGTACTTTAATATAATCGAAGCAATATTCAAAGAAATGATAAAGAAATGTACCGGTCCGGATGTTCGTTTTAACATTCCAATACAGTCCGTCCCTGTCCATGTATTTGCTTTGCAACATTCAAAAATCCAATCCTCCGCCATCCATTTGCTGCCATACAAACTGTCGCTGTATCGTTTGCTACCCCTAAATTATGGCCGATATTTGGGCGAAGCCAGTTGTTAGTTATCTACGCGTTATCCCCACGATACACCCATCGATTTCGTGCCCATCCCTTCGTGCTAGACGTGCCGAGGCGTGTTATAATTCTCTCCACTCCATCCCACTTCCACGTCACTCTCATCCCTTCCTCACACTCTTCAGTTGAACCATCGCAGCTGTCGGTTGTCGATTTCAATCACTCCAACCCATCCTCCCAGGGCGGGCCAGAAAAATTCCTCTCTCCCCCCTTCCCCTTTTTCGGTCTCCCCACTGCCCTGGTGGCGAAGGTCAAAGGACAACGCTTCCGGCAGTTGAGCTTCCCGATTCGATGGCAATTTAGACGCTTCGCGCCAACCCGCCGACCCGTCGTCATTGGTTCTCCCATCCACCCACCGCCGTCGCCGGCCGCCATCGTCGTCATTCTTGTGCAGGCAGCTTCCATAGAAATGCTAATTTCTTTCATTGAAAGCAAAACTTCGCACTATCACCAGCGCCCATCCGACCGAATGACGTCATAGAAGCGATGGTCGGGATAGGGCGGCCAGAGAAAGCTGGGACCGGCCAGCAACAAGCAAACAAAGCGCACAGGGATATAGGCGCCCCCCCTTCCTTCCCCCCTCACCCGCCCACCCAACCAACGATCAATGCCCGGTCACGATGCACGAGCCGAACGGCGGGCGTGGAAAAATCGATAACTCCAACTCCAGCGCCAACAGGGATGGGTGGCGGTCCTGGCAAATCGTTGTCATATTGTTGTTATTGTTGCTGTTGACAGGCCAAGAGGGGTGAGCGTCCATGAGTACAGGGAGTGGTAGATTTACTTCCGAGGGTAAATCACGAAGGAAAGGAAAGGCGCGGCCGTGATGGGAGAATAATGAAGAAATCTAGTCATTAGGCACGGTACTCCGAGATCATTCAACGCGATCTCGAACAAACTTATCAGCCGAACCGGGTGTGATTGAAGTGAACGCGACAGCACAGTGGGTCGACCATGTGTACCTCCACGACACCTTCCCCAAAAAAGAGAAAGGTTAAATATATTTTATAATATCATCTCAAGCAATAATGATGGCCCGTTTGACAGTGGCTGATTGCTAAATACCGACCCAACCCAACCAATCGAACCTCCGAGCCTCATCATGTCCGATCTGTCATCGTAGCTGTCGCAGGCCCGTGAGGTCAAAAATGGTCGACCGTGATTCGTGTTGGCACGCGCGGAACTCGCCACGCTCGGGCCATGCTGGCTCACGCAACACCAGGCCGCCGGACACAATACGGCCGATGTTGCTGTTCAACAACTTGTGGCGGTAATTATGTTTGCTTACTTCCAGTAAATTATTCACCCGAAAGCAGCTTAACTATTGATGGCGATGTCATCTAAACGGAATCGGAATACGGGGAATGGCAGTCCTGCTGACGGGAAATGCTGAAGGACCTTGGTGAAAGGACATTGTTTGGAAAACTCATTTAAGTGAATGCTTTTGTGTTCGCGTACTGAATTATACGGACGGTCCATTAAAATACTTGACCAACTTGCTAAAGCAGTTTTAATTATTGTTATCTTGTTTTAATAAGGTTTAGTTATCTAACTCATTTTACTTCTTTCACTCCTTGTCGTAAGTGTAATCCATCTACTTTGATATGTAGTAAGCGAACTATTGTCAGTTTTGAGATTACATTAGCAATGAATTATTCTTACTTAATCCTCTAAAAGGTTTAATAACTTTATTTCTACTTTAAATAACTGATACAATTTTCTTTTCAAAAAGTTTAAAAGACATCCCATTCGTTACATCACCCTGACGAAGCGAATCTACATGCAACGCTTGCAAGTACAAAACAAAAATCGTCCAAATTATCCCCAAACCCTTCCCAAAAACGGTTCTCCTTTTTTTCGTTTTGGGTTTCATCATGTCCTGTTTTCTAGTTCACTATACGATTTACCTACGGGCCGGGTTCGTTATGCCATCCACGTGCATACCGTGCATACACGTTGACGCCAGCAGGCTTCAGCACACTTCCGCCCGCAGTGGGCCGAATGGAGGCGCCACGCCACGGACAAAACCGGTTGATGAAACAAACGAAACAGCAGCAGGTCGAACATTGTGGGTGGGTGAGCATCGCTGGAAGCGCACAAATTTATTACGCCATCAGTTCAGCGCCACTACGAACGAAATCAGTTGGCGCAAAAGGGGAACAGGCGGACGGAAGTGGGCAAACTGATGCGGACCGGAATGTCCTGACGCGGAAGTTCCGACACGGTACAAACTTCACACCAATAAGTTGTTGCTATATCTGTGTGTGTGTGTATTTGATTGCGAACAGCGAACAAGGGAACAGAGCAGAACTGGATGGGATGGGAATGATCGCGGAAATGAGAGTGTAACGCAACTGGAGAGTCCGTGACGTCACTGCAGTGTGTATGGGTGTTGTAATGGAAAGCGTAGAAGCTTTTGATAGTGATGGATGGTGGATCGGTAGTGGAAATGCCATGAAAAGGCTGGAACACTGGAGGGAATTATTCGCGTAAAATTTCAACTAACGATAGTGCGAAAGTTGTGGTTTTGTTTCGCTAAGTCTGCCAGTTGCTGGCATTTAGTTGCTGCTACTACTGTCGGTACCTATCGGTACCATATGGGATCCGGTATTTAGTGTTTACAAGTTTCACGTGTGATACTAAAGGTCATAACGAACTTAACCTTTTATTTGAAATAACATTTCGTTAACTTTGCATTGGTAATATTCTCACTGTTAAGTACTAAATCTGCAAAATCATATCCTAGTAGGCATTTGTTTTGTTACGATAGCTCCGTGGTACTTGTGACAGTAAATGCACAATGAGTTCAATATTTGCTCTTCATAATATAGTTGGTTTTGCCAGCGGCTTTGCAATAGCTTTGCATCAATTTTGTGTTTAATTTTCTACACTCCCCTTCATCTCCCCCTCTTCTCCCCCATCAATATGTCCACCTAAAAATACACCCAAGACCGTGAACAAGACGCGAAGATCTTCCGCTTTCATGGGTGGGCATGGTTTTGATATCGAACGAACAGTATGTCACTGATAAGCTGGTCGGCGCGTACGTCTATTGGTTTGTATCGTGCCGGGTGGTTGGTATCCACCGTTCGTGATCCACCTACCCAGCCCAATGCCGGCCGCATGGATGGGCGCCCCCCCCCCCCCCCCTGCGAAAACGCGTCACGTTCGTTGCCATCATATCAGCGTGTGTAAACAGAAATGTGGCGCACACAAACCGACAGCAGACGTGCCAGAAGCACGTGAAAATCCCGAAAGCGAACGAGTGTGCTCACCGTGGTGAGAATAGTTTTGTATGTGTATGCGCGCGCGCGCACATACGATTCGTGGCTCTGTGTGTATGTGTGTGTGATTTTTGTTCCTTCGTTGAACTGTTTTGTTTCACGCCACGCTAAGGAATAGACAAACAAACCAGACGCCATTCTGGCCGATACTGGCGAATCCTTGTACGGGAAAACATCCAGTCACGATGCCCACACCGGGTACGTGTTTCGCTTCACAGTGTGCCGCGCACGCACACACACAGCCCGGTGTTTGACCGATTGGGGGGAAACACGAATAACCATGCACACGACGATACGGATTCGGACGGGAGAGAGCGCACGCGAGCAAAGGCCTGTTTGGTTCTCACGCACTTTTACATAGCGAAGCGCTTCGGGAGAACAAGCGGCGTGAAGAACGTATATACGTGTTCGGGCAGTCGGTATTCGAGCAGTTTGGCTCGAATACGCTCTGCGAAATAGTAATCTAGTAGCCCGAAACGCTCTCGCTCCTCCAGTTTACTACGAATGGTTGCCGCGATCGGTTGCGCTTCTATAGGCGGTGCGTGTCGTCGTGTCGTCCGGTCATTTGCTAGATAGATTTCGCTGCACTTCACTCGGTGGCACGGAATACGGATGTGCGGTACGCAGGGGTGTACGGTCCTTACGGGCGAGCGGGCAAAAACGGTTCTTACCGCACGTCATCAGTCAACCGGGACAGGTTGGTTTAGTGTTGCGTTCGTTACGTTGCACGCTGGGACGACATTTTAGCGCTTCTGTTCTACGGCTACGATCCAAGAAGACATTATTGGTGTCTTTTGTGGTGTTGTGCAGAAAAAAAAGAAGAAAAAAGAAAAAAAAAACCGTGGTACGTGTATTGCTTGGCAACCGTTACAAGCAAATCGATCGTGATTGCCAAAAAAAAGGTGCAAAATGTGTACGTTCGCTGCCCTTTTCTAAAACAATCCGACTGTTAATTGTTTGACGGGTGTTGTGTGTGTGTGTTTTTTTTTACTAGCGTTTTTTAAAACATCCACCATCGGCTGCCCTTCGCCGTGTGTATCGTGTGTATGCTGCTTGTTACCTTCTGCTATCTGTATCGGCACGATGTGCATGTGTGTATGTTCGTTCGCGCGTGTTTAACTAGCTTTTTTGTTTCGTTCTTTCTTGTTGTTGTTGTTGATGTGTATTCCCGGCAACGGCTTGCTGTGGTTGATGATGGCATACGGAACGGAACATCTGCAACCTATTTGCTGCTCGAATTTCAGATCAAACGCCGGCCAAACAAGCGTATGTACGCTGCTACACGCTGCCCCTGAGTATCACTGTGTGGGACAGTTACCATATGGACGGATGAAGCACAGCACGGTCGCCACCGTGATACGCGCCGTGCGAGCGCGTATTGGTGTCGGGGACCGTATAGCGTCTCGAACGCAACACAGAAGCATTGATCGTGCCGGATTTAAGCCTTGTGCGTCCGAATGTTTTTATTTCTTTTTTTTTCGTTTCTTTGCTAAACCTTTCATTTCTTCCATCTTGCTTCGTTCCATTACGGCTGTGCTCTTCTGTCAGCAGCGCGCTCGTACGCATCATACTGGGCCGTTGGTAGTGGAAATGTGCAATCCATCTTAGGGTACACCTTCACCACACCGCACCGTTGGCAGCTCGTAGATCAGGTGTTCCATTTCAATTGCCTCATCTTACCCTTTTGCTGTGTGGTTCAACACTCTTGATCCACACAATTCTTTTCCTGCGGTTTCGTGAACGATCGTTGCCTGTGCTATGTAAACCGAATGAGCACCAAAACCCGTGCAGGTGGTATTGGCCAAGTGCCCCGTTAAACAAGCAAAACAAGTGGCCACTGTACGGGCGGGCCACCGTATACATGGTCGAATCGAACGCTTCAAATGTTGATGGTTCCCGCCATCAGGCAGCGAACATCAAACGTTGGTTGCGGCCATTTGCGAGAGGCGCAAATATTTCATCTCCACTTTCGGTGGAAAACGAGACGGGTTTTCCAACACCCGCTTCGCACATTGTGTGCATATCGGGTCAAATATTTCCTTTCTTTCCTACCACCGCTAACCTTCCCGGGTTAACCCCGGAGAAAACGGCGACGTCACGAATTCGCTTGGTTACGTTTCCTTGCCAGTATTACTTACTCATCCGTGCTGCCTCATTTTTTTTTTTGTTGTCCCACAAAACAAACTCGAATCCTTCGCGGTATTTAAGTGCTACGGGTATGTGTTTACCGTGCCAAACCCGTATAAAATAACCGGGTGTCCAGTTACGGGAACAGTTCAATACCAACAAACCAACTTTTTCCGACATCGAAATGAATAAAAACAAAAAAACCCCCCTCAGCATGCTGTCCAAGTGATATCTGCGAAAGAAGAAAAGTGGTTGATTGTTTTTTTTTGTTGGTGTATAAGACACAAATACTACGAAAAAAAAAAATGTTGCAACATTTGCAAAAGGATAAAAACGAACGAAAGATGGATGATTCGGCTGTACGCTCTTTGATGGTTGATTATTTTTGCTGGATGCAGTTGACGTTTTTTTTTTCGTTCACCGTTCTATCTCACTAATGCTTTCGCCGTCCCTTCCCAAAGCAGTGTACGTTTTTCGGTTCGACGCTCACACCGACGGGTTAATGTAAACATTGGGTCAAAATTTCCAAACAAAACGCAACAACAACAAAAAAAAGTGTATTTCGGTGGCTTTAAAATTCGCGCACCAGTGTGTGTGTGTGTGTGTGTAAATGGTGGATGGATGTTTGTGACATATGCCTGCCAGAACTGGCACCTTTTCCCTCCGTGTACAGTGTATCCCTCTGTTAGTTTCCCCACGGCAACCATTTCACGCCGTATGCGCCAGATTCGTGCAGTTTATCGTGCTGAAAAGTTACCCGCAAAGTTCGTGCACCGGCGGGTGTGTGTAGTCAAGGCAGCAAACCATGAGCGCTGGTTGCTGCGACGACGATATTGTTCCTGTAGTACAACGTGCTAGTAGTTGCAGCCTACTTACAGCTTTAGCTGCTGGCCGGGGAAGTAGACGGCTGCAAGGTTAGCTTCTCTTCCATTCCTGTTTAAGGCAAGGATAAAGGAAGGAAGTTTTGACCGGCACAACCAGCAAGCGCAAGATAGGTAAGGATTTAAGTGTCTTACGAACTGTCTTACAAAATTCTAAAAAAAATCACCCGTTTTTCGGAATGCGGGGCAAGCTTTTTACACCATCTTGACAGCGCGGACGTGAAGATAAAGTAGAGATTCGTGTCCTAATAAAAACAAAAACCACATAAGACCCCCACAAAAACCCCGTACCGTGGCTTTTACTACACTGCGGACAGTGTTTATTGTTTACCGTCACTTTAAACGAGCTGATAACTCGAATGGTGGTCACCGCCATCGCACCATCTTTGCTGATCGCGTGTCTTTTCGTGGGTTTCGCGCAAAGGGGAAAGCAAAAAGATAAAGCTTAAGCTTATCGCAAGCGTACGCGCAACCGGATGTGTCGCGTTCCGTTTTTCAGCTCGATGGCGCACCCGTCCACGCCACTGGATGCTGTCGATTTGGCTTGCGATCGGTCGGAAGGTTTGCATTCTTTTAATATTCACGCTCGATGCGTTCGTTTGTTGGTTGTGCTCAAATTGCACGACAAAAAAAAAAAAACGGAAATAGCCGGTATCGGATAATATTCATGTTGCACATTCCAATGTTATTACATTTTCATCCCCATCGGCCCTTGCGCTGCGTATGTTTGCCGCTGGTGATGACAGTGGAGCAGGGAGAATTTGATCACAGCTTGACATTACGTTTTATCAAGCGCCGGAAAAACAAAACAAACGAAACAAAAATCGTAACAAAAAAAAAAACAAATAATGAACACGAGTCGGGAAAAATAATCTTCGACGAATAACTGCTGCACCGGTGCGAGCATGTTTACCGCCGATGTTCCAACCGGGACCATCATCTGACGCTCGTTATTGCGTTCGATGGAATTGTATTTTATTCAGAATCGAAATCGATCGAATACGTCGCCATTTTTTTTTTTTGGCGTACGGTTCCACCACGGCACGGTGGAAATCCTTCAAAAACACCACGCTCGCAGGTGCGTTCTTTTAAGGATGCTTCGTCTTTTCGGAAACGCACAATCATTTTCCTATTCCTAAGTAAACGATTTTTTTTGCTGCCCCCCCGGCCAGTAAAAAGTGTACGAGAGAGTGTTGCGCGGCTGGATAACATTTCGCATTTTGCTGTATCGAGTGTGCAAAAACAAAACAAAAAAAAACAAGTTCAATCGCAAAATAATTGCATTAGGGCGTGCCGTTCGTCGTTTATTGATGCCTGTTTTTTTGTTTGTTTTGTTTATTTTTTACTTTTGGTTTTGATGGTTTGACTACGATTGGCATTAATGTTGAACTAATTGAGCTTCAAAGCGTTCGTGGCCGTCGGGTGATGATGCTTTCTCAAAACAGTTTTCGGCAGGAAAAGCAGGAATGCAGCTGAGTAATAAGTTTAAATCATTGGCTGGAGGTTTACGGTTCATTGTACGTATAATTGAACGACATTAATAGAGAAGCGATAGGTCAACTCTGGGCATTAAATTACTTTGTTAATATGCCGTGCTATTTGTATGGCTCTTCTTAATAAATTAGGAATTTAAAATAATTTGGAATGATAGTAAAGTACACCAGCGTAATATCAATACTTTATTTTTGTTTAAATACATTGCAATATTTTGTATAAACTAATGCCGAAATGTGGTTGAGATTTATGGTTTTAATTTTTTATATATTTTAGTACATTTCATCCAGATTAATGATACAAACCTTGCTTGCTCATCATAATTATCAATTTACTTTAAAATATAAAAAAACATAAAGAATAAAAATCAAAATCTTATATTACATCCTTTAAAAAAAAAAAAAACTCGTACGAAGCTTACATCTGCAAAGAGCTTCAATTCGCCATTCTAGTGTAAATGGCGGTGAGCGTTTCATAATCGAATCGGCACTTTTCCATTCGAATCGAAACCTTGCCTCGTACACATCGCTTGCAACACTGTAATGGTCGGTCCGGGGACCTAGTAATGTAGGTCCGTGTTTGTGTGTGTGTGTTGGTAGGCGATACTTTTTACCGTATGGTCGGTGTCTTTTTTTTCTCTCGAATTTGCAATCCCAACTGCATCGGATGTTTGCGATTGAACTTCATTTGCAATCATTGTTGTTTCTCATCGAACGTATGCAAATGTTGTATCCGTGCTGCCCGATACCGTTGCAGCGAAGTGTATATACCGTTCCACGAAGGTACACATACCGATACGGACACACACACCTCGGACACAGCGCCATCGTACAAACCTTCCGATCCCTGGATCGGTAAATGTAAACGATGAAACGATGAATAAAGAAATGGTGAAGGCTCGGAACCGCGTATCGCCGCACCGGCAGATTGGGCAAGCGAGAAGCTGTTTTTGCAGAAGCATTTCTGTTTGCACAAGCTTTGTGATTGCATCGTATTATTTGTTCGCTTTGTTTCGTTGCCCCGGGGGAGGTGGTGGCTTTATCGTTTGCAAAAATGTGCCACGTATCAATCATAAAACCGTACAGCAACGCGAAGATGAGCCGTATGATTAACGTGGCGATGTATGGATTTAATTCGGTTTTTTTTTACTCATCCTCCCGAAGTCGAGCTCGACCTGGCCCAGCCAAAAGGGGGGCAGGCATAAAAAAGGGGATAAGAGGTGAAGCCGTGTGTCACGGTAGAGTGATTAGTTTATCCACGACACGACGTTAAGGTCCTTGGTTCCCAATCATGCAACTCGACTCCTCCCAGTGTTGGCCTCTCGTTCTGGCCTGCACGCGACGTGAGACAAAACACATGCACACTCATGCACACACGCATTTACACGGTACGCTGCCAACAAGCCAACACTCCGTTTCACTCTGCCTACCAACTATCATTCTGCTAAGGCGAGAAAGCAAATTGGGATCGCGCGTCGATACACACCAACACATTCAAAGACGCCGTGTATGCAGCGTAGAGTGGATTTACGGGCACATTTTGGGACACGTACGACTCGTTTGAACACCCTTTTGCGCGCATGTATAGCGAGCGAGCGCATGCGCATTACGATAGTCGTAGAACGCCACCCGTGTCGGTCTGTTTTGGTGGCGGTTGTAGCGTGATAAACCGCGTTCACTTTTCTTCATTTATTTGCATTAAAACATTTATTTGTTTACAAACGATCGATTACAAAATGTTAACCA
>CM032178.1:10338283-10372193 GCA_018908115.1 Anopheles rivulorum
CTAGATAAAAGCCCGTTTTCCCGCCGAACACACGACGCGCTATCGAGATAATCGATTCTTTTACGCCAAAAAAAAAGGGAACATTTCTTCTGCCGCGGTTGAGCTTTCTTTTCCTGCTGATTGTCTTGTTTCGGTTATGCAACGAATGGGTAAGGCGCAGGCACGTGCGCGCTACCACCACTTATCAATGAAAATGAGTCGCCCTTTAGTTTGTCGACGTGCCTTTATGCGCTATTATTTCTTATTCTTTTGTATGTTGGGATTGCCTTACCCACGGTTGGCCACTGTAGCAAACGGTAGAGCAGGCTGCTGCAAGGTTGACGGAAGACCGGCCAGCTTTAGGGCGCAACTTCTTATCGCACTCGCCGGATTCGCCGTTGCGTTCTGCTGGTAAAAAATGTTCAAGAAAAATGTCGGCGGGCGGAAAATTCTACAGCGCTCCGACGTTAACGGGTCAAGTGTTTCGTGCGGATGTCGGGTCATCTCGCATTCTCCGACATCCGCTGCCCGGAAAACGGGAAACGCCCGGCCAATGCATATTTCAAACGAGAAATGCTCAACAAAGCGGATACCAAACAACGCTAGTTTTCGGGTCGTTTCCGCCGGAAGCGTATCGGTAGCTGTTGGTTAGTGCGGTTCGTACGGGACTCCGAATCCCTCTGCAAAATTTACTACTTCCGGCACATCCGGTCAGGATTTCCCCAGGAGGGGAAAGGGGGCATCGGCATGGGGCGTGAGATTGATGGGGAAAAGTAGATAATTATCCGCCTGCAAACTTCGAATCCCCCACAGTAACGGCTTTAGCAAGATAATCGCTTCTCGAATCCGTTCAATTCGCGCAGTCCCGATGCTCCATGACCATGTTCGGTCGGCACATTTCTTCGATGGAGTAACCTTTTTACCTTCGTACCCATCGCAACAAAAAAAAACAATAATCCCATTTTCCGACCGATGGTTTTATTTCGACGAAACAATGACCCCCCCCCCCCCCCCCCTTATGGTCCGTTCCGATTCCACCGTTCCAAACAACGCCGGCAAAACAAAATGCTCAAAGATTCATGGTTGTAATAAAGTTTATTACCATCATCTCATAATCGGCCTGGTGTGGCTGTTGCACCAGTGTTCGGCAAACGGCCGTATCCGAACGGTTAGGATGCTGCTCTGCTTGTCGCGCAACGTGCTACGCACAAACCCGTCTGCGTACGAGATTCACCGGCCTTTTACCGGTCTCGATGTGTAATGATTGTTTCATCGTTTCGCATGAAAAGTGGGATACACCGCATGGTTTGGGTGATGAATAAAATGGACGTACATATGTTACCGGTTTTGGCGTGGTAATAAATTTTGCCCCAGCAACGGCGGGGCACACGATTTAGATAACTAATTAATTGCAATTCATAACGTGGGCAGAATTGCGTTGTGTGCTGGTAAGTCGGTTATGCGCCACGGTTATTCGTATAAATGACTAAATTGCGTTGAAATTACATTGTCAACTGGTGCTGTACTTAAGCGTGATAAGAAACATTGCTTAATATAGCGCATTTTTGGGCAACTGTTTCACGATAATGAGAATAAAATTGGGTTTTCTCCAAATTTTCTTCATTTTTATCATGTGCTTAATTCGAGAACGTGCATTTTTGTGCAAAACAATTTAATTATCTGTCGCAATCGATATTACTTCGTGCAGTTCCGGGATGCTACCCAATTTACACCTCATATTACTCGGAGAAGTTAATAAAATTATGACCACTGTGCATTACCATTACCGGAAGCGGTGATCCGTGCTTCAAATTTAGCATACACCAATGCTTTTTGCAATTCAATTCAGTCACATTTCATTTGCCCCGATGTTGTCGGATGGTGGCCAAATTAATCGCGTGTTTGCGTTGCGCATATTTGTACAACATTTCGGTTGACAAATGCATTGCTGCTGATACTGTTGCTGCTACATACTCCCGGGTGTATCTATATGTACTGCAACTGATATGCAAAGCAACGAGACAAAAAACAACACGAGCTTAATTGATAAACAAGACAGTCCCCCAGGAGTGCTCACGATGCCATCCATCCATCAATTCATTGCGTTGCAGCGCATATGTCAAGCACACAAGGTGTCGGTGTGTGGTGCAGCTTTCTTCACGGACCAAACCGCATGCATTGGCCGCCCATGTGCATTATGCAGCAGTGATGAGAACGAACGCAATTGATTCTTCCACTCATTGCACGCTCAGTAATGCAGTCGGTGTAATAATGTTGCCAGCACGCTCTACCACTGCTTTGCCGCGCTCGTTCTGTGCCGCACCGGCGAGCGCACCGGATTTTGAAACTGTGCCAAATGAACACATGTAGCACGTAGGGTAGGCAGACAACACTCCATATTTTATGCTTACGATGGCAACATCCATGATACACCCGCTGTCACCGGGACAGCATTATCACACACCACTCCGCTCCAGAAACAATAGGCGTACGCCTTCGGGCGTATGCCACTGAGACCGATATCGTGTGCATCCGTGATGCTATCGGCTAACGCCACATTCGCCTCGATTCGGTTTATTGTTGCATTCCGTTCGTTCGGGCCCGGGCAGTGTGTCAACTGCTGGTGGTGACATCGATTTTTCCCCTTTTGCAGTTGATCAGCAGCTGAACGCGATACAAATAGAAAACGTAATGCATGACCGTGGGGGGAGGGTGCGCTAGGGAATGAATCGTATTCCTGCCGGTCGCTAACTATCATCAGGGTTGAATGTTGGAGCCCGTACGATTGAATGGGGTATTATTTATTCATAAAGTAAAAATAAACATGCAGACGAGGTTGATGGTAAGGCATTACGTGATGGGTTTTCGTTCGTCGAGGTTGCTGCATTCGATTTTTGCTCTAGCCGGATACCGTCACCATCCGATTAAAGGGTTCTTTCTCTTCTGGAGCATTACATGTGTGATGCTTTCAAAAAGGAAATTAATGCCTCCATTAAGATTAAAAGTGAAAAGTCAGATATGGTCCTTTTTTTCAATCATATCGTCATGTTGAACTTCTGTAGCACTAAAATATTTGTCTATCGTGTCATATATTCATGAATATTGACCATTATTGTTTTTCTTTGTTGTTTGATATCTTGCAGTGCTTTTTTGTTTGGAAATAGAAAGAAATTCTTTTTGTGTCTAAAACTTCATCCATTTAATTGGATATCATTACGAAAAATCACCACAATTTACTGGCAATCACCTAATAATCTAATATCTCTTTATTAAGATAAAAATGTTCAAGATCAACATGTAATCAACAGTTTGTCTGCCTTCGAATCTCGTTGGAAAGGTCCTAAATTCCTCCTGCCAGAAGTTTTCGTAACCATTGTGTCTAATGTTTCATTGTTTTATGATCCATTTCACCACCGGGCGCAGTTCATTCTTCTTGCTGCCGCACCATAGAAAAGGTGCAAGACGTTCTGACACTCCACTTAAGCGACCTCGCACAATGCGCAGATCGCAGAAGGCAAGGGAAGCATATTTGAGCATTAAATAAAAAAAAATAATTTAACTTAATTCTTCACTCCCTAAAGTGTCCTTTTCCGTCCGATGCGTAAAAGCACTTCATCTCCATCAGTCCATCTTAACGTCTATTTATTTACACCGGTCACCAACAACAACAAAAAAAGGGGGGAAAACTTGCGTCCACCGTGCTTGCGCAACGATTGCGCCCCGAGGGGTGTCTTGGTTTCGCCGGTGCGGATGTCGTTTTCATTCCGTCTCATAACGACAACGCCATTTGTGCCAAGCTCGCAAGCTTCAACTTGACGTGATTTTGTTTAAGGATTTACAGTTCCCACCACTGACACACTGACCCTTAACCTTCGCCACCGTGCCGAACACGGTGAAGCTTTTTTGATGGTTGGGCTACGTTTATGTTTCATCGCTTAACGCTCGCCCCCACCACCCTTCTTCCCTCCTCCGCCCCATGCCCACGTGGGGGCGAGGATTGAAGCAGGGGAAGATTTCGGATGACACTCATGCCGGTGTGGATCGCTCCGGGCGTGTGGACACGTAATGGCACTCGTAACTCACTCAACGAGCCATTGTGTGACGTTGACGGTGAGCTCGGCGGAGTGTTGGGATCGTTGCGCGCGTTGGCTGTTAAAAGAGGTGTTGGCACTCGAGATGACGCTCGACCGGCCAGACGTGCTGTGCTGTGCGTCAAACGAACGGTTAAACTCTCCGGGACAACATCACGATTGGTGGATAATCTACGTGACCGGTTATTTGGTGAAGCTTTTTTCCCCCCTGCTTCCGCTACATTGCCCCTCTCATTTCCTCCATTACCCACCTCAGTTGGGCTGTGATGAGTTGTAGGATAGTAGTTACTACTATTTCGCTATCGCTATACTTATTTTCATTCATTTGCAGTCGAGAAGCGCAAGTTTTTATCACGTATCGCGAACCTCGTGAAATACAAATGGTGGTCCAAAAGCAGTGACATAAAAGGAATAGGAGATGACCATCGTTACTCTGGGGAGGGAAAAAAACCTAGAACAATAGCAAAGAGCTTCCGAGCGTTGATCGAAGCATTCTTCTGGGAGGACAGTTGATTGGATGGACTGTGACGTGAAGTACTTATCCGAGGGTGTCTGATGAATGAATTTGACCAAAACTTAATCAGCGCGCGACTTGAAACGAACGGCGAACGGTAATGAGAATTTTAAAGCATCAAAATAATCCGAGTGAATTTTCCGGTGCGGTTTTTGCATGGGTTATACGTGCACACCAAATCATGTTTTCTTTTTAGTTTGGTTTTGCAAATTTTGCATGTATTTTACTTCATATTAGTTTGCTTACATGTGCTAAGTGATAAGTTGTACTAAGGTAAATAATTATTAAACATCATTATGCGTTTGTGCTTGTCTTATTCACCTAAATCCGAGTAGTGACAATAGTTTTTATCACGATCTATCCGATCAAAGCAACTGGAAAACATTAAACCATTAAATTAATCATGGCAGTCACATCAAAACTTTTCCGTTTCCGATTGTTGACTATACTATACGAGTTGCAACGTCTCTTTACACTTCCGGCTGTTTCATAATACCACGGCAACGCAACAGAAAATAAATACGGTTGCAACATGCACGCAACATCTTAAAGCAGGGGGTACTACACGTGCGTAAGCTTCGGCAGCACCGTTGTTAGCAGCAGCCGTGACGGAAGAATAAAAAATTTACACAGCTTAATGGAGGATAGATTGGCCGGTGCGTTGTAAAAAGTAACCGTCCATGAATTTGTCTTCTATCCGTGATAAACCTAGGGAGTACTCTCAAATGTATTGTTTCTCCAGGTACACCAGACAAGCAGAGAGAGAGAGAGAGAGAGAGAGAGAGAGAGAGAGAAAAAAAAAGGGCAACAAGATCAAAACCCATTTTAGAAGCTGGTAATTGGATTACACGGAAAGTTGATAGTCCCAGCGGTCCTTATTACCCGGTAACAAATGGAACATAAAAACGATGCGTCTTGCTTGTGCCGCTTAGTACAACCGACGCACATTCACCGCTCGAAATTTGGTGCACAAACGTTACCATGGCACACTTTTGTCACTGAAATGAGCATTCATTTATGGTTCAGATTGTGTTATTTGACGCTCGTGTCCTTTATGGGACACGTTCGTACTTTAGACGGAATATTTTTCCCCAAAAAAGGTCTTTCCATTGCTACTTTCCGGTCCGCCCACTACCCACCATCAGCGACTGTTGTTCGGTAGTTGGTAGTACTGAATCACTCTTGGTTGCTGTTGTGTATTTTTTTTTGCCAGGAAGTACACGGCATAGTAATTGTTCCTTTGCGACCGTCTCTAATCTAGATCATCCTTGCCTAATCCCAGTATTGTCATTCAAGCACAAGTGACTCCTCCAAATGGCCATCCATGAAGCCGGGGAAAAGGCAAACAAACATAACAGGAAAAAAAAGGTGTGACAAAAACAGTGGCCACAAAGGAGCAGCAAGCAGCGAAGGAAACAAAACAGAAAAATCTGTATGTAAAACTCATCGTGCTCTGCATTTGACACCGAATTGTCGTCACCAATTGCGTTGGTGTCATTGTCCGGCACGATAAAAGGCAACAGAAATAAATAAGGAAAAAAGAAAACACACACACACACACACTCATAATCCCACATTCTGCGAAGGATGAGCATGCAAAGTCAGTCTTCCGTAAAACCATTGCAACCTGGGAGAGATTACCTGCGGTGTTTATTGCTTTTCTTCACCAAGTTGGAACAGTTTTGTGTACTGACGTTTGAAAATGTTTGATATTTGTTTCTGGTAACATTTATTCAGTAAGAATGAAATTTATATCTTTTTATTTATGCTTTGTTCAAACAACATGTGGACAAACAATATGGAAAAATTTACTGAATATTTGATACAAAATTTTATGTATAATTTAAAAAAAAAATGCATTTATTTAAGGAAGCGTTTTGTTTATTTATGCAAGTAAACATCAGTATGATTGCGTTAGCTATTACAATGAGGAAGAAAAAAAGAACGTCTATGTCATGAATAATAAAAAAAAAGTACATAAATCACACAACCTAATGTTTCTGGCATGTACAGGATGCTTTATCTGTTTTCCGCCTTACCTGTGCTGATGCTAAAAAAAAACAAAAACCTTCTGCTACGGACCGCGCACCGATGTGCTCCAGGCATCGATTATTTCGTTCAAATTTTTGCCTCAATTACCTACCGGTCAGCCATTATTGCATCTGACAGCAGTAACGCCATCGTCCAGCGCTGGCAGCCTAATCTACGCCACATTGCTGCTGGTGCTGCCGGTGCCGGTGGTCTGCAAATGATTACAGACCCTCGCAGGCGCCTGTCATTGACGGCTTGAGTCAATCAAAGCTATCGTCCCACCCACCCACCACCCACCCCGTCACCATTGATCCTTGGCCCGGTTGCAGGCGCCGCCGGTCCGCGCCGGGGGCGTTGCTGTCCGTCACCGGGGAGCCCAACGATCCGCACACTGCCGACTGACGTCAATCGGAACCGGGAACCGCCTCGCGATGACGATGCCAACTGTGCCGTCTAGAGTCGTAAAAACCTTTTATGCTGTTGTTGCACCGTGCCGTTTCACAGACGCCCGGTACGAAGTGGTTCGCACATTTCCCGTGCGCCCG
The DNA here is from genome assembly GCA_018908115.1 of Anopheles rivulorum. NCBI lineage: Eukaryota > Metazoa > Arthropoda > Insecta > Diptera > Culicidae > Anopheles > Anopheles rivulorum. The sequence continues at coordinate 10,345,444 of CM032178.1, forward strand.
GCAACTCTCACCCACCGACCACGGCTGTGTAGCTCGTAATGTACGAACTTTGGGCGCGCTTCTTTTATCTGCATCGCTTTTTTTTTCGCGACATTCGTCCAGTGGGAACCGTGCCCGGGACACGAACATTTCCATGATTTCCAAATTATCAAAACTGTATCTGAGTTACGGTATTGTTTGTACGTGGACTGCACTCGGCCCCTCCCCGAAAGCGAAAGCCCGTAAAAATCTAAAAGTAAGCAACAGCAAAACCCAACAAAAAATGGCTACGACTACACTGGCATCCACATTGCTTCGGGGCACCTATCTGTGCGGGACAGTGCGATGTGTTCTGCCAGTGCCAGTTGTGTCTTGATACAGAAAATAGACATCAGATGAGACGTTAAAGTTGATAAATAGTGCCATAAATCGGGTGCCATGCCTGCTGCTGGAGGTTGGTCCATTCTCATTCTTCGCCTAACGATCCAACAACGGCAGGTTTGTGCATGCAGAGCAAATATCTTTCCTTTCGAACTGGTTCAAAGCATTCGCTTTGAAAGCTGTCATTTTGAGTTTATTAATGGCAATAGTATATATAAAATTGGTATTTCTTTCATATTTTTAAATACTTGTCCCAACTCTGTGTAATGGATATGGTAATTGGCATAAGCTCTCGCATTATTATGTAAATCGTTGTAAAATGTAACACTATTAAAAGTTTACAAAGAAAAAAGATAAACACAAACCAGCAAAACAGCTAAAACACAGGAGTTCGAACAACATAATGGGCAAAAGTCATTCATGCAAATAAATAAGAACAAACAAAACAAAACAAAAAAACCAACACCAGGAATGCATTTCTGCTGAAAGTTACCTGCTTTGTTTGCCGTTGTGTTTGTTGTTGTGGTTGGCACGTTTCGTGTTTGCAGGTAGCAATTATCTTATCGTTATGGAGGCTAAAAGCATAATGCAGTCTTTTGCATAAAGTTTTACCGCACCCGTCTTAGCTATTCATGTGTGCGCACGGTATCGCTAGGCGGTGGAAGGATTCCAAGCAACATAATGAGCAAGACAAACAGCGCGGGGAAGTTACTCATAAATACAGAACAGTAGATTACGGAAACAGTAAATCGCGTGNCCTGCTTTGTTTGCCGTTGTGTTTGTTGTTGTGGTTGGCACGTTTCGTGTTTGCAGGTAGCAATTATCTTATCGTTATGGAGGCTAAAAGCATAATGCAGTCTTTTGCATAAAGTTTTACCGCACCCGTCTTAGCTATTCATGTGTGCGCACGGTATCGCTAGGCGGTGGAAGGATTCCAAGCAACATAATGAGCAAGACAAACAGCGCGGGGAAGTTACTCATAAATACAGAACAGTAGATTACGGAAACAGTAAATCGCGTGACCTGCGCCCGGGGACGGCCGGTTTTTTTTTCCAACCAGTTTGCTGCTTCTCTGCTCGCTGTTCTCTGTTTCATTTCCTGGCTAGACAATTGATGTAAAGTTTTGTTCCCCCCCCCCCTTTTTCTCTCCATTACCAACGAAAATGGGGGGGGGGGAGGCAGGCCGGGACTGATGGGAAGGTAAGGGTACGCTCTATTTGCCGCATTGTTGCCCTATCGGCAAATCTACCGTCGGTCATCGTTGGTAGGTTTTTCTTTCTGTTCATGTTTGATTCATACCAAACCAAGATACGATTCCTTCGTGGTGGTGCTTGCAGGTTTCGCTCTCCCCTTCGAACCTTTCCTGGCGGTGTTGCAGCGAAAGGAATGATTTCCGGCAGCTAATGACTTGTTGAATAATATTATCATCAAATGGTTTCGGATCGGGACCCAGTTCAAAGCGGCACAGTCTACGGCGGATAAGCTTTTGTGATGCAGGATGAGCACAGGATCATTAGTTTGTTGAGGGGGAGGGAGGGGGGGAGGAAGAAGAAACACACCAAAAAAAAAAAGGAAGAAAGGAAGGAAAATCACACCATCCGTAACCGGACTTTTTCGTTTTTCGCTTTGGCCGGCACATTGTTCTGGCGCTGTGGCTTACTTCATGCGTGGTAAATGACATGCAAATTTAATACTGCATGTGAAATGAACTGCAGCGTTTCGCAATGCTTTCCGTCTTCGTACTTTATTGTGTTTCGTACGCGGCTGGGTAGGCCATCCACGACACTGTAGTCGTTAATGTTAGAGGCATTAAAATGTTCTAGATCCGGGAGTTCTAGTCTCAACTGGGTAAGAACCCTCAACAAGTCGAAGATAGTAAATCACTGTTCTTACGCAGCGGTTTAGTAAAACCATATTCGAAATCTTCATTTTTATATTTCTTAGCACATCATATCGCATCATTCATATGAAAATTCTCTCACATCAGCACATGAACTTCTTAAATTATTCCCAAACAGCTCGCTTGGCGTCCTAATTTTTGGTGACCTTTAATGTGCCCATCGGTTTAGCATCCCGGCATGGGCACATCGTTAAGCAGCCAACGGCCAATGCCGTAATCAAGCCGACCCACTTCACGTAACCGGCACAAACTTCTGTTTTCTTTTTGTATTTTGTTTTCTCTCTGTTGTTGTCATTCCGTTGCTCTTACGCAACGGAATGCGTTCGGGTCAAGACATGAAAAACACCGGACGGACCATCTCGCAGTGTCGTCGTCGCGGCCTGATGAAGATATATCGACCGAACGAACAGGGAGTTAATCTAACGAACGCCGAAAGCAGAACGAGAACAGCCCACGGGCTAGCTTGGGCCACGGGTTCGTTTCGTGTCCGTGTCGTAGTTGTTCACTTTCGCGCCCGATTTTTGGCCACCCCACCCCACAGCCACAAGGGTAGGATGGAACCGTTCACCAGACAGACTCGCTTTTGCTCTCGAACGCAGGAAGGAATGAGCGTACGTAATGAGCGAAGGAAATGTGCGATTCATTAAGAAGTTGGTGATAAAAAATGAGCTTCATTGAGGACAGCGTTTGCCGTCGTCCGTCGGGGGCACACGAAGCGGTGCCGGTGTTTGCCGAAATGGGTGGTGACAAATTAAAAGTGACCATGGCAGGATTAGGATTAACGGGCCGAATTGTTCCTTTTTTTTCTCTCCCTTTCTACTGTTTCAAAAATTAATTCAACAATACTGACACAGAATCTCTCTTTCTCTCTCCATCGTGTATTGAGGTTAGGTTCGGTGTCATTGTAACTGGCAGTTGCAAATTGAATTTCTGGCCGAAGACAGTTGGAATGGAAAATTATGATGCCAATTTTGAGCAGAAAGATATTTATTCAAAGCTTTATGCTTGTAGATAGAAAGGAAAAGGATTCATCGGCCGGTTTTGCGGTTGGAAAAGCAATCGTTCCGTCGATGAAAGAATCATTTTTTTCCATTAATTTTCGATTAGAATAAAACCAGCCAGAACATGGGTTGAAAAAACCACAAACAACGATTTTGTTTGCAATTAGAGATGAGATGAATAGTTTACAAACATGTTACAAAATCCTAATTAGCTCAACCGAAACAACGTTCCTTTTTTTCATGATATGAGAACGGTAACATGGCAATACCTGGTTTTGTGCGTAGTTACAAAACAAATTCATTGGAATGGTACGATACTTTTATCATAAATAGCCTATCAAACCTGCTATTGCACCTTTCACACCACTAATTTGTTTCCCTCACAACCGATACATTGCCTATGTCTGTGTGTTCCAGTGTGCCCATCTGCTAGGGACAAAGGGTCCAGGCTACATGAACCCTACGAACGTTGGCATATCAGTGCAGAAAGCCATTGGCAACTAGGAAAATATGTTGTCGCCAACGGCAACCCGGTACCGGTGTACCGGCATACATGTGTCGTTTTGTTTCGCCAAATCCCACGCCGTACGACCCCTCGGGAGGGGGGGGGGGGAGGCTCGAATGCAAACCCGCAGCGGCTTACGTGATAATTATCATGTATAATTGAACAAAACCCATCCTGATCCGGGGATGACACCGCAGCTGGCAATTATGGTACGGGTTGGGTCGGTTTCGGTCGGTCGGTGCTGGTCACATAACTCATGTTCCCGTTAATTAATGTTCCATCCCAACGATGGATGACGCCCGTTTTTCTGGTGGTGGTGGTGGCCGCTCACTATGCACACCGTCACATTACTGAGGCGTAATGCTATTATTATTATTATTATTATTGCTATTATCATTATAATCATCACCGTGATTATTATTACCCGGGCGTTTGTGATACGCCTGTACACGTGTAGTTTTGGGTAGCAAATTTGCTTGTCCTTACGGGCGTTCTGGTTACGGCGATACGGGCAAGCCAACCCAGGGGGGATGTATCATAAGGTGGACAGAGTAGAAAGAATCACTTTGGTTTTTGCTGCAAGCATGGGGATCAACTTTTTTTTTCACGACTGCTGTTACCAGTGATGCGGTTTGGCATCAGCTCAATAATGTTTGAACTTGATGCAGGAAACCCCGTGCAAAACCCGATTTGGCATGTGCTGTTGCTTCAAGCGATTGCAATGTGACACGCGTACTGGGCGCCTCCATGCGATGTTGCAAAGTTCGATGAAATATCTGCATGTGTAACATTTTATTGTTAAAGATTTTTTTTTCTGGTAAATGATATAAATTAATCATGTAAATAGTGAATATGAATTCCAAAATTAAAGGAAAAATAATTGTATCATTTATAACAATGCTTCAATCATGGCACTAAATATTTAAAAATTAATTAAAAGTATTTCATTTTCGATTATTTGATTACTTGTGGTACAAATACGTGTGGAATGGTGTGGAGAAATCCGTTGTCATGGAAGGAATTATTTTTAAATATCCTTGAGTACCAATGAGCACATTTTTTACATGGTGGGTTGGAGCTTTTCATAGAATTCAGTTCAAAGTTTCGGAAAAAAATAATCACATTATTATACAGTGGAGTTACCTTATCAATATTTACAACTTTCTTTACGCACATGTGCATGCGCAAACAAATAAATATCTCATTCACCTTCCTTCGCTGTTGCAACTTTGCAGCAGCAGTAAACATCCGCAGACGCGACCACCGTTCGACGCGACACATTGACAAAACAGTGTAACAATGGCGTTTGTTCGTTTTGTTGTTCTATCCTGTGTAAGGTATGCTATTATACTTTCAAAGACCACCAAAGAGTTCGCTACCAATGTGCTTTGACGCACATCTTCAATAAATATGCTGTGCATGTGCAACGGTTTGCCAAGCGGCATAATGGGCGATCTTGGCTAGAAGCTTGATTGTGTAAACTTTTCCACTCGCTCGCTGCACGTTCATTCATTTCGAACGACCGTGGTGAGCAAGTCGGATCCATTTTCCCGGTCACCGTCGGCGAAAGAAAATGCGTTACGCTTTTCTGGGTTAGTTCGCCTCCGGCAACGGAAAGCTCATCCATTCTTCACCTTTTTCAACGACGGTGACGTCAATTAAACAACAATGGGTAATTTCTGAACAATTGTTCTCCGACCAATTCCGGGCAACACAGAGACAGAGAGAGAGAGAGAGAGAGAGAGAGAGAGAGAGAGAGAAATGTCTGCCTGCACCCGAATGAGGTTACAGGAAACTATACGGCTACACAGCAAGCCGGCGAACATGCCGCTCGTTATAAAATGTACTGCGGCTTTTGTGTTGCAACATCTGACGTAGAACACAATACTATATGTACATTGTGAGTGTTTTCATCAAGAACTAATTTTAGAATTTAAAATCAAGCTTTTTCTTCCGTTGCTTTATACTTGTTTTCTTGTTTAAATAACTGATAAACTGAGTACGTAATAGAAGTACAGTTGATATCACACGGAGCAATGTATGATGTTTGCTTTGTCCAAATCGCTTCTTCTTCTGCGAGTCTCTGTTCTGTTTGTATCGCCAAATGTTGGTTTCATGCTTGAGATGGGTATTTGGTGGTGGCTTTTTTTATTCTTCTGGTAAATGACCTTCTCGGGTAACTTTTGCAACCACACAAAAGTGTGGTGAGAACGCACCAGCCCCGGCACCGAGCGCGGTTCATAAATATTCAGCAACAGGCAAAGCTAAAAAGCTACACTTTTTTATCACACATCCTCCATCGGCGATAACACAACGTCCCATTGCGGCCGCCCATTGCATCGTATGCAAATTGTGTTACAATCGGCAGCAACCGGTTCGCTCTCGCAGCAAACGTAGCCACGTTGATTTACGCGCTCCGGTTCGTTGAGATGATTTACTTTGATACGATTGCATTGCGCTGCCGGCTTTGAGCTACGGCGGGCACCGGCGGTGGTTTGCTTTGACAATCATTCATTATTCAGCTGTTCATCGCCTTTCGGGTGAGGCGTTAGGGCAAGGTCGATCGTTAAGATAGTACTTTTGCCCCGGGCAATTTCGATGGTCTTTCCGTCTGTTTTACGAGCCGTTGAAATATAGTTTTGCAAACTTTTTCACAGGAAAGATCACTGCATTTATTTACTTTTTTTCTCTTTTTGGTTTATTTTCATAAATGTTTCTCTTTTGATGTGTATTTTCTTCAAATTTGTCTACAAACTTTTACAATAATCGTTCCTATCTTTCGAAGTCGTCGTCCATATCGTTGTTTTGTTTTATGCTTTTGACAAGTTTTTGTGAACAACTTTTATGTCCGACTGAATTCATTAAGTGTGACGCTTTTTGACATCAACTCTAGGGGACTTGCTGTATTGCTCATTCTTGTGGTGTTTTGAAAGAGCAATCGATCGGATTGTAGGTCATCACCAGTTCGGAAACGTTGCAGGATGTACTGTTTAAATCAAGCCTTTCGATTCAATAATGTTCAATGAAAACTTGAATCGATTTGACTGGTGTGAACGAAAGGTCCACTTTTGTAAGATTGTTACTACTTAGGTCGAATACACAACGGCAATTGTGTTAGCATATTTCTTCTCACAGATAGTTTTATTGGGCTAGGAAGACTCCATTTACACATGTCAAAAATAATCAAGCTCGTTACCACTGATCTGTAATTTTTCTAATACATAGTGACTAAACTTCTCAGACAACGATTTCATCTTATTACCCCTGAACGCTAGTGATCTGTGTTTCGAAAGGACACTGAACATATTTAAATCGATCGTAATCAACAAATTCTGCGACACGAATTAAATTTTAAACAACAAAAGGCGAATGGCCACAAAACTCAGCTAGATCTACAGCCTGGATCTTTGAGGACACTAAAACTATTTCACACAGTGCTCGAGCACACTTCAGAGTGGAATTCTTGTTAGTTTTGCATTAAACTAGACATCCAATAGTTCTCTTCGAAGCTGATTTGTCGCAAGTGTGTACTGGTGACGCTAAGAGTATGCAACAACACAATAGGAAACTTGAGCGATTTCGCTGCGAGGGAATGTTGTATAGTTACAAAACTCACAAACTTTTTGTAACTTCTTCGAAAAATGTTTCCTCAATATGCTCGATCTGCAGATTGTGGTTCACTACTGTATTAAAATCGATAGGAATATATCGATGTACAAAAGAATCGTTAAGCGATTAAACAAAACTGTTCGATGCACTTAAACTGAACGGCAGCAATCAGGCTCGTGGTGGTTATGTGCATCAGAGATATGGAGCACAGGGACCACCCGATAAATTTCACCCTTTGCACGAACCATAAACAAATTACTGATACGCCACTTATGGTGAGGTGTAAATATAAGGCCACTGATTGTCCGCACGCTGCCTGCATACTTGTAGGTATTTGCGTCACTTTATATTGTGGCTATAAGCGGTTTGAAAAGTAATTAAACTTGTTTTGTTCCACCATTGACACCTTTGCACTTGAGCGGTAGCGAAGGTAAGCTAGTGAAACAAACATAATAAAAATATAAACACTTTTATATTTATGTGGAGCTATAAATATACATCGGTAATGTCAAAATAATAATCGTGTGACTTCGTTTATAAATACATTGGACTTTTTTTAAACACATTTTGTTGAAATTTGCCAAACCGGTTTTTTGATCTATATTTTCATTTTTCATTTGATGAGTCAATAATTTTTGATCGTGAAATCAAAATAGAGATATCTTTTCGGATTACTTGCATAGCTCAAACATTGTGTATTCGTTTTACTTATTTGCTCATATTGGACGATCCATCGACTGAAAGCAATTGAATGAGTAGCTAATGACTCAAATTGTTTTAATGTTTTTTATCATCTTCATCGTGCTATTCGTTTTAGACGAAGCAAGGTACCGTAGACAATCCCCCGCACACGATGTGTTACAATCGATTAGGCTTCAATTTTGCACTACATCGTCCGTGTGAAATCATGCAAAGCAAACGAGATAGCTTGCCTGTAACCTTTCCATCGGTAGTAAAAGACCAGATCTGGCCATAAATACTTTTAACGACCATACTGCGTTCTATAGACCGAAAACCATGGAAACAATGTTGACGACAACGGTTATCTTCGGTTTCCAACGAGCGCGATTTTAACAGCCATATCCTATTTCATAGCAGAAGAAAAAAGGAAACACACGACAGCGCACCTTTTCGGCAGACATTGGGTGGCATGGGCAAAGTTCCACTCACTCAACAACCCACCAATACCTGGCCAATGGTACAGTTTTCGATTGCATTTTGCTGCTGAGCACAGTTTGTTCCCGAGCGGAATGGCTTTTCTATAGTCCGTCGGCGAAAAACAAAAACGAAAAACGATAATAAAATTTAAAAGCTCTAACTGAAAACAAAATGAATGGTTCACGATTTCTAACAATGGTTCGCAAGGATGAGAGAAACTTACGGAGACTGTCAATTTACGGCATCGTGAAATATGTCCTGGTCTCTCTAGCTACCGCTCTAGCAGCATTGTTGAACCCATCCTTTATTCTTGCCCACAAAATAGATACGCCGGGTTGTCGCTTTTTTGGGGTAAAATGTTGAACGGCTGGCTGGAAAAAGTTTTGTCGCTCATTTACATTCCGACCACAGAGTGGTAAGCAATTTGCCACCAAGCAAATGAGCGTACGGACGTGCACGTGTGTGAGAACCTGCCTGCGTTGAATACCGAAAGTAAGCGTGTTCCGCAGGGCAAGAAAGCAGCTCGTTGCAGAATTTTATTAGTTGAAGGCGTGCGTTCATTTGGGTACTATCTGATTTGCTTTCCCCTTGATCAATACACAAAATAGCAGCATCGGCTGTAAATTTCATTAAAACAATCTCATTATAAAACGTTCGGTAGAAATGCGAGAAGGCGTATCTTATGCTGCTTATTACAGCATGCAACACACTTTAAATTGTTTCACAGCTACTTCACGTAATGTCGCCTGGATGCAGGTCACGTTTGATGTTTTGTTTTGGTGCGACATGCCGACATGAGCTGTTTAGTGTTGGCTTTAATGTTGCAAAAAGAGAACTGTCATTGCACGAAAGTGAAAAATATAATTCTACCCTTGTAGAATAAATTAACAGAGGCAATTATTGTTTCGAAAAATAATATTCAAAACTGGATCGATAATTCATACAAAGAAATTTAAACAAATTTATTGTAAATGCATTTTTTCAGTATCAAACGCTATGAATCGATAATTTCATTAGTTTTTTTTCGAATTTGCGTAAATGTTTACGTTTTCCAACAACAGACGACGCAATTTTCGCGAGCTATATTCTGAACGAGCGATACTGCACACATCCAGTGCCGTCGTCATCGGCGTATTGAAATTCAATCATTTTGAAGATCATTTTTCACTATCCCAACCGTCCCATCGGAAACCGCAGGAATCGGAAATGTCAACAGCAGCAGCAGCAGCAGCGCCATGGTTTCGCTGCTTTCGTCAATCTTCGGCGTCATCCGGAGCGATTATGTAACATTAATGAAAAATCGTATTATTGAAACCGAAAGCATCGGGCATGCTGTGCTGCCGCTGTACCTTTATCGCCACCAACCCCTTCTGTTATGCTGTCGATGTTACCTTCTGCCAAAGCAACGTTCCACCGAAAACGAGCGTCTGTACGGGTAACGAGGTGTGTGGCACTTTTTAACGGCAAACGATAGCTCGAGCTTTCGTGCCATCCGTCTGATTTCCATTTTTTTATTTTTCGTTCGCCCTGCAAAAGAGCAAAGAGAATGATTTTTCAACCATCAACAAGCAGCCAACGCGAACGTTCCGAGGCGAAGCAAAACGCTATGTGTTCCAATCAAGGGGTTTTTTTTGGGGGCTTTTCCGCATCCAAATGGAGGAAAGATCGGGAATTGGTTCGGCTCATTTTACAAAATTGAATTATCTTCATCCGGAAAAGGGAAGAAAATGCAAATCATCGTGAGTCAGTCGTTTTACGATTCGCTCCTTTCCGGTAACCGTGGTGTAGCGGATCGACAAATGGGAATGTGCTTCGTTTTTTTTTCTTCATCTCCAAAAATAGACCTAGAGTTGGTTCTGAGATAAGTAAACTTTTACATCCAGTTTCTCGGAGCGTTTCCAATCGGTGCGATAACGTTAGTACGTCAGCTAGAAAGAATGGGGAAAACCTTTTGGCAGCTGCGCTTAAAACCTAATCATCTTGAAGGTGATGGACGGAGTCAACTAGCCGCATGTATGTACTATTTGTTCATACGTGAGGACAGGAACAGGCTTTTGCTGATTGCCGATTGGTACGTACCGGGGCATGACGGACAAGAAATGTTTGACCCCTTTCTATCAAATGGTTAAAGCTAATGGAAAAAAGCGTTTGCTCGATGACGTTGTTCTTTACTTTGCACGGGTTCTTTGAATAACTTATGCAGCTTTTATAACTGGGCACTCTTTGACCACACGCTAAACGAATATGGGTGGAGCATGTTTTAAATTATTTGCTGAACATTTCGGGAAGTTAAGGATAATACTTGGACCGTTCGGCTGGCTGATGATCCAGAATTCAGAGACTGTTTTAAACAAAAATGTTGTCTTAAAAACTCTTAAGGTTACAATATTCATACTCTTAATTTCTGCGTCGAATAGCGATAAGACAGTTAAATGTATTTAACTTGATCATTTGAACAATATCGCTAAGAATGTTTTATGATATTGATAATTCGGCTTATCAATTTAACATCCCCTTGAGTGGCATTACTATCGTTCCAGTATGAATTGCAGAATTGCAAAAAAAAAAGCTCTTAGCTGTGATTTTATTTAAATCGGCTCTCTCCTAACAATACATGTTTTATGGGCGCGTTCATCTGCCCCCGATAACAGTATCGACATTGTACAATCTATCTCTCGGAACTGCACTTCACTTGGTGCTTGTTTTCTTCCGGATTTATCACCGTCAGCCACGGCTTTCCACTGCTAATCGCATTCCATTCCAGCTCGGTGAACATCCATTTCTCCAAAGTGTGGCGAATGCTTTACATGGTTGCGTTTTTTACATGCTGACTTGCATTAGAAGGCATTTTTCCCGGAGGCATCCGGATCAGATCGGGCTCGGTTCGCTGGAACCGGTGGCCGTATAAGCCGGATTGATATTTTCCCACTACCCAATCAAAGGTTTGCTTGCTGCTGTATGCTTGAAGTTGGTTTGTGCATTTCATCAGAAACTGTCCGCCCACCAACGGCACCGTTACCTGCCACGCAGCTTATGCAACATTCTGCATGCGGAATGCTTCCACAGTAATAAGGATAACTCAAGGCGCAATCAATGCAATGGAAAGATAAATCGATTCGAGTGTGAACTGACGCTTGACCTCGATTGTATGTTAGCCCGGTGCGACAACGGCGGCAACGAAAGGGAAGGAGTGATATGCCGGCAAGAAACGCGGATACGGTTATTTCACCCAAGTGTGCATCCTTTGCGGTAGGGACACAAAGCATTTTAGATTTCTCTTGCGAGCGGCAAGCCCGGCACCGAAGGATGCGACCGAAGGTGAAACGAATTTTATGTTCGTTCCGTATTTCCATCCGTGACGTAGATGATGGTTTGGTAAATGAATGCAAGGCGCAGCAAATGCAACCCTCCTTCCCCTCCCACCTTTGCCAATCGCCTCGGGAAACGCGCAAATCAGATGAGTTGGCAAATATTTATCTAGCGTTTCGGCGTGTGCTGTGCTGGTGTACGATTTGATGAATAGTAAAATTGGATCGTTACGGAGCGAACGTTTTTATTGTACGGTGTGCAACTATAATTAATGTAAACGAAAACTACCGGGTGCATCCAGCTTGCATCTATTTTATGGGCTCTTACTTTAATGGCTTTAACTGAGTTTTGTTTGGATCTGCAGCTAGATATGAAATAAATTTAAATTAAATATTTAAGATCTTTGTTATTCGCTTGAACGAAACAAGAATTTTGATTAATTTTAAATGTGACATACGTAGAAACAGAACTGCATGATTATGAGATATCTAATCATCTTTTGCAATGATTATTCATATTTTTCTGTTTATTTGTTTTACTTTTTTCTACAGTGACATCCACTAATGACTTAGCTGTCCTGCACATCAAAGCCAACGCACAAACGTACGCCATTGGTGAAGAAACCCGTAGGAAAGGTAGAAACGTTGCAGCAAAAGACAGCGAAGGCACCATCCAACATGGCTTCCAACATACACAAATGGGAAAAGCTCTCACCAAGCGAGTTCCAGCAGCTGCAGGATTTAGCCTCATGTGAGTTACCACGGCCTATCATTCGTTTTTTCGAGTTCTTTCTAACTTACCATACTCAACTTACCGCTTTGTCTCACCGTCCTTTCGATCGCAGATTCAACGAAAAAGCTTCAGCATGTGCTGCAAGAGTTTTGTTCACCGGCGACACCGTCCGCTTCACGGTTCCATCCAGACGGGGTAAGTACTGGCATGGGTTGGTTCCGCCATCAGAGCATTATCAAGATTTTTATGCCCCATCCCGTCCCAATGCCACCCTCCCAATGCTACCCCCCTTCATATTTCTCTTTATGCCCAATTCTATCTGGTTGGTAATTTTATTTCCGCCTTACTTCCTTGGGCAGAAAACACTTTTATCGCCGTGCTAACGATAGCCTTACCAGGGTGCGAATCGTAATTGAATTGGGCTAAATCAGATGGAAGTTATGGGCAGCACCTGGCAGATGGTACGGCCGGTCCGTCGCTGCGCGTCGGGATGCACAGGAAGAAAAATCACTTCCCGTTGCTTCCAAGCCAGCAAATTTGGTATTAATATTGATTGGGATTTTCAGGCACTGAAATCGCTTTCGATTACGCCCGGTGACGCAAATCCCCGCACGCGAACCGCCGGTGACCGGATGATGCTGAGATCGCTTCCATTGCCATTTCAACAGACCGACACCGTACGCCTTTGATGTGCACGGTGTCTGCCGTGTACCGTGCACCGATGCCCGAAGAGGATCTGCCCATAAATCTGCCAACTGCCGTGGCTGCCCATGAATCTTACCGCTTAAAGTTTTCGCCCCGTATCCGACCCGGGGTCGGAGGGATTTAAAGCCCCGGGTGGATCGGCATAATAATGGCCAATCATCACCCCCAGGCTATAAAATGGCACCTCCGAATGGGTGGAAGGGATTAAAAGACGGATGCGTTCGGTTGGGTTTGGGCTGAAATTCGGCACCGGAATATCAATATATGGGGTAAAAGTGTCCACCGGAAAGGATGACGCTCGTTTCGCACTCGTTTACGGGTTGGGGGTTTCCTGCTCGGTGCGGTTCACCACGCTGACCGCGCTTGCCGGCTGTGCCCTGATCCCTTTTTGCCGTTGGATTAGTTGTGAGATTATGGGTACGGAATTGGTTTGACCTTTCCAACGATTAGTATCCGCTATCGTCTAGGTACTCATTCGGCTGTGCATCCGGCGATGACCACCGGGTTGCCGGTGGAAGTGTAATAAATGAGCCTGCTATTAATCTCTGGATAGGTAATCGGTCGAAATTTATTTAACAGAAGCCATACAGGGGTACAGCCAATTATGGTTTTAGTCATTGTTTCTTTCCTCTATGATTTAATAACTAATATTTTTTTTTAAATAATCATATCTCTATTGTAAGATAAAAAGACACAAGAAAACACGTTTTAAAAGTCTGACAAAAAAAAACCTGAAGTATAGCGTCAACTTTTCTATCCTTTGCTTTTAAAAGCTCTCAAGAGACTGTGAAATGCAAAAAAAGGCTAAAATATGTAAATAAATGCTCAAACGAAACCCTAAAACACACCGTGTCAATTGCAACACCGAGTTCAATTGCCATCTAGTGCAGAAGTATCAAACCTCTTTAAATTTCAAACGATATCTCTTAAAAGGTATTCACCGTCAAAACTCGTTTCCCTTGGCTCGACGATACCGCTGCGGAAATGCCGCGTTGTTTTTTTCTTTCTTCCACAATTCCCCAGCGAATGGGTTGAAGCAAAGAGCACAAACAACACGAGGCAAGCATCACAAAAGGGTATGAATTTGTGCGCCACGGCACGAAATAAACGACGTGTCGAAAGTGGATACCAACTAGAGCATTATTTGCAGCCTTGCCGGCACTAGCCGGCAAAGGACCGTATGCAAAAGATAGCGAAATCCTGTTTACCTTCTACCCGTACCGGTTAGACGTGCAAGAAGCACTACCGTCTGCGGGAAGTTTCATCAATCGTGAAAGAAAAATGATGCCAAGCTTGCCATGCAGACGTGTGCGCCGTGAGCCGCGAATCTTTAGGGTGAAAAGTGAAAGTGAAACACCTGGGAAACGATATCACCTACGAATCACTGTCAGCACTCAAAACAACCTTCCGTCCTTCACAAAAGGAAGTGCCTCCATCTAAGTAACAAATTTGTCGACAGATTTCACTCCTTATTGTTTTTTTCGCATCTACGCAGCACGCGGTTCGCAGCGCTGCCCACGTTTTTGCTGCACCTCGCATTTTGAATCTCCATGCCTACCTGTTTTCCGCGGGAAATCGGTCGCTTTCCCTGTAAGCGTGTATTTTTCTTATCAATTTGGCGGAAGTCTTTTCTTTGTGTCGGCAAGTCAGCTATAAGCGCGGCGAACCGAAACGTAATATTGTTTCCTCCTGCTGATTTCGATCTACCAGCTACAAGGCGTAATTCAATTTGTGTTTCTCCAAAATGGACCCTTAGCGTAGCTATGAATAAGGTTACGAGTGCCGAAAAACAGCAGAAAAGTTACAAACGTAAAACAATGCCTTTTGCTGTAAGCGTACTGCTCGGAAAGTGTGTTTTTGTCCGAACTTATTTCCGGCCCGGTCATTCGGTCGAACAGAACATTTATGATGTACGATAAATCATCCGACGGCCAGGTTCGTAACCTTAAGCAGGATCTGCCACACCACTAATGCTATTTTTGCCCTTTTCTTGAGCATGCTTTTTAAAGAATGGTGCGATGGTACCATTTTATTGTCGTCTCATTATTGCTCAAAATGTCCCATTCATGAGCAGTTATGGAATAATTTATTCCATTCCATATTTTATTTTTAGCTTCGTGTCGTACAAAAACTATTAATGAGTGTGTAAAAACGTGTCCGATTTGCAGCGTAGAAAAAATAACACATTTTGAATGGATGGTGTGCTCTAAACTATCGATTTTATGTGAGCATGTGTGTATATATTTAAAAAGCAAATATTTTCTATCAACCTTTGGAGGACCAATGTAAGCAAATGATCGTAGTGAAAATAACCTTAAAATCATTTCTATCAAAAACTTAAGATGAAATTGTGCTCAGTGCAACACCACTATCACGTACTACTATTCCTACAGCTTGTCATCTTACCCATCCATCCTATATCCGTTTCTATATCTACATACCCAAAGTAGAAATCGAATACACAAAGAACCAAAAACCCATCATGCAGACAAAGGGCATGGAGCAACTGTTCTTTTCAGTACTTTCAAAAGATTTCACAGACTTTTCACTCCCACCCGACATTCACCCATGCGTAACAATCTTCTTACCAACCAGTCAAAAGCACAAACAAAAAAAGCATCGCCCAACGTGGTGCAGAGAAGGTTGGCTTAATGTTCGGCAGCTTGACATCTTCACACCACCGAGTGAGACTGATCGTCGTCAAAGGAATCTTCCTTTTGTTGTTTTTTTCTTCTTTTTTTTCGTTTAAACTAAATAAGATTAAATTCAATTGTAACTAGATGACAGAAGAAACAAAGTTGACTAAGGAACGTTTGTGCCATTTTGCTTCCGATCGTTTGCGGATGCATAAATCTGCCGTTTGGGTCGTTGTTTTCGACAAACGATCCAGCGGTAAACGTTGAAAAGGGCAGTAAGCTGGAAACAATCTTATTTGTTTGAACAATGACGTTACGCATTGTGCAGTTACAGGATGTCTTTATTAGCTTTTAATGTCGATTACGAAAATGATCACAACAAATTGCTTATTTCTTACTTTTAAAAATCTAACAACAACAGCGTTTATACACTCAAAACGATCGGAAAACTGTAGATATTGACCAATCAAAATTGGGTTTCCTTAATTTAATATCCATAACCGATTCTAAATTGAATATTTGCAGGTGTCATAAATGGATACTTTTGGTTAAACTCCATAATCCACGTTCAAGCAGCACGCTTAAGCACCGTGCAAAACCGCAACCATGGACGATGGTTGGTAATTTGGATAATCTTGTCCTAACTCCAACGCAAGCGAAGCTCTTCGTAAGAACTTTGCATATCGCGGCAATGAATATTGATGAGCGAAACGCGGAACACCTTCTTTACCACACACAAACACACAATAACAGGCATTTGCTGCTTACCTGTAGAAGAAAAAAGAACCCAGCCATGCTTCTGAAAAACTTGGAACCCTCAAAGGAACCGAAGGATCGTGTGTTGGCGAAACACCGCACCATGACGGCCGTGTACCAGACAACAATCTTACAATATTCTCAAAATCAAAACTCAAACCCAATGGTGTCGGTAGCGTTTGGGGGGGTTTTCTTTTCATTTTATCGTGAGCTTTTCACAGACGGTATTATTTACATGCCAACAAAATGAGCCGCACGATAACCGAACTGGGAACCGAACTTTTACTTCGTTGTTGCAGCACGGTCAGGCACCTCCCAGGGGAGTTTTGAGGATTTTTCAAAAATTCCGCTTTCATCAAACACTTTTTAAGAAGTTTACACAAAACATCCCTGTAGAATGTGGGAAAAGATATTGCAAATTGAAAAAAAAAACCACCCCACACGGTGGTTCGATGGTGGTGACTGCTTTTGCCTGCTTGCCTGCAGGTGCGATAAATAGCTTCCCAAACCGTAGCGATCCATTGTTCACGCAAGGCAAAGTTTCAACCACTTCTCACTTCCTTGAATGTGTGATGTTTTCTTTGGGGGGGGAGGGGGGGAGGGGGGGGAAGGGGATAAAAGTTTATGCTTCCTCGACTCCACCGTGGCGTAAATGGTTCGATTCGATTGGACGACATTGCGGTCCAATATTGATAATCAGCAGCTCGGTTTTGGTGAGCCGACGCACCGTTACCGTGGACGACGTAACGGAAGGTCCCTTGGCTAAGCCAAACTCTCTACAATGGCGGAAATGGCACAATTAAGATGTGCGTTCGCACATGATTCCGACGTCGTGAATATTTTATTCAAATTAGTGTGCCGGTCGCAAAACTTTGCCGAACTCTGCGCTGCTGAGACGTTTCAATCGCACGTACTGTGCGATATTTCGGCACCTAATTATGTCGCCACATCCGCCCTGATGCTCTATGCCACCACCTGTCACGCAGTAGCTTTGTAAGCTTGAGGACGAATCTTCCTCCCTGTAGTAGTGGCGGTGACTTAACCATGGGAATTAGAAAACTTCACTTTTTTTCAGACGCCTCTCCAAATGTTTATAGCGCAGTAAAAAGCTTCTGTTGGGTGTTTGCGAGGTTGGCGAGAAGTTTGTTTTTTTTTTTTGCCGAATTAAATGCAACTTTTCTCGTTAGTTTTTGTTTGCAATGTTGCAGCGCAAGGTTTCGTTGAATGCAGATGGCAAGGACGTTGCAGTCTAGCAATGTTTTCCAGATGTGTTTTGAGTCTTTTCTACCATTTTCCATTCCACTTTCACAGTGTCACGCAGGATTGGCAATCCAGCTGCGAGCAAGTGTAAGTCAGCAGAAAACAAAACTGGTCAGAAGGCCAGGAACTCCGAAGTGTACAGTGCAATCAAAAAAAAGGAAACAAAATACAAGAAATCTCGAAAAACATGTTTGTTCGTGCAACAAAATGAAACCAACATGCTGTTTTGCCATTTAACGTTTTGCTGTCTCGTAGAGGGCGTTGAGACTTTAAAATCCTGTTCTTAACGCCATATGTACAAACATAGCGTGTGCCATTTCTAGCCTGTTTAAGTGCACGACCTTTCACTCTTACAGCCCTTTACAGCGCTCACACATCGCCGTCGTACCGTATCATTCCACTTATAATGCAGTGCAGCAGCTCGATGCTGCTCACTAAAGATTTCGGAAGAATGTTCGACAAAACATTTTTCCCACACTTCAAGCAGCGACTCGGGTCCACCACTGAATTCCCCGGCAGTGAGTTCCTTCCGGGTAAAGTTGTGCCTCGAAAGTTTAGTACCAAACGATGCAATGTGCGGCGACTACAGGCGGTTCGGGTCGCACCGAGCGCACTTAATTCCGTGCCAGTTCCTGCACACGAACATGTAACATACCGGCGTGCAGAAGGACGAAACATTTTGGTAAAATTCTTACCAACATATTATGCCTGCAATCTTACCAGCGGCAAGTCGCGCGACCTATTTGAGGAATGAGAAATGTGTCGTTTGAAACAACGCTTTAATCCCTTGCACTTCAAAGTAAACCCCTTGCGCCCGGTAAATGCCAGAAACGTTTTGGAGAGTAATCATTTTACTGAACTGTTGTGCCACTGCATCGCTCAGCTCAGCACCGTACATAATTCGATACAGAATCCTGCCTGCCTGGAAGGGTTCATTAAAGGTGATCGCATCGCGCCGTGTCTGCGTCACCGATTTCGCCACGCGTTCCTGGAAGCACAGCATCCACCTTCGGATCAGTTGAGCAACAACGAATTACAAAACAATCTAATGAGCTTCCGCCAAATTCCTGATGTTCATTTTCCGATGGCAAAGTTTGCGAGTTCGTTTCGATATTACTACGGCGACTATCACTTGCCGAGGTGTTACGGTGAGTTGTGAATATTGGTTTGGATAAAGTTGTCGTCAGCTCGTTAGGGCAGAAGACGTAATGACACGCAGATACGCTCGTGCGATTATTTATTTTTTGTTTGCTTTCATTCGCAGAATATACAGATAAAATCAGCGTTAGCGTAACTAGGTAATGATGGTATTTTATTTTTTTGCCATTAAGTATACATTTTCTGACATTTCTGTTTAAGTGATTTGAATACAACCTTGGGCAAACGGGTAAAGCTGCAATAATATTTTCAACGAACCGTACCAAACATAAAATACCGACATAATTACATTCACCATTATACGTAATTTCCCGACGGTTCCGAAATTACACACTTTCCTTATCCACTCCGCTACTCATCGATCTGTAATTACAGCCACATATAAGATTGGATTATCGGACGGTTTGATTCAATTTGGACCGGATCCAATTGAGGTCCACAATATCCAGACAGACCCGCAAAAAAAAACACACACACACACAACGCCGAGGTCGGTTTGGCGAACCACCAATGATTCGATTTTACCTCCCATTTGTTTTTCAACATCGCCCAACTCTGGGAGTGCATGCAAAAAAAAAAAACAACCCGCTCACCACTTCGGAGAAAAGGTGACGACAACGCCGAAAAGCAACACGTACGTGATACGATTCATGCGTCGTACGTGTACAGGTCCCGAGGTGAGAGGAAAATCTGTTTCACCCGGTTATCCTTGTTGGACGAATATTCCAAGCACGCGTCCAACACTAACAACATCCAATATTCCTTTCTAGACTAAAGATCACCGTGTTGCAAAATGGTTTCAGATTGATAGTGATAGGAAGTGGTGAATCGCTTTGCAAAGTAAAGGTACAAGATGGTATTTCAAACCATTTAACAACAATTTATAACAACATTTCCCTACCATCCGTATATTTATAGCTTATTTGTTTAATTTAAAGCTATTCCTTTTAGCAATCGGAAAGCATTACAAGACTAAAATCATGTATGTCACATATCTGTTATCAACCTATTGTTTATTGCTATTATAATCGGTTGATTGTTTGCCAAATAATTCCTTTAAGACAACAAAATCTTTAACATTACCTCATTCACGTAGAGTCGTTTGTATAAGTATAATGGTATGCTTCAACAGCATACGGTCATTAATAGTTTCCGTTTTTAAAGCTTGGTTACGCTCAAGGTGCACAGGTCAAGTACAAGTTTTGCAAAAGAACAGAACAAACCAGACCGTCCAATCCCCGGTCTGGTTAGTCTGTTTGTCTTTTCCATCTTTCCTGCTCTGCTCACGCCCATTAGCGAAGGTAATATCGAATTGTTTGGTTGTTCTTGTAGCAGCTCATAAATAACAAATAATTTACGCAGCAGATGCGGTCGGGTGGAATGCAAACATAAACGTGTTGCTGCAAACATCGTGCCCCCATGTCCCCGGGTACCTTGCCTGCAACGTTGCTTGTTGGTGGTGTAGTACGAAGCAGAATGCTCCGGAGAGCTAACGTTGGTGCACGGCACTGTGTCGGAAAAGCCCCCCAACCCAAGCGTTTGTCGGTTGAACGAGCATAATTGAGTAAATGCTTCCGGATAATCTCACTCGAAGAAGTGCCCCGGGCCGGATAATAAGACTCATGGATAAGATCAATTATTTAGCCATTGAGTTTGAAGTATATTTATGAGTTACTCGATAGCGGAATCGAATTGTGATTATGAATAATTTGTTGCTGATAGGCTTACTGCCGGCATTCTCGTAGCATTTCTCGGTGAATTGCCGTAAAGTACACAGAGTAAACGAATTTATGACTTACGGATGCATTATTTCTGATGGAAAATAACCTTAAAGGAGACTGATCCCACACGTTAGCCTGTTTCGCAAATGGGCAAACGTACTCTTGTTTGTCGCAAAAAGAGATTACGAGCATTTTTCCCGAAATGCAACTTTAATTGAAATCATGTTTCACCGAATGCCACCGCTAATATGATATTCGTCGAAAATGTTGTACACCTTCTGCGTAATATCGTTAGCAATCATTTTGCGCGCAAACGAACATCCGTGCTTGTGCGTTCGAAAATAGCTTTGCCCTGAAGCGCCAACATTGCGTTGTATCTGCTTATTTCGTTTCTATTTTTTTTTTGTTTTGCTGATATGATTGTCCCAATTTTTCCACGCCAAAAAAAAAAATAAAATGTCACAAACCCAACCTGAACCACAACTTTCTGCGAAGAGAACCATCAAAGAGGAAGAGAAATTTGTGAAATTGTCATGACATTCCACTCTCGGGAATTGGATTATTATTGCTCGGGGAGTTGGGACGATTTTTTTTGCTTCGTTCCATTCCGGCATTCGGACGCTGTTTCGGTAGTTCCCATACGATTGTGATGCGACATTTTGTTGGTTTTGTTTTTTTCTCCATTTTTCGGTGTTATGCTATCGCTTTATGCACATTGGCATAGTTGGAGGTAACCTTCAGGTTTTTTTTTGTTTTTGCTGTTTGACCAGCTGCTACACATGTACGAAATTAAAAATATTCAAATTTTCGCATAACCGTCGCTCAAGCTGCTGGTATGATAACGGTCGCCAATGGTTCCACTGCGCATATAACTCCTCGTACAAAGCGGAACTCTCCATGGCTTCATTAACAAGATTGCTTGAAAATGGATTAAATTTTTCAAACTTCACATTCCGGCTGCTGAAGTGAACTCAATCCGAACCGCTACGGGGTTGATGAATGCAATCAAAATGCTTCCGAAACCGGGGGTGGTAGGCGGTAAGGTGATCCGTCGCCAGAACCGAACGCTGCTTTTGCCGGGCGCAAAACAATTTTCAACTGCTGCCCTTTATTAGCCCCATAAAAACGTAAACTTTTGCTCGCATCCGTTGCGCCCAGGCACTATCGGCACTGCCGATGAAAGCGAACGGGCATATTGTGGATTGTGCCGCTGGTGTTTTGTGTTTTTTTTTTCTTTGTTACCAGGCAAACTACCACCGTACGATGCCACAAGTGCATCCCACTTTTGGACTGTCGCCAAAAACGATGACGTCAACGTGGTAAGGACGAACTGCAGCGGGAATTGGCTAGCATGACGTCAGCGAATGGACGGTAGCAATGATGGCCGAAAGCTTGCCGTTTGCCATCTGTTAGCAACGGGCCATACACAAACGTCATCATTGCTGGATCATTGTTTTGCTCGCCCGTTCGGACTGTATCCGCTCGGTGGCGTAGGTGAGCCGTGCCGAGCAAAGGATTATTCCACAACTTAACCTAAGACCGGCTGCTGCTCCTGCTGCTGGTGCTGCTGTTGTGTCGTCGAAAATGGAAGACAATGTCTTGGGAGCTTGGTTTATGGTTTCGAGGCCATTAACGATTTATTGCCGTTCGGGCACTTTTGGGCACTCACTGGCATTGGTGAGTTGACTGGTGAGTTCGTTGGTCGATACTGGTCTCGAAAGAAAGTAACGTTGGTATATTGTATCAAAGTGTTGAAAGTGTGTTAATTCGCTTAATACCTTTAATTCCCAACTTAATATTCCTTCTCTCTTCTTTGATTTTTTTCATATTATGCAATGATTGATTTCAATGTGTGTAAAGTTGCAATAAGTAGGATCTCGGGGTAGAAGGATAAATTTACATAACATACCCTGAACATTATTCAACCAATATTTGTGAATACATGGGAAGCAATCAGTCGTGATGCAAACGCGCCTAATAGATCATGTCGTGGAGATACAATTTTGTTTTTATTAAACCTTCCCGATACATTATGACGATGGTTACAAATTGTCATACTGTTGCGAAAATAAACAGACCCTGTGGTGCCATGCCGCGAGAATCGGCCGTCAATCCATCGGCGCTCATGACACGACGCAAACGAAGAAAAAAAAAAGGTTGTCGTGTCGTGACTTCAAACGTAACTACCTTCTCGCTCTCGCTTCCTTCCGGCCATTCCCATCATGCCATAACCGTGTTTTCCAGTACCCCCCTCCCCCCCTCCCCCCTTCCTGCCCGCTCCCCACTTGCTACGTCCTCAGCTACGCAAACACAAACCTTCTCGCCCGAGGGAACGTGCGAAAGAAATTGAAGGATACATTTTTTGAGTGTGTGTGTGTTGTTGTTGTGCTTCACGCATGTATTCGGATGTGTGCGTTTTGTGCCTTCGCATGGTGCGTGGTAAATCGGTTTATCCTGAACGGTACGGAAAGCGACAGTTGATTCCCGTGTGTCTTCCGCCAGATTCGGTCCACCTCACACCCAAACTTGCCCAGCAAAACAATCAACCGTGTGCGTGTGCCACAAGACGTGGCAACATTTTTGCCACGGTTTCGCGTTAGCTTTTATGTTCGTATCCCCGGTTCGCATCACCCATGTCACCGGGACTGCCTATCAAAGTGACATCGAAATCGGCGAAGGTCAATAGCCGGAAAGTCAGGCAAAGATTTGCGAAAAGGAATGAACCGAAATAGAGAGAGAGAGAGAAAAAAAAAAACCCATCCAACCAACCCCGAAAACACACACAAACAGCTGACGGATTGCAAGAAGCTTCCATTACACCATTGCCGGGCTTTGCTGGGCTTGAAAGCTCCTCCCCCCGCGTGTATGGTGTACGATGGCTTTGCCAATGCGCTGACAATGATGAAATCCTTCACGACGATCATTCAAACCCTCCTGACCGTAACCGCCTGTCGGTGCACGCTTTTGCTTTTCGTTTTTTCGTTACGAAAATGGCAGGAAATTTCTGATGTTCTCGCCGAACAATATCTGCCACCGCCGAACACGTTTGATGATTTTTCTTGGACATTTTTTGCCTCGCACCCCCGCGCTACCCCTGAATCGCGCCTTTCCCGATATCGCTTTCATCGTACGGACAAAAGCCAAAAAATGGCGTAAAAGTGAACAGAAGAAAGTTGCTTCATCTCTTCGAGCAATTTACCCACAATCAAATAGACGATTGTGTTTGCGAAGCCCGATAGGCCGATTGGCCGCGCACGGGGCTTGGGATGTGTGTTCCGTATTCTGCTCTGTGTGTGCGTCAATAATTTTGTACGTCAAAGCGTAAACAACGACAGCGGCACACGCGTGATGCTTGCTCGATTCGATTCGACTCGGTTTCGGTCAAGTGGTTGTGATGCTGTCAAACGGAAGTCCGTCCGGTATGGATAAAGGGTATTAGTGAAGGGTCATCATCATCAGTTCGTTTCGCGTACCCCTTATGGTAACAATATTTTATTCGTTGTCAAATAAACTTATCCATACGCCGTGTTTGCGTTGACATTAATTGCCAACTAATGTTGTTGAAAGTATCATCTTACAAATCTGTAATAAAATCGTAATATTGTAAGGAAACTCTACCCAGCGAAATATCAAAAAAGCTTTCCTTCGTAAACTTCGTTAAATGATAATGTTTTGAGTCCCTATATGTGTTTGTATAACACATATAGGGGTATATAACACACAACCACAGTCATTTACCTCAGATCCACAATATTGAGGAATTCTTGTTTAGTTTTATCTTTAAAAAAAATGTACAAGTAAAAATACAAATCTTCCATCCCAAAACTAAACCAACGACCATCAAAAACTGCCTGCTTACGTCACTGACACTGGCAAGATGGCGTCATTGGCAAGTTAATTGTAACTAGAAATACATTTCATTACTTTATAATTTTCTTGCCTTTCACATCATCACCCCCCCTTAACGTATCCATCCCTTACCGCTTCCTTACCAAGGTGGCCTCACAAGGATGGGCAAAGCATCACACTCGCCGGTGTGTGTATCGGTTCGCGTTGTGTTCCGGTTGCGCTTGTGGCACAGTTTGCCTTTAATCCTACACCCTTACAGCCGGTTGTTTGATAATTATAACTTCAGACTAATTAACTTTTCCAGCAAAGTGAACTGTTGCCAGCGCGTTGTGTGCACTGTCAGCAAACCGCGCAAACCCAAAGGGGAAAGCGTGTCTCCTAGTGTCTCGGCGAGTGGCAGCGACTCGGCGAACGTAAGACGATACCGGAAGCTTTCGCTTTATCGGCTGCTATTTTTCCAATCACTATCCACTCAAATGTCAATGTCGCCCAGCTTTCCTGTGGCGCCTGGGGCGGATTGTACGAAAAATGATGATGGCAACCAATTTTGTAGCCTCCGGTTGGTGCGGGGCTGGAGCAAAAGCCACCCAAACCGCGCCACCTTTGGCTGCACCACACGGCCAACCAGTGTGCGCCAAACCTGCTGATGCGTCGTACCATAAGGCCGGGCTCACTTTTGCCTCTGCGATCGCTGATATGACAGCATGGTAATAAATTTTGATTATAGCCTTAACAAGGAGGCTTAAACATTCTGCTTCTTCATCTTCTCGCTTTGCTCGGGGCAATAGCTGGAAGTGCTTGCCGGGCCTGGCTTGCCTGACACCGCGTATCCGGCGTTAGGTTAGTCGTTCCGTTTTGGCTTTTTATTCCCCCCGCCAGGCTAACCACCACACAGACGCCGGGTACTGTGCGACGTTCGGCGAATACTAATCATACGTTGAGTAGTCCGGAGATTATGGCTTAAAAGCCCCGCATCTTTCACTTACGAAATGATTGCCGGCGTGTCGGCCGTTCCGTTCCCGAACTCGCAGCGGCAATATCCACAATATCGTCCCGACACGTGGAGTTTTGCTGATTGATGGAGCCGCACGAAGCGTGAAAGTAAGGGTGGAAGACGAGGGGGGGGTGGAAAAATGAGCGGTAAGGGTAAAACCATATTGGAACGGGTTGTGCACACACACACACACACCAGTTCTAATGAGAATGGTACGTTTTTGGCCGGATACGTGAACGGCACTCCAAACGACGGCACACACGTATGCAGGCCACCGATTCGTGCAACAATCCGTGTACATGGTTATGCCTTTTTTGGGGATAAAGTCTAAAATTGCTGCAGACCGCACAAACTTGGCAGATTTGAAGCTGGTGAGATTATTGGTACTCACGACCGGTCCCACCGATAAGCTGTCTGGTGCAACCCAATTGCAAAACCGAAATCTGTTCCATATTACACCATTAACAGTCGCTTTAAACGGTTTGAATAGATGCTGCTATAGCCGTTTTGTTAGCTTAAAAGCATATTCTAAGCAAATTTTAATTCGTATTCTATGCGGATAAAACCACTTGAAATGATGATTCGTTTCAGCATTCCGTACGCTATATCGTTCTTTGTTACTTGCTTTCAATCGAACCAGTACATACATTTGAACTCTAACAAATTGTCTTTTCAATGCTAAAGCGCACAAACAAATCCACCACCACCAGTCAGTACCTTTACTGGGAGCACTGGTGTAACAAACGGTGCTGTACTGTTTCTAATATCATTAGAAGGCACCCCGGTAAGACTATTTATCTTTCTTCATCCACTGCTGCTGTCCACCGGATGCTGTCGACGAAGCGCGTTCGAGCGTCAGTACGATCGTGTCTCAAACTCGTTAATCTTGTTTTTGCAAAGATGACACCCAGCTGAGCAGCTGGGAAACAACAAAAAAAGGGACAGGTTCAGCGAAAACAAAAAGGGAAAACCAAAACAAGGGGCCACTTAATTGAAATAGCTGTGAAAGTGATGTGAGCGAGAATAAGAAAATTCTTGTGACAAACAGGGCAAGAGTGTCGACAAAAAGACACAAAAGCTGGCTTTGTTTTTTTTTT
>CM032178.1:10372236-10395985 GCA_018908115.1 Anopheles rivulorum
AGCCGGCTCTCTACCAGGCACAGCAGCAACAGCACAGCCATGGGAAGGCGCTCAGTCAGATGGCGGCGATTAGCAGCAATGCAGCGTGCGCTCCGGTCACATCGCATAATCGAGGTAATGCCTGGTGCGCGCAACATACTTTTCAGCGTGCCCGCTTTCCAATTTTCATACGACACAACAAACTGATCCAACTTTCGTGCTCACCTTGCGCGCAGGTTCCATCCCGAACCTAAACAGCATAGTGGACATTCCGACACCGCAGCCATCGCAGGAATCGCAGCGAAACAGCTTCGTCGAGCGGATACACGGGCTCACCGATAAGCTGCAGTCACTCGGCCATCTCGGTCTAGACAGCGGGGGCGACAGTGGCAACAAGGGCAAATGTGGTATGTACCGTGAAACTCACACGCTCACCGGATCATGGGAGGATGTGGTTTGTGGCCAGTTTTTCCTAGTGCTACCAACATCGTCCCCCTTCCCGTTTCAGGTACCGTCCATCCGATGCTGACGGTAACGCCGAGCCCGATGGGCTGCACACCACCAATCCTGCAACCACCGTTCCGGCGCTCGGCCGACTCGAGTCCTTCCCACTCGCACTCGCACAGTCACTCGCAGATTTCCCGGAACTCGTCGCGCAAAAGCAACAACTCCGTCAACTGTCGCATCGAAGGTAAATATTATCGTCCCGCCTCCGGTGGCCTACTTTCTGCGCTACCAGTTCCGGCCAGTTCCAACCACGTCGGGCCGAACGGCGAGGAAGAAATTCGAATCCGTTCGGTTAAGCAGCAAAGACAGGTGTCCAAACACCGGTTTGATTGTAAAAACTCAACCATGCTCAGAAACGTGCGAAAGCATCTGTCACTCTTCAAGCGAGCCCGGTGTTTTTGTTGCTTTCCTTTTTTTTTTTGTTAAATTTCTGCCCCGATTCGATCGACCGTAACGTCGAAGAAGCTACCTGTTGCATGTCAATTCACATATCGATTCGGTTTTATTGTACGGATTTGCGCCGGATTGAGCAGCATTATGTGAGAAGGTTTTGTGACGTGTGCCGGTGGAATGAGCTGGAACGTTAAGCCATTCCAGCTTAGCTGCAGCACAGGGATGATGTGCGCCCCATATGCGTATCACCTTGCAGTGATTCACCTTCATTGCGTAATATATACCCATAGATGTATCAACTTCACTGCGAACGGCGAAGGCACGTTCGCACGAACAAATTTAGCGTGCCCGGGAGCTTTGGTGAATTCGCAATTTCCTCGGAATCGGTCAACAAGCCCGGCAAGCGTGGTGATGGTGCCTGATGACGTGACGGCAGGGATTTAACTTCTGCACTCTTTCACGCTCCTGTGCCGGTTCGACCAGGGCCACCGGGAATGGAGTGCTGCCGGTCGAAAGTGTATTTCTAATACCCAGAACCTGTCCATTCCGTTGCAGATGTACGGCTGATTCCTAGAAAGCAATCATTTTTGGATCCGCTACTGCTGAAGGTACCGCTCAAGGACGTCGTCTGCTATCTTTCCCTGCTCGAGGCTGGCCGGCCGGAGGATAAGCTGGAATGTAAGTATACAGAGAGGGGTGAATTTTTTTTTAGATATGATATGAAGTCTCGAAAATGGGTTGAGAATATTCCGGTGTCAACACATGTCGGTTGAGCACCTATTCCAAACACTTGTTTTTAAAAGTTCATTTAATGTGCTAAAGCTCACTTGGAGTCAAACTGTTAAGTAGCCGTTATATACACTGTAATATTCCATCTCGATATCAAAATTTTGAATTTATAAAATAGAAACATAGAACAAACCTTGAGCTGATGTGACTCACAATCACAACTTCGGCTTATTGTGGTTTATTACAAATATAGCTCCCAAGTATAATTACACATCCAAAGTTGTACATCCACCATTACCATTCGAGACATATTGCACTAACCGATACTGTACACCGATAAAGTGACACTGAAATTGCAAAGTTTTTACTTCAGCTCCAAAACCACTCGGCGCGCCAAACAAAGAAGTCGGCACGAACTACGAACTGTCGCTCATATTTCTACATTTGGCATGCTAAAAATAGCAACTGCAAACTTGCAAACTCCCTTAACTTGGTTTGCAAATTATAAAAATAAAGCCACCAGCACCGAAAGCACCACGTTTTGCAACTGCAAACAAAGAAACAAAACACGCAGAGTCAAAAAGTTCGTACTTTCGCTTGCAATCCACTCAGACGTCGGTGGCAGCGGATCATGAGAAAATAAATAGCATCTACTACCCAAGCCACCCGGGCGACACAGACACACAACAGAGCTGCGCTACTTTAGTAATCCTTTGATACGGGGAAATACTCGCGGGCACGCTGGCACTTGGAAGAACGAGCGAGGGCCCCATTACCATACAAATGGCAATCATCATCGCTTACCCGGTCCCGGTCCGTCGTACTAGGTTTGTTTGGTGCGGTTGATGCAAGGACTTTATCCCATTCGTGCAGACCAAAAACAATAATCCGGTACGGCCGAGTCGCGCACCGGCTTGTGGAGTACCGATACAGTCCACATGCATTAGAGGAGAACTGCTTTATTTATGCGCACGCAACACTTCGTTGCATAGAAAAGACACTCGGATGGCTTCCGGCGCTGTTGGTCGCTACTGTCGGTTTATGTTGTTCACACAAAGTACACCGAACTTGGGTTTTGCGTTCGATGAGCTTTTTTCTGAATGTCACTAGTTTAGAATTTTCTCTTCGACCTAACTCACACCAACAGACGTTTGGTTAGGTAGTACCATAAATGAAGCTAACCGAGCAAGCATGTTTACACACCACCTACGCCTGAGGTAATGGAGGTGATGATTGTCCATGTAGAATTGAGGAAAAATTCTTACCAACCCTCCTCCAACCGCTATCGCCAGTTTGTCCGGTCTAGGGGTTAAAGTTTTCGGTCTCTCCTTCAAACATTTATTGGCATTGTTCCCCAAAGAATCCATTACTACAGACGAGATCCCTTCTGCTTTCGGGTGAACTTTTTTTGGAACCCGGCAAGAACCGTGTCTACGGTTTGCTAGCTTGACCAACGATAAACAATCAAAGCCTGGACAGCTGGCATTTCCTTTCCTTTTTTGTTTTTTGTTTCTTTTCCAAGAGAATACACAAGCAGGAACAACTTTCTAGCATCAGGAATCATCAGAGGAAAAAACAAGTTACCAGCTTTTGTATGCATGTAGTTGCCTTTGATCCTGTCTTGTAATGAGTTCCGATTGCATGTATAACTTATGGTTGTACGATTTTCAATCAACATCTATCTGGACCGGTAGCTGTGGACAGAGAAAAAAAGGAGAAGCTAGCTTCTTTATTACATTCGCCTTATTGATCGAAATGCACATTGAATGAAAGCTTGGGGAAGAGACAAGCGTCCAACGCCTACATCTTCCAGTGGTGTTTTTTCTTGTGTTGGAACATATCAAAGCAAGAGCCTTTAGGGACGGGAGCGATTAAACATTCGCATTGAATCGTATCGTCCTGTTCGTAGTTTTTGCTTCCATTAAATATTAGTTCGCTTTAGTGGAAAGATCCAGAAATTGAACATGGGTTTTTGCTTCCATTTCATGCGCGTATGGCAGGAAAAGTGGTAGTTTTTTTGTTCTTTGCTTGGCAAGAGAAAGCCTCGAACGTTTCAATAGTCGGAGACATGGGTCGATTTCGCTCGTACGGTAAGAAAACGTCAACGTGTATCTTCCTTTCTTTTGGATTCCACGAAAGGACGTCATTATCGTCGCTTCTCGCCATCCACATCGCTGTCCCGCTTCTCATTTGGTCCGAATGCTATGGCAACACTAATTTTTGCCGATAGGTTTTATGTTCGCATCACTGTTTCATCTCATGCACTGACCACATCGCTTCAATCAAAAAGAGAGAAAGCAGAAGGAGGTATGTTTTTGCGGCAGGCAAGTGGTTTTCACCTACCATTTCAGCTACCATCACTGCCGGGTGTGCCTTCTCATGGTCGATCAATTTTCCATCTGAGCGCATAAGTGCCCTACCGTCTTTTCTGTTGATGGCTAAATGCCGCTGACTTACGATAAACCGGTAACCGGTTTCACGTTAGCCGCAAGGTGTCGGGGTGGGCGATCACAAGGAAACATTGCAGCATAGGATGAATCCGGTCTCCACATGCCCTCCTCCCTTCTCCCTTCCACCTCCTCCTGCGTAAAAGGAAACCCTCCCCCGTACATCCTGCACGGTTCATTCGTCAAGACGCTAACCGGTTGCGGGCGAAAGGCTTTCTCATAATATTTATTTATAGATATATTTCCGATTCATATCAAATGGCAACCGTCACCGATGCCTGGGAAATAAACATACGAACCGCAGAGCAAGAAAGCACCCCCCCCCCCCTACACAACGAGCATACAGACCCAGGCGAGAAACAAAAGGCAATGTATTTTCATCGAATCGGTTTTACACAAGAGATCCGGTCGCCGGTGGTGATCCACTCGTCCGGCGCAATGGATTGGTAGTAGCCGGAATGGCACACCACACCGGTGGGGTCAACGATGGATACGCGTTTCCCTCCAGGGGGAGGAGGTGGAGGAGGGTTTTTTTTTGTTTCTGGGCTTTGGGTCGCCAGTTTGCCTGCTGTGCCGTTGCTTCTTTTGCTTTTGCCGTGCAAATTGTGTCGGATACTGGTGCAATAACAAATGGCTTTCTCGGCGGGTGATGGGTGCTTTTAAGAAAAATGACCAACATTACGGCAGATAAGCTATTTTCGAAATGGCTTTCAATTTTTCAAAACACACCCCCTCCACAAGGAAAGCTTTTTGCTCTCCCTTTCTCTCTCTCTCTCTCTCTCTCTCTCTCTCTCTCTCTCTCTCTCTCTTTCTTTATCTATCTGTCCCGTAACAAGGAGAAATCAGCCCAAACCGTTCGATCATACCCGCCGATAGCGGAAGCGGTTTGATTGTTCCCTTATTGCTATGCATAAGGGCAGCAAAGTTTAATGCGCTGTTGATGGATCGGTGCTATAAATGATGCTGAAATCAACGTAAAATCCCAAATCACTTTAACAGCGTAAAATAAAGCAAAGAAATGTTATGTTTCATAAAAGCAAACTATTGGGAAATCGGTTTTTAGCAAAGTGATTTCGAAGGTCTACATTCATCTCCGTTGGCGCGCACTCACGCCTTCCTGACGCAAACGCTTCCACTGTTTGCGCTGTACTAATGTTTACCATTTTCTCGCACGCAGTTATGTTCCGGCTGTACGACACGGACGGAAACGGTGTCCTCGACACGACCGAAACGGATGCAATCGTCAACCAGATGATGTCGGTGGCGGAATATCTCGGCTGGGACGTGTCCGAACTCCGGCCGGTAAGTACTACAATCAATCCCAACCCTGCACGTGCGCTTTACCGTTCGGAAGCATTCGCCATGTTGACCGTTCGTGGTGCACGTGGCCTTTTGCTTCGAGCCGGCTGGTGTTTCATGAAAGCGTCGATCATAAATAGAACGCGAAGGTTTTTGTTTGTCTTAGCCGTGAGCAGCACTACCATTCAGTTATCGGCACAGTTTACTGATTAATTTTCTTGTTGGTTTTGCTGTCGCTCTTTTTTTTTTTTTTTGGTCTCCTAAAAACAGATTCTCCAGGACATGATGACGGAGATTGACTACGACGGTGACGGGTGCGTGTCGCTGGAGGAATGGCAACGCGGTGGACTGACGACGATCCCGCTGCTGGTACTTCTCGGTAAGCCACATCTCGTACGGTACGGTAGACCATATTATGCACTTCCCCGAACAACCCGAACAACGCTTACCGACGGCGACATTCTTGACTTTCCGCGAAAAACGAACGAACAAAAAAAGCACGAAAAGAAAGAAAAGAGAGCAACAACAAGCAAGAAAAATGAAACAAGAACCACCGGCACAGGAAGAAACCAGTATGTAATCAAATATCCTGACGAGCAAACAACTGGCCGAGGACATTTGCTGCCAGTTGCTACCATCCGGGTCTGCCCGTTACTAATGGCGTGCCGTGGATAATGGTGGAAATCGGGCTGCAAATGAGGCTTGCGAATCTTCTAACCGACCGGTTTTTTTTTTTTGCCGGAACCGGAGTCCAATTAAAATTGTTATGCTTTCGCACGGTAGGATTATTAGAACGAGGAACTTAATGATGGAGAGCATCGCCCGCCAAGAGGTGCGATGGGTTTTTTTTTGTGTTTTTTCTTTCGTTCCTGTGCAACGATGTTTTGCTGTTTGTTTCACCAACACCGAAGATGGTAAACGGTTTCTTGGGCTGCTGCTGTCTGCGGTAAGTTCCATCAAGGGGGCGTCTTATAGCTTGCCTTACCGGCTTGCAAGCGCATCGTTAGCAGTGGAAAACTATTTTCAAATGTGCGCTGTTGATGAAGATTCTTTGACAATTCTTTTCAAGAGATATGA
Source organism: Anopheles rivulorum (assembly GCA_018908115.1). NCBI lineage: Eukaryota > Metazoa > Arthropoda > Insecta > Diptera > Culicidae > Anopheles > Anopheles rivulorum. The sequence goes on from CM032178.1 coordinate 10,378,668, forward strand.
TCCAAGTTTTTTGCTATTCGTTTGTTCAATCCATTACCATCGGTTCAGGTAGAAGTAGAACTCTGCTCGAACCTGTTGTTGAAGGACATCTTTTGTATGAACTCTGCTACAAATTTACTTCCCAAATCTCTAAACGGTGCAAAATCGAACCGTGTGTGCAGTAAAATGGTTGTGGCATCAACGTTAATGATGCACTTACGGCCCTGATCGGGACCGACCACTTGGGCGCGTCCCTCCGGGGGGGAGGGTGAGGATAATTCAATCAATTATCCAGTCACCACCGGCATCGGGTGCGAAACACCTCCCGTGCGAACGGACGGATACTAATCTACACTTAACTTAATTGCTCCGTTGCTCGTTGCGGCAGTGTTGCACAACGGTGCACGAGCATATGCGGTGCTTCGTCCTGTACGTGCCCAAGTACACGAAGATACATACACTGGATCCGGTGAGGGCAGCTCAACAGCGCAGCCAGCGGACAGGGGTGCGAAACCTCTGGAGTGTAATCCACTACGCATCCGCATCCGAACGAACCGAACCCCCCCGTTTTATGCTACACAATCGGGATAAAGTCGTTTTTGTTGATAAAAGTGTCGGTGCTCGGTTAGATCCCCTTCCCGGGGGATCAATTCCGTCGACCGCTAATGCCCAACCGTCCGGCACCTTCCACCCTGCTGCAGCTGGAAACGATCCCACCTAATGCTATAATGCAATCGACAACCGCAAAGCTAACAGTTTCTTCGCCTTTACCACGTAACGTCATCAATCAGCTCGCAAAAAGCAAACACTGTCATCTTATCCGGACGCCGTACCACTGCTGGTAGCAGGAGTATTCGGTTTTGTCACCTGAAACCAACCACCAGTTCGGCCGGTTTGCTCTTTGTCTGCAACCGGTTGCCTGTGCCTGTGCCATGAGCTTTTGAACCCGATTAATACGATTGTGGGCTGCCAGACTTCTCAGACCTCGCGCACGCTTCGGTACCAACTTCTCGAGCTCTTGGTAAATCGATACGATCAAGCTTAAAACGATAGTGAAGTGGTTGCCAATGCCATCCGTCAGCATTGCGAAGGAAAGAAAGAAAAACCGCTCTCCGTCGGAGACACATCCGTAAACATCACAGCGCAAACGGAAGAAAAGCAGTTCCACTGCAAAATCGGGTCAATGAACACCCCGAAACAATGTGGGGTGGGGCGCGGAGAAGGAAGTGGAGGTGGGATGGAAGCTGGAAACGCATCCATCATGCGACGCAGTGCCTTACTAAGCCACCCATCAGGCGACCACTCGATTGAGCAGTGACAGAGACTGATGTGAAGCTATTTTTGTGCCCTTTTTTGGTACAGTTTGCGCCACCACGGGGGATGATGAGTACGATCGAAATTAATTTCATACCCATGCGTTAGTTTTGCTGACCTTTATTGTGATTGTCTGTACGGGATTTATTTTTATGCTGATCACGCCAAGCTAAATGGTTTTTTGTGTTGCTTTGTGGCACCCGCACTTCAATCGTTCAAACGTCAAAATGGACATATTTAAATTACGTTCAGCGTTATGGATGGTTGGTTGTTTTCACTAAAGGGCATAACCCCGTATGATAAATGACCCAGAAATCTTTATTTGCTTATATCAATAACATCAAGAGATTAATAATGGAGTGCTTATTATGTGTTCCATTAGGGAATGCTCGTGGAAACCCGAGATTAACACCAATAAATACTCCTCACTGTCTATAATGGACACTATCACCAAAAAAAGCAGTGGAACTTTAAATTTACGTTGAGCGCCTTCCAGTCTTCAAAATTATATTTAGCTCCAAATACTTCTTTGCGTCAGCGACAAATTTGTGTCCACAAAACCGGTGTTGTCCTATTGATTTATTTCCCAAGTTTTCCCGTTGGTTTTGAAATTTAGTGCACGTATTTGACTATTTCCGGGCGGGAAGAAATATTAATTTTTAGATCAAAGCACCATGATAGGTAAACGCTTCGCAGTAACTACACGGCACAAATGATAAAAAGTCCTGCCGAGACGAAAGCTTAATGAGTGTATTGCTAAATTAGCATTCTACTGAATGCGTCATTCTGAATGGTACGTGGGTCTACCGGGACTTCATGTAAATGGAAATGCCTTAAAGCGTTGTACCAATGTCTGTAACGTTCGGCAACAACAGCTGCTGTGCAAAGATAGTTTCGAAATGTGAACCCACATCACCCCCATTACCCCCCCCCCCCCCCCCCCTGGTGGCTTTGTTTGCCATCTCAAACACACATATCGAGATGGAGTGTTGGCCAGCTGGTCATTAGTATTCCTGCCAACGCTAAGCACCCGAAGCATCAACCGACCAGCACGAAAACGATCGCCTCGAACAGTTTCACGTGGAAAATTTTAGAGCACTTTTGTGCCGGCACGCCTCACCTTGGTCGGGTAGCTTAGTGCACCGTGGTGTGCAATTTTTGCGGACACGGTTCGCTTGTTACGATGCTCGGTAACATCACAAGTCTCAAATCCCAAACCCATCACCATCGATCACTTACGGTACGGTTCGCGTTCACGGAAATCTCCCCCCCGGGAGCAAATGGACGATTTTCCGATCGCTAATTCCCGGTAATTGATGGCACACGACGAGCGGGAATCTCGACGGACACATAAATCCTTCCAATTCGTGTTTGTCCACCGCCCGTAGCTATATGCACGGATCCATTAAATTCCCTTTTTTTTTTCTTTTGCTCCACTATTTTTCATGCTCGTTCGTCCCATTCCATTCGGAACGATTGTTACAAAATACGCATCGACAGGCGTCGACAATACGCTCAAGGAAGACGGTTACCATGTGTGGCGATTGAAACATTTCAGCAAACCTGCCTACTGCAACATGTGCCTCAATATGCTCGTCGGGCTTGGGAAGAAGGGCCTCTGCTGTGTGCGTAAGTATCACTCTATTTCGCAATAATTGCCAGCGTTGTTAGAAAATAAAGCATTCGTTGGGGTTTGCTTTTTTTTTCGTTTGTTTGTACTCATTTCAAACCCTTATTGCATATTTCTAACCCGCTTCATTCGACAGTCTGCAAATACACCGTGCATGAGCGTTGCGTCCAGCGGGCACCGGCCTCCTGCATCGCCACCTACGTCAAGTCGAAAAAGTCAAAGGCCACTGCCACGTTCCAGCATCACTGGGTCGAAGGGAACTGCTACGGGCGATGTTCGAAATGCCGCAAGCGGATCAAAGCGTACAATGGAATTACTGGGCTGACCTGCCGCTGGTGTCGCATGATGGTGAGCACATTCACTCGGTCTGCGTTGGCATGTGCCGTTGCTAGAACGTGTAAAGAACCGAATATCGGATTTACATGCGCTTTTCATGTTCCGTTACCCACACAATGCCCCTGATTTACACGTGTTTGCTAGGCAGCCGTTCCGAAATGTGTATAATTAACTTCCCGCTGCTCGATTTTGCTGCTGAATTTCGGCATTTCAAATTGTGTGGCTTAATGGAGGCGCCTAGTAGTTTACGGTCAAATACAGATTACAAATTAAATTGTGCTCTTATTTAATCTAGCCAAAGCTTATTACAACGATCAAATATTCAAAGAAACTAATAATTAATCAATAAATATGTGCATTCAATTTTATTCGCTAATTATCATCTTTTTCCGCCATCGTTTACATTTTCTAATGGAGACGCCTGGTAGTTTGTGGTTAACGATTATGGCAAAAGCATTAATCCACTTTTTCATTTTCCATAAAAAAAACTGTGAAATACACGCATATCAATGTTTGTTTTCTTATGCAAAGTTTGCAAAGATCAATTCTTTATGCAAAGATTGAGCGGAACGGAAAGTCCTACATTACAGACAAAGCGAGAAATAAGTTTTCGTTTACATTAACCACCTTCTCACTGCTGCACCGTAAACGTTAATACTTTTCCGCATCATTTGCAGCTTCACAACAAGTGTGCCACGCTCGTCAAGGCCGAGTGTTCGCTGGGAGAGTTTGCCAACCTCGTCCTACCACCGACCTCCATCTGTCCGGCCGTGCTCGATCGGCAGAAATCGATCAATTTCACCACCAACAAGGGAAAGGTAAGTCCCGTTGCAAAACTCATTTATTTCCTTTGCCAGCACATGCACATAAACCGGCGGCGGAAAACCCGGAAAACGATAGATGAAACAACAGCCACCAAAAAAAAAAAAAATACCGCGTTTACGCGATACAAACTGACGTTATTGGTAATCACTTCATGCCTGGGCATTTGTCTGTTTCCGGTGGTGATAAATTGCTTACCATTAATTTATTCACTGTGTGTGTGCGTGCGCGCGAAAAGCATCAATTCAAATCAATATGTACCGCAAAACCGGTTTCAAATAAGGGTGGATTTTTTCTTTTTGTACATGGTAATGGTGTTTTGATTAAATCGGTAAAATCTTACTCGGATTGATTTTGTTTTCCCTCTTCATTATACATTTAATTAAGTATTTTCGCAGCGCGTGAAAGACGAAAAATAAAAATATGCTTCCACGAAAAGCGGTTCACCTTCGACGCGATTTGTTGGGAGACTTGATTTCATCTTTCATCTAAGGACATCACTTGAGACTAGACCGTTTTGTTTTATCCTGTTCTTCTCTTCGTTCTCTGTTCCAGAGCGTACCATCGACAATACACTTCCAAATCACCAGCGATCCCGGATGGTGCCCACTGCTCGTATTCATTAATCCCAAAAGTGGTGGCCGGCAGGGCGATCGAATTCTGCGCAAGTTTCAATACTTGCTGAACCCGCGCCAGGTGTACGACCTGTCCAAAGGTGGTCCGCTCGAGGGCCTTACCATGTTCAAGGATGTGCCCAACTTTAAGGTAATATGCTGCGGTGGCGACGGTACGGTCGGCTGGGTACTGGAAGCCATGGACAGCATCGTCTTACAGACGCAACCATCGATTGGCGTGATCCCGCTCGGTACCGGTAACGATCTGGCCCGCTGCTTGCGATGGGGCGGTGGGTACGAGGGCGAAAGCATTCCCAAGATTTTGGACAAGATCAATCGGGCCTCGGTCGTGATGCTGGATCGATGGAGCATCGAGGTGAAAAACAATCCATCGGTCGCCGAAGAGACGCCCACCGTAATGCCCGGCCACAAGGTAAACGCCCTGGCGGAAGGTTGCGATATACAGCAACGACCTCCTTTCTAACTTCTCGTACATATTTATTACCTTTTTTTTTTGCCGCCCTCGCCAAACCAGGTGACGCTGTCCGAGAACGTACAGAAGGTAATAGAGCTCTCGCATCGCATAATTGCTGAAAAATCTGTGATCCAAACGAACGATGGTGAAGTTGAAAATAGTACAAACGCGACCGAGCTACCAACCAACGGCACGACGCAACGTGCCCACGTGAGTGACAATAATGGTGCCGGGGGTGAGCCGGACGTCGACGGGGTTGGAGCGTTCACCGCCACACCACCGCCCACACCGACCTCAGCCACACTCGGGCCGGCCGAGCGCGTAATGGAAGGTTTCATAGTCGAGCATGCCAATGCCGGTACGGTGGCGCTGACCAACGGTGCTGCAACGGTAGTGTCCGGTGTCGACATGGCGGCTAACACCATCACCCACACTAATAGCACCGATGTCGATAACGGCGGCGTGTGTGCGAACGATACAGCAGAACGGGCGGCGGACGATACCGTGAACAGTTCCTATCCGCAGCAGCACCAGCACAGCAACGGTGCCACCGCAGACAAACCGAGATCGGAGAAGAAAATTATCGACCTACCAAAGTTGATAAAACCGCAGGTCGGATCGGAATTCACCGTGCCGTACAACATTGTCAATAACTACTTTTCCGTGGGTGTGGTAAGTAGACAACACGGTGATCAGTACGACTCGCGCCAGAACGTAGCCGCCGCTGCCGGGCGACGTTGCAGAAAGGCGAATGAGAAATAAAATGAACCGCAGCGGGTATTATCTGTACCGTACCGGAGCGTCCGGCAACGAACTTGGCAATGCGCGCAGGCCGTTTGAAGTGTGGCGATGGAAAAGCGTTTCGGCACAGGAAATGGTTCACTCTTTACAAAAGCACTTACGGGTGACCGCAACGCAACCGGTCGGCGCTAAGGGCTAGAGGTGCTAAGAGCAAAAGGACGATGGGAAAAAAGGCCGAAGAAAAAAACACTATTTACGCACCACGAACGGTACACGGTAGGCGTACCGTTCGTTCCTTCTTTCGTGGCAAAACTTAACGGAGCCCAACGCCGCTACCTCGTTTGGTCCCTAACGAGGACAGATTTACCTTAACGAGGACATATTGGAGTTCTCTCGGTTGAACTTTTATTCACGCCCGAACCGCGCAAACTAACCAACAAACACACCCACCGTCTCGGGCGAAAGCCATCGCTTGCCGTTTATCGAGCTGGCTAATTTGTCTGGCTGTTCTTAAACTTGCGGACACCGAACGGGTGAAACCTTCCCCATTGGAACTGAGGGTTTTTAAGGAGCGTTTGCTTGCGTTCGGTACGCTCAGGCTATATGCACGTCCCTTGTACTGTGAATTGTGCTTCGATAACAGTTACAGTGCCAGTTTCCGGTTGACCTGGATCTGGAGGGAAAAGAAAACGGAAGTATTTTTATCGCGAACGTTGTAGAAATTAAACAGTAATTAGTGTGGCGTTCGCTTGCGCTGCTGTGTCGGTTTTGTTGCCGTGCTGTCGTGTACAATTTGACCAATGGTTTAAACCTCGATCTCGTTAGCGTTGCCGACACTTTAACACTCTTGCCGGTACTATCTTACGGAGGTTTGCTGCTTAATTATTCAAGCTACCGAGCTGCAGCCGTTGTTAGGATCGTACCGGAGAAGTATCTCCCACTTTACAGCAGCAAACCGATGGAAGCAATGTGTACAATTGTGTATCGTTTGTAGGAACTATTCAATAAGCTTAGCAATACACACACACACACTCACACTCATTCGGAGGAGGATTGTGTCGAGCATTGTGCTGTCCAAAAACTGGGAAGGTACTTTACATGTTTTGAAGCAGGTTTGTTCGGTGTTCCGGTGGCAAAAAGTCTGGCCGGGATCCGCCCCGGGGCACCACTGAAACGAATGCTCGGTATGCTTTATGGTGAGAATTATGTTGCATATTGTATGATGGGAAACCGTGCAAGACGCTTGCCAGCTGGTTCGCAAGCGTTACACAAACGGAACGCGAAATGCTTATTTGTTTAGAGCTTTGTTTTATCAGCGGTACGAGCTAAGGAAGCTAAGCGCTCGTGGATTGTATTGATTTAAAGCCCGCCACGCGCCTTGCGTACTTCAAGTGAGCAATCAAAACATTGGAGGACCGGAGTTCAATATCGTTCATCAAAATCTAGTTAAATAGTAATACGATTCGCGTCGTAATGTCTTACAAACGCTGTTTCACTTTAAACTCTCGCTCGTGAAATGCTATTTAACAGACGAAAGCTCACAAAAAGGGACACTAAAAGAGCTTATGGGCTTCACTCATCTTAACTTTCACTCAAAGTCTGCAACCCGTCGCGCAAAAGTTCTTTTCAAAAAGATTTATTCGTCGTTTGATTTCCTTCGCCTGTTTGCCACTGCTCTAGTGTCACGCCAAAGCTCCAAAGCTACTCCATGCGCGGGCAATATATTGTGTGATTTTAGATACGCGCGACATCACTCGACGCGGTCGCTACTTTCCGGGCGCAACAACGCGCAACGTATCACCGTACGCTTCCGATTTGCTGAAACTGTTGCAACCCACAAAACAATTTGTCCGTCCGATTATGTTTCTATTATTTGACCGCGGTTCGAAAAACTGGCGCGGTACGTGGTACAATTTATTGTTTCCGACATTTTTCGGCAAAAAAACACACAGCCACAGCCACAGTTTTGGAATTTTGCAACGCTGCAGAAGGGATTATTAAAATATATTCCACCTCGCAGTGTTCCGAGTCCGAGAAGTGGGGGGAGGGGAAATCACACAACCGCGTGTTGAACCGGTGCGGTGCGGTCATAAATAACTGGCCCACTGTCGGGCATCAATTTCGTCCCAACGAACCGACACCGCCCGCGCAGGAACGGAACGGAAACCCCGGGAACATCAAAGCATAATTTTCACTCCTCCCCCACAGAAAAAAGCCACCCAGAGGGTGTGTGTGTGTGTGTGTGTTACCCTTGGCCAAAGCAAAGCCCAATCAAAGTTGCATAAGCAAACCTCCAAACTTGCTATTGGTAGTAAATTCGTGTGCGCGCATTTAACATTCTGCTCATAAATAACTTTCTGTTCCGCTCCACACAACACACACACACGTTTGAATGTGTTTGTACGTGTGTGTATGAGTGTGTTTTTTTGTCATTTTAGTAATCTACCACCAAAATTGCCTACCCATTTCATGCATATGTACCGCCAGAGTTCCGTAGTTTAGAGCAACATGCACAAGAAATTAGCATAGAAACAATGCTAAGCTACCCTCCTCCGAAAACCGGAACCACAATCAGCAAGCGCTCCTCCAACCGGAAGAAGTATTCCCATTTCGTCTAGTGTTTTGGTTGCTCTGCCTAAAACTTCCCTTTTTCATTCCTCGGCCTAAAGAAAAACTTTCCGCTTTATCCGCTTCGTTGGGCGTTCGGAAAGATTATGTAAAGCAGCACCGTAGAATGAAAGCGAAACAAAAAATAAAAAAAAAAACAATCATTCTCGCCACACTATTTCCCTAAGAACTAACATCAAAAACCAAACGGCACGCAACGGCCGGTACAAGCAACACACACACACCGTTCAATAAATTCAGCTCTGACATCGGACAAAATATGCTTTGCTGGTTGAAATTGCTTCCGCACTTTGCACAGGTTCCAGCGGGCGGGAAATGCTGACTGACTCCCCCCCTATTACACGGTAGCCACAGTGAAGTGGCTTTTTAGTGTGATAAAAATCTGTTAAATGTCTTTAGAGCGACTGCCGGCCACATTCGCGCCTTCGTGGGTTGCCGGCCACATTCGCGTTACGTACTTCTTCCGCAGATCGTTACGATTGCGGGCTGTTGATTTGAAATTGGCCACCCTTAGTTGCTTAACCATTTCACCTATTAAACGTAATCCGGGTCAAACTGGTTCGGTTTGGGCAGTAACGAAAGCTTGTCTATTTATAGTTCCAGCAAAACCATATTCCCGTAACGCAATTACACTCCCTTGGGGAGAGGGAGCCAATTTTATTTGACCTTTTTCTTTTTTCGTTTTGCTAACCGAACCGACGATAGGGAATTCGAGCAAGGTAGAAATTAAAAAGGAAGGAATTGCTTCCAACCTCTTACAGCGGCAGGAATGCTTCCTTACCTTGGTTCAGTGTCTTTGTCGCGCTGTGTCGTCTATCTCATCCTTCACGTGCTACCCGGGCGCAACAAAGCACGCTCTCGCACGGAACGTGAAATGTAATTTAATTAATTTAACGATTAAAAACCAGTTCGTTTTCGCAAAACACCACCTCCCCCCCCCTCCTTCCCCTCTGAGCTGGCCTTCAGAACGTTTGGTGCTGGGTGGGATTAAACAGCTAAATGAATACGATCCGGCCTTCAATCCGAGGATGGGGACCGGCTTACGTTTCCCAGTTTTCCGCCCGACCGAATTGGATAACATTGGGATGTATTGCTATCAGCTAATTATCTCACCGTTATCTGCACACAAATCACTGTCCTGCTTGGTGCGCGCACGCCACAATCAGTCACTGGCGAGCAGGCTAATTACGGATCTGTAAGATCGGCTGATTATTGGAGGAGGATTTTAAAATGGAATAACCTCCCCCCGGCCAAATGTCGAAGTACAGCAGTGAATTATAAATCCGATCTGCTTCGTGTCCTTCGTCCAATGCTACCAATCCTTCCAATCTAAAGCAACAAACAAGCAGTAAATTTATATCGCGTGACTATTGCCCGTTCGTGGAGTAAAACTGTTGATGACAGGGTTAAGAGTGAAATGCCTCGCGGGAAATATTTCGGATGCATAATCACGCAATCGGTTTTGCTTCCATAAACCTTTTTTGCAATCTCTTTAACTTCTTTTTTTTTTTTGCTTTTGCTCTCCTTCGCATGCACGCAGGATGCCGCCATCTGCGTCAAATTTCACCTTGAACGTGAGAAAAATCCGCACAAATTCAACAGCCGCATGAAGAACAAGCTGTGGTACTTTGAGTACGCCACGTCGGAAACGTTCGCTGCGTCCTGCAAGAACCTGCACGAAAATTTGGAGATTGTGGTATGAGATCCTTTGCGTTTTTTTTTTTTTATATCCCGAATCGTTCATTCCATTCATTCGTTCAACTTCTCATTTCCAGTGCGATGGCGTTTCACTCGAGCTGGCGAACGGTCCACAGCTGCAGGGTATAGCGTTGCTTAACATCCCCTACACGCACGGTGGCTCCAACTTATGGGGCGAACATCTGTCCCAGAAGCGAATGCGCAAGGGTCCGTTCCGCAAGAAGCTGAAAAACTCCGACAAGGAGCTCTCGGCGAACAGTTTCAACTCGGTCGATCTCTCAATCGCCATACAAGGTAGGTCGTGGGATGGGAGATCCTAGTATTGCATGGATTGCCTCACAGCTTCCTTTCGATTGCAGATATTGGAGACCGTAAGATAGAAGTGATCGGACTCGAGAACTGTCTTCATATGGGACAGGTACGAACGGGTCTTCGCGCTTCGGGACGCCGGTTGGCACAGTGTAGCGAGGTTATAATGACCACCAAAAAGACCTTCCCCATGCAGATCGATGGTGAGCCCTGGATGCAGGGTCCGTGTACGGTAAGTAACCATCTGATATTCCGCTCATCACATAAAGCATCCCAGGCTAACAATATACTCCTTTCATCGCCAGATTAAGCTTACCCACAAAAACCAGGTGCCAATGCTAATGGCACCCCGATCCGAGAAAGGTAGCGGATTCTTTAGCTTTCTGAAGAGATGACTCACGAGGAAATCGAGCTGCGACACCGTCCCGATAGATGCCTAATCGAAGGTTAGTTACACGCGACGGGCAACACTTCTGCACTTTTCACGGAGGTCTTAGTCACCTGTCAAACCATGCAGCTGGAACGTGGACAGAACGTAAACTGATAGCTTTAATCCAATGAACCAAAACCCCGTGTTAAACCAGTACGTATCCTAACTAGTGTAGCGGTGTACTCAATCGGTACATACAGCATCGATCGTCTCGGATCGACTTCATCAAGCACGTCATTCACCACCGTTCGCTGCTGTGTCTAACAGTGAGGTTTAGCGATTTACAAACTCACCCAATTCACACACTACCCTTAACGTCCGCGACCAATATCTAGTACAAATGAGGAAGAAGTAATCAAAACACTACCCTGAAGCCACAACCTCCCCATACAATAATAGAGCTAATCTAATCGGAACGTGTCGATAGTTAAAATAATGCGTATTACTCGTCTATGGATGGATGGACCGTACAGCTCTCTATTCATTTTCTACGAGCCTCGAGCTCCTCGTTAGGGAACCATTTTCCCGGTAAGCTACAACTTAGAGTCATCACTCCACACGTTCGCTAGCGGAAGCATCATGGAATTACGATCTGTTACAACCCTTTAGTATATCTACCTTAGCATCTAAGCGCCCATGAAGGATGTACTATACTGCATGTATCGCTGTCCAAATATGGTTTTACTCTTGTTCGTCAAACGAGCATCGAATCTGTTGTTACTCATAGTGTGATAGGCAAACTGTTATATGTTTCCCGTTCATCGTACATCGTGTAAGGATAATTCCCCCCGATCGACGGTATGTAGGACGGCAGCTAGCTATTACTGCATTTTGCACGCACTACTACTATATCATCTCGCGGGCAACCCTGCTGTACTCATAATCTCATCGATGGAATCTGTGGATCTGTGGTACTGTTTGTGACGTTAAGCGTTCCCCTTACTGTATTAGTTGAGAATATACAACACCTTACTATACCGCTATATTTACCTAAAGCATATATTAATATACTAATGGTGCACACACCCGATTGCATCGTGGTGTGCACATCGTACAAAAAAAAACACACACACACATACATACAAAACAATAAAATGCGACAGAAATACGTGATCGCTGCTATGTGACTGGTTCATGTGCTTTAAATACAAATAGAATATTTTACGCTTCTGTTTTGACGGTTGATGGTTCAATGGTGGATCTGCAAACAAATGCGTTACAATCTTTCCTTTTTTACCTTTACCTTCTGCAACCACATACATATCCTTGGGAAGAATGAAGAAGGTTTTGTTTTAACGATCTTTTTCGTTTCTTTTTAACGAGAATTCGCTCGATTTTTACAAGAATATATATTTTCTACTCTTACAAACGCCTTTCATTAACGCCTATGTATCGCTTGATGCCGATTTCCATTTAACCATCAACAGTCAATCCAGGATAAAGTATTTCTAATAAATGTTGAGTACTGTGTATAGTTTCTATTACCCTGCGGGGATTGAATAAGCTCCTAACTCTATGTGTTATTATGCGTGTCATAATTCTATCCAGTGCACATACTACTCGAAACATAGACTACCGTAGTGAGAACCGATACCCGTTGTTGAATCTCACTTCAAAGCCCTACCACAAAGCTGTGGCCATGTGGCCTATCGAGGTCTGTACATATAATGGCTCTAGCGTGAACTAAATCTCGAATCAAAGATATTGTTTATTTGCAGCTGCAAAACAAAAACGGTAATCATACGTATTAGGTTATAGAAACCGTAAGCTCTACCGCATCGAATCCGAGTGCGTGTGTGTGTGTGCATGTATAGGTAAAGTATAGTATACTAGCAAAAACCTTTAACAAAAAGTTAAAACAAAAACAAAAAAAAAACACACAAAAATTAAGCAACTTTTAATTCGCATCGCAAGATCATGCAGGCCCCGGTCGGTGGGCGCTACTTTTTCAATTTAGTTCGAACCGTTTTTTGTTTTTACTTCTCGAAAAAGGAAAAAACAAAACAAACACCACAGTAGCAGTTAACAACTACGATTTAAATATTAATCAAAACGGAGACACGTTTCTCGGCATGATAGAGCATAATACCCAGAGACCAATTTAATTGTGTAACGGGGAGTGGCATGCAGGCAGATAGGCACGAGAAGAAGGAACTTGTCCAGGAGTGCACTGGTGGCTGGTTGCTGGTGACATGAGAGATAAGACAAACCGTCATCCAGCAGCAGACGACTCGACGGTTATGAAGCGAACGATGAATTGAATCGTATGGCAGACATAGGTGTGTGTGTGCGAAGATGTACGATACGGTTAATGATGTATTGATAATAAACAACTGAAATTCTAAAGTAGCGTAAGAAGAACACTATTAGATACATAATGTAGCGGTTCTATCAAACATGATGTAGTAAAACAGATTTAATAGCGAAAACGAATGGAAAGTAAGAAGTCTAGACACCAACCGTAGGAATGGAACTTACTTCAAGTGTTTAGATAGTAAAACAATAACTAAGAATATATATCATCACTAGTCAATGCATAAAGCGAGTGGAATTACGAAAGCATATATGTAAGAACGAAAGGACGAAAAGACGACAGCATGCGAACATGCTTGCTCGTGTTCCAAACGTTACCAAGACATGTGCTCGTTCCGAGCCATTTCTCACTCATGAATCGTGTCACTTCAAGGCGAACCGTTTCCTGTGCGCATACTTTTAAACAATCGACCCATCGGTAACGCCTTCTGTGCCCGCCCCGTGGACAGGCTCTATGTGACCGGCCGGTCGGGTATACATACACACTAAAGCACGCTGCACGGAGTAGGCCACGCGTCCACGGGTATGGCCAGTATGCGATGGTCCGGGGTGGAGCAGTAGTTTGAGGCCTAAAGCTGTTTTTATACAATACGGTTAGCAGTAGATAACGAAACAAACATGTCCGCGCTCTCGTGCCGGCTGTATAGGGAGGAAGGAAGCATATTTTAAAACTATCGAATTGTGTTACCACTAATTACGGACTAATCTGACGGTAGCGCTAGCTGATGGGCTAGTGTAGTGGTGCGGTGCAGTGTACAGTAAGACATAAGACAAAATTTAAATTAATCGTACATCCTAACTATGATAAGCTGCTATACTGTCGAGGGAATAGGTCGCGTTTAAGTAATCATAAGCTGTACATAATGATACGATAAAGTGAGAGGAATTATTTATTAACTATTTACTTTTACTTCCAACCGGTTAGTTACCAGTTTTCGTCAGCGTTTTTAACATGTTTTCATACTTTGTTTCACAAACTCACAAACCCATCGTACCGATGATGCGTTTTGGGAAGCTTGCTTCCTCGTCGGTCTGTTCTGTTCTGTTCAATAGTTCTTCTGTTTGCTCATCCTATCAACAGATGAATACATGAGATGAGAAAGTACGGTAGAAGTAATTAAAAAAAAAAAAAGACTTGTAATTAATGGTACTTATGCCTGCAAAGAACACACAAACATTCGGACCAAACGGGGCACTAGTAAGAATTTAAACCAAAGCGAAACGAAACGTTATGTATCTCGGATGCACATATTGATTGCAGTTACATACAACACAACCTATAAGCACACGAAGGATAAAACCAAGCAAATCTGTACCATGATTGTATTTTTATTAAGCATGTATTTGAAGAAGACTCGACCCACCCTAATGCAACGGAGAATCCGAATATGGGTTCTATTATTTTAAAGGGTCCCACAACTAGTCGTACCTATGTGTATTACACCCGATATTTGTAATCTCATTGTGTGTGTGTCGTATACATACAGCCATACCGTTACAGCTAGAAAATCAAAGATCAAACACTGTCCAAAAAACAACCTGACCGCGCTCTTGTATTCTGTGTTTAGGCAAGTAAGCAAGCGAATGCATAGAAAGGAATGCGAAAAGAAGCATTCACATTTTGGAAGGATTTTTCCCGATCTTCAGTTCTACAGTCTACACTCAGCATTGGGACGATTTCAAATTGCGCCATGGAACAACACAACACACCGAATCCGTAATCCCCGTACCTAGTAGAAAGTGTAGTGAGCTGTGTATCAGTAGTTAATAGGAGAGCTTACATTGCGCCCTTCGCCCTTGCTGGGGGGTACGAATCGCTTCACGCTTAACTACATGATGTTCTTGTGCTATTATGTGCTGTCTCGGGCTAGACCACCGTTTATTAAGTGTAGCATTGTGTACGGCTCGATCGAACTGATCATCAGTTCTGCTATCTCTGTCATAGTTCAATTTTGTCGCCACATTCGTGCTTGTATACATTGCTGCCACTGTACCGCTGTTGTAACGTTAAATGCATCCAACACAACAACAAAAAAAAACCAACCAAAGAAACGCATATACGTGCAGCTTAACCTATTCTGCTAGCCACATAGCCCTGACCCGCTGTAACAGGGCGCGTTGGATTATTTATGAATGTACATATTTTGGAAACAGTGTAAACTTGTGATCGTGTGTCGGGAAGTGATGGAGATAACGAAACTATCTACTTAAAGGCTCCTTCTCTGCTACTCAGTATTTAAACGAGATGTACTATAATAGTATTACTACAGCCAGACGGAAATGAGCGACAGGCAACAATCGGCCTCGTACATTCATCGGCTACATTGCCGTTAGTGTAATTTATTACTGAATGTAAAACTATACATATGACATATGGAAGTTGGAAACAATAAATTAATTCTACACGACAAAACAGTTTGGCTATTTCGGTGGGAATGGATTTTGGTTCACCGAAGTTTTCGCATCCATCTCTATTCGGTCGTACATCCATTTGCGTAACTTTCGGCACACCATTCCACATTTGCCACCACCACAGTCGGCACACGGCATATGGCAACCGGGACATCGCTGCTCCAGACAATCGCACAAATCCACACCGTTGCTTCGCAGGACACCCTTCTCATCGTACAGCCCGATTTGTTTCGTGGCGCGTATGGTGCGCTCCATCTTGCGCTTTTCGCGCTGGGATTTGCCAGGATCAAAATCGGCCAAGAATTTTGAGTTCTCGTCAAACAGTCTATTGCGTTTGCCACGCTTTGCTCGCCCTTTTTTAGTTCCATTTGTATCAACCTCATCGTTGTTTTCGCTATTTTTACCTTTCTTACCAACGCCAGCGTTCTTGTCCGAGCCAGTGTTTGCGTCGCAGCTATTGTTTTCCGCTTTGTCTGGCATTTCTTCGTCGTCCTTTACGTTATTGCTGGCGTCGGTTTTCTTCGGATGTGCGTCCAACTTTTCGGTAAAGTCCACCCGATCTAGCGTATCGTTTTCATCTGACGAATCCGATATGTTTAGTATAAAATCGTCCATCACTTATTGTCACTGTGCAGAGAAAACTTTACCGCTTCATACATTTGTTTACAATCTGTATTCAACTGTCAAACTTGCGAAACCGCTGACGCTGTCAAACTAAGCTTACTGCCCTCACCACCAGAGGCCGCGAAATAGGCTGCGTCCGTTCTCGTAGACCAGAGCAAAAAGTGCGTCGTCAAATGTCACAACAAAGCGCGGCACGAATGTAAACATACAATTTTGTTTTACTCATGTGCAATGGTACAGTTTACTGAAACACATCCTTTTGACTATGTAGATTACTTTTCATCCGCAGCACAATTCCTGTACAAATATAAATGGATTTTCTGTTACAATAACACCAAGTTTATACGATGCGGTGTGCTAGAAATTTTACCACAAGAATGGATTAACGATCTAAATACCGTAACGAACGAGGAGTTCAATCGGATTCCACTGGGTTTCATCAAGGTAAGACTGTCGGCATGCCATCAAATAACTAGTGTTTCATTTCGGATTGTTTATCCTCCCCATAGGACACATGGTGTGATTCATTTCGAGACTTTCTGCTGCAAGTGAAAAGACTACAAGTGCAATATGATGCGCATGAAAATATCGAGCAACAGGCTGATAACCGCCGAGCAAAGCAAAAACGCAAAGGAATCAACGCCAAAAAGGCCTACGAAATAGATAATCTGGGTAGTTTCATCGAGATAAAGCGACTTTCAGATGACGCCACGGTGTACATCGATTTCGGTAGCGGTTTAGTAAGTAGAAAGCATTACTGGTACTTAACGATTGGCTTTTACTTAAGCAAAACTTTGTTACGCAGGGTTATCTGAGTGAACTTATCCACGATCGAAGCGGTATGCGAGTACTTGGAATTGAAGGAAACGCATCGCTTGTGCAAACATGTAATAACCGTTCTGCTGCTTGCACGACGAAAGCTGTACAATACTGTCATCACTACGTAACGGATGATTCTTTCGACTTTATCGAACAACAGTGTAAAGACCGTTT
>CM032178.1:10413699-10464652 GCA_018908115.1 Anopheles rivulorum
AAAGATCGTTATGTTTGAAAAATTTCCTCTCGTTTTTGAAGTTTATAAAATTATGTTCCTATTTTAATCATATTCGTTACAGATTGAAGATATATGTTCAATCTGCTTGCCTGTGAAATCTTGTATATAATAATGTTTAAAATACTACTTTTTTGGTGCATTATCTCATCAAAAAACACCTGTTTTTCTTACTTTATCCTTCTCGTATCTTTCGTTGCCCGGTACTAAAAATCAAAACAGCTTAAGCCACTTGTCAATCAAAAAAAGAAAAACCCCCCCACTTCAACCATGTGAGCGAGTGGAAAATTTAATTTTCGTGGTCATACCACCGCCGGCAAGGCTTAAATTGTGCTTCACCACGAACGTTAGCAAATAAATCACACATTTTTGTGTGTGCGTGTGTATGTGTATCATTTTTGTTTGTGGTACTGTAATAAACTCAAATACGTGCCCGGAGGAGTAAAAGAAAAACAATTTCAATCCGTTCCGTACATGGTCGGATCGGAAAAAAAAGCTGAACAGGGGCCGACTGTGAGACAGTTAGCTAGCGTCCACGACATATGCAAAACACCAAGCAAGTACGCTAGAATCGAAGGTTTGGTGAAAGGGGTTGCTTTCTGCCATTTTTTGTTGTTGCGCGACTTCTGTTTGTTGTATCATTTACGATGGAAATCTTATGAGAGTCGTAAACAGGAAAGATGGAAGTCGTTGACGCTCTGTGGAGGAACTATGTGTTGGCGTGAAAGTGGCACACCTCACACAGAACTGAAGTGTGTGTACTGCTCAGAGTAGCGGAGTTTTGGAAAATGTTATGTTAAAAAGCAATTTTTAGGTTTTGTAGAAAAATCCTATCACAATTCTCAGTCACGCTGACGTTGAGGATTTATGGTAATCGTTTTATTGGTGTTGGTACCCAACCAAAACCAAAGACATGTGCCTGCTTACACTAAAAATGTCTTGCGTTTTGTTTCGGTAGCACCGGGTACATCGGCACATCCACGTGGCAAATGGCCGTGAAATCGTTTAAAGTATGATGCAGCGTCGAACACCTTCGGCACTTGCCCTTTTATCTGCGGTGCGTCAGTGACTACTGCTCACGGATGATTAGTTGTTATCGTTACCTACAGCACCGAAAGGGGAATCAATTTCACATTGTGCAGTCACCTGAAGTTTGGAGTGAGTCCACACAAAAAACCGAAACATTTTTACATTTTTAAGCGAACCTGAACTGCAACTGAAAGCCTTAATGGAACTGATTGCCCCACCCCTACCCCGAAAACTTCGCCCAATGGGTGAGGATGGATCGAATTTTTGGATCATCAGTATGAAAAGTCTTTTCGATGGCCTTTTAATTGTTAGCCTCAATTCCTTCGCCCGGAGGGGGGGTTGCATTAGGTTGTGCTCGACATCCTACGATACACAGGCAGTCTGAAAGCTTTTAAAGCGTTTTGTGACATTTTTTTAAACGACACACCCGGCACACTAGGTCGCTGGGTGGCCGAGGTTTGCAGTAACAATTTTAATACTATTAATTCCAACGGCAAACGGGGATGCAATGGGGGTTGTGTTGGACCCCAAACGCAACCCCGGGAACAGGTGAGGTAACCTACGGATGCATACATACACACGCACACACCTACACACGCACACAGGTACATCCCGAAGGTTTTGCACTTCAAAGCATTTCATATAATCAATATGCTGCACAACCTCTGCGGTACGTTATGCGTGAGTTTGTCCCTATTTTTTCCTTCCTATATTGCACATCGTCTAAAGCATAAATTCCATTTTTTTTTTGTTGTAAAAGACGAAAAAAAAAGGTTAATGGAAACTTTGAAATGTTTACAACAAAAAAAAAATACTCAAACTCGCTATATTATTCTATCATTCTATCATTTGTTTTTCCACAATCTTTTCCCTTGGTGGTAAGTAACAATGTCATTTAGAACTTGTGTGGCTCCTATTTTTGTTTTTTACTAAACTTGCATTTTCCGTTTTCCTTGTTAAGCTGCACAGTGTGTTCACACATTAGGTACACGGCCAGCTTTTCCCTTTCCTGCTGTGTTTGTGCACCTTTTACTTCTCTTGTGTGTGTGTGTTTTTTTGTTGTCATATATATATATATATTTATAACCATATCACCCATATAAGCACAACAATATCTGCACGCAACGTAGTTTAATTACAGTGTATTTTCCTGTTTCTCATCTGAAAACTTTGTGCCACTCTCCCTGTTTGCGGTTAATTGCTTGTTCAGCTTTTTATGTGTGGTACGCATTGTTTTGTTTTCTTCTGTTATTAGACTGTGCTGTTTTATGTACACAGTGAATCATGTAATCGTTTTTACATATTTTTTTTTATAAATTCTCTTATTAAACAAACACACTTACCTGGTCTGTGAACGATTCAAGAAACTCGAATGATGATCGTATCGTTTTTGTGTTGAAGTTCTATTCTCGTGTTTTATCTTACCACAAAGATGCTTATGTGTGACGGTTAAAAACTAACCAAAACCTAAAGAATACTAATTTATACTTATTCGTTCACTTTTTCTTTTCCTAGTGGTTGAGCACACGCTTTCTATTACGCTTTTGCAGCAAATTTCAACCCTTGACTAAAACCCTCACACAGATACACACTGAACAACCACCTGTTAATCGACACGCCGTTCTGTCGCTGTACGCTGCCGGCTTTGGGGCTTCTTCGACACTGAAGTACCGCACGGAAATGCAAACGCTTTTATACGATGCTCAGCCGTTCACGCGATGCTACGCAGTGACGATGAGTGGCCGACCAGAAGTACCACCACCAATCACTAGAAGCAGCAGCAGCAGCAGCAGCAGCAGCATAAGCATAGCTTTCGTCATTCCGCCGACCACACTTTCGCCCCACCGGGTGGTGGCTCCCGTTTTGTCTGCTCGAGAACGACCACCTCCACGGGCACACCGGCCGTGTCCGGGTGTCGACGTGTGAACCATCCTCATCAGCATGTTGTACGTGCGTATGTGCGGGCTGTTGTACCGACGTTTCCGTCGACGTTCGAGATCTCCTGTTTCGTTCACACTCATTGGTCGCTTGCGTGCGTGGTGCGAGCGTATATTCAATGGGGAGATACATTAATGCTGACTTTTTCCTTTTTCCTTACGTTGTTGGTAGGATTTTTTTTTTGTATTAAAAATTTTAATATATTTTTCTCAATTTGTTTTATAAAATATGAAGCTTACGATCACTTTCAAAATAAGTGGAAAGTTTTGTTTCCATTCACTGGGGAAAATGGAAGCTCTTTTTCCCAGATCTTGTATGACAAATTATCGCCAAGTATTGCACGCAATTAACGCAACCCCCTTTTCCACCGGATTCGTACCGGATAATCCTGTCCAAAACGCTACGTACGAGGGAATATATCTCCTTCCACATCCGAGGCCTGACCATTCTTCGAGCAGTTCGCATATCTTATCGCTGTTTCCGTGACAGGCAACAAGTCGACACGTTAATTTGAAATTAGTTGTGACACATGGCGGCGGTGCAACGTGGCCACAGTTTCATTGTCACGGGCAAAATGACGATACTGCTTCGCCGTCATGCAAGCATTTTTTATGATTAATATTTCCACCCACAAAACCGGCGCGCAAATAAATGTGGCCACTTTGGTGCAATCTTTAATGCACCTTCCTTCATTGTGCACGACCAGCGCAACGGACATATGGGTGGTCCAGACCAGCCAGACCATCAATGGGTCAGCGCGCTGAGGATGGTCAAGCGTGCATTTTCTTCATCGTTCTTTTTTAATGGACACTGTAAAATTGTGAACGCATTGCAAGATTTAATGTTTGTTTCCCTTTCGTTCGATCAAATCAAATGTCGTAAATGAACAAACTACCTATTGATTTGTGATTGTGATTTCAAAAAAAAGAGAAGGATGAGTCCGTTCAAAGTTGTGTTTGTGTATTGGCAAGCATGCGTGAAATATATTGTTTTTTTTTTATTAAAGGCACTGTATCGCTTTTTCCAGCATGAAACACATATGGGATGGTTTTCAAACAAGGATTTATTATAATCATGTCTATCACAAAAGCAAATCAAAAAAGAATGTTGTATTTGCCACTTTCCATAGCTTACAGTTATGGCTGTGAATGAACATACCACGTGTTGTTATGTACAGAGGACTGCTGGCAAAATCGGTTGCATTTTTGAATTTCAAATTTTCCATGACGAGTTTGGGCAATATTTCTTTTATTCTTTCATGCATTATAACATAAAAAGGAAACAAACTCGTACGCCAAGTACAGAATTTAAATTACTTTTAATCCTACAAGCGAATTTTAAAACCTTTTTGCATTTTTCCAACAACTGTGGCAACCATCCATCGACGGCTCGCAAACTGAATAAATAACACTGAATAAATAACAGCGATCGTGTGTAAAACGCTTTACCAAAGCATTATTTCATTATACAAACTTTTTAGCAAACATAAAAAAAATCAACACATAAATTCACCATGTAACGGCTGGTTTAAAATCAACTGTCAAAATTGTTTCTTTCACGGAGCGGATCGAAGACGGTCCTTTGCCGGAACTGCTTGGACATGTCGTTCCGTGCTCGAACGTCCATCACTACACTTCCGGCATCTCATTCTCGAGCTCTTACCGCGTTTCGTACCGTGCGAGAAAACTGGTGTAAGTAGTGTTTTTCAGCGAAAATAAACAAAGTTTCATCGGCGAAATGCGCCTTTCCGTTCATGGTTGCCGTATGCGTTGGTTAGCATAGCGGTCCATGGGTTGGCAGTGGCTGAATATTGCATATTTTACCGTCGAATGCGGATCTGCCGTGCTCTGTGTGTCTTCCCGGTTGTGTCAGTGCGCCGGCTTCCCCGGCAGTATTATGCGCTTACAAGGCAATCACATGCAAAGTGTGGTGATGGATCATAGAAATTGAACATTTGTGCGAATCGAATGCGATAGAAAACTCCAATTTGGATGTTATATGGGCGAAATGTTGACATTAGCCGCGAGCGATAGCGAAAACCGCAACCAATGAGATTGTGCGTGTGCGTGCGTGTGTGTATTTTTCTCATGTGCGGTTTTCAGCGCTTTGGCTAATGCGTTCTCTAGCATATGACAGTCATGTTTTATGTGCTTTTATTTGACACAAGGGTTATTGCGCGGTGAATACCGGAAGTGTTATTTTTCGGATCGATCGAAGTAGCATCTTATTGGTTGTTCTGCTGATAGAAAAGCAAAGTTCATTACTAACCTCCCGTCCGTGTTCCGTTCGTTTTAGCTTGACCTTCACCTTTGAACATGCCGGAGTTGACTGAAATCACGGAAAGTGCGGCCGCCGCCTCAAGTGCGACCAGAACCACAGAAGCCAAGCTGGAAGATGCGCCCAGTGACACAGAGACCGAGGACTCTATCCCGGAGCTGGAAGATGCGGGTAAGAATCGTTCAACGAATTGTTGGTTACCATGGTGGTGGTGGTGCTGCGCGCATCCAAGCAATCGTGTCCAGTATGTATTGCATCGAATCTCTTTTCTTCCTTTCCGTGTTTCAGGTGCTGCTGCAACGACACAACTGTCCGCCGGTGAAATTCCAGACATCTCGAAAGCAAAACAGTCACGCGGTGAGAAGAAAGCCCGCAAGATCATGTCCAAGCTGGGTCTGAAGCCGGTCCAGGGCGTCAACCGAGTAACGATCCGGAAGTCCAAGAACATTCTGTTCGTGATAAACAACCCGGACGTGTACAAGAACCCGCACAGTGACACCTACATCATCTTCGGCGAGGCCAAGATCGAAGATCTCACCCAGCAGGCCCAGGTGGCTGCGGCCGAAAAGTTCAAGGCTCCCGAAGCGACTCCGGCCGCGGGCGAAGCGTCCAGCTCGACGAACGTTGTCACCCCGATCGCCGAAGAGGATGAGGAGGATGTGGACGACACCGGCATTGACGATAAGGACATCGATCTCGTGATGTCGCAGGCCAATGTAAAACGCGCAAAGGCCATCCGGGCGCTGAAAAACAATGATAATGATATCGTGAACGCGATCATGGAGCTGACCATGTAATTGTTGCGGGTTGCGTTAACTCTACACAACACCACAACATCATTAAAAACAACCTCCCCCATCAGTTTGTCTCTGTTAGCGTTCACGTTCTCCTCTAACCCTTCGAAGGCCATGTTGCAAAGCACGCGTTCATTCAATCCGGAAGAGCGGTCAGATTACTTCCGACTTACGCCGTGTTGTTTCTTTGGTAGAAAGGATGTTTTTGATCAAAACTTGTGCCGGGAAAGAATGTGGCCGTTGGCTCTGATTGCCTACACGGCACGATCTGTGCAGTGCGTGCGTGTGTGCGCTTGAAATAGTTGTTGGCGGCGTGCGCACCGTCGGTCATAGCTGTGTTGGCGCGCTTGCCTGCCCCTTCAAACCTTTAACATAACATTAAAACCGAAAACAAATGCTAAGTTTATATCGTAAACGGTAATAAAACACCTAAACCAACAAAATAAACGCAGGTGCGCCAATTTCTTTCCCTTTTCCTATCCGTGTGGCGACGAAGCAGTAAGCGCGCATGTAGCAAGCAGCATGGGCGGCCCGTTATATTTGTTTCGTTCACCACTTTCTTCGTTCGGCCAATCTAGAGTTTTGCATTTCGAACGGGAACCGAGTAGAGTGAGGAGCATTCTTTTAAACCAGTCCGTTTAGATGGAATCTAACCAAATAGGTAGCCGAGCTAATCATAGAATCGGGTTCGATTCGATAATAAAGATTGCCTGTAAGCGAATGTTATGCTTTGTTAAGCGTTATCCACTCAATTGACAAACAAAAATTAAGTATAATTGAAAATAAATGTTCATTTCATCAATGATCACATTTGCGGATTATGAACATGTAGAAACGGACACGCGGATCTGTGTTCGAAATTTGGATCGCTACGTACTCTGTGAGCGTACTCCAGTTTTGCACACTGGAAACGCCACATGCTGCCATCGGACATCGTTCAAAATATTCTCTATACTTTTCTTTAATTTGTTTGATAATTTTCAGTCGAATATTTGTACAAAAATTATGAACTTTAATTCATATTTCGATTTTAAATGCTCTCACAAAGATGGATGGTAATACGGTAAAAAAATCGAACTCATCCTTGCTACCCATCGTTCTTTTATATTTATTTTTCAACTGTAAATCAGTTTAATTTATACTTAATCTAATAGTAGCGTTCTATTTTTCTATATTATTTACAAATACGGTACAAAATAATTGCACCAACTGTCAACGGATTGCGCCGACACCTCCAACTGTGCGCAATATTTCAAACCGTATCATTTGTCATGGTCGGCAGGGAACGAAGTGGCTGATAATTCGCGAACCGTGCCGGTTCTTTTGCCATCTATAAATATTTACCTCGCCCTCGGATGGAACACGAAGCAATAAGTGTCCCTCGCACTGTCGTGTTTACACACACAACTGGACCGGTACATCGATAAAAAGCAACACGTGTTCCAGTGCGGAAAAGCGGAAAACATGCTGTGAAAAGCTGCAGCAAAAGCAACACCCGGTCTGGGAATCTTCCACTTGGAGTTTCAAATGCATTGTACCGTCCCATTGCCGCTACGATAACCGACCGGCCGACCGACCGAGGGAGCAATCGGGCGGTGGAAACCAGCAACAACATCGTCTTATCGCCCTCAGAAAACCGGTGGGAAAGCCTGCTTCATTCAGGGCTTGTGTGCTTACGTCGAATATCCTTATCAGTAGCGAGACGCGTGTGCAAGCAAACGGTCGCCGTGCTCTGAGAAACCCGTATCCGCGACGTGTGTGTATCTTTTTTTGTTCCTGCCTTCTGCCACCGTTCAGACCGTGTGCCGTGTGGATGCACTTCTCGAACATTGTCGCCCGTCAGAGCAATGTAATCTGGTGCACAGTGCAAATTCAAGGTTAAAACAAGACACCAAGTGTGTCGGTTACGTCGGGGAAACGGTACCGATACTGTTGTATGCGAAACGCTGGAACCAAGGACTCCCCATCCCATCGTGTTTTTGTGTGATCGTATTTGTATGTTTGTGGGTGACTAAAAGCCTACCAGCAGGACCAAGCGATTGGAACGAAGAAAGCACGGCCGTACACAAATGTTCCACTTGAATCAACTTTTGCGGAATGTTTCAGGTGAGTTGCTAAAAAAAACCGGTTCGCGCTTCAGTTTCCTGTATTTCTTCTTAGGCCTGGTAAAGTTTCATCGTGGCATGCTTCTATTCTAAATCGAATGTTGCCAAGCAACGAGCAGGTTGCTTTTCTTGTTTGTTTTATTTTTTTTACTGTTTACCGCAAGCTGCTATTCTTATTAATCTAAGCTACAATTAGCATTCGAAGCGAAGGAAACATTTGTCAAGAAGAGTGTTGCAAGCACAAAAAAAAAGTACCACATTAGCTTTTTGAAAAACAAAAACCAATCTTCATTGCTTGACGTATGCTATGCGATCGTCTTAGCACACGATCCTGCTGCTTGGGGGAAGAGAACGTCACCACCGAATGGCACAATCTTATCAGCTTCGATTGTCGAGAATTGCGTGTGTGGCTGGCTGTGGCCTGTGCTCTATCACATCGAACACACCCCAATGCCCGAAGAACGGCCCGGCGAAGCGAGTGGCCGTATGATCTGTTGCTGCGGCCCGGTAGGTTTTTGGGGGAGCAGATTTGGCGGCAGATATTTACCCCCCATCGAGTACAGCCCGACGACCGATGGGTGGCGTTGCACACACGCTGCTCATCCCGTTCCTTCTTTCCAAGGCAATCTAGCAACCTTCGATCAGACATTGCACATCATTTATAAGAAGATGCGTCATGTGTTTTGACGCACCAGTATGTGCCGTTTTTTGTTTGGCTTCTTCTTCCGGCGTTAGATAGTGTGGATGGAGATGTTTATTGAATGGAATGGGAAAAAAACACCCACACACACATATATATATACACGCAAAATATCAACCAATCAATCAACGGAACCATGCGGAGAGCGTGATCGGTTAGTTATCGATCGGTGGGGACAGCACAGTTTTTTTGATGGCGCCACCGATATGTAGTTCATCGTGCTGTACTAAAGCTAATGGTTTTACAACACGCTCCCATTAGTGTAATGTTTTAATCTGATCAGTAGGCTTTTGCGAAGCGGCACTACATTCTGCACAAATATGTCCACTAGACCGGGAAAGATGGAGCAAGATAAGATATGGGCAGGCTGTGCCATGATGAACAGAGCTGTCACGATGTAATATAGTAATCTAGTAGCCCGGGACGGCTACGCGGTGGTATTTGAGTAGGTGGGAAAAATCTTTGTTTTGCTATCTATTGTGTGTGTGTGTGTGTGTGTGTGTGTGTGTGTGTGTGTAGGGCAAGTGATAAAATTGTGTTATTATTGCTTTTTTCCCTCTCCCTGCTTGTCGAGCCTTCACACGACGCACAGCGCAGTTTGAGCATGTTGTGAAACTTTAAAAACACACATTTGTTTAATCAATCGGTTTGTTTGCATTGCAGGATTCAAACCCACACAGCACCTCCGGAATGCCTTGAAAGCGCAACGCCATTTCGGTTGTAACGCACAGGAAAAATTGCGCCGCGTGCTCGTTGTGTCGAAATTGACGCGCCTAGAGTTTGAAAAGATCCGCGAGGAGCAGCTGAGCGATGAGTGTCTGGAGCAACGGATCCGCGACCGTGGCACCGATTACGACGCCATCAAGTACTACCACCATCTGCACAAAGACGTCGAGCAGAAGGTGGTGCGATCGTTTCAGGAGCGCGGCATCGAGGTGCAGGTAGTGAACCGCATCACGATACACAAGGACGCACTGCAGTGGGCCGATCTGATCGTACCGATCGGTGGCGATGGTACGTTTCTGCTCGCCGCCGGTCGGGCCAGTCCATTCTTTCTGTCCAATGGGAAGAAAACGCCCGTCGTTGGGTTCAATTCGGATCCGCGCCGCTCCGAAGGACGGTTAATGCTTCCCAAACAGTACTCGGTGCAGGTCGATGAAGCGATCCAGCGCATCATAGCGAGGGACTTCCGATGGATGCATCGGTCGCGCATCCGTACCACGCTGGTCGGGGCGGCCACCACCGAGCGCCCATCGCCGATGGATTTACACGAGTTCCACACACAACCGGTCGAACATAAGGAGGTGATGTCGACCGCACCGAATGGCAAAAGTCGCATCCTGCCCTATCTTGCGCTGAACGAGGTAAGACAATCGGTTGTGCGTTCATGGAACTCATCGAACTAAACGTACCTATCGTTTGCCGTAGGTTTTCATCGGAGAAATGCTTTCGGCCCGCGTGTCCCATCTGCATCTGCGTATCGACCATTCGGAAGTTACAACCAAAACGAAAAGCTCCGGCCTGTGCGTAAGTACCGGGACCGGTTCCACGTCGTGGCTCACGAGCATGAACCGCCTGTCGACGAACAACGTGAAAGATCTGCTGGACATTGTACGGAAGCGGACGGCGACGGGCGCCCTGGACACCATCGATCCCGAGTCCGTGTCTCAGGAGTATAACGATAATCTAGTGTTTGCGCCCGACGATCCACGGCTGTGTTACTCGATACGGGAGCAGATCTGTGTTGGCGTGTGGCCGAACCCGAAAGGTTTAGAATCGCGCGGGTTCGCCAAAGAAATATTCGTCAAATCGCGCTGTGTCGATGCAAGTAAGTGCGATAGTTCACTACGAAGACGTTAGACGTAGACGACATCTGGTCTAACATGATCGTTTTCTCGTGTGATCATTTTCTTAGGTCTCGTGATAGATGGTAGTATTGCGTACAACTTTAACGATGGTGCCCGTGCCTTGCTGGAAGTGTATCCGGAAGATTCACTACTAACGATCGATATGGATGACTGAGAGAGAGAGAGAGAGAAAAGGAGAGAAAGTGCACAGAAAGTGAAATGTGGCGATCGACGCGGATACGATCCGTTCTATTTACCTGTTTTTTTTAAAATAGTTTATCTGTACGATGCTTTACTCACGCTAAAACGAAACCTTACCGAAACTTGTGTGGACATGTGGAAGAAGTTCGACGCCGCTTCCCATTGCCAGCAGTGAACGAGCGCCAACTTTTTAAGCCAGCCGCCCCACCTTTTCTCAAAACAAAAATGCCTGAAACAAAAACAAAAATCTTGCTCTTCTGTGTAAGTTATTGCAATTGCTGCACTCTACTGATGTGTGCAGACGGTGCATTTATTTATCGATCCCCTTGTCCCACGTTAGCGTACGTTAATTACTGTAAGTAGAAAGTGTAATAAATTTGGTATCATTTTATGTTTGTTTTATACATATAAATAACGCCCTCTTTCTTTCTGTGTGAGTGTGTCTGTGTGTTTCCTTCCCTTCCTCGGCAAACAGTTTACGGCAAGAGCGCTGGTAAGGACTTAGCATACACACTTCCACACACATCATCATCAGACAACAGTTCGGCTTTGCTTTTGGCTGTTAACCCGCGTTTAAGAATGGGTTCGTCTTACTAGCTAGTTCCCTTTGGACGCATCATTCCCTGCCGAATGGTGCGAATGTTAGTATGGATTGTATAGTTCTTTTGTGTCACCACCCTTTCAATTCCATCCCACAACCCGTTATCAGTGAATCTTCCGCATCGACAGAACGGTGTGATGCATCGAACCTTGGCCACCAGGCTATTACTATAAATATTATTGATATTTGGTTGTTTGGAAGCAGCAAAGCTGGTACAGCCCTTGCTTTCTAACCTAACCGACCGCCCGATCGTACACCCCCTAACGATCGCATGTAAAATCTTCCGCTTTCGATAGATCTGCAGTGAGATTAAACTGGTCAATAATTCCGTCCGCAGTTAAGTGTGTGTGTGTTTGTGTGTTTGAGATCAATACGTAAGTTGGCCCGCGTTAGGAAATGCTCTTAAATATTAGATTAAGCTTAACAGATCCGCTATGCTGTAACATTCGGAACGGTATCAAACATTTGTTAATTATTGTAACTTAAACAGTTCTTATTTCAGTGTGTATGTGTGTGGTGGAACATTCGATCACAACTGGAAGATGGTTTGCACTCGATTTTAAGCAAAAGCAAAAGTTACATATATATATAATATCTCACACAACCAACACACAAAACACGCACACATACTCATTTACACACGATTCAACAATGGATTATTAACCCGAGTAGCTTCTTTAAATTCCCATCTGCCGTGCGAAACTGCCGCAGCGACATGCAAAGGGAGCGAGTAGTTACGAGAGATTCTTGTGTTAAGGTGGCGTTGCTAACAAAACGACAAACACCCCCTTCATATCGACCGACATTCGTACGGCAGCAGTTTCGGGGAAACTGCATGCGAAGGGCTTACTCATTTCTTCACATCCTTCAGCATCGTTGCTTGGCCGTAATGTTGAATATTAATATCACAGGGCGATTGCATCCACGGTTCACCATCCGCCTGCATCGGAAGCGTGCGCTTAAGTACAATCTGCGAAGAAAAAACGTATCTTAATTTATGTTAGGTACTAGGATACTGGTACGGATTCCAACACACTTACCCGGACACTTTTTGCCTGACCCAGGCGAACCGGTTTGCTGAGGCCCACCTGCAGCTGGGCAATGTGAAAGGATGAAACCACACCGAACACCTCCAAAATGCCATCGGAAATGCTGTGAATTTCCTTCATGATGCTGTGCGTGGGCGAATTCTTGCTCATTTCTGAAAGCAATCAGTCGTTACGTTAATGGCAAACGGCGCTTTTTGTTACACCGAACATACCCCACAGCTTCACACCAGCACCCCAGGAATCGATGTTAAGTACGACGACGGATTGCAGCGAAGGTAAATCGATACGCACACCGTCCAGGTACAGATCGAGATGCTTTTCCAGCTCGACACAATCCTGCTGCACTACTTGCTGCGTTCCGAAGCAAAGATACAGAAGCTGCGAACAAGGCGAACACATTTGAATAGATCAATTTGCCGCACCACAGCGTTCCTTTTTAGCGCTTACCTTATTCACAAAACGACTGCTGTACACGTAGAACGAACTTTCCCGCGCCTTGTGGAAGTTCAGTGTCACCAGCGCGTCCACCCCGACACTGAGATAGTTGTACATGTGGAAGTGGCGCGACTGGCTAAACCCGGGCACATGAAACCTGGCCAAGCTGGAGTGTGTATTGATTTCCGCCAACCATCGATCCAGCTGCACCGTTTCGGCTTGAGCGATACGGTTCAGGTAATCGATCGGATCGAACTCGTCCGGACCTTCTGCACCCCAGCCAAGCACACGGGACAAATCATTTCCCGTGCCGAGCGGCAGTATCGCTACCTCCGGATGTGGTTCCACCTTCATCTGCAGAATGGTGTTTAGCACCCAGCCTACTGTGCCGTCACCACCGGCAACCAGTATGCGACAACGAGTCGGTGCGGCATGAATAGCCCACTGCAATGCTTCGTGCGGTCCATGCTGACCCAGCTCGAACACCTGCAGCGGATGAAGGATGCCACGCATTAACGCCACCACTTGGTCTGCCCCGCTGCTGCCAGATTTCGAATTTGCTGAAAGAGAAAACAAACGGGACATGTTAACGATCGAGTGTTCGAACAATTTTCAATAGCAACGCTTACCGACAACGATCAGTGGACGCCAGTTAGCCTTCCATTCCGGTGGGATAATTCCCGTCAGATGAACCTTCTGAGCGACCTTACTGCGCGCAGCGAGTATACATTTCGGCGGGAAAATCATCTCCTTGAACGGACCAAAATCACACAGCGTGGAGGAAACTTCGCTGAAGCACTTGTCGTGCGCCATCCGTTGACACCAGGCACACCGCTGTCCGAACAGGCCCAGCTCACTGGTCTGGTCGATGTCCTCCTTGCACACGCAACATTCCGACCCGAGCGGCAAATTACCCTGCACCCACAGGTGCCGGCTGGTAGACCCATCGTCCGCACGGGTACGNGCGAGTATACATTTCGGCGGGAAAATCATCTCCTTGAACGGACCAAAATCACACAGCGTGGAGGAAACTTCGCTGAAGCACTTGTCGTGCGCCATCCGTTGACACCAGGCACACCGCTGTCCGAACAGGCCCAGCTCACTGGTCTGGTCGATGTCCTCCTTGCACACGCAACATTCCGACCCGAGCGGCAAATTACCCTGCACCCACAGGTGCCGGCTGGTAGACCCATCGTCCGCACGGGTACGTATGCGTAGCTGCTTGCACGGGAACTTCTCATCCGCCTTCCGGACGCACCCGTTGTCCGAGCAAACGCCACAGCTTTCACAAAAGTGTCCATTCGAGGACATGGACGTATCACAGACGGAACAGACGCAGCTTCGCGATAGCAGCTTCACCGATTTCCACGCGTGCCGTCGACAGTTGTCCGGTATGTAAACCACATCCTCCTTCAGGAAGTACCGTCCAGCGAGCCACATCAAACCGAGCCCGAGCAGTACGGACACAAACAGCGTAAAGCTGAAATCGAGCATTACGCCACTATTATGCGAAAAAGGACGAAACGAAAAGCGCATCAAGTGGACGCGTCCCGGTCACCTAGACCGTGAGAGACGACCTCCCTTTCCGACAGCTAGGAGACCGGATCGTTGCTGCGATACTTGTATTCTAGTGCTACTGCGAGCTGCCTCGCTGGAATGTGAATGGATGGGTACTACTTGCTGCACACCTTCTGGTCACTTTCACCGATACGTAAATGCTGCTGGCCCCACCTCTTCGTTGGCTGGTGGTATAGTGGAAATAATTCTACAACCTTAGCTGCGTTACGGATCCAGACGCGGATGATAAGCATCGAACAACAAAATGACGATCGTACGATAGACCCGTATAGAACAGTAAACACTTAGTCTTTTTTTCGTTTTAATACTGACACACTTAGCCTGCGTAAGTGCAACGGCGTAGAAAATGCAGTTCAGCTTTCGCTTGTGCTGGAACGAACCGTTGATGTATGTAAACAAACCCAGGTGTGCACCATGGAACGTC
This sequence comes from Anopheles rivulorum, assembly GCA_018908115.1. Lineage (NCBI taxonomy): Eukaryota > Metazoa > Arthropoda > Insecta > Diptera > Culicidae > Anopheles > Anopheles rivulorum. The sequence goes on from CM032178.1 coordinate 10,428,696, forward strand.
CCTGTGGACATCGCGTTGACATTTCATAGTATTAATTTTCATAAAATGTTATAATTCGCTTAAAAAGTCGCAAAATTATTTAAATATTATTCTACATGAGATACACATTACACAATACAACTTAGTTAAATTACATATCCTAATTACATCAACGGCAGATAGTCTTTTTACAGGAAAACCATGGAAATTCTTCAGTCTACCACCCCTGCCAAGAATAATTTCATCATTAAGTGCCTTGTACACATTAACAAAATTTTCGAAGAAAAATTCGTACGTATTAAAACCCGAACAGGAGTTATAAAGAAAACAAAATTTAAATTCTTCAGCTAAATCTCTAATTTCAAGAAATTGAATTTCAAACTTCCAAGCATTCAATATCCTGTTATGTCAGCGTAGCGTCAGCGTCAAAGTATTTGAGACCCATTAAGCAGCTTTTAATCAGCGGAGCGGAAGTTTTTCAAGTAATCGAGCTAATGTTAACGAATTGATCTTTACTACAAAACATAAACTAAAACGTATAAATTCATAAAAGGTTGACAAAGTGTTATAGATGGGTAAGAAAAATAAATATGAGCCCAATAGCTTCTGCTTCCAATTATGTATTGCTTCATGGCAGCACTAACATTCGATTTGCGATAAGAATGGTATACGGTGTGGCACGGTTAGCAGCTGAAGCTTCTTCCTACCGGACAATGCACCTGAGCTCATCTGCGTATTGAAGAAAAATCAGCATCTTCATTTCTATCAGTTCCTGAAGATTCTTCCAACTTCCATATTTTCTGACTGTCGTTCGCTTGAACGCTTTTTAGTGCTTCCTGTCGCTGACCTAAAGCATGATGACCCCAACATAATCGCATATCTCGTTCACTAATTCACGTGGACCATGTACACCACCGTTCGGGCTTATCATGATGAATTCGCGGAATGAGCATTGCAAAGCCAAAACATTGGTCGTATGTTGAAGAAACAGAAACCAACAAATCATCAATATTGAGGTCATTAACATTCAAATCGTCGATCGTCGCCGCCACCCAATTCGAGCTCCAGGTCGAGAGGGTAACGTAATCAATCGGGCTAAAACTCCAAAAAAAAAAAGACAAACACGTTTCTACTCAAGCGTGTAAATCGACGCTTGGCGCAAAGAAATCCACTAGGAACAAGCTGGCGTCGTTTACAGTTGTACCAATGCAGAAGCGTTGAACGCTGATAGCAAATGTTGCCGTTTTATGCTGTCCAACACTCGTCCAGCATTCGGAAGATTGCGGATGCGTAATTCATCTTTCAAAAAAGGACTGATACAACGGCGTACGTAAAGCGGTACCATTCGTACTCCTTGTTCGGGACTCATAATTCGACAGTCGACAACGTCCCTCTGATAAGATATCGCCCGGTCCAATCCGATCCGGTCAGGCGCGATGTTAATTGCAATTTAAAATCGCTCAACCGCGTACTGTGCGCTACGGACGCACGACGTCCATAGTGACCTCCGGTTGAACCGTGCTGACCAGAACAACCTTGGCTTTTGGCTTTTCCAGGGCTTCATTCTGGGTCGGAGAAACTCATCCGCTACGAAACGAAAGAAAGTCGAGATCGAAATGAGGTCACCGGAAGTGGCGCTTGCGTCAGTAGCGTTTGGGTCACCGATTTGTGGTTCTTCTGTGGCCATAACTCTGACAGTGATGTTGCGCTGCCGCAATGAGAACTAACCTTCCGGTGGAATGTTCCATTACGTTGGTCATACTGGTCACGATCACGTGCATTTAAAAGATCGAAGACCCGGCGAAAACGTGTCCAGTGAATGGTAGTACACACACTGGGCAACACTTTATCGCTTTATCGGACACAGCTGGCTTACGAATGACCGCACGAATTTCGGCCGTTTGATTGCTACCTGTCGGCTACCACCAAACGTGATTATCGGCCGAACATGCTCGAAAGGGCATGTGGTGGTGGTGGTTGACGTGGCGCCACGGTCACTCGCCGGCGGTATCAACTAGCGGACACCCGTATCAACACCCGTGCCCCGTGTACAATCAGTAACGGCCTGCGGCTCGGATGGGCTCGTCCCGTCGTCCCATGGTAACCGAATGCTGGCCACTACACACTTTCGCTTTGATAAGATTCACGTGCCACGCACACGAAGCCTTGACTCATCCCGTACACCGATTGTGAAGGAAGCCACAGGAAGGCTGAGGGGGTGTAGGTGTGATGTTGGGGTTGAGAGGGGGAAGCAATCGGCCAATGAAGCAAACGGCAACGAGAACAATTGGTTAATGCTCACCTATTTTAAACCCGCTGTACAAAGGCTCTTATTACGGAGCTGGCATGCTGCTTTCCGCCGGTGAGCTTCGGAGGAGTTATACGCTCATTAGCATAAGACAATGTTCATACGCAAGAATCCCACGTCAAGCATATCGCCAGAAGGGACAAAAAGGGGGAGAAAATTATACTTTCAAAGCTTACGGTTGCCCTCGGAAAATGAAACCGAAACGATGACGCTAGAAGTCGATTGCCAAACGATGCGCTGCTGGTATCTCCCCGATCCACAATGCTGTGAGGAAATTATTCTTTAAAGCAAATTCCAAACAAAACACAAAAAACAGCGAGCCGCCAAAAATAAGAAACGTGGGTTGATAATGCATGGCAGTATCAATGTTTGGCGTGCTTATAAATAATGGATCGCCTGGTTTTGTTGTTTTACGAAAAAAAACTCTCACATACTATGGTTCATATCAGACGTAAGCTAAATGGCATACAGAGCGATGAGCAAATGATAATTAACTTTAAGACGAGAAAGCTGTACACGGTAAATGTTTACGCCTGATTTTACTCAACTTTAATGTTTGCTGAAGCGAAACACCCTGCACACCATCTCAAACGGTCTTTGACGGTCCGTCAAATCTTTTAATAGCATTACAATAACAATTATTACAATTGCTCACGATAAATGATAAACTCACATTGCGTAATGAACATGCGATACGCCCGAAAGGTATGCAATCCACACGACAGGATACAACTTCAAAGTGACATTTCGCAATCGAAGTAGCAGTTGGAGCGTTGCTGAAATTCCGTTGGAATTGTGCGTGGTTTGTGGCTACAGCAATCAGCTTTAACATGCCTATTAAGCTAAATTTTCCTCTCAAAATACTTCAAATTATAAACGTACATTTTTAGAGTTACTTGTACATTAAGACATACTGATAGTCAAGTGGGAAATCATACTGATAATATTTCTTTTTTGCTCCTATTGACCAAATGGTTCACTAATCTTATTATCTCACTGCTTGAGAACCTTAGACAGCTCGGATGATCACACTGAGATACGTCAATGTGCTTCCTTCGTAGTGTCGACGATTTCGCAACAGGTCCGACGGCACTGATGTCACGCCCGGTCTGATCCGGTGCCGATCGGTTTGGTCACCTTCGCACACAGGAACGCCCCGCTTAAGTCCTTCAACTTCAACCCATCCGTGGGTTGAGCTTGATAAGCAAAGCCCAAGCCAAAGTCGGAAGTCGTTGCTCTTTGCCGCACTGCGCGGTGTGGCCGAAACATCTGTTAATGGGACTCGTAAAGCGGATGATGGCCTTCGACAGAAATACGGCACGGCTTCATTGAAGACTGGAAGCTGCTTGTCTAATCGGTTTCGTGTGCTTCATTCTCGTTTTGCACGCCACAAATCATTTTCGATGCAGCTTTAATCACCCTCCTACCAGTCAGTCCCGGCCGAACGGCGAACGTCCAGCGGCCCCTGTAGGCNCAAGCCAAAGTCGGAAGTCGTTGCTCTTTGCCGCACTGCGCGGTGTGGCCGAAACATCTGTTAATGGGACTCGTAAAGCGGATGATGGCCTTCGACAGAAATACGGCACGGCTTCATTGAAGACTGGAAGCTGCTTGTCTAATCGGTTTCGTGTGCTTCATTCTCGTTTTGCACGCCACAAATCATTTTCGATGCAGCTTTAATCACCCTCCTACCAGTCAGTCCCGGCCGAACGGCGAACGTCCAGCGGCCCCTGTAGGCTGCGATAAGGGAAACGTTGAGCGGGTAATCGACATACAATGAATAGGAACACAGCCAAAGGTCTCTGCTAGGTGCGTCGCATATTATTGTTAAAATTATTAAAACTTTCCACTCCATTACAGTCACCCACCCCCGGCGTACTTCAATTGACTGCGCCAATCGCTGTGATTAGTGATAAGAGGAAACTTTAAAATCGTAAGCGAAATAAAAATAGAACGAGGTCCCAAAAAAAAACCAACAACATTACATTTTAATTGCGTCGTAAGTGTGTTGCCTGTTGTCGTTCCCAATTTATGCTTTATGCCGTGTTTTATGAGTCCACTTTTGACATTATTACCACAGACGAAATCCAAAGTGCTTCCTCATCTCGTTTAGTACCGTCTTTTGATTTGAAAACTTTTGATTGCACCACACAATACGGTTGGGTGTTTTGAAGTTTCAGCTGTCATTTGTCACCATTGTGACAGGTTCGTTTCACCGTCAATGGTAACTTTGATTTTACAAACTGCACCTGCAACTTTTACCCAATATAGCCCCGGGGCCTCAACCTAAAGATTCGTTTCGTGTTTCGTCGCCGTCAGCATAAATTGTGACCGGGAAGGTTATCATCGGTTTGCTGCTGATTTCTGTACTAACTCCCTTAACATCGCCTGTCCGCTTAACCACTTCCCATTCCTATCCTTCTCTACCGTTGGGCTCTTCGGATCACCACAATTTTAGCGACGAGCTTGACGAGCTGCGTTGGCATGCATCGACACGATTTTGTGCGCCTGTGCGCGATACGATCCACCGCAACCGGTGCTTTCGACTTGCATTGATAATGGTACGGAGTGCTGGGACCTCCTGATATGCACCGAGAGCTAAGTGATAAGAGTTGATGTAGAAAGTGCCAATATGTAGTCCTTTCCTTAATGTGCACCAACTTATCAATGTAGGGCCCATAATGGGTATAGATTGATTCGTGCGGTATTCTTAATTGTTAATCGAAACAAAGATGAGCAAACGTTTTATGTTTCATAGCTTGGGAAGTGCAAAATGGCTACTTTCTAGCGTTTGAAGCACTTAAAGCACTTTAGAGTATTATTATAAAGTTTAATTCACGTAAAGAGTTGTTAACAAAAATATAACATCAATTAAGACAGCTATTTGAAATCGTTTCAACTTTATTATACATTATCAATAATCCTTTTTTTTCTCTTTTTCATTTGACGCAAACCAGGAAGGTAAGAGAATTTTCTAGACCTAACTTTGTCATCGGGAATCAGTTTGCCATTCGGATTCATTTTCTTTTTCTCTCCTTTTTCTCCCTATTATTTCACACCCATCGTGACGTCGATCGTGATAATCATTGCAGTGGCACCAGTCCGAATTGCACAAGGAAAAAAGAAAAGGCAATGTTTACCAACAGGAGCGAAAGGGCCATCCCAGGCGGTGGGATAAGGTTGCATCAACAGTAAGCAGTAAAACAGTAAACCAAACACCAAAGCATCGTCCGACGTTTGGCGTTTGTCTAACCCGCAGGGTTGACCTCGAACCCGATTGGACAACCGTTGGGCCGAACGGGTACCAATCCGTCCCGACACGCGAGAACCAATTCGTCAGCGAATGACAGATTTGGCCGGGCGCGAAACGAAACCAGCCGGCCCACATTCGCGACGTTCCGGGCCGATCGCTTTAATCTCAGCGCCTGGATGCCGGGGTCGTACGGAGGCCACCACTTGCTGGGTGGTTATCGATGCTGGAAATCAACGCTGTTGAACGAAATGCTCGCGTCTGACGCGATCGCCAACGATCGATAAGCTCGCGATCGGTCGCGATCGTTTGGGCCAGATTGTACCGATTCCAGGTTCCCTGGAAGCTGGTGGTTAACTATTGCTTCCCCCCGGGAAACGTTGCGTTTGTGTTTACTATTGTATGCCATGTCGGGGACGGGACCTCTGACGCCATTCGGGACGATTGCAGTTTTGTGTCCGCGGTTCAGGCGAAGTAACGCAGGTCACGCAAGTGCCACGGCTGACGTCCTTCCCAGCAGTTGGGTTGGGCTGGTTTACAACGTGCACCGTGTCTGTGCACCGGTGCAACTGCATCAGCAGGTCTGACAACAAACAACACATCTGCTAAGAGGCGGGATCCGGTACATGATAGATGATATGGAAATATTGTTCTAAAAATAACTGAGCTAAAAGTGCAATTATCAATCTAATCCGGTAGAAGATCTGATTAACTTCATCGTCAGGGTCTTAGTGATGTACATGCTGGAAATATCCAGTCAGATTACTATTGTTATAATTTCATTCAAAAATCAAATTCAGTCCATGTTTACAAATTCTCCATTTAATTAAGCAGCTTCAGCAGACTGACTTTAAATTCCTTCTGCAATCGGTTCGTGATGCAGAATCCATTTAAAGGCTTCTCGTCCAAACGACATGCTGTAGACTTGTATATTCCTGTACGATCAAGAATGAACAAGACATTACGAAAATCAAAAGGAGCAGCAGAAGGATGCGCTTACCAATCGAAATCGTTCAACCTTTACTCATCGTTCAACGAGATCGAGACGTGTCCATCCATAGCTTTGCAGGGTTTTAGATTCTGAGCAGGTTCAGCAGGTTAGGAAGAGCCCAAACCAGACTTGCTTTCAACTGGCGCATCAACCATCCAACCAATCGATCCGGCCAGTTCAACCATCCAGGGTCAATGGCTGCGGCGCGTTTGCAAGAAGCCACATTTGAGCTAATAATAACTCGTCCACTTTGCGAATTCTCATCATCGCTGGGCCCGGTTGCCGAAACGTTATCGTGGCATCAATCATTCCTGCCCAAACATGATACAGCAACATAGCAAAACAAAACAAAACAAAAAAAAAGAAGGAAAAAACAAAGCAAAACAGTCCGCCCAATTTCGAATGGTATTGGAACCTGTTGCGACCTACACGTTACACGCTGGCAGCCAACGTTTTTGCTGACGTAAAGAGGAAGCAACAACAACAAAAAAATACGTACGCCTGAAACGCTGTGGGCCTGGTTTCGTTCAAGGTCGATTCCGATGTTCATTCATTCATACGGGAGAGTCCATATTCACACTGTTGAAGGGATGGCACATGAAACACGATCGCGATCGCATAAAACCAAAAGGGGGCACGATCGCGATCATTGATCATCCGATGGTTGGCTGGACCAATCGGTGCGATCGTAACACCGGCGTGGAATGTCCGGAATGTTGTCCGTTTGGCCGCCAGGCCACTGACAACCTGTACCCCATATCCTGAACCGCATCACCCTGGACAACGTTCGGCTCGGGGTATAGAGAAAGCAACAAAAAACGAAACAAAACAACATGAACAACTCCACCGCGGAATTCCACGTACGGCGCACAAGAAAGGAAACCGAGCCCCAATTCCATCCGGCGACCGTTGCAAAGCGAAAAAAAAAAACGCAAAAAGCCACCAAAAAGGTCATTCGCTTCCGTCATTCCCGTCGTTTGCCTTCGTTGGCCTGGTTTTTTGTTGTTCTTGTTTTTGTGGTTTCATTCTTAATTAAGGAAGGAGACCTTAACTAAAGCGCCAAAAATGGAACGCCTCGAGACAACGACGAGATCACCTCGTGCGCGGCAAACCGTTCACCGGGCGGAATTCCCGCCAAAATCGGATTGACCGCCGTATCGGTTCGCTTCATATTTTCCAAAGCTGACGAAAGACAGCACAGAAAGCGCGTCATGATCAAGTTTTTTTGTTTGGAAGAAAGAAAAACAATAATTAGACACATTTTGTCGGGTGTTTGTCTTCGATTATGACTACTCTTGTTCTTCCTTTCTACACAGGAATGGGTTCAGAGGCAGTCACTTCAAGCGTGGAATCAAACCATTTAGAAAGCCATCATTTGAGTCGATAAGTCTGCCCGCGTGAGCATGATGCAATCGATCACCTTCCGTGCGTCACTTGTTTCACCGGTACGACACCTGACGGCAAGCATAAAAAAGGTGGGAACGATCGTTAAACAGCATAAGCAACAGCAAAAAAAAAACCTGTCCCGAACTTGAATTCGGTTGACAGCGCTTTCGTTGGCCTCTGTGTGCAGTGCAAAAGAAACGAAAAGAAAAAAAAAGACAGCCATCGGACGGATGTTAACACGATGGTATCGGTGTTATCTGGCACCGGACAGCATATCGCGTGTTTGCGATCTCGCACACGCACACCAGCGTCGGGACGTGCACAGGCACGAAACCATTTATTGCGCGTTCGCGATAGCTATTTCGTTTCGCTGTCTGATGCAAGTGTTCAATAAAATTGCCGCATGGTGGAAAAAAAGGCGAAACGTTGCCAAATAAGAGTGGCCGTCCAGTGACTAAGAAGAAGAAAGAAGAGAAAATCCGTCTTTGATAAGAACATATTTCGCGCCGTTCGATGTAGGCAGCAAATTGGTGGCATGATTAAAATGTTTTAATTTAACGACTTTCTTCTATTCGTTTTGCCGACTGGTCCGCTGCAAGGGATCGTTAAAAGAAAACTCACACACGGCACCCTTTGTTCGATGTACGATTACGGTACGATCGTACGATGCCGGCATTACGCTTGAAGCACATCGTTCACCGCGTCTGTCGAAGGTTATCGAACGCATAAACAAATGCGGCGTGCGGATTGCATACCTTGCCGTTCCCTCGTGGGCACTCACGTGCGTCAACATTCGAGCGAGCCTCCGCTCGTGCTGTACTACTACGCAATCGGACGATCGGACAAACCGATCGATCATGTAAGGGAATGGCTGGGTGCCCAACATTTACCAGTGCCGGTGCTGTTTTTCCTCGGAATCATCAAATTGTTATCGCATCCAGAAGTGTAGCCTGATAGCGTATGTAAATAACATAGCTGAAAGCAAGTGTAAAGCAAAAGTTTCTAGAATAGTCGTGCTTTTTTATGTTTAATATTTTACGTGAATCATGAACGATGTAACGAGTTGAGAATAAAAAATATTGTTTTAAATTTTTCTAGCTTTTTCTTTTTTAGCATTATTTTCTAATTGACCACGTGTTACTAAGCGCGCGCGTATCTCCATACTCATGGAGGCGCCCAGTCACTGGTGGGATAATACAGACATAAAACATTATTTAAATTAAATTAGTCCCAAATCATGCCGCACAAACAATCGAGAAAATTAGCTTTAAAATGTTTCTTTTTTTGTGTATTTTCCTAAAAGTACATTCACCACACCACCATCCCCATCTTGTTCGGTTCACGGGTTTTACGCACCCAACCACTAGCTTTAGCTGCCCCCGGGCAAGGACCAACCACTAATAGACGAGCATGAAAAACAGACCACCATGCACAACAAGACAAATGACAAATCTTTTCTTAGGACCGGATGTGCTAGCAACGAACTCTTTACAAAGCAAAACAATCATTAAACGGTGACGTCGCTGTGCTTTGATTTATAGCAAACATTAAAGTTAAAGTTATTATGTACTTTGAGTTTAATTTTTATTCTGACTCAACTTCATTTCGCAATAATGTAGACAATTAAATCATTGTAATAATGTTTTCTCTGCTGACTAAGCAACTAAGAGTTAACTGAATAGAGGAAAGACACCAGCTTACCTAACGTAAAGTTTGTCCCATACCACAAAATGTCTTGCAAAATTAGTAACACACAATGACAAAAAAAGCGGTTTAACACGTCCTAATTTCCTGCAACACAACCATAACTATCGGATGTAGTCGGTGGAGTTGTGGTAGAGGAAAAGAGAACAAAATACACATTTTGCAACCTTTTTCAAGCTCGACGCGCCGGCTGGAACGTTCAACAGGTAGCAGTAGCTTTGGTGGTAGAGTAAGAGAGAAAGAGAGCGAGAAAGCAGGAAGGGAAACGTGTAGCCACAAATGATAGCGAGGATTGCGTTATAGTAGGCAGCGAGAATGAGCTAGCCGCTACGAAAGAGATAAGGCGCTGAGCGAGATAGCGAAAAGTGAGCAAAGCGAACCGAACCAGAGATAGCGCGACGCTCCGACGAAGCCACGAAGGATGGTAAAGGAATGGCAGCGGAGGAAATCGGAAATCGTACGCGTCACGGTACGGTCTGCGGTGAAGGGGAGAAGAGAGGACCCTCGAGGGGAGAGGGTTACCGAATACGCGCGATCGTGCTCGGACCGGGTAGGCTGTATGTGTGTAACTCTATATAAAGAAGTGACTGCGCTGCAGTCAGCATCAGTTCAGCTCTTTGCTACGCAACGATAAGCAACGCACGAAGACGGGCCAGCTACGGGCAAAACTTTCAGTGGCTCAGTGGTAGATTAATCGTAGGCAATTTGGAACTAGTGAGCGCAAATAGTAAACCTGCAGTCGCAGCATCCAGCGTACCGTGTTGCAGTGCAACGAGCAGAAGAAGCAAATAAGTTTGCGGTGAAAAGTATAGGTGCATGTGCAAACTTTTTGTTGTTGGTTTTACAGTGAAAAAGAAGCAGTCAGTGTTGGAAAGTAAAAATCCAACAGTTAATAGCAGTGCAAACATTGATGCAATTTTATGCGGACTTTCGTGCGAAAAAGTGGCGTGAAGTGTGGTAACAGACCGTTACTAAAACTATAAAANCGCAGCATCCAGCGTACCGTGTTGCAGTGCAACGAGCAGAAGAAGCAAATAAGTTTGCGGTGAAAAGTATAGGTGCATGTGCAAACTTTTTGTTGTTGGTTTTACAGTGAAAAAGAAGCAGTCAGTGTTGGAAAGTAAAAATCCAACAGTTAATAGCAGTGCAAACATTGATGCAATTTTATGCGGACTTTCGTGCGAAAAAGTGGCGTGAAGTGTGGTAACAGACCGTTACTAAAACTATAAAACATAATCGAAGGAACCACGTTTTCCGGTTGCTAAGCACCGAAGCACGGTAACCAAATCTTCCAGCTAAAACGTGTCTCCAATCGACGGCAAAAGCAGCGACCGCGCGTACTACGAAGCTACTTGTGTAGTGGACGGATTGCTACTACACCACAACCACTGACGGAGGTGATTATTTGCTTATCGAAAATGTATTTGTCTCTTCACCTTCATCGCTTACGCGATTTCCATCGTTTTGTCATCGTCGGCTGAGTACGGTGTGGTCTCTGTGCTCGATGTGCTTAAATTGGACGTTGTGAGTCATATGTTTTGGTTTCGTGGAAATCCATAATTAAAGCTTGTCGCTTTTCTAGCCCGTGGTGATTTGACGATTTTTGACGAACCAAGAGAGAGAGAGAGAAAAACAAATTAGAAAAATAATAATAACAAAAACAAATGGCAAAAAAAACCCCACCAATCGAAACAAAGGGGCTAAGTTAAAAGGGAAAATGGTGGCGGAGAGAGGGATGGAGGATGGGGACGGTGTGCTGCGTTTTTCCTGTTTTCCAACCGTGCTCTGGGTGCTAAGGGGATGAATGCAAATTCATCGACGGTTTCACGGATCAACGGGTTTTAATAACACGGCCCATGACCATCTCCACACAAGCGCGGAATGGTCCAAGAAGCCCACGGAATGGTGGCGAAATCTGTGTCTGGTGATCCAAGCAGTCCATCGCGTTACCACCTGTTGCTTACTGGACCGATCATCGGTTCATCGGTGCTGCAATGGAATCGCCCTTTACCAGGAATCGGATACATAGTTCGCTATTTTTCCTTTCTTTTCTTCTGAAGAAGCTGGAAACGAAAAACTTGCCTACCGACACAGAACAGGAAAGCACATAATGCCGTCAACGCCAACGCAACACCGACCAAACCGACCAACAATTGACCGTTTTGCATTGTGTTGTGCTTTACGGTTTTATTATTATTTATTATTTTTGAGTTGAAATAGAACGGCTCGGCCATTGCTGGCCATGGTGCCTCCTACAGGATTATCCGGTTGCGCTAGCTTGATTCTCTAAAGCTCTTGGCGTAGAGAAAGTGGCATGTGAACCGCTTCACCTGCCGTGGTGAATAAAGGCGACACGGTGGTGCGTATTTAACAAAAAAAAATGTGTCCAGCAGAACAAATCGAAAAACCCCCCTTTGGAACGTTTTTCAAATTCATTCAGCAAGCAGCATAATTAGTAGCGTAGAACAAAAACACCCATTAAAATGGAGAGTAATGAAGCAAAACGGTTAGGGTTGCCTAAATTATTTACCCAAACACATGTCGCCTATGCAAGTTTCGCTGGAAAAATAGCAATAACCTGTTCAGCGTTCGTGGAAGAAACTCCACCGCAATCCCGTGTCGAGCAGTTTTCGAGCAGTTCGTAACGGATTTTCTATTATGATTTGAAGCGCGCGCGTGGCATTGCGTTTCATTGTAAGCGCGCGCTGATGTATTGAAAACCACGAAACGACACTGAAGAGGGTCGTGCTGGATGGGATGGGATAACTTTCCACTAGTTTTTCTTCATTTGTTCGCCACGCCATGCTGGTTTGTGTGCGGGGGTTTTTTTGTATTGACGTTCGATGGTACACGCACATCAGTTGAAATCTTAAACGAGCGTGAGGCTTTGCAATCGCTCCGGTTTGCTGGTTGATCCATAGTTGTCCTGTTGTTGTTTTCGTGCCAAACAATGGCACGGATGTGTTGTCTATACGGTCCTACGGCTATCGTATGGCTTCGCTTAAGCTTCACTAACTACTGTAGCCCAACGAGCAGCAAATCATCATCGTCATCTGCCAAGCGCACCCACAACCATTGATTTTAGGGACAAAAATACGCGGTAAGATGTGTTTTCGATACGCAGCTATCGCTATCGTCCATGAAAGACGTCATGTTAAAGGGTCGAAACACAAATCTCGAAGGTGGTATGAGATTTGGAACAGAATTTCTTCCAAGAATTAACTGTTTACACAGATTTGCAGCATGTGAAGGTTACAGCATGGTGCGTGTACCAATCCTTGCTAATCGTGCTGCCCGTAAAGCCGCAGAACTCTTTAAAAGTTTTTGGGACTCGTGTTCTGAAAAAAAAAACTGAACTTATTACTTCCGTACCAGGCGTGGCCAGTTTACAATAGTTACAAGCCATTTTTAGCTGATTTTTGTTTTGTTCTTCTTCTCAAAGAAAACTGAACGGAAAATTTGAATATTGTTTAAAAATAAATAAAGAAAATAATATGTCCTGACGTGTGGGTTGGCGAACGTTGTTTGCATTCTGACAAATTCCAACGCCCGCAGGAAGCAACATGTGGCTCACCTTACGGTTATTCTATGCATTAGCGCTGCAGCTTAACTTGACGTCAACTCGGGGATGCCTTTTCAATCGTGCAGAAGCGTGCTTAGGACACGCTTTCCTCATAAATAATTAATATCCGCTGAATTAAATGTTCATTCTATCGTTCTTAACTTTGACGAAAGTTTAATTTACTTTACTGCTCGTTTGCTGTGTAATCATCATTTAAAACATTTTTGAACAGTAAAATCCCTTTGATTCATACGAAAAATCTCACTGTAATGTAGTGTGATTTAAACGAAAACTGTTTTCATTCAGCCGGAAACTGTAATAAGCATTACTAATCGCTTTCATTAATAATGACACACAATTTATCCTTTGGCCCTGTGAATAATTGTAAAATTAAAAAGTTTTCCTTTCGCTTTTGCTTGAACGATTCAAAACAAAACCTCACCACCCCCCTTCCCCCCCTTTCAAAGCATAATTACCGACCTGGCCATACATACTGGAGCATAAAATGACGATTTTACGGTGGGCGGCTGTAAATGATCGTGCTCCCATAAAACGGGATGAAAATGCAAAAGCAGGCGTGGCCCAAGCCAAAACTAAACAAAAAAAAACCATGGTAACAAGAGCGAGAAGCGAATATAGCGAAAACAAGTGTAGTAAAAAGAAGGGAAAAAACAATGAAAAGAAGCAAGTGTAGGAAGAAATACAAAAAAAAAGTGTTTGAACGCACGCGATAATGTATACCCTTTTGCGTTGGTTGCACGAATGACCCGCCACGTGCCGTTTCGTTGGTGTTGGTGTCTGTTGACCACTTGCGATTGGTTGAACAGCTCCGCGTGTGACTTGCATGCAAGCTCGGTTTTGTACATTCGGTACACCAATCACTATTAATCGTACTATTTAACGTACGGTAGTGTAATAGTGGCAAAAGTTGTTTAAAATTTTGCTTACACATTTTTCTACTATAATTTAAAAGCAAGCTTTCCATTGCTACACATTCAAGCGTCGTGTTTAATTTCCAAATAAAGCTGCAAACATAACCACCACATAGCTTTTACACCGTTCATTAACGTGATCGTGTACCACCAAAGGGGAAAAGTTTTTGCCATTGAAACATGCACCTGCTGTTGGCCATCCGGGTGCCGGCCGGACCTTGAATATGTCCAAGGTCAACCATTGTGACGTGCGTTTATATAAGTGCCACAAGTGCCATTGCAGTGGCAGCAAAACTGCATTGTGCATATCCTGGCCGATGCCAGTGCCGCACACTGTTATGCAACGTGAGTTTCTAAAACGACTCAAACTTTCAAAAAAAAAAAAAAAGGGATGAAACAATAGGTAATGAATGGGAAAATGGATGTATAGCAACAAGCTAGCAAACATGACGAGTGAACAATCGAGTTAAAAGGTACAAATCTACTTGTGCGTGTTGTTCGGTCGTTTATGATTTATTCAAAATTATATTTCTCTGAAAGAATGGGCACTTTGTTAAAGCCATTTAATAGTCATCGCTCAGAAACAAGAGTTGAACAAGTAAGGAAACCCCCACAAAACCGGGCGGATAGGCAAACATCGATCGCTAATTGAAGCCCCCGGAGGCACAGGACGGAAATAGGCTAAAACAAAATTCGACGTCTAGCTAAAGTTTGACTACGAAAGCTTTATTTGCTGATGAAGTTAGCAAAGTTTATGTTATTTTTTTCGCCCCATTATTCTAAAGTTCAATGGGTTTTTTTTTTGTTGCCAATGTTGGCGTTTGTTCTTACAGACTGTGTAGCCGGTTAGCGACCGGAAGCAGCGACAGCGAGCAACGAAAGCACCATGATTACCCATTGGACGCTGATAGTGTTGGTGGCGCTGGCCATAACCGGGCCGTACAGTGCACTGGCCCGACCGATGGAACCGGAAGCACCGGCCGAAATCTATAACGAGCTGGCGGAGGAGTTCCAGCGGCTGCACAACCAGGAGATCCGCTTCCTGCAGTATCTGTCCGTGCAGGCCGAACGGCAACAGCGCGAAGAGGCGTACCTGCAGGCGCAACGGGAGCAACAGCAGCTCGCCCTGGAAGCGCGCAACTCACTGCTGGACGATGCCGGTGGTTCCCTGCTCGACGATCTACCGCAGGAGTACGGCCGATCCGACGATGCAACCGGAGCGAACGGTTCGGGACGTAATCTGAGCGGTTTCGGGCATGAAGCTGCCCAAACCCAAACCGAACCGGTGCAAAAGGAAATTCCGCACCAGAAGAGCAAAAATGATAAGAAAAACAATCACTGTAAGTTGTTCGCCTGTTTGTGAAAGCTGTGTTCAACAACGCAATCTTATGGAACATTTTACTAACTTACTCATATCTTTCATGTGCAGATATGTCCTTGTGTCATTTCAAGCTTTGCAACATGGGACGTAAACGTAACCAACGATTTCCGCAATTGTAAGTATCTGCTTCAGGGAAGAAAGTGAGGAGACTTTTATTGCAAAAAAGATCGGTTGTGAAACTAATGTTCTTTTCTGTCTTCCTTTTGTTAATTCTAGCTGGAACTAAAGGATGAAACGCCCTTTTGGAACAAGGACAGCTAATGTACAACGAAACGAAACCAACACACAAAGCGACCCAGTACTAAAGGATAATAATAATCCCGTTGTCACACTGTAAGGTATAGCAGCAGATGGAACACAGATGGACATGCCGGTTTGGTGATAGAAACTAAGACATGACGCAACATTTATTCACCCAGTACAACCAACACCTTCACTAGCGCCGTCAGCAGCAGCAGTAGCAGCAGCAACAGATGTTTTAGCAAACGGTATTTACCAATTTATCGTTATTCTAAGCGAACACATGTAGGAAAATCTGTACCCTTTCAAAGCTACACTATACGTACTAGTGCGTCTCGCTTCACCCAAAACCAAACACATTTTTACGGGATGAAATTTAAAATATTTGAAAGCAACAAAAAACCACACACAAACATACAAACAAACGAGAAAAAAAGACAAACTTATTTATGAAACAAACAAACAAACAAAAAAACATTAAATTATTGATTGAAAATACTATTGAAATGTTACTTAAATTTATCTATCGGTACTATATGCGACTGGGTTGACTGGAATTTAGGCAAACGTTTGAGCGATTGCGAGAAATAGGAACACAAGAGCGATTGTATTAGGGGTATCGTGCAAGGGAAAGCGGAGGATTAAAACACAAAACCCATCCATAGCCGTATTCCGAATTCTTCCAGTACGGTTTTTGCAGGCAAATGCATTCAAAGTATTTAGAATTATCTGTTTGCTTTTTTAGCTGCCTCATTTCGGTTAACATTCATTTGCATACGCACAACACGGTCTCAATGCACATGATTAGCTTTAGTAGTAGCGCAAACAAAAAACCATTCCAAAACACTTCAACGGCCCATCCCACGTGCAAGCCGAGCCACGATTGCGTACCGAGGTACCGAGTACGAAACCAAAACGGTTAAGCAAACGATTCGTATTATTAGCTTTAATTTTATCATTATTATTAATCATGTTCGCAACTAATCTTTACGTTCGTTCGCGCTTTTAGTTTTACCAAAACCGCAAACCTGTAACGATCGTGTAAACGGAATAAGACTTTGTGAAAAGAAACGCGATTGATTGCTGGCAAGCTACATTGAACCAAGTTCCGAACGCTCATTATTATAACATTATTCCTTCCGTCTGCGTCCATGGTACCATGTTATGGTACACTATTCTGCTTCAATGTATGTGAGAGGTTTTAGGCGATGGAAAGGTGAAACGTGTTGGAACAGGCAAACGGAAGCATAACATTAACGATCATACTCTATTTATAACAAAAACAAAACCCATACTATCGGCTAATGTAATGATTAATCGCAAAGAAAAAGAAACACTCAAAAACTGAAATGCAACTGTGAGACAATGCTTTGTTTTAAGCGTGCATGTGTATATATGTATCGTGTATGTAGTATGTAATTATTATTGCTGCTAATAATATCATTATTTCCACCGGACGCTTATCGTGCGATAAACGTTCGCCGAATCGGGAGCTCCTGTTTCGGACTGTTTAAAATTATCGTTTTCCATTCGTTCTTGTTGGCTGTCCCGTGGCTGTCGCTAATAAAAATCCCTCGTTGAGAAAAGAAAACCACTCACTGCGAATGTGTGGGTAGAACATAAAAAGATTATTATTTATTGCCAGGCGCTGTTCGTGTCGCGTTCGAGGATTCTCTTTGCCACCACCCTATATATGCCTATGCCTTTCTATGCGTGCGAACGCCCATCGGTCGGCTAGTCGCCAGTGAGTATATGCTACTTAGAAGCTCAAACTCAAATCGGTCTTAAATGTACATTAAATATATTTTTCCTTTCCATCAACGGAACCCGGCTGGTGGTGGTGATGGTGTTGGCTAGCTGGCGCCCACCATCATACACACTTTGGTAGCTCAACAATGTAACGGCCGATTGTGGCCGATTTTGTTTGCACATTTTGCCTTTAACTGGGCAACAATCCCGCTCGTTACTGCCCATCACCGGACAGAATGAAGACAGCACATCGCCCGTTGGTGCACTGCTACAGATTATACGTTTTTTGCCAGATATAGTTGCCTAACGGTCGTAGTTCACGAACCAACAGTACCTAACGCTGAGGATGTTTAAGTGTAGTGGGGAAAAAATCAAGGAAAAACACTCACGCACACGCACGCATCACTCTCCGAGGGGACTGCCGCACTAAACAATTGGTCAGTATCCTCCGTTGTGAGATCTGGTATATCTAGAGGGTCGAACAATGCCAAATTAGAAATACAAGTAGCTGCCGATATACACAGTTTCTAATATCTGTAAATTCGTTATAATTTTTGTTACTGTTTGCTTTCACAAAATTGCATCGAAGGTGTAATACTTTCAAAAATAAGGAAGTTGACTATAATATGACTTTCAAATATAAAAGGATTCGACATTCGCGGAACTTTCCCCGGTCAGCTATAATAGTGTATCCGGGACACTACCTATACTTCACTATTCGCTTGTTATTTTTCTCTACGAATTGGGACCGGTGTTGGCATCACCAGCCGTCCCCGTCAGGCTACCTGTGTTTTGTATTACCCATAGTAAGTCCTACGTCTGCCAGATCAGGCGTGCCGTTTGTTGAATCGTGCACTCTCGAATATACTATTTGACCGGGCCATGAAATACAAATACTAGTAACGCAAAATTGACCTAACTATCGATTAATTGCACAGCAATAAGGGCATGCGCAAGTACGGCTTCGGTAGAACCGTCTGCCTTGCACGGTTGCTTCTGACCACCGTTCTGTTTTTCAACCATTACTTTAGACGTGTGGTGTTGTTCAGTACAAAACTAACACTACGGTACGCCGTTGTGTTCACTTCCTAGCTAGGCACAATAGCGACGAGAAGTGCTACCAATGCGCAACGAGGATCGCAAACGTTTCCATCCATATCCATACCGTTCGACACCATTAAACGGCATTATCGTTGATCAGATCGATCGTACGTGTGTGGAAGCGATCAGTCAATTTGGTGCTACTTTTAACTGGTCCATCGATAAGCAAATCGGTCGCAACGCCGCACTCCCTGCCTTCCAGCTTGCTCCAGACGGATTTCAGTCTATCTTTTGCCTTTTCACTCGTCTTTTTCGCCACCTTCTTTTTCTCCATTTTCAACGGTGCACAGCCCCGCTTCTGTGGAACGGACACGTCGGTGTATTTGCTATGGAATGTAAGACGAAAAACAAGAAATAATTTTTCTTTGGCGCAAGTAAGCCGCACCTCGCACTCATATACATACCTTTTGAAGTTTTTGGGCAGCATCGGTTTCGGTGCTAGGCATAAGGTATTTGGATCCTCTGGGTGGTATCCATATTCTTCTCCACGCAACCACTGCTCGTACACTTCCGGCTGAAAGCGGCGCACGAACGTTTCCATGGAAATTTTTACCATATCTGGCCGGCAGTTGCATACGGACGCCCGTTTACCGTACTCAATCCATCGTTCGGTGGCGAAATTGGTCGATTCGGCACAGTTGAAACCGTGATTAAACCCGGCATGGTAACCGTACGGAAAGGTGATCATTATTTCGCCCGGTTCCTGGGTGATCTTGTTGAACGGTATGCCGTACGCTTTCAGCACCTGCGTGCTAATTAGCGTCATCTTATGTCGCATGAACGCTTTACACTCCTGATAGTTGGCCGGGAACATGCGCTCCGCCAGCTTCTCCAGCTTGCGACCGTGTTCGGGCGGAATCGCGTACCACGTCTTTGGAGCACCAAAGTGCAGATAATTTATCGAGTACAAATCCATATCCTCGGTGTGCCATGCGAACGTAGTTTTCCACATGCCAAAGTACAGGTAGGCCGTGTTTACACCTGCGATCGATATATTGTAGTCCGCATTGACGTAGTCCAGTATGGTCCCAAGACAGTTGATGTTCCACACCTTCACGTCCGGATCGGTCAAACTGCCCGCTACGTCGGCACCATATATCGGAGCGACATACGTTATGTTCTTCCAAAATTTCTTCTCAATATCAGCATAATCAAAGTGTTTCGGTGTGGCATGACGCTCTTCCTGCGTTTTCTCGTAAAACTCTTGCACCGTCATCGATCGCTTCTGGATGTTTAGCTGCTGGTAAAGGCCCTGTCTGCCTGATACCACCTGCGAGATCGGTGTACGGATGTTGACGTTGATATCCTTTATGTCGTATCCTTGCTTCCGTGGAACCCATTCCGGTGGCGGTACAACCTGCAGCAAAAAGGGATGGATAACGTAAACAATTGCTACTACTACGCTTGACCAACGCGTACAAGTGTAAACAAGCAAGGAGCCTACCTTCACTAGACCAGCCTTGTGAGCACCTTTCGACTCCATGTAGTCAATGTAGGCCGGGAAATCCTGGAACTCTTCCCAGGTTGGTCTAAAGACCATTATTCTCGGTATGCTCATGATTTTAGCCTACGCTGTTTACTGCATCTCTAGAGAATATTGTTTTTATACGCCTTGGATGTTTAGGTTTGCACTTTCTTCCTCTTCTTACGCGAGGAATTCTTACGAAAAAGTGCTTAAACGAGCCTCATGGGCTGCAGCTCGACTTTAGCGGGGCCGTTCTTCACTGTATACATTATCTGTAACAAATAAACATTTGTTTTAAATTACGTGTTTCGCACTTTTATTACTTATTTATCTAGAAACTGTGGACTCTTATTTAGCACAATGCTGGGAACGTTTTGTTTTCTTTTTTCTTCATCCCAGCTGTCAAAATACTTTCACGCACGACACGTGTAAACTCTGCTGCAGTCCGACAGCGTGGAAAGGTTTACAGCATGTGGCTCAGAACTTCGAGTTTTGAACGCTCGCGAGAGCAATTTGAATTGTTTTAAATAACTGTTTCATCTTTGTAATTCTTTGAGGATTAGATTTTAAGCAGAGGTGTGCCCTAATATTGATGAGTATAACAATATTTCGCCATTCGGCCACGGATAAACTTTATCAAAACACAGCGCAACGAAAACAAATTACATTCTGAGGTAACGCTTCGTAACGCTATTTAGTGCTTTTTTTACGTTCTTGGTCAACTGCACTAGGGATGGAAAAAAGGCCTAAAGTAGTTTAAAAATCCGTTGCTAACAGTACTTATGTATAAAATTGGAACGAATAAAGTGAGCTGTCCTGGTAAATACTTTAGCGAAAAAAATTCTGGACGTTTACGAATTGCTCCGGTCTGGTAATACGGTCGATACCGCGAGGGAATTTCATTTTCAAATATTAAAGCCGGTTTTATTAGCCGTAATTTTTCACTTGCATTATATTATATGCAACTGAACATGTGTCTCGTTTATTGCGTTTCCAATCCCAAAGCAATAGTATTGTTTGAGAAATATACATGTTAAGTTTGGACCGCATTCTAACGGAAATCAAACGATGTCATTAAATAAAAACACAAGCACAATTAAGCTTTGTGCTATTTTAAGCACCATGTTGTAACATGTGCAGATGATACAAAAGCATGTCTAAGGAGCAATGCATTTGCAACTGCGTACATCCACTGAAGCGGATGAGCACGTTTGCGTTCATTGACATCAAGAATGTCAAGTAAAATTTCATACACATTCCGGCGGAGCAGATTCACCGTGAGCCCGAGAGCGAACGAAAAACAACATTAACTTTTATTATTATAATCCCACTTTTTACGATCCATTGGTGTTACCGAACATGCGTCGCTGTCGTTGACGGCTTTCGAGCGCGTTGCTCGAGCACTTGCGCGCGAAAATGGTACACTTTGATTGAGCAACGCTCGTCGGTACGCACCATACTTTCGTCAGGCGCCAACCGGTCATCTGTGGAAGTGATTAAGCGCTTCGACGGTTGCTGGATTGATCTTAGATTGATCTTGCCCATGAAAACTGTGTGCCCTTTATTGTGTGCAGTTAGAGTACGCTAGACCATAGACCATGCACAAGGACGTGTGCGGGAGTTGGCCAAGGTTAGGGTCGCAAGTTTACGATCAAGGGTTTTGTGGAGTAAAGTTTTTCTTTTCAAGTGTGTTCACATATGACTTTGGCGGGAAAATCTGCTACGCAATTAGCACTATAGACTGTCCGTACGATTTTAGTTCAACGCGCGATTCATTAGCTCAGATCAGATAGCAGAGCGCTTGTGTGACGAATTTATTACTCATCCATAGACGTATGTGACGAACAGAAAGTTAATTCATAAAACAGACCGATCGTTCAACTCGCTACTGCTACTCTATTCCACCGTACACGTGCTTCAGTTCCTCGTACAAACGCAACAAAACCATTGAACAAGATTTACCCAAAAAAAATCACAAGTGTCGCCTTGTGTTTGATTTTTGATCGATCGTAACCTCAAAGATCATCCATATTGATTCAGCTGATGCAGCATATCACGATGGCCTTTCTCTTCCTCGACCAAATGAGCAAAGGAATGAGAAAGAAAGAGAGAGAGAGTGAGAGAGCGCGATCGAGAGGGCTCGCGAGAAGCGTTCTAGAACGAGAGCACCATCTTAGTCCTCGCGCCACGATGAGAATTAAGATCATTTTTGTACCGCGAACTGCCGGACCGCGACGTTCAGTTGCTTAACAGCGATCGAGCGCGTCGGAATGCGCGGCTAATTACTGCTTCCCTTGTTCGCGAAGACATTTGCACCACATACCATTATCATTCCCGCCTACCAATCGCGTTGCCCACGCAAGGCCCCCGAAGCGAAGAAAGTTTGCAAAGAAAGTGACGCACGGTTGCGCGAGTTGCACGTATCACGCCCGAAGTGTAATAGAACGTGACAGAACAAAGCGAAAACAGTGCGACTGAGTGTTTCTTTTCTTCTGGTAAAGTGTATTGTTTTTAAAAAGATTTTTATTCACTACTTCCCGGTCCGATGTGTCATAACGCTTGCTAAGTGTAAACGGATAATAAAGTACGGAACTTGTTGTACAACACGCCCCGTCATGACGGCGGAAACACTGAAACCGTTCCTCAATCTACCGAACGCCACGGCCGGTGAGCTAAAAGCGCACTGCGCGCAAAAGTCCACCGTCAAGCGTGGATTAGTTGCGCTGGGATGCATTCTGGCGGCTGCACTTTGCTGTGCACTCATCGGTGTGCAGGTAGGGCAGGCTTAACTGGTGGCCAATTACACCAGCTCGTTCAACGTTCCAGCATCTCTCTCTCCCTCTGTGTATTGGTGTTTGTGCATTATTAGTAAAAGATAAAAGACCTGTGTGTAAATGGATTTCAAACATCCGATGCCTTTTGTAAGCACTTGCTTATCATTACGGCAACGGTCAACCATTTACTAGAAAGCTATTTTAGAATTGCTTCATAGAAGCTCAGTTCATGGAAGTAGATTAGAGTAGTTCATTCTTTATCATACTAGAACTAAAAAACCTATACAGTTACCAGAATTATTTGTAGATAAGGAATGTCACACGTGCATCTCTTACTCTTTGGATTACTTATGGAAAAGTAGTATTTTTTTTTGTTGACTTCTTTTTTGTAAATTTTTGCTCTATTTTCCCCTTACAACTATGTCTTACAAATATTTAATTTAAATTCAATGCTCTATCTTGGAGTGTCTTAAATCATAATAAAATCCCACAAGTATTGTTAAAGCGAATCTGGACTAAAATTGAGTATTTTGGTATGAATACGCCTGAATTCATGCAACAGCTTCTGCTTTCTGTTATTTTAATCTTAATCTCTGTTGAGATTTGACTCCACAAAGAGCACGTTTATTAATATAAAATGAACTTTCACATGTATATCTTTATTTATTATCTTTTTCCAAACTTTTTAAAGTATAACTGATTTCATTCCTTGCATTAAAGACTGCCTTGAGATACGAGACCATCATAAGGCAAGTCTTGTTTAATTCGCATTTCCCTTCAATTTGTGGAACGCATTTATCAACGTCTTAATCACGCCTTGTACTACACTCCTCACTGACCTTGAACCCTCCCCCTTTGCCTTTCCTCACCCACAGATCTGGCATTTGAATAAGACGGCCGCCCTGCAACAGGAAGTCGATGACCTGAAGCTGCAGCTGTATCTACGTGCCCGCGAATTCAACGATTACGAGGCAAGTGCAACAGACCAAATTTACCCAAAAATTTACCTTCCCACATACCCGCAAAACGCCAGACGTCGGACACATAATGTCAAACCTTTTCCCGCCAGCCATGCTACCGTAAATGGTGCTTTAATCAATTCAAACGAAAGCACTCCTCAAAATTGTAGTCGTAGTTGCGTCTGGTCTTCTTGCACGATGCGCTTGAGTTCAAATGTACACATGTACCCTTGCGTTATTATGGTCCGGTCCGGCGAACGAATCTTGGAACACACAAATATGGGGAAGATATGGCGCCGGGTTTTTTGTGTTAGGTAGCTGCCTGGGCCGGCGTGGGCGCGAACAGAACTGATGTCCATTAAATTAAGCCTCTCCGAAATGTCATCCGGGACCCGGACCGTTCCGACCGTTCCGTCCCAGAAAAACCGGAATGGGATGATAATGTTTGTGTGTGTGTGTGTGTATCCTCCGCCCCGAAAAGGGGATCGCAACGTGATCTATTTATGATGATTTAGACGCTTGACCGGACGAACAGTGTGAGCTGACCATCCGGCACTGTGCCAGACAGTTTCCAAAGCGTTCGTAATGACTTGCACAACTTTTAGCGCAAACTTTTGCTATCCAGTTTTACGACGGCGATGGCGTTTCTCTATCACGACTTTACATGCTCTGCACGCATTTTTTGTCGATGTGTGTCCGTTGACAAAATTCCCCAAATTTTGGGAACATGCTAGCATGAAATTGAATTTCCGACCCATTCCTGCATACAATACAGCAAATCTGCCGGTCCCGATGCTTTTTTGCCCTTTTCGTTGGGTGATTCATGTCCGGCTGTATCCGACGGTATCAAATTTCCTGCGGGATTGTGTGACCGCTCGGGGTCACATGCCTAGTGGCACCCGGGTAATATCGAAACGATATCATCAAATCGTTCATTATGTGTGCTATTCATCAGCATTCCCATTGGATGGATTGTTGGATCACGGGAAGGGATGAAATGGACCCGGAGTTAAAATAAGAACGAGATAAAACATAAAAAGAAAACAGGTTCGATGAAACTGCAAATGACAGTTTTGCCTGGAGTGGACACATACGTGCAAGATCGGGAGTAGCTTCCCGTTTGGGTGGTTAAACATTAATGTTGACCATCACGACTTCAGCGACAGGGGTGGAACAGTTTAACGACCGAAACCCTTCCAATTGTGACCTCTGGTCAAGCTGAACGCCATCGGAAATGATCTCGTAATGCTTTCATCGAGATCACTTTTCATTTTCAAAGGAATTTCGGGTGTTAAAAAAATATATGAAAATCAATGCAACGTTACGAAACGAACGGGTACGAACGAAGCTATTTTCGTGCTAATCTTCATATAAATATCGGAACGGAATGTAGATCAAGGTGAATGTAGGCAAGGGAAGGTGAGAAGTTTCCCAGTTCCAGCAACGTGAAGGTGAATTAAACATAACTTCTACCCTTGAACCAAAGCGATCGAGTTCTACCGATTAATCACTTTTTAGTCAAGGGTTTTAGCACACAGTGGTGAAACACAGTGATCGTTTAGTTCCACAGCTAACTACGTGCATTTCCAGCAGGGCATAGTGAATTATTACAAGATCAAGAAAAGTACACACTCGTTATTATTGTGAAGTGTATGTAAAGTTCCAATACTGATAAAGTTTTGTTTTCCAGTAAGCCACCGTTTCTTGTGACTGTTTCCAGCGCGCTACTGCATTCGCTTGCACCAGCTAATTAATAATCCCCCCGTTTTGTACCCTTTTGGAACTTCCCCCCCGTGGGATGCTGGCCCATGTTTTCCATCGTTAATTTTTACCTTTGACGGCTGTGAAACCAAACCAATGAACGAAACCAAATTCGAATTGCATTCGCCATCCATTGCTTTACGAACAATCCGTTGCAAGCATTCGTTGGTCTATTTCTGGTTGCCATACCAGGGTAACGGCCTGCTGTTGGCTGTGCTGTGCATTCCTGTTACACCTCTTCCCCACGTTTAACGAACATTTAATGGTGGCAAAATGTGGTCCCGTCCACACAAATGTTTCCTATTTTGCACGTTTTGGCTACATACAGGGCGAAAAACCTTTTCGTCGAACCTGTCGATCAGAGTCCCTGCAAATGGTTACGAGGGGGAAAAAATGATCCCCGAAACAGAAACATGTTTCGTTTCTCGTTAACAGCCAACATTTTAATGGCCAACCGCCCACCCGACGAGCGTCTTGCAAGGGAAATGATAGGGAAACCGAAACAAGAGCAAAGTGCAACCTGGTGGCCCGTGATTTGCGTCATGCCCGTGTGACGTTTGCCTCGCACGTTGTCCTTGACTTTGACCATTTCTAGGTTTTTTTTCAAGGTGGGAGAACCATTAAAACGTTCGTGATGGGGTGAAAGGTGGGTACTAAAACCTTTTGGGACGTTTACCTTTCGATAGTACGAGGCTCATAAATTACATGACCTAATCTCGGGGAAAGTTTTACTGATGGAAGCTCTCTACTTGTTAAACTTGTTCTCTGTAACTAAAAACAAAACCACACAATTGTAGTGTGAAATCGTGTGAAATCGCTTCACTTATCGCATCTGTTAGATAAGTGAAGAGAAGAGCACGAGTGTTCTAGACAAACGAAGTTGCCCTTGTCCGTGCTGCAAACGACGTCATTCGTGAAAGTATTAGATTGCCAACGGATTGCATCGTCCATATCGTCCTACTGGGCGCCTGCTGGTCAATATAACCTTTTTTTTCACTTCCCCCTGGGCACCACCGATCTGTTTTCCTCTTTTCCTACAGCTCAGTTATAGGAAAAAAGGTGTAGCAAGTGAACGAAGCGAACGAAACGCATTAAGTGCGCCTCCCGTTTGATCTGTCTGTAGACTGACGACGACGAAACGAAACAACCAGCTGGACTACCGGAGGTGGTCTCTGGATTGCCGGTCCAGTACAATGCTGATGGGGCCCGTGTGCCACAGTTTGTTGATTGTCGTTATTGACAGTTCGTTTGTGTGGCATTCGGTTTTGGGGCACGGTTATCGTTGCTCGGTGCAAGCCCGCCCGTACCCGGCCACAGCATGACAAACGTACGTACGTATACACACGGAACACTCGAACATGGGACATGGGAAAGGCGCATAATGAACCGCAAACACAGCGGGACACTCGTTCGAGTGTCATACGCAAAACGCCCCCGGACCTAGGCCAGTGTGCGCAAGAATGTTCTGCTGGCCATCGGCTGGAATGTGGTGTGTGGGACTTTGCTCCTGTCAGCTGTGATTGATTTACCTCTCTATTTTGTCGCTTATCAGTTGTACGCTGAGTATTTCATTTGGATTTTTGAATATCTCTTAACCAAAGGTCTAAATATTTACAACATGTAATGTAGTCCAAAATGAGCATTATTTCGCTATAAAATAATGATCAAGTTGTAACATTTTAACTCTGCATTCTTCTCGCAAAGTTCTTACATAGAAATAGTGTACAATAATTGGCCACATTTGAGGGTATTAAGGAAAAAGAGCAACAACAAAAATACTCGAATATGAGTATAGCATTAATGCAGTAATAATGCTGTAGAGAAAGGGTTCCTTGGCATGATTGTCTTAAAAAAAAGTTACATAAAATAGAGAAAAAACATCTTTTCCAGTCGCTAAAGTTAAATGTTACATCACATCATAAAAGCGGCTTAACGCTTATCTTCCCTATTTATCTTATATCCCCCAAACAATGCAGAAGTAGAAGGACGCAACATAACAATAAACCACCGGACAATTCTATACTTATGCTCGTGATCGGTGACTTATGGCAGGGCGAACATAATTCATGCCAATGATCGATATTGAAACCATGGCAACAGTATAGGTCACCCCGGCCCGATCTAAAACCAATAATGCTGCCAAATAAGGCTCGTTCGCCTGGTGCTTACAGGTACGAATGGAATGGCATTGATTTATTTCGACGCTTCCCCGTGTCTGTGCCATACACGCGCGTCGTCGTCTAATCGCATACGGCAGCCGCCATTGGACACGGAGCGGCGAAAACAAACACAATAGAAGTGTGACCATCGGGCTGCATCGGCGCCTGCCGAAGCGATAGTGGTGGCACCAGGCACAGAACGTGACCAACCGGGCCTTGCTCTTGAATGGTTCCGAACGAAACCATCGGAACGGGGCGTGAAATTATTGACACGGATTTGGTTTTTCTCCTTCCTTCTTTCTCACTGGCCGATATGCATGTAACGATGAATGTCAGCTGACATATAAGAAGAACACTCATCTCTTATGCGGGAACCTTCTCCCGGTGCACTGTTAATCATCAACCAATCGCTTATTCCTGTGGCCAACCATAAACAACTCGAGTTCTTGAGAAGACAAACTAACGATATGCCATGTCCGATGGATGGAACAAAAAAATCGTTCCTTCCGGGACAGGGACAGGCACACCGGGTTTCGGTAACGGGCACTGTGTGCAGAGGCTGTGTTTGATCCGATGTAAACAAACCCATCAAGACGATGAGCTTGAACCGAAAGGTGTACGGGATCTATTTTCAATCGCGCATCCAAGCAAAACCTGCCTGCCCAAGTGCCTGACTGTTTATCGTGTTTGCCACCATCATCCATAAATTGGGGGTTGTGGGGAAAGGGATGGAGGGGGAGGAAGAAGGGAGAGGTGGTTTATTAGTGTAACTGGTACTGTGTGTATGTGAGTGAGCGCTGTTTTTTTTTTGTAATAATAATGTTTATTTTTATCTCACCCCCACGGTTCTTTGCGTACGGATTAAGACCGGGATGAAATTATGAATGATTTGTAGTTATTTTTATCTTCCAACGAAGCGAAATAACAAGATCATTCCCCTGTGCTGTGGATGCCGGTGCCTGCGATCGTTCGCCGGACACTGGTACTTACACTGGTCACACGTCACACGTAAGACGAGCACGAAAGTAGAAAACACTGGAATACACTTGCTGCGCTGCAACAAATTTCAATTAGTTCCAACAATTTAATTTAATTGATCGACATTGCGATCGCAGTACACGCGCACACACCCACAACCAAAAGGGGAAAACAAAATGATGATTAATACACGCACATCACCGCATCTGGCGGTGACATCTGCATCTGTGTTTTGCTGCATCGTCGTTGTGATCGTCGGATCGGTTACAAGCTATGGCGCTGACTCGCTCACACGATAAATAACGCTCGCGGGCGCCACTCGGGTGACAAGTTGCGATTCGTAAACAAATTTTGTGATTCGTTCGTTGAAGAAAAAAACACAAACACACACACACACAAGTGTGTTATGTCGTACGCATGGGGAAAATATCGGCAGATCGTAGGGAAAGTAGAACCATCCAATATAAGATCACAAAATTGAAAAGTCGAGATAGCCTCGAAGTTGGAAATACGATACATATGAATGCTTTGCATTGCTTACATTGCGCCGTAACCATGGCGACTACTAAATATTTCCTTTCAGCCTCCCACCGTAAAGACGTCAAGGAACAATCTATAGTTATCAACGGACAGGGAACAGCAACCAAATCGATACGTCATGCAAGTGATCGAATGCGTGATTTTTTTCATTTTATGCGAGAACGATCATTGTATCGTTGCCTTGCCTAAAACCCACACAAAACTGACCATACGGAAACCAACCCTGCTTTACCAACCCTCTATCACATCACATCCCTCTTGGTCCATTAAACGAACGACGACAGCGATGGGAAACATTAAGCGAGGAGATTTATCGTTCCTTTATCACTTTTCGGATGCCGCCTGTTCGCGCTCGCTGTCTTTTCTTTTATTAATACCAGAGAGAGAGAGAGAGAGAGAGAGAGAGAGAGAGAGAGAGAGAGAGAGAGAGAGAGAGAGAGAGAGAGAATGAACAAGAGGGAAATGGCCAGGCAGGGTGTTGACTAAAACTTTGATGTCTTATTTTTAAAACTTAGTTGTAACAAACTGTTGTACCGATGGCGCTGGCTTAAAACCCGTAACCAGCCCGAGAGGCACGTGTTGCAGACTGGGCCATACATGAGTACGATCAGTAAGAAGTTGTTGACACTGGTCAATGGGCCGGCACACATGTGGCCTGGGGGTGGTAGAACAGAGCAAAGGAAAGAAAACACACTAAAATTGATGGTCATGGATGCTTTGTTTAATTTTTATGTTAATTTTTATGCGAACCAGCATTTCCTTTCCTCTTCGCACCGGTTTCTCAGCACTGCAGCAGGGTCAAGCCCATCAGTGTCAGTGCGGTGCCGAGGACTGACTCGTTTGGGGTAAAAGTTATTACTGCTGGGTGGATCATTTCTTTTTAAAACGGTGTGATCGATCCGATGGACAATGCGTGGTGAGCTACACTACTATCCTTGTTGATTGTTGACATGAACAAATAACACTAGTTTTTGGATTGATAACCCCTGGCAAACATGATATTCAGAAAACAAACAAACATGAAGGAGTAGTAATGGAAAGTACTGACCGTACATTCGAAGTAGAAATTACTAAAAATAGTATATTTGTTAATTTTGTTCATTAAGTTTTTATTACTATCTTTTTATTCTTGTCTGTTGATCTATCAATTGATTTATTTCTTTATTTATACATTAATGTATTGATTTATCTATTTTATTCTTTATTGAATTATTCAAAAAATGTTCAAGGGATTTTTCTAAAGAGAATGCCTAATAATAGTACGATTTGTATATAACTTACCACGTGCAAATTAAATTTCGCGTTGCGAAGTAAAAAAAGCAACAAGAAAAAATATTATCTTTTTGCCATACATTTCAGCACTCCATGCAGGACTCTCAATTAAAATTCCTTCCCTGCATGCATGAAGTGCCATCTGCCATTGACCGTAACATATCCGCTGGTCCATCTAAAAGCATAATAAAAACAACGCCACCCACTCTGCCACCTTCCTTCCCCCCTCCCACCCGTTCCCCTTGGCAAAAATCTCGCTCGAGTGTTTCAAATAGTTTCACATCACAAATGCTGGCGCCGGCTAGAGTCGATCGGTTCGACCAAAACCACCATAAACAGTGCTCCAAAAAACAAAAATAAAAACCCTCCCATGGCCCACTCTAGCATGGAATTCCTAATTTACGATCCAGCACTGTACATGAAAGGGAGGACACAAAATTAAAGAATAAAAAAAAAAACACACACACGAGGAAGGAAACCATACGACGACTAATTTGATCTTATGCTCCAACTTGAGCATCATGCCTTTCCCGGACCTGTACATCGTTGGAACAGACGTTCGATGGGAAAGAACATTCCCTCGTTCCGCCGTTCTTGCCGGTGTTGCTCTGGCCAAACAAAAAAAGTTACCACTCGTGCACGAAATGGAGAATTTTGGGTCAGTCATAGTTAGCGTACAGCTTGTGATTCAAGACCGATCCTGTCAGCTACCGAGTTCATTAAACCGGCAGGTGGTTTAGCACGCGGCCTCCTGGAACGCTGCAAATACTTCCATAATGTGCGTCCGATGTAGGCCAGGGCAGGAACTTTTGGCAGTATTTTTAGCACCGAAGCACCATTAATTAGGGATGGTTCTTTGTAGTTTTCGGATCGAAAGCGAAAGATGAAGCCGCGGTTCGCCAATCGCCGAATTGAATTGCACCGGTGCGTGTACTAGGGTCACCGAAAGGTCTCTCGCCCCTGTTCGTTCGTTTTAAAGCGAATGACGCAGAACGTACCGATATTGGGGAGGACAGATAGACAGCGCTACCAAACAGTTGGCCACACTTTCGACAGCGTTTTTAAATTTTGCACCGGGGATCATTTGCACATGATTAATGCTGTTGGTTTGGTGGGCGACCAAAACCGGCCAACTGGTTGGCATGTTGCAGTTTTCGTGGATGGGAATTGAAGAGAACACACACACACACACATACGCTAAACACCCCGAAGAACCAGCCGAAAGTAAAGGGAATGTTTATGAAATCAGCTTGAAAAATTAAACCTTACGGCGAGTGAATTAATGTCGCGCTGTGTCATTTATCACGACGCGTGTATAATATACACGCAAGCGCATATTTTCCCGCCAAAGAATGATCTACCGTTCCCGAAATGATGTATGCTGGTGATGTATGCAAATGAAGGAAGGAAGGAGAAGGAGAGAAAAAAGGGACCATTTTCTTGTGCGTGTGTGTGTTTTCTCTCTCTTTATCTCTTTCTCTCTCTCTCTCTCTCTTTCCCCTGCAGGAATATTGCTGACCAATGAAATGGCCATGGTCACAAGGTGACTAGCAGGGCGGCTCGTAAGGTCGTATTGCTTCGGGGCAGACCCGTCTACCTTGAATTACGGTGTGCTGACGTACGTTTTGTATATGTTCTAACGCATTTCTTCGCTCCCTTTCGACCATCTTTCTAATGCGTTAGAAGATTGATGGTAGCGTTAAAAATTTTAAAATTGTTCCCATACACCCGGCTTAAACGGCAGGGGCCGAATTATTTATTGAAAAGCTTGTGAGAGCATGATCGAGTTGTCCCGCGTCTAAATATACACTTGTATGTAAGGTGTGCTTGAAGAGCGAAGGATAATTTATCGAACTATCGCGAAGATACATGAAATCACGAAACTATTCATCACGCTCATCTTTTTCTCCGGACGGTTATCAAGGCTTGAAGCATTTTGCAGCATTTGCAATAAATCTCTTTTTAACTTTGCGTACACCTTTTCTACTCAAACTCTTTCAAACAAATTTGTTTTATGTTTCTACTCGTTTGCAAGTTTCAATTTAAATTATACGTCAATCGGCATAAATATCAAGCACGAACAAACGTCAACATTTCCATCCAGCGCTCACTGAGATACCTTTTCTCCAAGGAAAATTTCCAACAAAACAATGGTCGCATGTCATGATTTACATAAATTTGATATTTTAAACAGTTCTGCTAAGCTTTGTTGCTTTCCCGGCTTTTGCGCCGGTCCCCCCCCCCCCCCCCCCCGTCTCGGTATGGGCAAGATAAATATTTATCATTAATGTGCGGTAAATGAAACGTTTTTCATTTCCCTTTTTTTTGCTGCTTTAAACCAAAGGCCTTTTTCTTTTACTTCTCGTTTACTTTACTTTTGGGGTAAAACAGAAGGGTTTTGAGTCCGAAAGCCCACACACTTTGTCCCACAACAGTTTTCCATGTTTTGGATGAAATTTACCACAAAAAAGGGGTTTCAGATGTCACGGACGGTCAAGAATGGTTTGGGGAATTTTTCTTTAATGAACTCAACCTTGAACTGTGGCAGGTAGTCTGATAAAATGAGATCGAGAAGGTTATCGAGCTTTCTTTTCGCATTGCTGTTTGTCCCAATAAATATGCTCCCAAACTCCCAACCGAAGCATGTTTTGTTTCGATCCATATTAATCTCTTTTACGTGCGTTTTGCGCTTCAACTTCCAGTTCGACAACGAGCTGTTCGACGGTCCGGACGAGTACGCGTACGAACCGGAGGAAGACCTGGACCCGGATGTGTCGGACGATGGGCACCGCGAGCAGGAAACGAACGAAAGCGGCCTAACGAGCAGCGGCATGCTGGACGACGATATGGAGGACAGCGCCGAGAAGGAAAACCTTGGCATCGAGGATCTAAGGGAAGCGACCGAAGACGACGACGACATTGACGAAAGTGTGGACATAAGTGTGCCCGGCGGCAACCGACGGGCACGATCCATTTCCGGCGTTACACGGCAGGGTGTGCCGATTGTCGACGAACCGTACGTACCGAGGCGGAACCGTACCCGGCATCCGCACCGGAACTTTGAGCAACTGCGTCAGCGACCGGAAGAGTTGGTCACACCACCACCGTCGGGTGAAATGTTCCGCTGGGATGTGGAAAATCGGTATGTGGGAGACAGGGCATGAAGGGAACTAAGATGTCAAGCTGACAATGGCTTTGTGTGTGTGTGTGTGTTTGTGTGTGTGTGCATTATTCACTTTCATTCGCAGCAAAACTCATGCCACTGCCCGGCAACAGTTCGGTTCGTACGGTTCCATCAGCATTAGACCATACCAGCATGAAATGCATGGTAACCTTCGGGAGCATCACAGCACCACACCACCGATGCCAGTGGCGTATGGGGCACGTGCAGAAGTAAGACATCATCATACACGCAACGAGGTAAGAAGACGCATTAAACGCGAAGAGTGAATGATCTCTTCACATGTGGCTTTTTTTAACATGTGGAAAACAATTTAATGCTCAATTCTTTATGTATTCCCCCTTTTCTCAGCTGCACGCCGGAAATCCAACCAAACCGCCGGCACAGATACTGAACCGAATGAGCCGCGTCCAGGCAACTGGTGAAGGTATGCGAAAGCAGCTCCATCAGACACAACGCTTCGCCAAGGTGGTTGGCAATCCGGGAACGCAAAAGGTGAGAAGAACGCATCCGTTACTACCGAGAAATGTCATCCGGTCACTTTGACGATCTGACCCCTGGTTTCGTTCATCTACCCATTTTGTTCCGCAACGTCGCAACAGGAAATCGTAATGGCACCGGAACAACGCGTACGTTTGCGTCAGCGCAAGGCTGGTGCTGGCCAGGCGGGCGAACCGTTGGCGAAAGGTGTGCATCTGGTGAAGCAAAGTGGCAATGGGGTTTTCCACCGAGATTCGCGCCACCGGGACTGGGTCGCGAAGGATGATGCGAGCAAGCAGGCCATCCAGTCGCAAACGTTCGCGTTCGATGGTGAGCAGCTTACCATTAAGGAGCCCGGCCTGTACTACTTGTATGCGCAGGTAAGTTGGAAATAGGATGCACCTGAACTTCCGGGTTCCCAGAAGTCAGACCATTCAACCGGACCAAGTGACACCAAGCGACACTAAGTGACTGTGTGCAGAAAGATAAAGATGTGTTCGTGGTCATTTTCGCTCCAAAAATAACAACAAGCTTGACCAGGAGCTTGACCGGGAGCTTGACTGGAGAGCGAACTTTACCGTAAAGGGATGAAAATGGGTTTACTTCCAAACAGGCAACACAACCACAGGGCACATAAAACTTTGTTCCGAGAAGGTGCAAATTGTGTTCGGATGTTATATCTACGCCCCTTTTCGTCAATGTCAGACACAATATGGCGCATGGCAAATTCCCATTTCACACCATCAATCATCATTAAACTTTGTTTGTTTGTTTGAATTTTTAACGTTAAAGAGACAAAGATAAGATGTCTAGAACACCTTTGTTTCTTATGTGATTGGTATAAAAATGTAATCATAACGATCAGATCTTCAAGCGATCCAATTTTTTTCTCCAACAGGGCGTTCCTCATATCCAAAAAGCTCTAACCGATCAGAATCATAAGCTTATTAATTTTCATCTCCCTCTCCGACAGGTAACGTACAGCAACGAACACGACACGAACGGCTTCAAGGTGCTGGTGAACGACAAAAAGCATCTGTCCTGCGCCGTACACTCCCAGGGCGAGAATACTAACACCTGCTTCACCGCGGGACTGACCGAAATTTCGAACGAGAGCACAACGATCGCGATCGAGGACGTCGATCATGGCCGACAGCACGTGATGTATCCGGAGAAAACGTTCTTTGGCGTGTTTAAAATTGGCCGACTACCACCGATGGGTGGTTCCGCCAGACATCGGGCCGTACGGAAGGTGGTTTAAAGTGTGATGGCGTGGGCCACACGGCTACGGCCCAGTAAGCAAGCTTAGCATGCAACTGTATTTCGGCCTGTGTACCTGTGAGTGCGTGTGACGGCGAGGGCACTAAAGCAAAAAGCAGCAAAAGGAGAGAGAGAGAAGGAGAGAGAGAGAGAGAGAGAGAGAGAGAGAGCAGATGGCCGACTATATTATTATACATACACACTGTATTGTAACCGTGCAACACAAAACAAAAGTGTACGCAACGTAACATGTTCCATAAATGTATTTATTTGCCACGTTCTTCCGTTGCCTGCGTGTAGTAAAGAGTCTGTGTTTGTGGTTTATCTAACTACTAAAATCCATATCGTTTAAGCATTAGTGGAACATTGTAACACTGTATCGTCGCATTGCTAAGTTTGTAGCGTCGCTGTCTGTAGCGTGCCCTGGGAGGATGTTTTATGGCAAAAATTCTCATCCTGGGACGTATCCGTGCCAATCCGCACGGTCCGGCAAAATGGTTTTTGTGATAATGTTATAGCACGTGCGGTCGTGCTGAGCGATGGAACGG